>CM055107.1:20879999-21479999 GCA_029204225.1 Diphasiastrum complanatum | reverse complement strand
TCATTGTGGATCTAGTGTTAATGGATGTAGTGTTAATGCTTAGGGTTAATGGATGGTAAAGTTAGATGTGAATCTTCCATTCATGCTGAAATCTGAACTATGCTATCGCTCTCATGGAAACAAATCTACGTGTGACAACTAACTTCATCTCCTCGATGCTAGATTGATTAGATCTTGGGCTGAGGATAGGCAAGGAAAGAAACTCACTACAGACAAGATAGCAGACTTTGCATTGGATGAGCTATGTGTGGGACATGCAGAGGATGAAGAACGAGTCAATAATCACACTTTGGAGACTCCTGGAGAGTGGTGAGTGTGATGATTTTGCAGTTTTGCAGTTGGTAAGTCCTATCAAATCAAGTCAAATTAGCTGTGGAGCAGTGCATCAGGTTTGTCATCGAAGAGATACACTTCAACTGCCTATTCTGGGTAGGTCAAGTCAATTTGCCATATCATGATTGCATCAGGGATGCAGATTCCAGTGATAGTAGGGTGCAGATCGTTTGGTTTGGGCCATGGAAGATCTCACAGGTTCACTTGGAGGGATATTGGCATGCATAGTCATGTGAGGGACTTGATGGTGGCTTTGGAGTTCACATCTCAGTGTATTCTCAAGGAGTGATTTGGAACCATTCACAGGAGCAGCCTGGAGCTAGTTTGGGGGAATAACAGTGGGCACTACAGGGTAGATGCTCATATTTTTGTGATCAGGGATGGCATTGGGATACTTGGTAGGGATAGCACTGCAGGATGACATGGGATGATCATCAAGGGGCAATTATTTCATGATTGGACTTGAGTCATTGGCATGGACAAGACTTATAGGTGGGATTCATGATGGAATTAGGAAGCTGCAAACACAAATGGGCAAAGCGTGAAGCTTTGAGAGCCAGCTCTAGGTTGGAGAGCTGATGGAGATCGCACGAGGTGTGATCAGAGGGCAAACATTGTGGCGAGTCTTTTGCTAGCGATCTACTAGAGGGGACACTGATGGTGAGGACTTCATGGTGTGTTCATTTGGGAGTACAGGTTGGCATTACAGCAGGCAGTTTTGGACATTGGCATCAATGGGGAGCATCTAGCATCACGGACGTGGATAAGATATCTATAGCTTCCATGCAGTTGGCTGTATTTGCAGGAGTCTAGGCTTGGCACAGGTGTTGGAATTTCCATGGTGCAGATTCTCAGGTGGTGAGATCAGGGATAAGCCTAGAGGAAGTCACTTAGAGCCATATACCTCAGTACGAGCCTATTGTGAGGTTTGTGTACATTCATTCATTCAGTTGGTGCATCATGTGTGGTGAAATAGGCTCCTTGGTGGGAGGCCTATGTACTGACCAAATCAAAATTGACAACATCAAGCATGGGAAGTTGAGCCTACATGGGATGTAAGAGAGGCAAATTATCATCAGTATCTCTAGCAGATGGGCGAGCTACTCAGTTATAGCCTATTGTGAGATTTGTGTACATTCATTCATTGAGTCCTTGGTACACTCTTGTGCTTGGAGCATGGAGAATGGATGGGGATCAACTTTTCAGGACTTATTGGATAGTTGGATATGCTTGGACGTGAGGGCATCTTGTTACAGGTGCAGGCCATGGTTGAGGACTTGATTTGGAGACTGGTGGTGTAGCAGCGGATCTACAGGTAGCACAGGTGTTGGTACGACAGGATACCACTTATGGGCAGGCCTTGGTCATGTATTTGATGCTTTATCATTTGTGTTGGTTTGCATGAGTGTGTGTGGGCTTGCATGTTACCTTGTCACGAGGGTCTAGATCTGAGTCGGAGTTGTATGTGGTTGTGCATTTGCTACGTTAGAAACAAAGTAATCATTTGATGCTCTTTAACTTGTCATTATATCTACTAGTTGTTTATCCGGTGAGTTGAAATTCCAGTGCAGTATGCATATCACATCACACAATCATCATAGCCACTCCTCACAAGCTCTCAAAGATGGCACAACAAAAGGTAATAAATTACAAAGAGAAAACTGTACATATAGTAAAAGCCCCAACATGCATGGGCTTGACAAGTGTCAACATACTAAAATAGGCACCTGTCTAACTAATAGGCCCAACATGAGCTAAAAGACCGACAAACTCAGAACATGCCCCTAAGTATAGCACATGCCATAAAAAATACACTTTATAGGCTAATTTCCCTACGTGTGGCTACCCGACTAACCCAAGTAGGCGTCTACAGGACAAGTGCCCGACTGATATAATGATAGTGGATCACGTCTTGATCACTACTGAAAACAGTAAATTGACTAATTGTACATTTATTACAGTATCACATTTAGAGCTTACATAAAATGTATATTAGATTAACTCTGATTTCTATCTATCTCTCTTAAGCTCAAATGTGATAAGAGTAAAAAACAATAATTTGTAGCAATGTCTGGAGCATCCAAAAGATGTTATGCATGTCCACTACCCTGTACTTGACTCACACTCAAGCACACCAACAAACCACCAGGCTTGACTCACAAAGTATCATGCAAACACAATGCTCATACAAAGAGTACCATACTCTCGACCAACTGACTCGTTCCCAATCCGCCGACTTGAACAGAAGTGGACTACATGAGCGACATGGCTCAAACTGAGGAAATCCCACTGCCACCATGAGACTTACATCCTCCATCTAGCTAGGCTGACATCCTATCAGGCACTTACAAGAACAGACCTGTAAAGCTGACATATGATGAGCGACTGAGACTCAACCTGAGGAAATCTTACTACCACCATAAGATTATACCATCACTAGATAGATAGCTAGTAGACAATGACAAGTCAATGAGTATCAAATGATTACTTTGTTTCTAACGTAGCAAATGCACAATCACATAAAACTCCGACTCAAGTCTAGACTCCCGTGACAAGGTAACATGCAAACCCACACACACTCATGCAAACCAACATGAATGATAAAGCGTCAAATACATGAGCAAGGCCTACCCATAAGTAGTATCCTGTCGCACCAACAACTGTGCCACCTGTAGATCCGATGTCTCCAAATCAGGTCTCCAACCATGGCCCGCACCTGTAACCAAGATGTCCTCACGTCCAAGCATATCCAACTGTCCAATAAGTCCTGAAAGTTGATCCCCATCCATTCCCCATGCTCCAAGCACAAGAGTCTACCAAGGACTCAATGAATGAATGTACACAAACCTTACCATAGGCTATACCTGAGTAGCTCATCTATCTCCCAAAGATACTGATGATAGTCTACCTCTCCTACATCCCATGTAGGCTCAACTTCCCATGCTTGATGTTGCCAATTCTGATTTGACCAGCATATAGGCCTCCCACCAAGGAGCCTGTCTCACCAACACATCCATCATAGCATCCAAGATAAAGCAAATGCAAACTAGATCCACTATCGTGATGAATAACATCCACGATCCATAGCATATCAGGTAGGATAGCTCCAGAACTCTGTACCTTGTACCATCTGATCACCAAGTATCCATTACCCGCTGATAGCTCCCCAAGAATTTGTCCACTTGTGGTGCAACTAGACTCCAACTGGATCTAACCAAAAGCTGCATCTCGTCGTCAAAACTAGCTTTTTCCACACAATTTTGCTACCATTTGCCCCCATACTGCATTTACTGCTTTCAAACGCCCTGTTACCCTATCAGGAGTAAGTAATAATGATTTAGAAGTGATTATGCCTCATCGTACCACTCTGTAGCAGGTTTTGCCAGTCAAAAATTGCCCCAAATTTGGCCCTATGGTACCCAAATGGTGAATGTAGCCCGTTACTAGTTCACCGGCACTCCGCTTGATAGAGGGTGATGAAAACACCCCGAAACACATTTCTCCCTACTCTGTGACGTCGCTCTGTCCGCTGGCTCTGAGCAACCAATTTTAAGAGTCAATTTGGCCCAAGAATGGCCAAAAAAGGTGCCCTATAGCCAAGGTTAGGCCCCAAACCAAAATAGCTTGCATTTTGAACTGTATCTTCATTTTGAAGATTTTTAATGAAGTGAAGCTCTCTTTGAACTTCGGGTCCCTTCAGCCCATTTTGCATTGAAATCTTTTATTGAGGTGCAAGGCCCCTTTGCCTTTCAATGCCCTTCATATTCTTCATGGCCCTTTCAAAGCCCATCCAACGATTTACTTATATCCAATGATCCATATTGCTCCCCGAGGTATGCAATCAAGACCGTTGATGGTGCAACATCGAATTTGCGCGCTGATTCAGATTCTTCCAGCCACCGGGTTCCAGACTACACTATGGCCCATCTCCTTTCAAAGCACGCGACACTGCCCGCAGACCATCCTTCCTTCCTGGTTTCTAGCTATGGCATGGATGCCCCCATATGGATCGATCATATTGCCTTCTCCCTCCACTGCGTGTCACAGCTTGAGCTACTTCGCGCCCCTGGAGTGCCGCTGCCTCATTGCTTCATGGCTACTCATGGCCATTTGCCAATAGTTGTGCCCTACCAAAACGCCCATAGCTATCATTTTACAACTTCAAATTTGATTCTAAATGGAGAGAGAACGATGGTTTTTGTTTCAAAAACCCTAGTAGACCTTTTCTTCCATAGCTGAGAAGAAGGTACAATTGCTCACAGATTACTTCATGGTTTACCTTGTCCTTCTGGCAATCACTTGGCCTCACCTAAAAAATGTTGAGTAGCTTTTTACAATGCCCAATTCTGTTAAGAATGGAGAAAGATCCACAACTTTACGTTTTTCTCAAAAACTAAGCCACTCTGGCTAGTTCCCTGAACTGCCGCTTTCTCCTCCCACTATAAATGGATTTCAAAATCCTCTCACCTCTGAAATGCTACTACCCTGCTGCCCATTCTGATTTAGTCCACTCCCCAATTGATGGAGTACTCAGAGATATCCGGCCAAATTTACGTCATAGCTACTTTCCGAAGCAATACACCGTTTTAAGCAATTTCTCCGTGAATTCTCCCCGGAATTCACCTTACGACGATCATTTTGATCTTCCCCAAAGCTCCAATCGAAGGAACTTTGTTGTCTCCAGCCATCCAAACTGCCAATACCCTGTATGGAATCCCCTCTCCTGAGACGCTCTGAGTGCTATTTCTGATGGTGAAAGACGCTATCCCATAGCTTCACCGGATCATGCATTCCTGCATCACCCTGATGCTCTGATACCAAGTAGAAATTCTGATAGAATCTAGTGTAGTATGCAGATCACATCACATAATCACCATAGCCACTCCTCATAAGCTCTCAAAGATGGCACAGCAAAAGTTAATAGATTACAAAGAGAAAATTGTACATATAGTAAAAGCCCCAACATGCATGGGCTCGACAAGTGTCAACACACTAAAATAGGCACCTGTCTAACTAATAGGCCCAACATGGGCTAAAAGACCGACAAGCTCAGAACATGCCCCTAAGTATAGCACATGCCATAAAAAAATACACTGTACAGGCTAATTTCCCTACGTGTGGCTACCCGGCTAACCCAAGTAGCTATCTACGGGACAAGTGCCCGACTGATATAACGATAGTGGGTCACGTCCCGATCACTACTAAAACAGTAGACTGACTAACTGTACATTTATTACAGTATCACGTTTAGAGTTTACATAGAATGTATATTAGATTAACTCTGATTTCTAACTCGGTGAGGGTATAGTCTTATGGTGGCAATAAGATTTCCTCAGGTTGACCCTCAGTCGTTCATTTATGTCAGCTTTACAGGTTTGCGCTTGTAAGTGCTTGATAGGATGTCAGCCTAGCTAGATCAAGGATGTAAGTCTCATGGTGGCAGTGGGATTTCCTCAGTTTGAGCCATGTCGCTCATGTGGTCCACTTGTGTTCAAGTCGGCAGATTGGGGACGAGTCAGTTGGTCGAGAGTATAGTAGACTCTCTGTATGAGCATTGTGTTTACAAGATACTTTGTGAGTCAAACCTGGTGGTTTGTTGGTGTGCTTGAGTGTGAGTCAATTACAGGGTAGCATGGACATGCATAACATCTTTTGGACACTCCAGACATTGCTACATATTATTGTTTTTCATCTTATCACATTTGAGCTTAAGGGAGAGAGTTAGAGATCATAGTTAATCTGATATACATTTTATGTAAGCTCTAAATGTGATATTGTAACTAGTGTATAGTTAATTAGATTTGTTGTATTCAGTTGTGTTCGGGACGTGACCCATTAGTATCTATTGATCAGGCACTGATCTCGTAGACGGCTACTTGGGTTAGCTGAGTAGCCACACATAGGAAACATTAGCCTGTACAGAGTCATATACAGTACTTGCTACACTCAGGGGCATGTCTAGAGTTTGTCGATCGAATTTGGCCATGTTGGGCCTGACACAAGTGCTAGGCCAATTTTAGGACACCTGCCTTTTCATGCAGTTTGTGAATACTCTATATGTATAGTGTCTCTTTGTAATCTAATAGCTTTTGTTGTGCCATCTTTGAGAGCTTGTGAGGAGTGACTATGGTGATTGTGTGATGTAATCTGCATACTGCACTAGATTCTATCAGAATTTCAACTTCCTCTTCAATCGCTTAGCCTTAGGCAGTGCTTCTGCAACGTCCTGTTCATGGATGTCGGTAGCAAGCTTCTGGTCTTCGAGTTGTTGTTTGAGGTCTACTGACTCATTCTGTAGATCAAAAATTTTGATACAAGCTTCTGCATATTCCAGGTGATCTGCCACCCCTGTATAGTTTCAGGTTGCCTAGAGCTGCTTTGCCAAATCATCGATCTTTTCTAGGGCCTATGAGTATTCCTTGTGTGCATTTGGCCCAGAGCAGGTAGTTGTCTCGGTTGATAACTCCTTCAACTCAGCAAGTTCTTCTTCAACAAGTGCTTTGTCGTTCTCAATTGGAATCATAAACTCAACTTGAAAATTCTTGAGCATCTGGTCTTGAAGAGACTGCAGCTTCGAGGAATTTATTTGGATTAGCCCAGAGCTGCTGCATAGTTGTAAGGCAATTTTTGTCTTTATTCTTTTCGTGCTCTCATCACGAAGTGTGGTCTGCAGAGAAGCCTTTTTTGCCTGGACCTTATTGACTTCGGTTGTTAACGAATCAAAGAAAATTTACAATTCTACAGATTTGGCCTGAAGCGCCTTATTACTATCTTCTAATGACTGGACCTCGTCATTAGATTTCTAGATCAGTCGGCCCAAAGAGCAATTTTGCTCATTCGGCATCTTATTGTTAGCCTCCAGAGATGTGATCTGCTCAGACAACATCTCTATGTTGTTGGTCATCTCGTCTGTGTTCTGGAATAGCTGCATCATATTCTCTTCAATATGTAGGTCATAGGCATGGATCTTTCCAACAATCTCCTTGGCACCCAAGAAAATTGATGCTACCATCTGTAGAGGTTGTCTTTATTGACCTCCTCATCCTCTTCTGTGGCCTCTTCATCTACCCCTTTGTCTTTGTCTTGCATCTGGGTGTCGGAGATAGTATCTTCGTCGTCCGTGGATGCAGAGCCCTTTGGCTTCTGAGAAGAACAGTCAAGTGGGACGACAGCAAAGGTTTGGCTGCAGTAGAGGGCTCAGGTATATTCTGCACAGCAGCATCTGAATCATAGTCCTTCTAGACTGTTGCTGTGTCGACTTCCATAGCTATGGCAGCTGTTGGCTGGACTTGTGGAATATGGTGCCTTGCAAGAGGCTCGATAAATCAATCTTCATTGTTGCCAGCATCATGCCTACTAATACACCCTGCTCTGTCAGTGTAAGAACGCCAAAATGGTCGCACAGTCGTGAGATATGTGCTCCCACTGCAACAAACTTATTGTGCTTAATCCAGCACAGAAATGCTTTGTAGGCGATTGAGCCAAAGCATACCAGTGCATCCAACATGTACCCAAAATTCTGAGCTGAGATTGTAGCATCAACATCAGTGATGAGCCTGGTTCGCATACTTGTAGAAAAATTTCATCTGCGCATCCCTCACCATGGTGATCTTGTACCCTTTGCTTGCTACAAAGCAGTTTGACAAAAAGTAAGTCGCCTCATCAATGGACTCCTTGGAAGTGACATTGGCTACCCCATCAGTTGGCAATCCAAGGGCTTCAGAGAATGCAGCTTCATTTATAGTAAAGGTTTTGTTCCACAATGTAACCTGAAAATCAGAGTTAGCCACCATGTGAATGGAGTGAACAAACTCGGTGCTGATCTCTGGAAACATGATAGATGGGTCCACTTTCAAATTACTCGACCTGCAACGATCCAGTAAAGACTGAATTGAAGCAAGCCAGATGGATGCCCGGATTTTCTAGTCGATAGCTACACTGGTGCTTGTCCTTGTGCTCGAATCCATATTGTTCGGTAGATTTGTGAGATTGGTAGCAAAGTAATAGTGAACACGAGATCAATTGAGCGAGCAATGGAGAGCGAGAGTGAGTGAGCATGAAAGAGTAAGTAAAAAGAAAGTGTAAGATGGAAAATAGAAAGTAACAGTGTTAAACGATGACACCATGGAGACAATGATTATGTGGCAACTTTGATTTGACACTTGTCAAATTCATAAATCATAGGCGGTAGCTTTATCGATTTTCAAGACGGCTAAAAAGATAATCTTAATCAGTTTAAGACCGTTTAAAATTCAAATAATCAAGCCTATGCAATCTTCCACGTAGTCATAAATGTAAACATAAATATGAATGACATATGGGAACACGTGTGCATTTAAATATTCAATAAAAAGATATTTACTAAATTCAAAAAGTAAATAATGAATAGAATAATAAATAACAATTAAATAATTAATATATAAATCGAAGAAAAAGAAAGATTCAAAATATAAAAAAATTCGAGATAGATCTTTGAAAGATTCTCCCCTCAAAATCCTTCGTCAAAGATAATATTTATGCAGTCTTGAACCGCTAATATGCGTTGGCAATAATTCACCGTCCAATGACTGAAGCTGGACAGAACCATTTTCAAATACTTCAATGACCTTGTATGGTCCCATCCATCTCATATGTAGCTTTCCAAGAAATTTTTGATGATGACTGTCATAGATCAAAGCATAATCATTAACCTTAAGATCAACAATCTTGATACAAGTATCATGCTTTTTCTTTCGTTGTCCCTGTGTTTTCTCTGTAACATCCTTTGGATTGTTTCGAGATTCAGATAGTTCTTCAATAGTAAGCCACCTTTTGTTAATGCATTCTGCTTCCATTCGTTGTGCTTGTATACAAAAAGTAGGCACCTTGAATTCAATCGGCATAATTGGATGCATACCATATGTAAGAAAATAAGGCGTTTGTTTTGTTGTGATCTTCTTTGTGTTTCTATATGCCCAGAGTACTAAGGGTAACTTTTGATCCCAATCTGTAGCATGTGCAACAGTGATCTTATTCAAGATCTTGCAATAGTATTCCATTCGTTCTTTCAGTTAATCCATTCGCTTTAGGATTATACGGGGTTGTCTTTCTGTGTTTGATCAAGAAATAAGTAGTCAGTAGTCGGATCGTATCATTAAGAGAATGGGTACCACGATCACTAACTAACTCAAGAGGACAACCATAACGTGTAATAATAGATTTGAACAGAAAAGCGAATACAATTTTTGCATCGTTTCATTTCGTTGCTTCCGCTTCAACATTCTTTGTTGCATAATCCGTCACAACCAAAATATATTGACACTTAGTGTGTCGAGTAACTGGCTTTATTGGACCCACAAAATCAATCCCCCACTTTTCAAATGGTGCAAGTGGAATGATTGGCGTTAATGGCCAATTCAAAGATTTGGTTGGTTTACAAGATCTCTAGCATGGATTACAAGACCGAATATAAATGGAGACATTCTTAAACATGGTAGGCCACCAATACTTGGCGGTCATAATCTTATTAACAGTATTCTTCGGAGTGCAAAGCTTGAATAACTTTTGGATTATCTTCCACTTCAAGACATCTTTTTAGCTGATGATATGCACTAAGCTTATACAAAACACTGTTAATAATGGTATAAGACGCAACCTTGTATTGAAAATAATGTGTTTTTCTCCAAGTCATATCCTTCAGGATCTTTGAGATAAATAATTATATCAGAATATAAAGAATTTGTAGAAGATATCATGAATGAATTTTCATCTGGAAATTCATCATTTAAGGGTTCTTCAATCCTTCCCATACCAAGTCGTGGAAGATAATCAACATTAGTATGATAATTTCCTTGACGAAGCTCAACTTGATATGTGAACTCTTGTAGCAACAAAATCCAGCGAGCTATTCGGCCAGATAAATCAGGTTTATTAACAAGATACTTTAAAGCATAATGATCAACATGGAATAAAACCATATCCCAGCAAATAATGCCAAAATTTCTTTACAGTAAAAATCATTCCAAGTGCCTCCCTTTTTGTTGCCGAATAATTTTTCTTCGAGGAACTACGCTGGCGACTAACATAGTATATTGGATGGTCTTTCTTCTGATCGTCCTTTTAGCTCAAACAAACACCAATAGCAAATGCTGACACATCAACATAACAATGAAATAGTTTCGTCTAGTTAGGAGGTCTTAGAATTGGAGCATTAATCAGTCTGTGCTTAAGTTCTTCAAATGCTTTCTGTTGTGCTGTCGTCCAAATATAAGCAACATACTTCTTAAGTAATTGTGTAAGGGCTACAACAATATAGACATGATTCTGAATAAATCTTCGATAATAACCAACATGTCCTAAGAAACCTCTTAGTTCACGTAGATTCATAGGTTTTAACAGATTCTTTATCACTTTGACTTTATCTTTGTTGACTTCAATTCCTCTGCTGGATATTCTATGGCCCAGAAGTATATCTTCTCATACCAAAAAAACATTTTTCAGAGTGAAGTGATAAATAAGTCTCGACACCTCTGCAATGTAAGCTTCAGGATCTGTATATGAGTCTTGATATTATTGTAAACATGGAAATCATCAATGAAAATTTCAAGAAATAATCTTAGAAAGGCAGCAAAAATTAGCATCATAATTCTCTGGAAAGTAGCTGGTGCACTACAAAGACTAAAGGGCATTTTATTGTAGGCATAAGTGCCCCAATCAGAAGTAAAAGTGGTCCTCGGTCGATCCTCCTTCCTTACTCCAACTTGATTGTAGCCAGAGAAGCCATCACAGAAACTGTAACGTTCTTGCCCAATGACTTGGTCTAGAATGGAATCCGTGAAGGGTAATGGATGGTGATCTTTCTTTGTAGCAGCATTCAGCTTCCTAAAATCCTGGCAAATTCGAATCTTGCTAGTGTTCTTCTTTGGAACTACAACAATGAGAGATACCCATTCACTACTTAAGACGAGATAGATGATACCTACCTTAAGGTGCTTGTTGAGTTCATCTTTTAACATCATATAGTACTTTGAATTGAGACGATACTGTCTCTGTCGAACAGGTACAGCATCTTCTTTAAGATCAATGTGGTGCTCACCAAATTCAGCAGGTATTCCCTTTAAATCTTTGAGCAACCATGCAAATACATCTTGGTACTCTTTCAACAGCTCGATAAATTCTGCTAATTCTGTCTCTCCAAGGGACTTAGATACATGCACAAATTTTTCAGGTGCAAGTTCAATTAGCTCTGTAGAATTTGACAGAATTATACCTTCCGTCATACTGGCCTGTGTATGGCCATGAATTTCCCGTATGGATGACTACATAGATTTATTCTTGTTGTCAAGCTGGTCTTTATTACCAAATTCTTAATCAGATTCGTCAAATAATCTACTTCGATGTCTAATGCATTAGAGAATATATTAAGATCATAAGAAGAATCTTCTGAAGTAAAACTGGTGTCAAATACAGGAGTTTTGCCTTCGTATCTGTCATGACTCCAGGAAATAATCTGTTCTTCTGGCTACCATGATTATTTTTCTCGCCAGTCTGGAATCTCAGTTCTCTAGACTTCTAGTGAACACTTGCATTAGCCTGATAAAGCCAAGGTTGTCCAATTAAAACAGAGTAAGATGACAAACCAAGTGGTTTGATAACAATAAAATTCATCATAAAAGGCTTGGCTTGTATGCATATAGTCACGTCCTTCAATTCACCAATAGGCTTTCTTCGTGTCAAATCAGCCAACTTGA
The DNA here is from genome assembly GCA_029204225.1 of Diphasiastrum complanatum. NCBI lineage: Eukaryota > Viridiplantae > Streptophyta > Lycopodiopsida > Lycopodiales > Lycopodiaceae > Diphasiastrum > Diphasiastrum complanatum. The sequence goes on along the minus strand of CM055107.1, from coordinate 21,467,937 downwards.
TATTTTTTTGAGTTGGTTGAATATTAGTTAAACCCAAGGCATGAGCAGTGTCTTCAGTTATTATGTTGACACTCGAACCTGAGTCAATCGGCACTTTTTCGATTAAACATCCGACAATTGTGACATCAATTTCTAGTGTGCCAAGGTCTCCTAGATCAATAGATAATATGCCAACATCTGGCAGAGAAATTTGTTTCTTCTTCTTAGGAGCAGAGAGACCTTTCAACTGCTTATGGTGATATTTGTTATCTGCCAACAATTGCTCAAAAGTTATGTTGGGACGAAGAGAACCAATATCAGTTATCATAACCTTTCGTCTTCGTTTTCGAGATAGGCTTATCAATAGTGGCCTCCGAAAGTTTTGTCTTCGTGATTTCCACATCCCCTTCCTCAAAGGTGATTTTGCTCTCTGCAGCAGCTATCTGTAATTTAGAATTGATAATTTCTTTCGCTTCCACATAAATATCCTTCGAGAATAACTTGGCTACATCACGATTGTAGTCAGGATCAGCTTTGATATCTTCCTTTGTTATAGACTTGTTCAAATATTTCTTCTTCAAGGACTTTCTCCACTTCTTTGAGAATACTTTTGTGTCAGGTTTTGAGGAACTTTTGCTTCTCGTAGTTACATTGAATAACTTCTCGATATCACTCGGCCAATAATGGTCAACTGTCTTTGACTATTTGGCTTCGATGACATCAACCTTCTGCACAACAGTATCAACCGTAGATTTTAATTTCATATCAACAGAAGCAGCAGGTGTAGCAACATATTGGTACTTTGGACGCGACTTCAATGGTTGTGGACAATCCAAATACTTGTGGCCAGGTTCTTTATAGTTTGAGCACAAAGGTATAAATCCGATCGACTTTTGTGGCTGCGGACAGTTAGGCAAAAAATATCTTGGTTCACCACAGGTATAACAATTTCCCAAAACAAGTTTATTCGAACTGGAAGCACCAACAAATTTTGGTGGGTTGTGTCTCTTTGGTGCAAACTTTGGTTTGCCTTGTTGAAATGGAGCTGTAGAACCTTGAACATAATTGGCAGTCGCATCATCTTGAAATATATAAGGCACTTCTTGAGAAGGATCTTCAACATACTTTACGTTCACAAATCTACACTCTTCTTTCAAATGTCCAGATGTACCGCATTTCGTACACCATAGTCCTGAGTTCAAAGAAGAAGCTTTCGGTCTCTTGTCTGCAACTTCTGAAATTTGAACTTTCAGATCATTGAACTTCTTATTAAGATCAGCCATATTACTTTTCCAAAGCTTTTCGACTTTAGATGTCACAAACTTGTCCTCAATAGTTTTACTATCTTCTTTTCTTTTGGACTTTCATTTCTTCTTTCTATTTGTATCATCAGCTTCTGTGTCTGACGAGTCACTGAAATTAGAATCGGAACTAGAAGAACTTGAACTGGATTCAGATTCGTCTTCACTGCCACTAGAGTCATGCTTAGACTTTCGAGTTTGTTTGGTAGAACGTCTTTTACATGCTAACTTGGAGGTCTCATAATTCTTAGCACTCGCTATGACTGTTGATAAATAAGTCATATCTCTTTGTCTACAGTATCGATCAATTTTCGGTGTAAACTTGCCAGAAACCACTCAATTTGCATCGCGACAAGGTATACACCAATTATTTTTCCAATTAGATTCTTTACTTTTCGTGTGTACCTTCGAAGAAATTCTTTACTCTTCTTCTAAAAATTATTGAGTCGTCCAAAAATTCTGGACGAATAACCAATTTCTCTAAACTGGTTCAAAAATGCATCTTTCAGCAATAACCAGGTAGCTACACGTCCTGGTTCAATTTGGCTGTACCATATGCACGCTTGCTTTCTCAGAAGACTAGGCCCAGATCCGCAACTTGTCAGCATTAGCACTTGTTTGAGTTAGCAATCGACTCGACCTGTGAAACATAACTGTCAGCATCATCTGAAGATGTTCCTTTAAAATAATCATATTTGATCTTCAAGATTGAAGTAAAATGGGGTCTGGCGCCTTCCATAATCGGTTTAGGTTCAGGTTTAGGCTCCGGCACTGGATTCTTGGATCAGGTTCTAGCTCTGGATTTACAACTTCAAAACCTGGTTCAACTACAACAGAAGCTTCAGGAAGAGGGTTTTTTGGTAGGTTTTCAGGATTAAAATTTAAGAAGGGTGATTATCCTCTTCACAAAGATTCCTGAAGTCTTTTGAAAAATTCTTCTCGAAGTTTTCAATATCATTCTAGTCGAGCAGTTCTATCTGACATACAATGGGGATGGAGATGGAGTTGTCAATTTGTATCAACTTTATTTGGCTATCCTTGGCAATGTGCCAAAAATTGGCATATGTCATAATATACCAACAAAGAATTGCTAGATATGTGTAGTATTTATGTCATTCCCCAAGGAGATAGCACTTAAAAGTTGTTAAATTGGTACAGTCCTGACTTATTTCGAATGAAATGGAGTTAGATGTTAATTTGGTTGTCAACAAACATTCTATAAGTAACCGATATTACTTGTATTGTGGTGTGTGTTGATAAATGAATTCCAAACAACAATTTTTTTCTATCGACTCGAATGAAAAACGTTCTACAAATGAAATGTTATCAGAGTAGCTCGAATGAATTACACTCTGACTGATTAAGTTGTCAGCAGGGATCTATGTTATGTTCGATGCAGACGTGTATGAACAAACAAATAGTTAATCCTATTCATGAACTCATGTGTTCTAGACAGAAGTCCTCAACAACTAAAGTCCAGTCACAGTTAAAGAATTCAAATAGTTCGTGAATATGTTAGAAACAATTATCTTTGATACATATCAATAACTCAATTCCTCAAGTAGGAACTAACAATTCACATGCATACATACTTCTCTATCAGTGACTGTGGAAAGCTGCACCAAGGGATACTTTACTTGGATGTCGAACACAAAGTATTCGAGCAGACGGGTAAGTTAGTTTAAAAACAGTTCTTTAATTCAACTTCGCGGAAACTTAGCAAACGATTGTAATGAACTATTGTAATTGTCTGACCAAAGAATGATTTAAGTAGTGCATACGAGATTGCTAGTAGATTCGAAATCACTCACACTCGACAGTGCGGAGAACATAAATCAGAAAGGATAGCCTTCGTCGCTCTATTCACTTCTCCAATCTCATAATACAGAAACTCTCTTTCTCTCTCTCGATGGTGTGAGAATGAAGTGTGTCTTCTTTTATATTACTCTAGTTTACAGCGACGATACGAATCTTGTCGCTTCGTGTTCCAGGCGTCGTTTTATTTTAGGAGGTCTTATCCTTTAGTAGAAGATAGGTCCTTAGCAATTATATCCCGAAAAATGATATAAGCTTCTGTATAGTATATATTTGTCCAGCGCATATCCTCATTTCCAAGTATAAATTTTCATTTTGGAGTAAATATACAAATATGTGGTATCACACTCCTAAGGACAGAGTTGGCATTGGACCACAAAGATCGATATGTACAAGATCCAATACATGCTTCTTTTTTTATGGAATGTGATTTGGGAAACTTGCTTCTAGAGTGCTTCCTATAGATGCATGATTCACAAAAGAAAGATTTCCTATCCAATGAAAAACTTCATGTGTATGTATCATCCAAAAAGTATATAGTCGCGTCGTGTAACTTCTAGATTGAAGTAATTAAACATCTACAACTAGGCAAAAATTACAAGAGTGGTGGATTAGCCATGACCTAGATTGCATCTGTTGATGTCATGCTATCAGATCAGATGTCTGTACTTATGGGTACTTGCATGATCTTGCTGGTCCTTTTTGGAGCGTGAGGGCAGAAAAGGGTGCCATAATCATTTTCGTGTCGCTTCGTGCCTTTTGACTTTCGCTTCATCTGACTTTCTCCGCTGTACCGCGAAAAATTCTCTTTCGTGAATTTTTCTCGTTTGTGTCTTTTCGTTAGGGTGTTCGCGAACATTTCTGCTTCGTGTCTCTTGACTTTTGCGTTCTTGAACACTTTCGTCAGGCAAAGTGTTGAAAGCTAGCAAAGCTTTGATAACAGAAACGTTTTGTTTCTTCAGCTCCCTCTCAAAGCATGATAGCTTTGCGACTCCAACACTGCTCCTCTATCTCTCAAAAAGTCCTTTGTCCAAGGCTTTGGTGAAGATGTCAGCAACCATGTCTTTCGTTCCGATCAAGGTGGTCTGCAGCATCTTCTTCTCAATTAGATCCCAAATCAAGTGGTACTTGATCGCGATGTGTTTCGTTCTTGAGTGAAACACAGGATCTTTTGTCAGGTGTCCATCTGCAAGACTAGAGGCTCGTTCCCTGTTTTGCCCAGGAACTGCTTGAGCCAAATTATCTCGTTGGCCATCTTTGCTACTGCAACGTACTCTGCTTTGTAGGATGACTGAGCCACAATGGTCTACCTCTTGCTGACCCAGAAAAATGCTGCTCCTGACGCGATGGTGCATCCTCCTGAGACGCTTTTACAATCATCCTTGAGGAATGCCCAACTAGCATCTCTGTAGGAAAGCATCTTGAACCATGCATCACGACACAAGCCATAATCCCTCGTTAATTGAAGATATTGCTGAATTCGTTTTGCAATCTTCCAATGTGTCGAGTCTGGATTTGTGCAGAATTGGCTCATCTTGAACACTGCATAGGCAATGTTAGGGTGTGTGTTGTCTGCAAGATACATCAGCGAACCTATCAGCTTCTTGTAAGGTGTGAGCTGCATTTGTTCTCTCTCTTCTTCAGTCCTCGGACAACCATCATTTGTCAGCCCCGTTCTCGCGAGCATTGAAGTATTCGCTCCTTTGCAATTCAGCATCCCAAAATCCTCTAGGATTTTCTAGGTATATCTGGACTGGTGAAGGTATAGCTTACCTCCCTCATAGTCCTTTTCAATTTGCAAGCCAAGGTAACACCTGGCTTCTCCCAGATCCACGATCTCGAAATGTTTCGAGATGTCTTCCTTCACTTCAGCAATTAGCTTCTCACTCTTGAAAAGTATCAGAGTGTCGTCCACATACACAGCCACAATGATGATCTGCCCATCTATGACTCTGACATACACATTGGAATCAGCCATCAGTGGCTCGAATCCTAATTATTTCAGGGCTTGGTCCTTCTTTTTGTACCATCGTCGAGTCGACACTCTTCATTTTCGTATCTATCTTCTGCTCCCTCTGTCATTGGTGGCAGGTCATAATACTATCTCTCCAGAACCTCATAGCTAACAGGATCGTCATTGGCCATTGTCCTACTCTTATCAAATCTGTCATCTCTCACTGTTTTCACAGTGTTCATGTCTGGCATGTAGACTCTGTAGTATGACGAGTTGTTGTCATAACCTACCAGAAAGCCCTATTCTGCTTTCTCATCAAGCTTCTTTCGAAGCTTATCAAGAAGATGTGCATAAGCTGCACAGCCAAAGATTCTGATGTGAGATAGGTTGGGCTTTCCACCCCATCATAACTTGTGTGGTGTCGTGTGAGAAACACCAGACTTACATGTCCTGTTCTGGATGTATGCGGCTGGTAGCTACTGCTTCAGCCCATAGTACCCTTGGAGCCTTCGAGTAGGCCATCATGCATCTGACAGCTTCCATCAGGGTCCTATTCTTCCATTCTGCAACATCGTTGTGCTGCGATGTGTAGGTTGCAGTCCTTCTGTGAATGATGCCACGATCATTGCAGAAGTCAGTAGCGATTCGAGGTGTATTCGCCACCTCGATCTGTCCTTATCTGCTTCACTTTGTTGTCTGTGCATCTCTCTGTCCAATTCACATATTCTGTGAATTTATCAAGTGCCTCAGATTTATTCTGAATAAAGTACACTCTGACAAATTTACCCTTCAAACATGCATCACAGGTGGTCGAACTCGTTGCATTCGAAATGTTGACCCCTGTTATCGCTCCATGATGGCTTGCTTGGTAAAGTGCCATTGAGCTCATGTGGCATAGTCTTCTGTGCCACAGAGTGTCTGGCAAATCATCATGCACTGTGTTACTATACTATGGGTCCTATCAGTGGATAAGGATCAGTTGGCCTCACCACGAGGCAAGTCGACGGGACACGTGTCCCACCAACGGCAACCTAGGTCATGCATGGGTTGCCTGAGTGAACAACTATATGTACAGTGTAATTTCATTTTGAGAAATACAGTTGCTATGTGAGCTTGTTGAGGAGAGTGTTTTCTGTCTGTGTTACTGTGTAGCATGATATGTGTTCCTGTGCAAAGCAAATTCTAAGTTGTTATCAGAGCCGTACAGCGAGTTTACACAGTTTAATGTCGCCGTCGAAGAGAGCTTTGGGAGAACTGTCTTCTGAGAGTTCGGGGTTTTACGACGGGTTGAAGACGGAAAGAGAAGCACTGGTGCACGGTTTCTAATTTATAGAGGCTTGCTAAGCTCAGCAGAGGGATTAATAGCCTGTGCATAGCATCAGACAGGAAAAAATTTGGTGAAAATTTGACAATTTCGAAGCCAGCTGAAAATTGAAACCGGACTTGGGGTTACGGTGTTTATACAAAACCGGTGATTTCTTCACTGTTTGTGCACCGTTCTGGATGTCGTAAGGATAGGAAGGAAGCTAATCACACTGTCAATCAGCCATGGAGAGATTCTGAGGTTTATGTCAGAGATTTGTCTCCAGACAGTTAACCTAGCAGATTTGCGGTAAAAAGGTGAAAAAGCCACTTTGTCAAGTTGAGCTAAAATCACCATTTCTCCATGGAATTTTCTGACTGAACACTCTACAGTCATAGATTCAGTAGGGCGACCCTGCTCCAGGCCTCAGATCATGCTCAAAATGATCCACAGGAGAGCTTGATCTGATAGTTTTCAGAGAAGGGAGGCGCGGCCGCAGGCAGGGAAGTCGCGGGCTGTTCGCACGCCCAACGTGATGAATAACTCAGTGTACCGAAGTTCATAGCGTATGCAGGAGTTTGGTTCGATGCCCAGATGTACTTTGAACCTTTAGATGAGGTGTCAAATGAATCAACGGTCCAGAATCTGTGATGGGAGAGAAATTTGAACCACAAGATTTGGTTCAGCCATTGGATGAGCTTTAAACAGGGTCCTGAAGAATTGAAGTGCATTCTGGCCTTCAACTTCATTAAAAATTTTCATACTGAAAGTTGAGCTGGGTCCCTTCACAAATGAAGAGTGAAGTTTCTTCAAAGTGAAGAAACAATTCAAAAGCTAGAAAAGTCCCTATTTTTGGGTCCTTTGCCCGTTTTGACCCAAACGAAAGGCTATAACCTCCAAACGAAGGGCATCCGGACTGTACCTGCAAGTACGGTACAGCAAAACAGAGCGATTGCAGCAAAGAAAGTGTTTGGAGTACGACAGAAGTAGTTTCACCATTCCACTAGGCACGTTGTTGGGAGTTGACGACTGAGTGCATTTCGGAAGGCGACGCCGATTTGGCTTTCAAATTGGTGGAAAAGCGGCGAGTGGCCTGGTAAGAAACTCCTACTCTCAATGGTGTAGCTGAGCACAAAAATTGTATGATTGTGGAAAGTGCCAGATCTATGCTAGCTGAGATGAAATTACCAAAAGATTTTTGGTCAGAGGCATGTAGCACGGCAGTCTATCTTCAAAATAGAAGTCCTACCATTGCCATACCAAAATTAACACCTGAGGAAGCATTCACAAAGAAGAAGCCAAAGGTGAACCACTTGCAAATCTTTGGATGTAAGGCCTTTGTACATATTCCTAAGGAAGAGAGACGTAAACTTGATGTGAAAGCTATCAAGTGCATATTCCTAGGATATGATGATCGCGTGAAGGGCTATAGATGTTTTGATCCAGTCGAAAACAAAATACATATAAGCCGAGATGTTATCTTTGATGAATCCAAGATGTATGAAGATGAAGATGCTGAGAAGATAGACACATCCAGTAGAAAAAATGGTATAGTGAGGATACCACCTGATGATGATCCATTCATTGACCTTCCGAGTGATGAACATGAGGATACATCTCAAGATACTACTACTCAACCTCAAGAAACAGGTCGGAGAGGTAGGGACAAACCTTTTGGTGCAAGAAGGATTGAAATTGCAGGTGACAAACGCAAGGAGAAGGATGTACCGTGGGATACATTTTCACCAGGAAGCCGATCGCCTGACAGAAAGCTCCCTAAGTGGTTTGAGAGATTGATGGAGAGCCGCGACATAGATGACTTTCCAGGATCATCTAGCCAGGGAGAGCTACGAAGATCAACAAGAGAGAAGATCCTACCTGAAAGGTATGAAACAAATTATGCTCTCTTATCTAGCATTATTCAAAGCAAAGAACCTTCGACTTATAGTGAAGCGAAGGATGATGATATTTGGATCAAGGCCATGGGAGAGGAGATGGAGTCAATTGCTAAGCATAGCACATGGGACTTAGTAGAACCACCAGTTGGCAAGAAACCCATTAGTTGCAAATGGGTATATAGAACTAAGTACCATGCAGATGGAAGCATAGCAAAGCACAAAGCGAGATTGGTAATCAAAGGGTACGCACAAAATAAAGGCATTGACTATGAGGAGACCTTTGCGCCGGTGTGTAAGTGGAATACTCTACGTCTACTTATTGCTTTAGCTTCAAATTTTGGTTGGCATGGATCAACCTGAAGGCTTTGTAACGAAAGGACAGAAAAATCAAGTATGTCGCTTAAAGAAAGCGCTTTATGGTCTTAAACAAGCACCACGTGCGTGGTATAGCAGGATTGATGCCTACTTTCGTTCAAAGGGGATGGTGAGAACACATTCTGATCCAAATCTATATGTCTTATGCTTTAATGGTATGGTTGCTTTGATTGCTCTTTATGTTGATGACTCGAGTATTACGGAAAATAATCAAGAGATGATAGACATGATCAAGAAAGACCTCATAGAATAATTTGAGATGACGGATCTCAACCTGATGCATTACTGCCTTGGAGTAGAAGTGTGGCAAAAAGGACATGAAGTGGGTTTAACACAGGTGAAGTATGTCATTATTGCACAGGTTTAGGTTGCAGGATTGCAAACCAGTAAACACTCCTATTGAACCAGGTATAAAGCTTTCTAAGATTGATGAATCACAGTCATTTGATGCTACGCTATATAGACAGTTAGTAGGGAGCTTGATTTACCTTACCTCAACTAGACCAGATATATGCTATGTTGTTGGCATTGTAAGTCAGTTTATGGCAACACCTACGGAAACGCATTGGAAAGCAACTAAACGCATTTTGCGTTATGTGAAAGGCACTTCAGAGTATGGCTTGATTTACAGGAAGCATGATAGTTTACCTGAGTTGTGTGGCTATGTGGATGCGGACTGAGGAGGTGACTATGATGATCATAGATCTACCACAGGATATATATTCCAGTTTTGTGGTAATTGCTTTTCCTGGTCTAGTAAGAAGCAAAGTACAATTGCTCTTTCCACCACAGAAGCAGAGTATAAGGCAATGTGTAGAGCTGCCCAAGAAGCTATATGGTTGAGACAAATCTTGGAAGAATTTGACATGAAGCAGAAAAATCCCACGACTTTACATAGTTGCAGTCAGAGTGGCATTCAGCTAGCAAAGAATCCAGTGTTCCATACGAGAGCTAAACACATTGAGATTCAATATCACTTCATACGTGAGAGGCTGCTGAGTCGTGAAATTCATGTTGTTCATTGTAGCACAGAAGAACAACTAGCTGATATTTTCACTATCTCACTTACTGGAGAAAAGTTTGATAAGTTTAGATCAAAACTTTCTGTATTTAAAGTTTGTTGACTTTAAAGCTATGTATATGACTGTATAAAAAGTGACTCTACTTTAAGGGAGAGAGTTAGAATTAAAGTTAGAATCACTGTGTTACTGTACTGTGGGTCCTATCAGTGGATAAGGATCAGTTGGCCTCGCCACGAGGCAAGTCGACGGGACATGCGTCCCGCCAACGGCAACCTGGGTCATGCATGGGTTGCCTGAGTGAACAACTATATGTACAGTGTAATTTCATTTTGAGAAATACAGTTGCTATGTGAGCTTGCTGAGGAGAGTGTTTTATGTCTGTGTTACTGTGTAGCATGATCTGTGTTCCTGTGCAAAGCAAATTCTAAGTGTCAGGCACTGTTGATCTACGTTAATAGATTGATGTAGCATTCAACAAGATTCAACCAAGGTGCGGAATTAAATGAACAAGTGAATCAGACACACGAATAATAGCAGACTAATTTGCATTTAAGATCAGACATGAAAAGAATGACATGTGCGCAGCGGCTACAAAATCATCTATTATTTTTTTTTCTGATTCTTCAAGCACTGCATACAAATCCACACAGTGCATTGGCATGAGAGAAATACAGTTCTCCCACGAGTAATGTCTCGCTTACTAGCGGACTTGTGGATCTACATATCCTATGCAAAATTTGTCTCGCATGCAGGCGGACTCGTATTCTATCTTTTTCGTCTTCTTGCTTACTAGCATTAGACTACTTCATGTGTATGTATCAAGTATCATCTAGAAAGTATAGTGTCGCGTCGTTTAACTTCTAGATTAGAATACTTAAACATCTACAACTAATCAGGAATTACAAGAGTGGCGAAATAGCCACGACCTAGATTGCATCCGCTGATGTCATGCTATCAGATCATATATCTATACTTACTTGCATGATCTTGCTGGTTCTTTTTGGAGGGGGAGGGCAGAAAAGGGCATCACGATCATTTTCGTGTCGCTTCGTGCCTTTTGACTTTCGCGTCGTCTGACTTTCTCCCCTGTACCGCAAAAAATTCTCTTTTGCGAATTTTTCTCGTTCGTGTCTACTCCACTATCCATATCGTAAACCGAATGCTATCCATATTGACTTCATCAACACTCGGAATAGGTGGATCTAACATGCACATCTAACGTTCATAATGTCTTTCACATAAATTCATGTTCATAATGTTGACTAGCTTCAATATATTTCAACAACGATTGTAAAGGATTTTTTTATTTGCGCATGGAAGCAAGTACTAAACAACAACATCAACACTAAGTTTTCCATGAAAAGATATCACAAAAAACCTTATACTTCACCACTTTACTTGCTTAGAAGCTAAATAGATATCATAAACTTAGAAGCTGATTAGATAGCATAGCTAAGGGCCACATAGCTCCACTAGTGATGAAAAAAAATAGCAAAAAACTTGGTGGATGCAACTTGGCTAAAGACATCAAACAAAAACTTTTGCTAGTATGGTGAATTACTATATTGTTGCAAGTCTAGAATAAAACCAAAACTTTCAACTTCAATGATTCAAATGTCTACATTGATTGCCCATGTCAACTTCAAATGCTCGAGGCATTAAACATTTGATGGATAATAAACTCCATCAATGATGACTCAAAAATGTCTTCTAAAAAGCTCGCCTCCCATAATAACCAATAATTCAATTATAAACTATAATCATCAGGCTATAATGCCCAAACTCTCTGCATGCAAACAATAAACTAATGATATCAAAACTCCAACCCAATATCTTCCACTACCATCTCTTCCATAGCAATCAAACAATCCAATGCAAAGAAAATAACAAATCCACTTTCCACTTCAACAATTCTACCTCCATATTGCATATTATCTAATTGCTTGAAATTTTAGGGCTTTGGGATTTTTTACAAGAGGGGGGGGGGGAAGATCATGGCTCCACAGCAGCTATTTTAAAGTTCCATTTCCACTACAAATTTACACCTCAAATGCATCAGTATGCTTCTTCCATCAATGAGATGACTCATCTGCTATCCATCACACAATATTTCCATAGAATTTTCAGTGGTGAAGTGTTACCTTGACATGATGGAAGTCATCATTTCGAACCTAATTATCCCAATTTAAGTACTTACTAAATGAAATTAATAAAACATTCTTCCATACTAACATGCCACTTGTTGCATTGAAGCTTACCATCTCCATTGACTGTAGAGTGTTTAGGGGCAAGCTCATGAGGCCCTTTGAATACAAATAGATGCATCCCTCTTCTTGCTCCATCGAGTGGTGCAAGGAGCAACATGAGGCAGCAAAGCCAGGATGAACCCTTTCCATTGTTCCATATACTTGGTGCCCCTTACCATACTACCTCCCTTTCACTGCTAGCATCAATCCATCTGCCCTGCTGCCTTTATAAGGTGCAGAGTATTTATGAGCAACCTTAGGAGTTTGATTACACTAGCACAAAATTTTTCATTAAGTGTGAAATATATATAGGCAAACCTATGAGCTTGATTACTAGGACAATAACACTACACTACACTTAATTATTAGCCTCCATCGATCCATGCTGTCACCATGCTCATCCTAGATTCAATGCACCATTCCTCCTTGCTATGCTGCATCCAAATCCCATCTGCTTCATCTCCCTACTACTTTCTTCCTCTGCTACAATTGTCACTTCAGCTGCTCAATCCTCAATTGCTCCATCACTGCATCTGAAAGCTGCAATACCCTCATGCTCTTTGTGCCACTCCTTTGGCAACTGCCTTTATTTGATTCACTACCTTCAAAATAAATCAAGTATCCACCCTTAAAAAATTGACAAGGCCCCTAAAGTACGGCCATTGGTTCAGCTCCTGTGGGATATTAAACAACTATTATGTTATTTCATGAAAAAATTTCATATTCTAGGTACATTATGTACATCTGCAATTTGACATAGATTGAAAGATGTGTCCACATGCAGCTAGAATTTGACTCCTGTTCTTTTCAGCACTACAGGGGAATGCTCCTATCAACCCCACATCCAGTGGGAGATGTCAGGTCTGGATTTGGAATTTATTTAATGAACGACTTAATATTAACTTGTCATTCCATACACTTGCCAAGTATGTGACTGACAAAAAAACTCAATGCAATAATGGGGCATACCCAGTTTTGTACCTCAATGTGTATACTGCAACAAATTCAAACTACGCTCATTGCTATTGACTATGTAAGCTTGACAGAATTCAAAAGCTAAACACAGCAACAAGTCAACAGATAGTCTGCTCTTATTTTTATGAATTTAGCAAAATCACAAAATCTGACTGCCTTTCATAAATATAGCAGGTACAGTAAAATTTTAATTCATCAATCAGCTCAGCGACACAATCAGACAGTAGAAGAAACCTATCCTGGACAAACCAATATTTGCATAGCTGGCATAATGCCCAACCGCCTTACTTAGTTCACAGCATTGATCAAGAACTACAATTGAAGTGATATCAGTAACAGCTAAAAAGAAATCGGATACTTCCATCATATATGACACATATTTCCATCTTCCAGTAGAAAACACTGTGCAACTGGGCTAAAGCTTCCAAAATATCACATCAACTGGCACAAGTTTCAGCACAACAAGTAGCCAGTGGCAATTCTTCTATTTGATAATCCTAACCAAAGCTTCAAGATTCTTACATCAGCCCGTGCAAGTCCCCTGACAATAAGATAGCAAGTGGTAACGCTCTATATGAAAACCCTAGACCAGCTTGTCAAACCCATTATATTTCAACCCATGGGTACGTTCAGCGAATATCTATGCTTACCACCTGAGCAAAAGTAACAATATTTCTAAATACCAATGCTCACTGAAAACACTATAACTCCTTCAGATTGATAAATCCTTAAACCTTTGGTGTATATGAACTAAACATAAATTGTCTCCAATCAGCAGTATCCACATATACTTAAAAATGATCACAAGATTACTTACCTGTAGACACATTAAACACTATGTAAACAGATACTTAAAAATGATCACAAGATTACTTACCTGTAGACACATTAAACACTATGTAAAATATTGTATTTCAATAAAGGCAAAAATTAAGCCACCTTCACTATTATTGTTGTAGGCCCTTTAGTTACCAATGGCTACAACTTTTCAGAGGGTTAAGACTATGCGCTTAATATGATCTGCACCAAAGTCTACAGAGTAAGAGCCAAAAAAAATTGGAATAGTCGCACTCTCAATTTTAACAATGTCGCATAAAACATAAAAAGAAATTTGGTGCTGTCAACTCATACTTAAAGGTATGCCTTTCAGATGAAGTGGTCCTCCATTTTACATGTCTAGATATCAACCTGTACTATTGCCATCAAGCAGACCAGGCCACTACTATAGTCGAAAGTGAGAGCATGCTTTAAAGTACCCAGGTTAGTAAGCAGCACATGTTCCTTAAGATTAAATTTATAGAGACCATCTACCCATACAGACGTGAAGCTTTCTAACTTAGATAATGCTGCACTTCGAAATCATATCACAACCTTCTTCTATATCCACTCTTTGAGTCTTTGTAGCTTCACTCTTGATTACATTCTTCACAAATGAAGAAAAATCGAAAATCCCCCCTTTGGCCAACAGGAGGCATGTACTAACTGCAACACAAAATCAAGTAATTGAATCTAAGAAACAATCAAACTTTCAAAGACGTCATTTGTCCAATAGAAGATGCGCAAGAGAAATTGACATACATCGCCAGATGCAATAGTACACCAAAACCCCACTATATTTGGTTTTGCGATAACATTTCATTTATGACCTTCCCAAGAGTCATGGTCAACTGGTTCAGACTATAATCATACACTAGAATGATGTTAACTCATTCAGGAGTCCATTTGCCACTCCACACATTGTCAGAGGGGACTGCAAAGACAAAAAAAATGATTAGCTCTGCCACTCAACATGCAATTTTCCTAAAATCATCAAAAAAAAAAAATCTTAATCCAATACACTTAGACATGCCATTGGTGTAAAATATGTTATGGCCAAATATATTGTAAATGATCTTACCTTGTGCAACAATGCTCAAAAAAAAACAAATCACTTTTTTTTAATCCAAAAATGTAAGGAGAGTCAACCTTATCACCAACAACAATTAGAACAGACTTTCTCATGGCGGCCACAACACTTGCATAGCTTTTCATTTTCTGACTGCCACTCGCAGAAACGTCAAATCGTAGCCTATGTGCCAAAGAAGGGCATAGACTTTTACCGCAAGAAAGAATTAGAATGGAAGGCCAACCAATAATCCTGCACAATTCACATTTTTTACTTAACGCACAAAACATCATATGACAAGAATGAACTATGATACTTATCCAGGGGGCAAACTGTGAACTTAATATACATGAAATCAAACTAGAACCATGTCGCTGGACCATCTAAAAAGCAGCCGGCCACAAATATAGTGTACTTTTTGTTTCCCACTGCCACTGGCAGAAACATTAAATCATAAATTTAAAGAAGAAGAAGAAATCAACACATTTAGAACATTGATCCTGCAGAATTCACATCTTGCACGAGTAAGTGCCTCAGAAACAGTACATGACAAGAATGAACCGTGATACTTATCTGAAGTTAGGAGGCTTCAAACTAGAAGAATCATCTCAACCTAAGAGATTAGACATACGAAAATAAGCGAGCATCGACTATCAGACTCCAAAAGTTTATGCTGAAACAAGATCAAGAGATACTTCAAAAAAAAATGTTTAACGACAACAGTGCCTTGACAAAGCACTTGAACTCGTCCCTATCACACCCACTGTATCTTCCTAGTCCACAAATATATCATCAACCATCCTCTCAGCACCAGCTCGCATAATGGGAAGCACTGATGCTCCACCATTTGAATATGAAACCTAATACTGCAACTAAAATACATTCATAGCCTGTAAGGTTTTTTCTGCCTCAAACAAAAGAGAAACATCCAAGATGTAAGATCAAATAAGACATCCTCTGCAGAGATTAAAACTCTGCAACACTGATGTAAATACCTGAGATGCATCAATGTTAACATCTAAGATAGTACCCAGCATAACAAAGTTGGTCTTCAATACCACATTTAGCTGCGCACCTTAGATATATTTGAACCTATCCTCATTTGATACTTAAACTGAACAATTCAATGTTGATTCCTTCACTAAGTGGCTGAACTTTTTCTGATTCTTTATAGCAGCTACAAAATTCAACCTTTCTATCCTGCTTGTGTGTCAAAGAGAAAAAAGTGAAAAAAACGGACGTGATGTTACTAGCAAAATCAGCAGGCATGGGTCTACAATCAGCTAATTAGAATCTTAGGACAATCCTGGACAGATATTTTGATCTGGCAAACCTGATACTCGTTTCCAAAATGCCAGCAAAACCTCAAACAACTTGGGAATCCTGATATGCGTACTATTCTCTTAAATTCAGCAGAAGCACCTTGCATAGTAGAGCAGTGCCAAGCATGATGACTGCAGTGTCGACAGCAACCCGGAAATGGTATTCATCAACTCTTCTTGCTTTCAAAATGTGCTCTTAGAGCAGATCGTGCTGCCTTTTAGCGTCCACATTTTCCACAGCATCAGTAGCCATAATGTACAAAATAAAGCTAAGATTACAAAAAACAAATTTAATGAACTATGGCTGCAATACACCACACCTGGTTCCAGTTTATTAGCTGTATCTTCAGATTACTATGCTCAAAGTCAAGAGACACAGAAATGCACACCTTAACTTCAGGAAAATGTGCACGATATCAGGCGACTTCTGGTAGTGTCAATCACCTGCAATTGACATGTTTAGCAACTACCGCGGCTTTCATTAGGGCCATTAAGAGAAACTATGGTGCTTTATGGCCACCTGGTTTCTGAGAACCAACTTTTGATTTTTCTTCCAGAAGCTTGTTTCAAGATATTCTTATTTGCTTGCATCAAGAACCTGTTGCCCAGTACAATTGCTTATGCTTGACGTACATCGATGAAAATAAAGGTGCAAAGACAAATAAGCATATTCTTGAATTGATTTATCTTTACAAAATGCAGCTTTTAAGTGCTAATTATACCTTTAGCTTGCCAGGAACACAATTGGAGGAACAGACTCTGATTGGTTGACCTGCTATGATGTGAACAATGACGTGGAACAGGTTTGAAAGCTAATGAAAGCTTACTGTCTTGTGCATTAAGAGACCCATTCCAACCCCTTTTAAATGAAACATAGTGTATGTTCCAAAAAACGAGCGTACATTCCAAAATGTATTGGTCCAGAACGTGTTAAAAATTTGAAAATACCCTAAATGCCTAAAACAAAGTAGATACTGAAAAAAATGTACCAACTTATGATGGAGGATGTACTTTTGGCCTCACAAATCCAACAACACTTGAGACAACAAGCACTATGGTGATCAGCTATCTTCATCTGTAAACATATGTTTGCCCCAATCTTCAACCCAACTGTTCAATTGGTGTTGGCTTTACACTACATGCTTAGGAAATTGAATACATTCAAACTGTTAACATTTTTTGATAATTTGATCGATGTTTTAAAATAATTTTGTTATGTGAGCAATGAGAACCAATTTTCAGGGGATTTAAAAATACTGACTGCAAGTTGCTTAGATCTCTCAGTGCCCCAAATGCCAAAGCTGTTTCTCTTTGATATGTAAAGCAGCACGTATATGTCCAACACATTTGTCCAAACGAAGGATGAACTTTCGGTATACATAGTTTACAGCCGATTTGAATCGGTTGGTTTGAACCAGAGCTGCCAGCAAAAACTTACGAAATTGAACAAACATTAATGATTAGCGTCGATACATAATACTATTGAATAGTGACTACATAGAGTTGCTCTCTCTATCAGGCCAAAATCTAACTTCATGAATCATTGGCGGATCACAGATAATAAAACTTCATACACAAATTACAATACTCAAAATTCAAATCACAATAACATATTCAAATTGGTAATCAACGGCGAATCAGGGTTTCTTTTGGTTTCTTTTCCCAGTTCAAAAATGGATGCATTGACTATTCACTCTATATTGCATAGCTTAGAAGCCCGTTCCGACCATTCCATACGTTCCAGAACGTACTGGGGTTTTGTGACTTAAAAAAAAATGTAAAACGACCCTGCTGGCCCGCGCATTCTGCATATGCATTTCATCGATGACTGACATATTTTCTAATTTTACCTGTTGCTTAAAAAAGCAATTGCTTTCAGGAAGAGATTGACATTCTTGCTTGAGAATCGCCCTCTCCTGAATTCATCAAGAAAAAGATAAAGTGAATACTGAAGAACGGTCTATAATAATCTACAATGCAGCTCAGTCAAACTGACTATATAGCTGGAAACCGGGGCAATTGTGCATATCAAGAACATTCATCATATGAAGTGAAGGCTAATGCTCATCCATTTCGCATATATGTATCTGAATAGCCCTTCCCCCGTCTCTGAATCCGATGTTTCCGTTGAACCGATCGGGGCAGCTCGGACATACAACTTCTGAGTCACGGATCTCTGTACCCTGCTGTTGTAAAGCTACCTTTACAAGCTTTACTTCCGGCGCCACTGGCGCCAGCAGCGCCCTTGCTTCTCCCGGCGTCGCTCTCGGCGCCACTGTGACCAGAATCCAGCCGGCGCCAAGTTCCTACGATTGAAAATCTTTGATCGGTTCTAGCGAAGTCCAGAGAGCTCAGATCGATGTGCAATCACCTCACACGATCTAGGCATGATTAAAGGAAGCCTGGGCCCAGATCAATAAATTCTAGAGAGAGAAAATGACTTTCTAGAGAGAGAAAACATGCTTTACCAGCCTGGGTAGATTACTTGGTATGAGGGGAGGTGGCGAATCCCACCAATACTATAGGGGAGTGCGGGTTGCGACTCAGGGCGAGCTCCAACCAAGTCTCAGCCTCCCTTGTTGGAATGTTGTCCTGGCACTCGCCTTGGCATGCTAGCGCCCTGGAGACTAGGGTTGGTCACACACTTGAAATGTAACCTTCTCAAATTTATCAATAAAGTAGAATTTTCCACAAACTGACTCTAATTACCTTCTGGGTTTCAGTGTTCGGTAAAAGCGCCAGTTGTAAGGCCGCTTCAAACTTTTTAATTTGGCACATAGCTGAGAGTCGTATCCCGGGACGCCAGCGGTATGCCGTCGAGACCATTCGGTCTGTGGCGCCAGCGGTATGCTGTCGGGACCATTTGGTCCAGGAACTGGTTTTCTCCATATCTGTCGCGGCTTGTGGTTCTGAGTGTTCCTTGCATGAACGTGAATGGGTTAAGCTCTTGGGGAACGAGCTCTAACCTGTCGGTTGAGTTGGATGGCTTGCTTGGGTGGAAGTTACCTGTTTATGGCTGTCCAGTTTGGCATGGCGCCAGGTTGGTTTCCAGCGCTCGTGACGAAGCTTTCAGTTGGTTAAGTCTGATGTAAGTCAGACCGCTTGCTTGGAATGGATGTTACTCGTTTGTAACGAAGCTTCGAGTTGGTTAAGTTTGATGTATGTCGGGCGGCTGGCGTGGAGGGAAGTCACCCACATCGGGACCCCCTGATCTGGCATGGCGCCAGGTTGGATCTCAATGTTGGTTTCGAAACTTCAAGTTGGTTAAGTCTGATCTTTGTTGGCGAGTTGGCTGCTTGTATGTCAAGTGGGTTTGGATGGCAAGAGTTGAAGGCTAGGAAGCTAAGTCGTGGTTCCCGGCTCCCTTTGGGATGCCTGCGTTACACCTGTCTGCTGGCACCTCATCACTGTGTGTTCAATCAAAGGTGAACGTCCACAAGACTTCCTGCTTTCTTTCCACAAGCTCACCATCGCTAGAAACTCCTGGACCACGTCCATGATATGCTCTTTACGTATTTTTTTGGTAATTGTGCTTTTATGTCCAGTCAATGTTTATCATTTTATTTGCTAAGTGATTTACTGTTCTTTTTCCTTTGAGCTTAGATGCTCCTCAAGCTTCCTTAGATATTATGGTTTTTCTTTTCCTTTGTAAAAAAAAGTATTTTTTTATTTTTTTTTATGGTCTTGTTCCGGAACGGAACACGTTCCAAAGGTTGCATAGTAATGGCATAGTTCTGCAAGGTCTTAAGTAGATTCTAGGTCTTCAAAGCATGAAAAAAAGGCCAGATATATTATCCTTTTACAGCTGCCGGTGTTGAGCTCTACATCTTGAGGTCTAGTAGTCTCTAATTTCCAGACAACAATCAAGCCTTTTCATAGGTTGAGGATGAATTATAGCCTTGCACTTTAGAAATAGAGGATTGAAGATGAAAGACAGACAGTGCAAGGTTCAGATAATTAAAGTTAAGATGCAGAGACAATATGAAGATATGATGCACTGCCACCTATAGATTTGTTCACTCTGTCTGCACATGAGATAGACTATTGAAGAGGAGTCACATGCTGGCTGTTCCAAATCAGATACGGCCACTATATCAGAATGTCATGCAAAGGCCTGATAGCCTCATTTTAACACAACTATTAGGGGAAGGGGCTTTTTCTAAAAGGGAAAAAAACATTTGAAATTCCATTAAAAAATAAAATAAGCCAGAATAATAATAAAAAAATTCAAACCTTTGAGGATGCATCCAAAAGAGAAATCTCTTTTACTTAAAAGAAAAAAAGGGAGAAACTGGTTGTGAAACTAGCAAAATGCAAAATGAAGAAAAATGAGCAATTTGTACATCGCATACTTACAAGCAAATATATACTCCTGTTTCTAATTTGCAAAATCTTATTGTGCAAGTGAAACATCCATGAGCACTTCAGGTTCAATCCCTTTGTCTCTACACCTCTAAACCCCCAGATTTTAAACCGCCCAGTTTTTATCAGCCTCAAAATAACATGCTTTTCGTGTCACATATACACTTCAAATTCTGCACAGATCGGTTGCCTGCCTGATTCTCAAAGCGCCCCGCAAAAAACTTCCACAGATCATGTATTTATGAATCCTCTTCTTGAAATACGAGATGCAGTTGCACCCGGACAAGTGAACCACCAACTGGAACAGGTCAAAAAAACTAGTGATAGCTTACACTTGCATACTGAACCTGAACCTGAACATTATTTTGATTGATTGCACTACTTGTTTGATCTTTCAGTGTGACAATTTTCAGTAGCCATGGTTAGGGCCTTTTAAGCTGTTACAATATTGGCTTACATATGACCAAAAGACGGAATTTTTGAATTTAAAAGAGTGAAACTGCCTGGTGTGCTTCTCATATGTAAAGAACAATGAGCAGTTTATCACATTTAGCTTTACAAGCAAATATATATACTTCAGCTGTTTCAAATTTGCAGAATCTTGATATGCAAGTAAAACATAAAAGAACGTTTCAGGTTCAATACCTTGGTGCATCTACACCCCTAAATTTGAATTGCAACTGACAACGCCCACTTTTTATCAGCCTCATAAGACATCCTTTTTGGTTCACAAATAAATTCCAAATTTTGCACTAGCCAGTTGCGTGCCTGATTCTCAAAACGCCCCGCAAATACCTTCAAGAGGATATGGATTTAACAATCCCCTTGTTAATATGAGATGCAGTTACACATCTTAGAACCTAAGACATGTGAGTTTTTTCTTTAGTCAAAAAGTTAACTTGTGAATTCTACCGTTGAGCTTTGGAACTTACATTCTATAAGCACTACATCAACCATGCAAGGAGAATGGAAAAAGGAGCAATAAGGACAACCATGCAACTACGACACAGCCCCGGGAGGAAAACCTCCCCAAGCCAACAAAAGTACCCAGTTTTATTGGAGTGGAACTCGCCCCGTAAGCGTACCCATAAGGGCAAAGTTCCCGTAGATCTACAGATCTGTCTTTATCTTTTTAAGCAATTCACTTGGATATGGGCAATAGCAATAAGAATTGTATGAAAGAGGTCTACAACCTTGACCTTACTTTGTGTAGCCTATCAAAAACATTTGGCCATGACAATAGTTAATATAACCCCTCAAGGAGAGGGTTTCGAATCTTGAACCATGGCTGCTGAGATGCACGTACACGAGACCATATACATCATAACAAAGCCGTAGATGAAGCTATTAAAGGATTGCAATCCCTAAATTCGTGCAAAAGCCAATTATCGTTAAGTGGAGTCCCAGAGTAGCAGCAGTTGTTGGAGTCCAAAGGAAGGAACTGGTTCAAAAAGGCCCCGTAGGAAATAAGCCTTTTCTTACTAGATGCTCCAGGACGATGAGATAAACTGAAAAATCATGTTTCGGACTCTATCGCACGTGTTACAAAAAGCTCAAGCATTTCACATAATAGCTTTGCCCCTTGGCGCTATATACTTCACCGACCATAGATCTGTGGAACACAATTCTGTTTTCGATAAATACCACCTGAAGTTTCAACTAGCCTGAATCGTATCAACTAGGTTAACGTAATTCAGGCAGAAAAGCTCCAAATTACTGTAACTCCGACCCACCAAGAGTCCAAGACAGTCGCCGCATCAAATTACGCTGGCTTCATCATGTGGTTCCTAGACACCAATAGAGTGACAAAACCAGCCCTTGTCGAAGCTAAATATGATCGTGGTACTCGTTGACAACTAATACATAAAACATCCGAATAGCAACTGACAAGATACATCCTCACCGAGTAGGAGCCACAGATAAAAGGAACGTGACAGCGCTCATCTCCGTATTTAAGTTGTTGAAAGGGGTTGCAAAACACGGATTAACCTCCTTACAATTCTTCTGATGCCCCGGAATCAGCGCTCATAACGCGGAAACCATTGTTCTTGTTGAATCCATCACCAGTTTTTTGTCTTCAGTACTAAGAGGAACCGATCTGTTCGGCCATAGATAGCTAAAAACACCAAAACCAGCATGATGATTCCCTCCATCACCGACTCTCAGCTTTCTATGTCCACAGTTTTGCAGATCTGACAAAAGGGGCATCCATCTGCTGCCGACAGACACAAGCACATGCAAGAAACAAGACCAGATATCCATGACAGACTCATACTCTTAAGTTAATTGCTTGTTTGTGAGACAAATCAACCTCCTGCTGCTCCTGCTCCTGCTCTTGCTTTCCTCCACGATCTTTACCACTCCTGCTCCTGCTCTGCTTTTTTTTCTCCATTCTTCATCATCTTTCTTTCCTTTGCTTCCCGTTTATTTTGGAAGTTTGGAGAAGAGAAAGAAATAGTATATTCTATCGAATAGTATTTGACGGCGTCTAACTTCCCAAAGGACTCTTCCGTCATTGTGGCACCGTGTCGGTCACCCAAAGAGTACACCAAGGGCCCCATTAGAGAGAGTTGAAAGCATGATGCATTTGGATGAGAGTGGGGCTTTGCATGCACCCTCAATGGAGTTAATGAACAAGGTCTAGAGTGGTGAAGGAGAAGTGGCTGGCAGCTAGATCTCTCATCATAATTCAAATATCTTATAATCATTTATTCATGATGTTGTAAACAGTGGCATTTAGTATTTCCATTTCAAAACTTCATAATGCATTTTAAAAAAGTGTATGCCACAATAACATATCG
The DNA here is from genome assembly GCA_029204225.1 of Diphasiastrum complanatum. NCBI lineage: Eukaryota > Viridiplantae > Streptophyta > Lycopodiopsida > Lycopodiales > Lycopodiaceae > Diphasiastrum > Diphasiastrum complanatum. The sequence goes on along the minus strand of CM055107.1, from coordinate 21,444,699 downwards.
CGCAAATTCCGATGTGGGCGTCCGACGTATGTTCAAAAATTTCATAATCTGTCGCAATCCGACATGTTGAAATACGACGTCCCAGTAAAAAATCCGAAAATGAGAGTCCGACGATCGGGAAATATGGGCGGCAACCAATTTTTGAAAGGCACGTTGGAATCCAACATGTCGGATTCCGACATTCAAACGTGGATATGACCTGGCATGTTTTTCTCAAAAAAAAAATACGTATAATCCGACGGACGTCAGAATCCGACGTCCACATCGGCAATCCGAAAGCCTGTCCACGGCATATGGGACCTGTCGTCCGGGCCTGAATGGGCACGGACGTCGGATTCCGACGTGTTTTGAAGTCGTCGGATTCCAACGTCTGTTTGGTTTTTCGTATTCGTGCGATCCAGCGCCTTCTCTCTCACTTTGTTTTTTTGTGGGTTGGAGCGTCTTTGGAGCGATTGAGGGTGATTGAAGATCAGTGCTTGAGGGTGCTTAAAGATCAGTGTTTGAGGTTGGTGCTTGATTTTTGTTTGTTTGTTTGAGGTTGGTGTTTGTTTGTTTGTTTTGAGAAGAGATAGAGAGTGTGAAAGATAAAAAGAGATAGAAAGAGTGTGTGTGTATTATATGTGTATGTGTTTTTAAATTTTGCATTGATTTAAAATGGTTTTGAATATTGTTAGTATTGATATGGTTTTGAATGGTCTTGTAATAGATTGTTAGTATTGTTTAGGATAGTTTGGTGATAATATATTATTAGATTTGTAATTTGTGAGAGAGAAAGAGAGAGAAGAGGTGGAGTGTAGATGTATGCTTGAAGATATTGAAAGATTTTGGAGTTTATGTTTTGTTCTTTTTTTAAAAAATAAAGTTTTAAGAGAGAGAGAGAGAGAGAGAGAGAGAGAGAGAGAGAGAGAGAGAGAGAGAGAGAGAGAGAGAGAGAGAATAGATTGTGATAGTGTTTATAATAGATTGTTAGAATTATTTAAGATAGTGTATGTGTGTGTTTGAGAGTATGTGTATGTGTTTTGAATTTTGCATTGCTCTATAATTTAGGTTAATAGACAAATAGATATAGATAGTGTTGGGTAGTAATAGATTGTTAAATTTAGTGTGTGTGTGTGTGTGTGTGTGTGTGAGAGAGAGAGAGAGAGAGAGAGAGAAGAGAAGAGAGAGAAGATGTGTGTGTGTGTGTGTGTGTGTTTAACATTTTGCATTGATTTAGAATTAAAGATTATAGATAAATACATAGTCTATGGTAGTAATAGATTGTTAAATTTATATTTATTTAGGACTAAGAATGAGAGAGAGATGTGTATGTGTGTGTTTTTACATTTATTTAAGATTTAAAGATTTGAGAGAGAGAGAGAGAGAGAGAGAGGGGGGGGGGGAGAGGAGAGAAGAGGGAATAAGTGTGTATGTATTGTGTCTTGCATTTTGAATTTAAGATGTGTGTGTGTGTGTGTGTGTGTGTGTGTGTGTGTGTGTGTGTGTGTGTGTGTGTGTGTGTGAGAGAGAGAGAGAGAGAAAGAGAGTGTGTGTGTGTGTGTGTGTGTGTGTGTGTGTGTGTGTGTGCTTTGATTAAGATTTAGAGTAGTAGATGAATAGAGTGTGTGTGTGTGTGTGTGTGTGTGTGTGTGTGTGTGTGTGTGTGTGTGTGTTTTATTAAGGTTGGTGTTTGTGTGTTTGTTTTGTGAAGAGCTATATAGAGATAGAAAGAGATAGTGTGTGTGTGTGTGTAGTATATATGTATGTGTTTTTAAATTTTGCATTGATTTAATATGGTTTTGAATATTGTTAGTATGAATATGGTTTTGAATGGTCTTGTAATAGATTGTTAATATTATTTAGGATAGTTTGGTAATAATATATTATTAGATTGTGTATGTATTGTGTCTTGCATTTTGAATTTAAGATGAGAGAGAGAGAGAGAGAGAATGTGTGTGTGTGATTTGATTAAGATTTAGGGTAGTAGATGAATAGACTGTGTGTGTGTGTGTGTGTGTGTGTGTGTGTTTAACATTTTGCATTGATTTAAAATTTAAGATATGAGAGAGAGAGGGAGTTTATATGTGTTGTGTTTTGCATTTTGAATTTGAGAGAGAGAGAGAGAGAGAATGTGTGTGTGTGTGTGTGTGTGTGTGTGTGTGTGTGTGTGTGTGTGTGTGTGTGTTTTGTATTATATAATGGTTCAATTGTGTAATATAGTGATATTTTTTAATTGCTTGTGCATGTGACAAAAATAATAATAAAAAAAGAGCGAGCAATTGCACGTTTGCACTTAGGCTTCAAGTGAGTTTACCGGTGAGTTTGTGTTGTTTCATTTTTTTTTATTATTGGATTATGTTATGTAACATAGTAAGAAATTAAATGTAATTCATAATTTTCATTTTGTTCAAAGCAATATCGTATTTTACCGCATACAGTAGCAATTAGTTAATATGCAAAGGTGAAATGTAGATTCTGAAGCAATTGAAAGCTTCTGATTTCTTCTTTATAAAGTACACCATAGTTCTTCTACAAAATTCATCAATAAAAGTTATAAAATACTTTGCATCCTTTAGCGAAGGATTTCTCATCGGGCCACAAATGTTTGAATGTACAATGTCTAACAATCCTCTAGCAATATGCTGATGGCTTGATTGAAAAGATTTCCTAGTCTGTTTACCAACTAGATAGTCTTGACAGACAGGTAACTCGACTTTATCTCTAGGATAGTCTAGATCAAGAACAATAGAATGTCGAGACATTTGTTGTACAACAACATGATTCAAGTGACCAAGTCTATAATGTCAAAGTAAACTTTTATTTGCTTGAATAGAAGTACTGAGCGCCTGACTAGAGGCAGAAAAGCAATGACTTAATCTATACAAGTATCCATGTCTCTTTCCAAGTGCTAGGATCTTGCCTGTCCTGTCAACTACTTTGCACTGATCGCATTCGAATTCTATTCTATGTCCTAGATCTGTGATTATGCTTATAGAGAGCAGATTTGTAGATAAATTTGGCATCCTTTCTCCCTGCTGATACACCTCGGACGCCTCCATGTCTCTTACCAAAGGCATCTATTTCAATAGCATCCTGTAAAGGAGTCAAGAAAATAAATTTAGAATGATAGATAACAATACAAACTCAAACTTCAACACAGTGTTTGAATAAAAAAAATTGTACAATATCAGTACCAATATAGTATCTACTCAATCATTGTATTCAACAATGTTTGTTTTGCTAATGTCATGTCCTCCAATGACCTCTACATTGCCCAAGGGGATATATATATCAAGTCCTTGGAGGATATTTTTTTTGGAATTCCAAAAATTCCTCCTCCATAGGCAAAGTTTTTTCATAGGCTTTCGATTTTTCAATTATGGCCTCCAATGCCTCATTGTCAGATTTTCAATTGCCATCTTTATCATAATCTATTTCACTTTCAAGATCATCATATGTGTAATCAATAATGTTAGAAAATTCAGATAAATGTTGTGCAAACATTGAGAGGATTTCATCCTCTCTCATATTCAAAACATCTTCTATATCATTAAGAGAAATATAACTATCATTATTTATAAAATATACGGGAACATCGAGTGGAGTTAATGTATTAATGGGAGATGCAGATGGAAGAGAGTTAGAGAGTTTTCTGATCATCTGAAGCCATAGATGCTTCAGCTTCAACCCCTATATCAGTATCTACTTCATCTACATCATCTTGAGCAAATGCAGATGCTTCAATCATGGGAATAACATAAGATCCAACAAACTCATCATCTGGAATTTCAACAGATGTCTAAAAGACAAACGCCCTTCCTTTGATTAGGAGGCAACATTTTCTGTTGTGGATATCACAATATATATTTCTCTTAAAATGTTCATGCAGGTTATCATACTTTCTATCATGTTTGTGCTTAGAGGCTGGTTGGGAATGTACAAGGTCCTGAAAATGAACAAAACAAGAACTATTTGTATCCTTAACAGGAGTACTAATAATCTGAGAAAAATTATCAAGAAGAGAAAGTAATTTATAATGATTATGATAAACTAGCTTATCGATATCGAAAAGTGCAAAAAAAAAACTTGAAAAACACTCTAATATATCTAATGGAATGTCACTGGCATTCAAAAAATGAAGAAATTTATTTTCTGAGGACTTTGAGAAACTAGCCATATTGAATCTGATATCGGTTCAACGCGCGTGTAGGATTTCGGCCGGGGACTATTGGACAAGGCACACTTTGATTTGATATTCTGTTGGAAAAGGATGATATCGCTTCAGTGCACATGAATAATTCTGAAAGGACAGTCTAGAACAAGGCGCACGTTGATATGATATTCGTAGAGAAGAGAGAGAGAGAGAGAGAGAGAGAGAGAGAGAGAGAGAGAGAGAGAGAGAGAGAGAGAGAGAGAGAGAGAGAGAGAGAGAGAGAGAGAGAGAGAGAGAGAGGAAGAGAGAGAAGCCTTGGTTAAGAAAGGTTTGAGACGCTCGAGCACCTCCCCAAACTATTCGGTCCTAACCAAGGAGAGAGAGAAGGCTAGGAAAGGCTTTGGGGGTTTGAGCACCCAAAGCTATTTAGTCCTAACAGAGAGAGAGAGAGAGAGAGAGAGAGAGAGAGAGAGAGAGAGAGAGAGAGAGAGAGAGAGAGAGAGAGAGAGAGAGAGAGAGAGAGAGAGAGTTGTATTAGAATGAGAAATGAGATACAATACAAAGAAAATGGCTCCCTTTTATAGATTCCCAAGGTGAGTCTCCTTCACTCTAATTGGCCACTTCATTGGAGCAAGGATTCTAATCCAAGCCCTTCAAACAAACACAACTTAAAACTAATGGCTCTAAGAAAGCACAAAGCAAGTCACATAAATCATGTGAGTTTTACTTTGACCAAATTAGATTCCTTATTTGCAACTTGAGTTTGTAACTTAGACTTTGGCCTTTAACTTATTTTATTTGCACCTAAGGCCCAAGTCACTAGGAAACAACTTAAACTATTTAATTAACGTGCTCATTGGGCTGGACTTATACATGCGGGAAGCCAATGCCTCGCACTTATTGCTCTACTATATTGTGGCGGGGCCCACTTGGTAAGGCTTGGCGAATAGTAGTTTTAGTGGTGGGACCCACTAATTTATTATTGTACAAGAAATACCTACAACAGGGTCCACGGCCAAAATTAGTGCCGGTCCCTCGACACTATGCTTGCATTTGTCGTGGAGGAGCGATGTTGTCGGTTCGTTTATCGGTGGGACATGGATGCATCAAGAAAAACGTGGATAGAATTCACTTACGTAAAATTTGATGATAGTGAGCAACAAGAACTTGGACTTGCCAGATTTTCAATAATACCCATAATGTTCTGGTGGCCATTCTAGATAATCTTGTTCATTGACAATTGGGTAGTCAAGGCATTCCATCAGAGTATCCCAAAATAAATCTTGTTGTCGATTCTCATAGGTCGACGCAACTGGTCCCACTCTCCTAGACTCTCCCAATTCGTAATGCTTGCTTGACTCTCTTGTCTATCCAGGTATTCAAAGTAGGCTGAAATCTGAAGACTTTCCTAAGCAATCAATCTCACAAAACAACCACCCAAAAGGACACTTGTGGAGCAAAACCACCCATCCAAACCTAGATCCCTCCTGGACCTAGCCCCCAAGCCATAGTGAAGAACCTAAGAGAGGAGGAGAGACAGGCTCAAGAAACTGAATTTCCAATAGGAAGATGGGCGAGTTTCTAATGGACATATTCTCTTCATGAGAGAGTGAATATTCTCCCTAGGATATCCATGCAACCTATATTGAACTATTGACCTCCTATTCTTGCATTAAAGCAGTCATTCACTATGCATGTGCTCCTATGTCCAATTATAGGTCTGGGCCCACATATGATTATTAATTACTTTACAAGCCAAGCCCGGAATGATGAGGCATAACCAATAACCATATACATCTGGAGTGATCGGCTATCCACGTCAAGAATTATTCTGATTTTTTTTTACATGGACGTAACATTCTTTCTCCCTTCAACCAGTTCTGTCCTCAGAACGAGTAACTAGGGAAAATCCAATTTGTATGCTTTTAACTCTTCCCATGAATCATTATCCTCAATTTGACCAACCAACCTAAGTAAGCACACATAGATTGAACAATTTCTCAATTGTTTGTCTCTGATCTTGAGTACTCATTTAGGGTCCAAAGGTACATTGAGCGATAAATCTTCCAAATGGGAAAAAGTCTTCAATACATCAAACTGTCATCATCATATAAACTAAATTTACATGATATACCAGATGAGCAGGCGACCAAATCAGAAGACTAAGCTTAAAAGCTAACAAATCAATCATTTACCTTTCACGACCTTGAAAATCACTCTTTAGTCTGACTTCAATATCAGATAAGTATTTAGAGATGGGATAAATCTCAAATTATCTGTCTCTACACTGAAATACTATATCGACCTTTTAGAAGTACACTAAAAGATAAATTTCCCTATTGGGTTTGATTCTCTCCAATCTAATAACATCACCTTCATGTACCTCAATTTAAATGAATCACTGGGTGAGTCTTCATCTTACACTGGAAATCAATGTTCAAAAGTTAAAGATCCAAAACAGTTATAGTCCAAGACTATCCACAAATTACTTGTAGACCTGTCATAAATGCTTCTTGGTAAACTCATCCCACCAAAATCTCTTAGGAGATTCATCAAGATAAAAATGACTTCATCCAATGTATGTATATGAGCTCATTGGGATATAGTCAATAACTTAGGATATTTCTGCTTCAAGAAATATGCTATATCAAGAATCTTCTATATTCTATGCACAGTTCTCATAATTGAATTCAAATTTGTGGACCCTGGGATCAAGTTGGGTCCAAGATGAATGAATATGATCATTGTGAATATTAGCCAATAAGATTGAGGGGCAAGGGTCTTCCCCATTTTATAAAAAGACACCATTTGTACACTATTTTTATGCTTAATGAGAAGGAGGAAACTCTACCATTTTTGGAAGAGAAGCATCCTCATTTGCTATTCACTACTTGCTATTGCTCTTAATTGTATTTTCCATTGCTTTCTATTTCCATGTTTATTGTTTGCCATAGTGAATGCGTTTCCATTAGCAAGCATAAGGAGCATTTGAGCTAACCTCCACCCTCACTCTCTATCTCTCTCTTTCTCTTCCCTTCTCAATCTCTTCTTCTCCATTCCTTCTCTTCAACCAAAACCATGATGAATGTTAGTGTAGAGGAGTAGAGTTAAAGAGGAGTAGTACAGTGGTGAGTAGAGTTAAGGGAGAAAGTAGAAAATTAACTAAAAGTAGCATATATGCATAGTTAGGTACCTATCCAGTGATCTAACTTTTGTTGACAGGCGGAAGGGCTGTACTATGAGAGATCTTCGACCTCACAGTGGCACCGTTGCTGGGGATAGGTTTCCACTAACTAGTTTAGCTGCATTTTAGCTATTTTCTTGCTTTTTAGAGTAGTTTAGGTAGATTTTTGGGAGTTTATAGTTAGTTTTCTGTATTTTTTTTGTGTTTGGACTGTTCACAGCTAGTGGAGGAGGTGTGAGAGGGTAGAGGAGGCCCTGAACAACCTCTAAGGGCTTGAAATCCAAACCAATCATCCAAAAAATTCAAAAAACACACCAATCTGTATTTTGGAGGAAAAAAGAGCAAAAAACTCATCAGATTTTTATATCTCCAGAATCAATGGCAATTAACCCTTGCATGATTGGCAGCAGCTCCAGGGTACTGTCCCAGACCTGCATAGAAGCCTGCAAGAGTTAGTTCCAAGCAGATTCTAAAAATCAGAGAAATATCATAAAAAAATTCAAAAAAACCTTGAAAAAATTCAAAAAAATTTAAATCTTCATAAGAACTCTCGTAGAGCCCTCTGAAGTTCCATCTCAGTGAGACCAGGTACAGAGAAGCTTGCGAGAGTTAGTTTAATGAATAAGTGCCTGTGCGAGAGTTCTCAGTGAAAAAAAGATGGGAAAGTACTAGTGAACCCTCGCAAACAGTGAAATTTCCAATTTTAGTGGTCAAGAACTCTCACAGAGGATTTTGAAGTTTCATCTCAGTGAGACTAGGACACAAAAGAGCTTGCGCGAGTTAGTTTGATTCCAGTGAGCAGAAAATTGGATTTAAGTGCTAAAAAATCACTAAAAAATGAAGATCCAGCAAATCCTTCTAGTAAGAACTCTCGCAGACCCTCTCAATTGAATCAGAATGTCAAATTAGATCAATGATGAAGCCTGCGAGAGTTAGTATGAAGATCTGGTGAAGATCAAGCACAAAAAGTGATTTTGAACCCTTGCAGACAGTGAAATTTTTACTTCTTGCGAGAATTAACTCTCGCAGAGAATTCTATAGTGAGATCTAACCCAGATCCAGCTACTGTGAATCTTGCGAGAGTTGCTTCCCAGAGATCTGAAAGATATCAAGTTTTTTACCTGCAAAAACAGCTAAAAAACCCTCCCATAGCCAACCCTCGCACAAGATAACCCTCGCAGACCAGATCAGTGAAAAGATCTGCATCAGATCCAGCTATTGTCAAAATCTCAGGTCAATCAGTGCAAGGAGTAAAAAGTTATCAAGGAAAAATTACCGTAAAAGGCCTAAAATTCATTCCAACCGATCAGATCGATCAGATCCTTGAAGATCCAAACTGCATCCTACTGTATAAGCAAGATTCAATCACTTTGGATCCCACCATCGGATAAATCTGAGATCGAGACGATCAATAGCACGAAGGATAGCAAATCAGGCACCACACCTTCCCATATTAGCAGCTGTGCAACAAGAGGCAGAACTAGAACCAGCACCAATGGATCCAATGGGCCAACCCGTACCTGTCGCACCCTTTCATGCAGTTCGGAGAGCACCACGGATGGAGATACCAAAATACGACGGATCATCAGAAGATCTACGAGCAAGCTTGTGAAATCTATGGCAAACGGACGCCTGTAGAGAAGCTGATGCTATTCCCTATGTCCTTACTTGCAATGGCTCAGGATTGATTTTTTCCCTGTCAGAGGAAGAGAAATCCACCTGGGAAGCGGTTAAAGCAGCTCTCATTACGCGCTTTAAACCAAGAAAGTTCTTGGAAGACCCGTTTCTCCTGTTGAGCAAAGTCAAGATGGGAAAACGAGAAAGGGTCCGAGACTATATTGAACGGGTCAAACATCTACGATCCAAGTGCAATGCAGCCCTGACTCCCGATCATGCAGTGATCATGTGGTTCCTAGCCGGATTACCACGAAGCATCAAAAGAGAACTGAAACGATGGGAGCAGTACGCTACTCTGCAAGAAGCTATGGAAGATGCCATCAGAGAAGAGGATGAGGGATCTGACGATGAATATCCTTCCACCCACACTCCTACTCCCTCGATCGCATCATCATCATCAAACGCATCCGCTCTATCCACAGAACTGTTGTTGGAGCAAATGACAAAATTACACAAACAGCAGATGGAGCAACTTACGACGCAGTTTGACCAAAAACTGAAGGCCTTACATGGAACTGTAGCAGTAACTCCACATCAACCAGAACCAAACCAGCTACAGTATCCTCGACGAGAAAATGTATGGTGTTCAATATGCATGCAAAACCATACAGCGAATGAGTGTCCAGTCCTAAAGCAAAATCTGAGACTAACACATAGATTCTGCCATCTGTGCAATGCAACATCGCACGATACGGCATTTTGACCGTTTAATCCCAGGGTTGTTCAACAGAAGAGAAGTCCTTATTAGACTTCTTATCCTTATCATCAGGGGGCACCTAATGCGGCAGCAAGGTACGACGCACCCAATCAACCACAATGCATGGCCTTACCTGCTCCACCACGGCCAGCCAATCAACAAGTGGCCCATGTAAACGTGACAGCAACGGAACAAGAAATGCAAATGCCACCTCAACCTGAGCAGCAGCAGGGTACGGACCAGATGAACCATTTATGGATCCTGCCATAAATGAATATGTTTCGGCCTATGCAGCTCAAACTCAACGTCGAGGTGGACGAAATTACGGCTGCTACGAATGCGGCGAAGGACACAAAATTGCAGAATGTCCCTACAAGGGACAATATACAACCTCCTGTCGAGATTGCGGTTATGGACAGTGTTTCAAGCATTGTCCATTTAGACCTGGAACCAGTGCACCTCTTAACCTCATTGCCATACAACAACTAGCAGTTCCAGCGGGGATGCCATCGAAAGGTCGACAAGACCACGCTCCTGTGTTAGCTGTTACGCGAGCACAGAAGAGGAAGGAAGTGGCTCCCTCACCACCACATCGGTCACTGACGACCAACCCTCAACTTCAGCGCCATATCCAAATGTGAGGAAAGAGAGAAGACAGTACCAGAAAATAAGACACTGGGTACAAAAAGCACAAGAGGAGGAAAAAGAGCAAGAATGAAACAATCCCACAAAACCTCCAGTCGGCGTCGAACGGTAACCGCAAGCGGGCTCACCACTACGCACTGATCAGAATGATTGGTTGCACCAACATGAACCACCTTTTCTTGTGGAGCCCGAGGAACCACGCACTGAAAGGCTCACACTTTTGCTGTCAAGCCATGTTAGTTTACCACTCGGAGAACTACTGCGGATTGCACCACAAGCGAAAAGTCTTCTAGTTGAATGGGCCGAAGCGGATGAGGAGCCAGTAGCGCCTGAGCCCATATATTGTGCGGGCTATGATGAGACAAGTAACGTCCTCCACATCGGAACAGCATGGGAAAGTGACAACACTGGGAGAGTCACCAGATGGCTCCTTCTGTTGTTGGAATTTGATTTTCGGATAGTAGTTCACAAGGGAAAACAACACTACATGGCAGATCATGTGTCACGAATCAAGGGAAAGGAGATTGCAATCCAACCCGAAGATGAGCTGGCAGATGTTGCCTTATTTTACGTGAACACAGTACCAGAATGGGATGCCGACATTGTTGAATATCTAATGTGGGGCCAACCAGACAAATCACTACCAAAGGCGGAACAACGGAAATTGATCTTGAAGGCTAGACCTTATCAGTTGTTTGCCGGCCAGTTGGTACCGAAGAGGTCCAGACAGAATTCTTTGGCGGTGTATTCTTCCTCATGAGACCACCCAGATCATTTCGCTTTCACATGAAGGCATGGGTGGAGGTCATTTTGCATCTGACATTACAGTTCGCAAGATCCTGCAATCAAGATGTTGGTGGCCAACGATTCATAAAGATACAGAGTAATACTTGAAAAAGTGCGATGTGTGTCAAAGGGCAAGGAGACCAACGAGATTGAACTATGATCTACTGCACCCAGTCTTAGCCCCAGCATCGTTCAAAAAATGGGGATTGGATTATATTGGTCCAATTCACCCTGCAGCAAGGAGTTCCCTGGCTCGATACATAATCGTAGCCACAGACTACCTCACCAAATGGGTCGAAGCCAAGGCAGTAAGAGTAGCTGATGCTAGGACCACTGCCAAGTTCCTTTATGAAAATATCATTGTGCGCTTCGGATGCCCGGTGGAACTAGTTAGTGATCGTGGAAGCCATTTCATCAACGAGACCATCAAGGTCCTGTTGGAGGAATTCTTCGTGATCCACAGAACCAGTACGTCTTATTATCCTCGTGGTAATGGGCAAGCAGAATCATCCAATAAGATCCTGTGTAGCGTGCTCACGAAAACAGTTGAAGCTAGTAGATCAGATTGGGAACAAAAGTTGCATGCTGTTTAGTGGGTCAGGACAGCATATAAAGGGAGCACTGATCAAACAACCTTCCAATTGGAATATGGTCAGGATGCTGTGATGCCAGTAGAGTTTTTAGTTCCTTCACTAAGGATTGCCACCGCGCAACGTCTTAATGAGTACAAATCTCTACAGCTACACCTCGAAGCTCTGCATAAACTCTATGTATCACGTTTACTAGCTGTGCATGCACTGACAGCTGAAAAGGAAAGATGCAAAGCTTGGCATGATCGCAGATTACAAAAGAAGGATCTTCGTTCGGGAGATCTGGTCCTGATGTATAAAACCAAGGCGATCAAGGGGAAGTTGAAATTCATGGGCGAAGGTCCTTATAGTATCAAATTTTTTTTTAATCATGGGACCGTGAACTTAGAAAAGCTAGATGGGATGCCATTCGACACACCCATCAACGATAGCCGGTTGCACAAGTACTGGCCACCATAGTGAGACAGATCCAGATTGGGGGTGGCACGTTACAAAAAGCTAATCTGCTCAGCCATCACCGCTAGATCTAAGGAGATCAAGCCAAATCAAGCTAAATCCATCAAGATTCAACTAGATCTGGCAAGATCGGGGAAATCCATCAGCATCCAAGGAGGATCCAGATCCTGATAGGATAAAAAAGAAAGCAGATCATCAGATTGACTGATGGATCTACTACCAAGAATCCATCAAAACTTCCAGAGCACTACCAATAGTCAGATCAAGCCTGGATGAAGCTGATTACCAGATTACAAAAGTTAAAAATCAGAAAATCTCGAGATCTCGTCAAAAAACACTCTGAAAGAGCGCTTTTTTCATGATTTGTTGAGATCCCCTGGGAGATAGCTCTTGAAAATTGGACAATCACCAGATCTAACCTAGATGCATTCATGAAAATATCTGCGAGAGTTCCTGATGGAGGAATCATCATTTTTTAGTGTATGCGAGAGTTTCCAGAAGCAGAATTTTCAGAACCCTCGCAGAGCATCAAGATCATCTTACCAACTCTCGCAAGGTGCCTAAATGGAATCAGAGTAGTGAAATTAGCCTGCCTACATGGTCTGATCCTAAAAATTTAATCACAGGAACAAGTTGTGCAAGAGATCACTTCCTGTGAGAATTGAACCCTCGTAGAGAGCCTGAACCCTCGCAGAACCTTCGCATAGCAGTCAAATCACCTTCTGAACTCTCGCAGACTTCCCTGAGGTCTTAGAATTTTGTGAAGAAGGTGCCTGCCAAAAGTTGGGTAGAACTGAACAAGGGAAAGTGGATTTCACTGAATACGCACTCTAAATTCCGCTATATAAGGGCTGAATTCGAGTCATTTGTCACCTTTGCTAGCGAATCTCTGCCGAAATTTCCACGGAAAATACCAAGTTTTTTGTTTTCGACCAAACTTCCTACCAGCTATCATCTGCTCATATTAAACACCGATCTGCGCTCTGAACTACAATCATTGTCATCCAACACTCATTATTCTCAGTTTTCTACTGTTTTCACATCTTTTTCCATTTTCCACCATTTTTTCTACTTTTTCGACTTTTTCGACCACTAATCATCATTGCTAACATGGCATCCTCATCCTCTGAAGACTCTGGCGCCAAACATGTGATCCAGTGAGGCCACGCAGATTTGGCCTCTACCCTCTGACACTCTGATTCAACCATGGCTACAGACAGTCGGCCCACTCCTTGAAACACTGGGTTTTTACCTGGCGCTCTTCCATTCTGAGATTAACATGGGCCTCGCCCTTCACGCTTACGCCACCTGGGATAACTCGATGGTCACCATTGGCACTATGTCCCGTGATTGTCAACCCATCTCCCATCGCCACGCCAAAGCTCTGATCAAACCAGTCAGTCCACAACAGTTACGGGTTAGCGCGCATTTCCTGCCATGTCCAAGAAGATCCAAATGGGAAGAATGCGGCACTCCTCTGGACCAGATCACATTGCACAATTTCAACTGGCCAATCATCAAATCCGAATATGGGTGGACTACGGATGTAGACGCCAGAAGGACTCTCTATGCATTCGCCAGTCACTACATCAATTGCCCCGATCCCTCCATATTTTTTGATCCAAATAAGGCGCTCGCTTTCGACAAAGTCGAAGACCAGCTGCCAGCTCAGCATATGCGGATTATGGATGAATCTGCCTGATAAGAATATAGAGGAAGACACTCGTTAGCTATTGCATGGATCCATAGGAGAAAGTTTAACTAATAAAACAATGAAATAGTAAAATGGAATGAAATAGCAAACACAAGCAAGAGCACAAGACATTAAGCAATAGAAAAATGAGGATGTTTGAACCTCCAATTTGGAAGAGTTTCCTCCTCTCAATTAGCATGTAAAATGGTGTACAAAAGGTGTCTTTTTATCTTTGGGGAGGCCCTTGCCCCATTGGTTCCTATTGGCTAATGCAAGAAGGTAGGATTGAAATCCCACAATCTAATCTATGGTGCACAAGGGTCATAGTGAGATTATTCTCATATGTGCATGATTAATCTTGTATGGATCTACTATGTATTCCTGGTTACTAGGGTTATTTGGTGCACTTAACCTAGTCGGTGAACATAGACATATGATCAAGTATTGTGTTGGACAATTACTTGTAGAGTTAACAAATCTTGTTCTGTAAGATTTATTGGTTAACTTAAGAATGATTTGGATAAGGATCTGGATGTGGTGCTATGTTAGCATAATTAAGATCTGCACCTGGACATTTGAGATTTCTGAATCATTAGCAATTGACTTGAGTAATTGGATTACTCCTGATTAAAAGTTAATTGGTTGAATAAGTAGTGTAAAGATTATTCACCAGAAATTGTTTATTTTGATCTATATTGCTTATAAGACACATGATTGTGAGTCATTGGGATTCATCAATAAAAGTTGTGTGCATAGAATATAGGTAATTCTTGATATCAAATATTTCTTGAGTGAGAAATATATCCCAAGTTATTGATGTATCCTAGTGATCTCATATTGGACGACAAAGTTTAACTAATATCAAGAATATTAACCACTAAATTCAGTTGGAATTCAGCAGACCTTTGTAATCTCTAGATGGTGTTCTAGGTAATTGTATAAAATTTTATGTTGTTAAAGATGGGTGTTAAAATGGCCTTTAATTATCTGGTTGATTGTAGAATTTGGAACTCATAATCTAGTTAAGAATCGGGTTGGAAGAACATTCTTGAAATCCAGTAATTTTTCTTGGAAAAAATATTTCAGAATGATTCTTATATTTCCTGAACGTATGTTGTTCATATACTCAAGTATCTTTCAATGATTAAGTATGGTTTTAAAATCATGTATATTATGATTGACGAGTCATAAGATTCTAAATGTTTATGATTAACGGATCATAAATTGATACTTAATGGTCATTAGAAGATTATAAGAAAATATGATGATTCTTAAGATATTGAGTAATTCTTGGTCAATTGGATGAGTCAAAGAAATTTAGATTTCTTTACTCCAGTGTCTTTTTGAGATTGTATTGATCTCACAGGCATAACGGTAATTTGTTTATTTATGAGGAATTTGCTTAGCTTAGTGGATGAAATTCTACTACAGATTGTAGTCAAGGAATGCTTGTGTACAAGTCAGCCTAGATCTTCGGTTAATTAGGAGACAGACAAATCTATCAAGATTGTATGGGCTATTTTCTTGCATGATATCCTAGGAGTAGAGCACTAGCTCAAGAGAGTATTTGGGGTACTCAGAACTGAGTTAAAAGTCATTTTTATCTTGATGGAACTCCTAGAGATTAAGTAGGATGAATTGTACCAAGAAGCATTTATGACATGTCTACAAGAAATTGTGGATAGTCTTGGACTATGATTGATTGTTTCTTTAACTTTTGAACACTGATTTCCAATGTAAGGTGACAATTCACCTAGTGGTTCATGTAAATTGAGGTTACATGAAAGTGATGTTACTAAATTGGAGAGAATAAGACCCAATAGAAAAATTTATCGCTAGTGTACTTCTAGAAGCATATATAGTGTTAGTGCAAAGATAAACAATTTGGGGATTGTTTCATCTCTAAGTACTTATATGATCTTTGAAGTTAGACTAAGGATATTGATTTTCTGGATAAATATGAAGTTAAATGATTGGTTTGTTAGCTTTTGAACTTGATCTTCAAGATTACTCGACTGCTCATCCAGTGTATCATGTAAATTTTTAAAAAATATGATGATGGCAGTTGAATGTGTTGAGGACTTATCACTCAATGTACCTTTGGAACCTGAAAGAGTACTCTGAATAAGAGATAAACAATTCCGAAATTGTTCTATCTCTGAGTGCTCGATTACGTAGATTGGTCGGATTGAGGATAATGATTCGTGGGAAAGAGTTAAAAGCCTACAAAAGTGATCTTCCCTAGTATTCCGTTATGAGGACAGAACTGGTTTAAGGGGGGAAGAATGTTACGTCCATGTCCAGCATGTGGGATTCGGAATAATTCCTTGCATGGATAGCCGGTCACTCCAGTGTGTTATTAGTTATACCTTGGTCGGTAATGTTATTAATAATCATATGAGGGCCCAGACCTATAATTGGACATATGAGCACTTGCATGGTGTTTGACTACCATAATGCAAGAATAGGAGGTCAATTGCTTATATATGGGTTGTGTGGGATCCAGAGAGAAATATTCTCTCCTCAATGGAGATTATATACTAGTGGAAACTCGCCCTCCTACCTATTGGATTTTATGATCCATGAAGCCATGATTCCCTTCTCTCTTGCATTCATTCACCATGTTATGGGGGTGAAGTGGTTTGGGTATTGACTAGCCATTTCCTGTTGGTTGGGTGGTTTTGCTCCACAAGTGTCCTTTTGGTTGCATGCAACTGGATCTAGTCAGATCTTCACTTGGCGATCCTTACAGATAGCACGCTCACATGTGGATTCAATGCATGGGTAGACGAGGTGGGTGTTATACTCTATATACCCTTACTCGTCTCCATGAGGATCATTGAGAGTCTGCGACCGTTATGCTGTCGGATTGGTAAGCGCTTCCTATCATTGTGATTTGCCAAACTCCCTAGTGCTCGGGGGCTAGATCATAGGAGATCTAGGTTTGGTTGAGTTGGTTTCGTCCATTGCACTTCCTCTTTGTGTTCTTGGAGCTCTATCCGGATTGGGAGTCATGGGAGACGTTTTACTTTGGAATATAAATAATGTATTGCACAATCTAAACGACATTACTTTGAAGCATACATACCACATTCAGTGGCAAAATCCATTTTATATCGATCTTATGGGACGATTCATAATTGGTTCTAATTACTGAAACCATCTAGAAAATTATAAACTTCACGATTTGCTATTATTTCAAGCACAAATTCGACGAAGGGTAGGGGGAAGTGATCATTGTTGATTGTTGCATTGAGTTTCTTGAAATTTGCATAGATTTTTAATTTATTACTTTTCTTTGGAACCACCACAATCCACGATATCCAAGAGGTATACTCAATTTCAAATTTAAACTGTGCTTCAAGTAGTTTTTTCAAGTCTTCTTGGATGAGTTGGGCGTAATGTGGGTTCGATTGGTGTGGTATGTTGACTACAAGTTTGTGGTTACATGTTTAGCATCCTCAGCCAGTGGAATAGTGTCAAATCTTTTAATTCTTTGACATCTTGTTACAATTCATTCCTCCTTTTTTGGGTAAGCTAGGTTGAGGGGCAAGTCCATCAAACATAGGAGTTTGGGGAGAGGCTAGATTTTGGTTATTTAATTGCTGTGGCCTAAGTGCACTCACTATCTCCACTTCATCCATTCTATAATCTTTGAAGTATCATAAGAGTTAAAGAGTATAATATTTTCCAAGAGTAGCATTTCATAGAAAGGCATTTATGTGATATGTTTTGAAAGTTTGTAAGTTTCTATATAATGCAATATAGTGCTAACATACGTGGACTATTTTTGTGTTTCAATAAGGTGCACTGCCATGTCAGCGATCTGAGGGTGCAATTCGGAGTTAGTCATACCTTAACCGTCAGATGCCGATCCAACGGTCACGCCAATGAATCTCATTGTTACAAGCTTAACCGTCCGATCTCTTCTAGCAGACGGTGGAGAGGCGTTCCCGTTTCTTATAAACTTCCCTTCGCACTCAATTTCAATACTGGCGCTTTCTGATACAGTCTTCTTCTTGCTTATTGCGTTGTTTAGAGCAGAGTAGAGCAGAGGTGAAGCGAGGATGTCGGGAAGGGGAAAGGGAGGCAAGGGTCTGGGAAAGGGCGGAGCCAAGAGGCATAGGAAGGTTTTGAGGGATAATATTCAAGGAATCACGAAGCCTGCCATCAGGCGCTTGGCCAGAAGAGGAGGTGTGAAGAGAATCAGTGGTCTGATCTATGAAGAAACCAGAGGTGTTTTAAAGGTTTTTCTTGAGAATGTGATCCGTGATGCCGTGACTTACACAGAGCATGCAAGGCGCAAGACTGTTACCGCCATGGATGTTGTTTACTCTTTGAAAAGGCAAGGCAGAACCTTGTATGGTTTCGGAGGCTAAGCTGGCTCTTACATGTATATGGTGTTTTTAGACACCACCTATTTTTAAAAAATCATTTGCTCTAATATTTCAGCTTCTGTGGGAACTTGGTTAAGTAGCGAGAGTTTATCAGCAATGTAAGTCTAATTGTATTGCCTGTTTTGCTGTGGGTTTGGAGGTTGAGCTGATTTCATATATTTGGTGTTTCTAAACACCACCTATTTTGTGGATCATCTGCTCTAGTTTTCTGAGTCATAAATTCATGAAATATCCGTTTTCGCATTTGTTGAAGCTGCAATATAGGTTTTGAACCATGTCTTGTTTATTAGGAAAACGGTACACTACATCACTCAAGCGTATTCCTATAACATTTGTCTAATATTTATGACGTCAAGCACATAAGCATCTCCTATGCATCACATGTGCAGACATCGCATCCGTGGCTTAGTTCTGTTGAACA
Organism: Diphasiastrum complanatum; assembly: GCA_029204225.1. Classification (NCBI taxonomy): domain Eukaryota; kingdom Viridiplantae; phylum Streptophyta; class Lycopodiopsida; order Lycopodiales; family Lycopodiaceae; genus Diphasiastrum; species Diphasiastrum complanatum. Next base: position 21,426,021 of record CM055107.1, on the reverse strand, counting down.
GGGAGATAAAGTAAAAGGAAAGCTCATGCCGTAGCCCTACACGACACCGTATTCGTACCTAGTTCTGCTGAGCAAATGGAATAACTTTTGCCTCATAGCCCTTTATGTCTACAATCATCCTCCTGGATCTGCGTGTACACATGAATCCCCTTCTAGATTCCTGGCTAATGCTGTTCATCCCCATATTGTCATGGCATAGAACTAGTATTTCCAGCTTGATAATTTTTATTGGTTTTCCACTAACTTGGTTGAAAAACGGTGGTTAGATAGTTGCAAAGTTATGATCTAGATCTTGTGAGCATGTTCACTTGCTATTTCTGAGAACGTGATTTCGTCTTTCCAGCAAGGACATAATTCGCCCGCACTCCTGGCCCACTATTTCCCCGGTTTATCGCTGTTCTACCTCAGCTTCAAATAACATCGTGTTCATGTTCATCTACATTTGTTGATGACTCCGTTACGGCTTCCAACTCTTGAAGCTCAAATTCCATGTTGATATCTTCGCAATTCATCAAAATATGATCTAAAATGCAACTATGTATGATAAGTATTCTTAGAATTCATCTTGAGCTTGTTTATATTTTGAATTTGCCTTTTGAGTAAGATTCATCTTGAGCTTGTTTATTTTTTGAATTTGCCTTTTGAGTAAGCTAAATGCTTGCTCTATAAAAACTTTGACCTTATGCTCCTTGTTGAAAGCTTTTCAAATAATTGCTATTGTGTTACCATTTCTAGTATGTGGGGTTAGAATCTACAGTGAAAGCTTGTTGTCGCTAAATCAAAATTCATTTCAGCTATGTTTTTTGCCATACCAACACTTTGGGCATCAACAATTATGCTCCCAAGCTAAGGCTTCAGCTTTTCAAAACAATAGTTGTGGTAACTTTTTTTTTGAGGATTCAAAGACTTGTTGGTTGCTATTTGGAAGGATATAGATGTCAAATTGAAGATTTTTTGAGTTTCAATCAAGGCTCCATGCATGCCAATTAATCAATTGACTTGCAATCTTGGATTTGTTATGCTCTTATGGTGGTATGGCTAAGCTTCTACATCATAGCAAGCTCATGAAGAGTTGCCAAAACGACTTATTATAAGTATGCTTGTATTCCTAAGCATGAACCTTACAATTAAATTGAATTTGTCTTTGAACCATCATTAAACATTTACAAGTGCAACAATCTACACATGTTGAAGTCTTTAGAATTTTATTAGTTGTGCTCTATTTATGGTGTAAAGAGATTGTTGAACATTTAGTCGACAAATTGAATACAACACCGGTGAAGAAGCTTGCTCCTTTATCACTCGCTGAAAGTGCGCTTTACCTACTTGTGGATCAACGATTTGCTAGCTTACAGTATGTATCTTCTTCTTTTTTACACTTTTCTCGTAATTGCTCTACTCTCCTGGTAAGGATACTTTGATAACCTTTTGCTTCTCGGTGCTATTCATCACTCTAAGATGTAAAGAGATTGTGATAGGGAGATTGCAATGGATGAGCTACTTTGGCTTACAAACTCTTTATATGTTAACGGTCTTAATAAAGTACAACATAGTCCCTGTTTCATGTGTAAATTCTTTGTACAAAATTTGGCCATAAAACGACTCAACAGTTTAGATTTTACTCTTCCTAATGAGCAATCTAATCATGTGAAGGATTCCTTGTCATATATAATGAACATTTCTACATACACTTTACCAGAAATTTTCTTGGGCAATAATTCTCTACCTTACCTCTCTCTCTCTCTCTCTCTCTCTCTCTCTCTCTCTCTCTCTCAATGAACTATGTTCAATGTATATAATACTTGGTTATACCTTAGTCACTGTTTTGCAAATCATCGCTCGGGCGATTTCATTATCAATGAATCGGTAAGCCATGTTGAAAAAACCTTTTTGCAAACTAAATAAATTCTTACTTGAAGGGCCTTTTTGGTTTTTGGGAAAACTTGTTCTACAACCTATCCATAAAACGATAGGATCATGACACCTAACATGAGTATAATTTGGTAGCAAACCCTATTTCCCACCTTACACCTTAGAAAGCTATAATATGAGTGTTAACGAATCAATTTATTCACAACATTCTTGCTCTCTCTCTCTCTCTCTCTCTCTCTCTCTCTCTCCTTTGTCATCTTCATATCTCACATTTTCCATTCCACTACATAGTGCCCTACACGTGCTTCATCCTACCACACGGCGCCCTACAAGTGTGGAAAATCATTTGGTTGATTCACCTTACAGCCCATCGTTGGGATAGCTACTACTTGCTTACATTGTTGGAAACAAACGAATCGCATTTTTCAGGTATGAACCTAACGCGCTGTCGCGATCTGCCTACTGGCAACGAGCCACTGCTGCTATGATAATCTTAAAATTTTATAGTCGTGTAAATGCTCTTTTACAGCAATGAGTTACAATGTGAATATAGCCATTGATCACCCACGATGTACGATCAATGAGACAACACACGATATGCTGGCAGGGCGCAATTTACATCATTTTATAGTGCGCGGACAACGAATCTCAATCACATTTGTGTAGAGCTATTCACACCACTATGTGACTTATGACATTCACACTTGTTGTATACACATTCATACTTTGTGGAATGTGCTTCCAAATAGGAAGAGATGCGATCTATTGCTGTTTTCCAACGATGTGTTGATTGCATTTCCTTCAATAATGTAAAAATGATCTATGCATGTAGCTTTTGGGATTACTATATGAAAAAACTTACTTGTAAGATGAATTGAAGCAAATGAAACCATTTTCACTTTGTTGTGTTAGGCTAGATTAAATTAGAATAGTACTGGTTGAATGTTCGGATTGCTATAAGTAAAGATGTCTCTCTTCTCCATTAAGATAAATGAAAAAAAAGCTTGCAGGTTTCTGCATTATGTATACATGGTATAGAGACATCCTTTGACGGTTTTTTTTTTTTTGAATGAACTAATGATGATAGACTGGATATGTTAGTAAATGAGGGATGGCTAATACTTAGGATAAGGCTTCACTGTCAAAAGACTATCCAAAATGGTACAAGAAGTTGAGAGGCCAATCACTCAAGGCCCCAAGTAATTCGGTTATTTCTCGCATTGAAGTATCCATAGCAGACGGTACACCTTGTATGCCTTTGCCTTCTTGGGCATAATTCATGGCCTTGTTGAATCACATCCATGTGGAAATTTGCCATTTTGAGGTAGTTACATGTAGGAAGTGTGACTCCAAAACATTTGTGATGGCCTATGGAATTTGGGCTAATACACCTTGGATTATGAATGTTGATAATCACCAAAAAAGAAGTGGAGCTTGATGAGAAAGAATCGCACCTAATTTGAAAAGATCCAAGCAATGAACATTATCATGTATGCCTTGGGTTTGCAGCTGCTAGAAGAAGGTCCATTGACTACTTAGTCTGTTTTAGGCTAGCCATTTGTATTCACCCCTTCAACCATTCTTTGACCTTTTGTTGATCAAGTGTTTCATCTCTCTCTTGCAGCTTGAGTTCTATGGAGAGCATCCCATTCTATCATTCCTTATTATAGTTGGCTCTCTAATGGGAATTTATAAATAGTTGTTTGGGTCATTGCCAACTATGTGAGTAGGCCCCCTAGTGCCTAGTAGGCATCGCAATGTGCATCGTCTATATGTTCATGCTTGATAGTTAAGTATAATGAATGTTATAACCCTAAAATGAAACATAAGAAAAGCTTCATATTTGATTCATAATCATTTAGGAGTAGGCTTAGTTGATCCACAACTGTCACGTTCGATAGCACTACAAAAGACTTATTGATTTAAGAGCACTGTGGTTAGATCATCTGACACAACAAAACCAATCACTTAATCGATGACTCAATAGGTGTCTAAGATGACCATAGATATAGAATTCTAAGGTGTCAAGGACAACCATGATTCCAGGTTCCTGAGTAAATAACCATGTTTAGGACTCTATCGTGGATACCTGAAAGGAAAAAAATTGGTAACAGATATAGAGGCAATTGGATTGAAAAAAGTTTGAAGAAGGTTTGAAGTGGAATTAAATTCCAACACTCCCCCTTAATTTGACTTCAAACACTTAGATAATCTTTAAATTTAGCATTTTCCTAACCAAAAGTTGTTGGGCAAAGTAAAGATATCAGCTACCATGTGATTTGTCAAACAGTAAATCAGCTCTACATGCTTAAAATGTACTTTCTCTCAAATAAAATGAAATTGAATTTCTATGAGTTTAGTCCTAGAATGAAATCTAGGATTGAGAGTAAGTTGTATGCAGCTGATATTGTCACAATAAATGGTAGTAGGGTTGATTTGTCTTAAGTTCAGATCCTGAAGAAGAAGCCTTAGCCAGATGGCTCCTATAGTTGCTTGTGTTGCTGCTACATACTTGGCTTCAGTCAAGGATAATGAGATTGACTTCTATGTTATGCTATTCCAAGAAACTGGTGTAGACGACAAGTAGAAATAGTATCTGGAAGTAGACTTCCTAGTGTCCAAGTCTCTTCACCAATCCAAATTAGAATAGCCAAAAAAGCAGAAAGCTGTAGCAGAGTTATCCGAATAACAAAGAACTTGGTTCTTTGTCACTTGAATGTATTTCATCACTCTTTTGAGTGCTTTCCAATGTTGGAATTCTGGATTCGACATGAATTGAGAAAGTGTGCTGATTATGTATGCCAAATTGGGTCTAGTGCACACCATTGCATACATCAATGAGCCAATAAGTGACATGGGGTCTCTTGGTCGGGATACGTCTAGGAGGAAGGGAAGCAGCTGGCCTTCAAGATCCAGCCTTCTTGGGGAGAGGCTGCTTTCTCTTCCTCCTAGAGGTAGTAGGCACGTCGGTTCTATCCAGAGGCAGCTCTCTGGAGGTGTTGGCATTATCAACATGCAGACCATAATATCTGTCCCGAAGCCTTTTGAGAATGATGAAATCCTTTGGCATGATGGTGAGACGCTTACCATGCACTGCCAAAAGACAAGTATCCTCAAAAAACTGGGACAAAAAATCTTCTGCAGCACCCTGTAAGGCCTGCATGGTTGTCACGGCAAAACGAACATTCAGCCCAAGTGACAGAGTGACATTCTGAATAGATCGGCCAAAAGGAGCTCTAGGGATCAACAATTCAATTGATCTCTGGAGTTTTTTTATCTCTCTCAGCCAGACCTGCTTCCTGCCATGCCTACGGCCATTACTAGGGGGAACACGGGAATGGGATGGCTGTACAAAGGTTATGGCACGGGCGGTGGATTTGGTCCTGGCCATCATTCTTAGAAGAAGAAAATTAATAAAAAAAAAAGTTTGAACAAACAAAAAGAGTGATTGATTGATTGATCATAAAAACAGTGCAATTAGACACTAGATTTTGAGATCTAGATCAACAAATTAGCATCTATCAATCAAGAGCAACCTTTAATCATTAATCAAACACAAAGTAAAACCCACACACGTGTGGAACAATACATAGTGTGGCCTGTAGACTGAAAACAAAGTTCAAATGACTTTGATCTTGCTTGGATCCAAAAAACAAGTACATAGAGTAGAAACTCAAGTCTTGCCAATGAGCTCTCAAAAATAATCTAAGTGTTCACTATGGAGAGTCTCCTACATACAATTGCCTCTTCCTTTGTAAAGTTAGGTGAATTTCCAGGATGAAATAAGGAAGTTAACTTGGCTTTCTTGCCCTAATTTGTCAACCTAACCTCATTCCTAGAGTCATGCCAAGTAGGTGGCTAGTTGGTCAATCTCCACCACAAATCTAGGATTTAGGTCCTATAAACTAGGAATCACTACCAAATTGACTTGACCTATCTTTAGACTTGATCTAACCTACACTAGGGTAGATTTCCCAAGTGGATCGATGGCCTCACACGTGATTTTTGATCAAGCTAGATTTGCCAATTTTTGGCAATTTCTCACACTCCTCTTCAAATTTAGCTTGATCTATTTAGTTAGAAAGTATCAAGGCTATAGCCCTTGCACAACACTCTTGGAACACAAATGGACGGTGTAGGCTGATATTCCAAGGAATATTCTAGCCATCCTACGAAACATCTTTAAAAATATAAGCAGGATAGAATTTAAACGCAGAACTTGCCCATCAAGTTTAGGCTTTTACTTTATCCGTAATGGCTTAAGTTATTCAGTTCTAAGTTTAAATTGTCATGGGCACTGCACATAGATATGTAATTTCAAGTTATGTAACATTAGAGAAAATATGGGCCCAAAGAGGTCCCTATAAGAAATGCCATGTAGGAGAGAGAAAAATAACTATAAAATAATTATAATATCATTTTCTAACTTCTTTACGAATCTGCTCGCACTACTTTCCATGTAAATGAATACACCTTAGTTTAGTCACATCAAACTTCACAGGTGTTTAACCATAGTTAAAATATAATTTTTCAGAATGCTGAAATATTCCCTCCCAATAGTTGTAAACACTTAAAAATTTGAATTAGCAGTGACATTTCTGAAAAAAGCCTACGCCATCTCTATCTCCAACAGAGTCGTTAGCGCCATCTCCAGCTTTGTTATTGTCATTGTGTTGTTTGTTACTATATTACTGTAGTGATGACAAAGCTTTATCATCTTCAAGTGGATCTATCACCAGAATATGCTCCGCTCAGGACGAGAAGTTCAAAGCAACCCAAATTGTCAACTTCTGATATGGTCCGATACAGGGAGGAAAAACTAAAACATGTAGATTTATGGTCATCAAGAACATTGTATCTTATTGATCCATGTTCATTGCAACATCCATATTTTCATTCGGTGAGTCAGTTAATAATCTATATGTGTCATGGTAAAAATGGCCTTTTGGGTTACTGTGAGAATTTGATGCTCTATGGGAATGCACATTCAATGCAAAGAATACATAATTTGGAAGATGAGTCAAGGAAAATATCAAAGGAGTGCGAAGAAAAATCTATAAAGATGAAAACTTGTTTGGATGAAAATGAGATGCTCAAGGAGGAGATCCAAAGGTTGAAATCTTCTTTACATCATTATACAACTAGTAATGATGAGATAAAAATTGCATTTCAATCCACGCGTATCTCATATTTGTCTCTTGTTAAAGATATGGATGTGCTCAACAGAAAGGTCCGAAGCAACAAGAGGAAAAGACTGGTAAACAAGGATATATGTGATCTATCATCCAGAGGAGGTCATAGAAAAAGACGAATCCGTGCATTCAAGTAAGTGATAGCTTATTTGGTATTGAATATTGCTTGAACTTTTTGATTCATTCATAATCACTAATTTTATTATTTATTCATTTCAACTTTCTGTTGATTTGCTTATTATATATTGTTGTGAATACTATGAGTGTCCTAATTTCTACTGACATTTTCATAAACATTATGCTTGCAATGCAGATCAACATTGGTTGTTGAAGACTATTTGGCCGATGCGATTTCAATTGGAAACTCGCTAGGCTCTATCTTGACTTCTAAATCTATGAAATCAATGTTAAATAATAACAAAATAAAAAAGATTAAGGCTTCACCTACTGATAGCATTATGGATGAAGTTGGAAAAATATTAGACACTACATTGCTTCAGGGGGCATGTGACTTTTCTAGCATCAGTAGGAAAGCATATGCAACAATGTTTAAGATGATAAAGGACCCATTTGCATAGGTAAATATTAAAAAGTTTTCAATCCCACGACCATTTCATCTTTAAAAAAAAAGAGACATGTTAGACCATGGTATGCAGACAATAGTTGGTAATCCATCGCATATCAATGAAGTGTATTGCTCGAAAGGAGAAAGTCTAGCATATAACAATTCCAACAATTTTTTTATTAACATTAATCAGTTATTAACATTCATCATAAATTTTTATGGTATTACAAATGAGAATGTCAATAACAAGTTGACAGTTGTTCTCAAGTTAGATGAGTCTGCGATTATAAAAGGACAAAAAATGGAAAGAATCAGTCTCACAATCATGAATGGAGCACTTTCAAATTCAGAAGACTCAGAAGGCCTCAATTTCAGTGTTCAATCAGAAAAGATATCTGGTGGTTGGCAGCATTTCAGGTAGAGCAGTTCCTTCACATAATAAATAGGGATAATCCTTTGACTTTGGTGAATAGACAGTTGGCTTTGGAAAACTAAGTTGACTTTGGATTCTAAGAAACTCCTCCTCAAAAGGTAGATCATCTTCTTTGTTGCGCATTTCCTCCACGACCATTTTCAAGCAATCTTTCATTGAATAAACTTATCATTATGTACATCGTCAACACCAAGGAGAAGATCATCAACATCAAAATCAATTATATTTGAAAATTCATCAAGCTCTTTGCTCAAGATGCAAAGAGTCTCAGCTTCAGTGAAATAAAAAAGATCCGATATATCCCATATTGTCAAAAATGAATTATTATTTATATTATAAGTAGGCAAAGTGATCAAAGATTTATCAGAAAGAGAAAGGGTAGTGGGTGTCCCAGGGCCTATAAAAGTAGCCCTATTTCAAGCAGGACCAAAATCAAAACAAGTAGAAACTGATTTGGTTTCATTTGGATCACAAAAACTCAATGTACATAGTGAACTAGCTTGAGATTGCCAATGAGCTCCAAAATTTTTCTATCTTCTCACTATGGAGAGAGGGAATACATAGCAAATTCGACTTCCTTCTTGAAGTTAGGTGGATTTCCAGCATGTAATAAGGAAGTTAACTCACTCTCCTTGACCTAAAATGAAACTCTAGTCTATTTCCTAGAGTTGTGCTTGGTAGGTAGCTAGTTGGTCAAATTTTCACCTTAAACTTAGGTGTAGGTCCTATAAAGTAGGGATAACCACCAAATAGACATGACCAACTCTCTTGACTTGACCTAACCTACATTAGGATGGGTTTCCCATGTGGCATCATGGCCTCACATGTGTGGGACCCACTTGTGTACACAATTTACACTATTCTACATGGTTTTTGATCAAGCTAGATTTGCCAATGTTTGGCAATTCTTCACAGTTGCCTTATCAGTTCCTAATACTGATATAGAAAATATAGAAAAATTGATTGAATAGAGATCTATTTGTAAACAGAGAGACATAAAAAAAAAGATACAATCATTTTACTTGTAAACAACCCGTTTATGGGTTTTTTTTTATTGATATCACAATAGATTCTTATAATCAGCTTGTGTCCATAGTCTAATACTGGAATGTAATTTTTCTGTAATGATAAAAAGACATGATGATTGGCATGTATTTGCTAATAGTGAATCTCAATGTTTTTCCATAAGTTGGATTGTTTCGCCAATATCTTTGCATTTGATCTCGAGCTCATGTTTTTTACGTACCTGCATAAAACTAATACAAAGTTAGTTAGAATTAGTATAGAGTTTGTATTAGAAAGTTTTGATTGAAACTATTCATAAAAGATCGAGTATTTACAGTCACTTACGAGTTTACCATTGAAAATGAATCCGAAGTCTGAAAGTACATCATCTTGTAGGAGCAATAGTTCCCGCCGGATGTAGTTTAGACTCCAATCTTCTTCCACCTCAACACATGTCAAAATGGCATCATTGTATATAATTTCAATATTTTTTCGTTTTGAATCTCCACTGGCTTCCAAGTCTTGATCGAGTGGCACCCATTTACCTTTATTTTTTTCCATCTTTGATAATGAAAGCATAAGCTCAACATTTGTTTTTTAATTCAATAACGGAAGCACATGAAAGACATTTTAATTCTGCATTCTATTTTTCCATCTGATCTTTTGTCCCAGCCTTCATCCATAAGTTCAGATAATAAACTATTTGATAAATTTTTGCATACAAACATCGTTGGGGTTTTGTGTACATTGACACTTGAAAAGGAATCCACAAATATATTCAAGAAAATAAACCAACTCAATCTGATTGTTTTTTGATCACGTGCTCATTTTTAATGAATTTTTTACATCATTATATATCTTGCAACAAAATAATTCTGAAACTGTAACATCTGGTGCAATCCATTCATCACTTTCAAAACTAGGTAATGGAATTGGTACTATGTGTTCAAAATTTTCTTTTGTATCAGGAATGTACATTGATTCATAAAAAAAGATCCCACTATCAAATAGATCTTTTGCAGTTTTACCTCGATATTGCAGCTGTTCAATATCAGTGTGAATAACATCTAACACACTTGCTAAAGATCCACTCAACTCTCATTCATTTATGTTGGATGGATATAGATTTGCTAGAGAAAAATGATCAGATTGACAAGTTTACTATTAGATATTTATGAAAGACAAAAATCAAAGTATATAAAATATCAATACTCACAGTTGTTTTTTTTTGTGATCCTGACGGTTGAATCCTTGCACATTTATCTCTGAAGGCATATATACATGTTGGACTAGAATTTCAGAAATAGATTTTCCTCTTGATGATGTTCTGAAATCCAAAATTCTGGCCTTCCAATAAGATCGAAATGATAGTTTTGATCTTTTCCTTTTTCAAAATGCTCCTCTTGATGATGGATGCATCAAAACCCAAGAGTTTTTTGAATATTTTCTTGGCACCCATAATCCATTATCATCTGTCTCGTTGAATAGAAGCACATAGTTGATTCAAGAGCACGGCTTCCTTGATGGCACCATTCGTAATTTGCATGCAAAAATAAAAAACAATGAACTATGAATCTGAAAATTTGCATAGACAAAAAGCCATGACAACATTTGACGCCACAAATTAATTCTAGTTAACCCTGTTAACCATGGTTTGACAACGCATATACATTAATGGTACATCGATTTTCTCATCTCAACCATCTGTCATATTTATTTTCAATATTTTTGGGTCCCTTCGGGCAGTGATGAGGGCAGGCCTCATCAACCAATAGCATTTCCACATGCTGCTCGACGAAACATCAATATATTCAAAAAGTTTTTATTTTATTTATATTTGGAAAATTCTACGTTACGTAGAACTCTGAAGCTAAGGTTTCAATTGGTCCACATGGCAACGAAAATAAGAAAAAAAAAAAACATCTTTTTCAAAGGCCCTCGTTGGGCTCTAAGTTTCTCTAATGAAATTAGTCACAAAGGCCTATTGGGGTTTGTCCCATGGCACCAATGTGATTCAAACTTAATTTAGTCCCATAATGCCTTTTTGTAAGTGACCACCACTCCAAGTATATATAGGAGTGGAAGAGTCCATTTTCAAGAAGAACCTCATTTGCAATACAGGCCTATCTTTCTCTCTAAGTGTTCTCCCTTGTGTAGTTTCATGTTTTGTGTTACTTCACATTGTATTGTATATTATTCATCTAGCAACATGTTAAGTTGATTTAGGCCCTCCATTCTCTAATAGGGTAAGCCTTAGAGGAGGAGATTTTAGGTTAAGCCGTCATTTGTAGTTGTTAAGGAGAGAAAAGAGAGAAGAGTGGATCTTACCTTCATGATACTCACCATGCTCATTATCGTCTTCCCATTCTCTTGCTCAAGCTAGTTGGAGAAGCCATAGCATAGACTAGTTGGGAGACTGCCATAGTCATGCTAGATGGAGCCATAGCCAACGGAGGATGCGAAACGTACAACAACAGACGGGTAACTCAGTGGTAGAGCACCCCACCAGAATGGGGGAGGTCCTAGGTTCAATCCCTATCCCTACCACACACACTAAGTATAAAAACTTTTCACATGGTATCAGAGCCATGGTTGTGGGTGTGGTCTAGGCGGGCGATAGCTAAAAAGGGCTATTCCTTGAGGGGGAGTGTTAGAAAGTGTCAAGGCTATAGGCCTTGCACAACACTTGAGGAACACAAATGGACAGGTAGCTCAATGGTAGAGCACCCAACCGGAATGGGGGAGGTCCTAGGTTCAATTCCTAGCCCCGACCACACACATCAAGTGTAAAAGCTTTTTGCATGGTATCAGAGCCATGGTTGTGGGTGTGGTCTAGGTGGGCGGTAGCTAAAACACAAATGGACGGGTAGCAATGGTAGAGCACCCCACCGGAATGGGGGAGGTCCTAGGTTCAAGCCCGACCATACACACCAAGTGTAAAAACTTTTCACACATAACATACACATCCAAAGTCTCGTAGGTGATCAATGGATGGCTTTGTACTTGACCAGACCTCTTTAGGGATTTTGTTGTTGACGGCCTTGGTATTGCAACAATTATGAATGTAACATGCTATTGCAATTGCTTCTGCCCATAATTTGTTCGAAAGGTTAGCATAAATTACCATGGATATCGTAGACTTGACTCGACAAGAGTCCGCTTTTGGCTACTTTGTTTTACTGTGGAGTATAGCTCGAAGATTTTTCTCTAAATCCCATATTTGCTTAGAAAGTCATTCATAGCATTCAAAATGAACTCTCCCCTTCCATTGATGTGTAGTGCTTTGATCTTTCTTCATGTCTGAACTCTCACATGTTAAAACGTGATAAAACAAATGAGAAATCCAACAAGCTATGCACATTCTTTATGAAAATCATTTACCAAATATGGTAAATTAAGTGGATTGAAATCGCATGATTGGCATAAGATGTTGCAATTCATACTTCCTCTTTCTATTCGAGGTTGTTTCAATGATGGCGTACAAAATATGCTTTACAAATTATCATCAATGATTAGGTTTTTATATCCTTTTAAACACTTGTGTAGATATGTGCTATTTCAATATTTTTATGGCATATGCTAAACAACTTGTGATATCAATCTTGTAGGTGGAATTCTTAAAAGGTTTTTTTTTAATAAAATGAATTGAATTTCGTGAAAATCCAAATAATTGAAATGGTATGATTGTTAAACAGAGAAATTCCAACTTCCTGTTTGGATATACAAGTTCATCTTCTAGTGCATTTGGTTGAAGAAGTATCAGTTGCAGGACCTCTGCACACAAGATGGATGTTCTACCTTGAGCGTTCTATGAAAATCATGTATCGAAGGAGAGCCTTGAAGAATCATTCTTTTATCATGTGTACTTTAAGAGTGCTAATTATACTAATAAGCTTGTTCTCTTCAAGTGTGCATTTTGCAAGTGGTGGTGATTTTTTTGGTGAGCCTGTGAAAGTACTATTTACAGCAAGTAATGTCACATGGTTCAATAAAAATACTAGATCAAGTGGTTCTATGATGGATAGAATTGTGGTGCAAGATAGGCAAGATAGTCAAGAAGAGAAGTCTTCTACCTTTTATAATGCATTCATTAAGAGGGAGTCTTTCACGACTGATCTTGATTGTGTGCTTATTGATGATTTGAATGGACTCAAAGGGGCAACAAAGATCAGGTTTGAATCTCATCTTGAACTATTCTACTTCATTTTGGATGAGGATCATAGCATCTATCTCATGTTTTATGGTGGCAACATTGTTTCGCTATGGCTAGTGAAAATAATTTTAGAGTAATATTTTACGATCTCAGTTTCATGTTTGAGAGGGAGGTTTTACAAAGGTTAATACTTGTAAAAAAAAAAAATTGAGCAAATTTTGTGATGTGCTTCTAGAAGAGCAAGAGGCTGGTCTTAGTTTGCTTCACTAATACAAACGGAAAATTGGCATCTTAGAACTAGGAAATGGCATCAAGATGGATCCCAAATTAAAAGCATTGATAATTTCTTTTTCATGCTATTGAAGGTCTAAGGAAGTTCAAAGGAACAACAAGGAAGTGCTTTTATAACCTCCCTTACTCATCTTATCTCATGTTTGAGCAATGTCATGTCAGTCACAAAATGATATTGCATCTCAATATGCTTGCTCCTAGCATGAAAGATAGGATTGGTTGCCACCCTTTGGGCTGATAGATTGTCACAAAAGATAATTAGGCTCTCTAAAAAATCCAGCAAGTGAAGATCCTTGACCATCCTCTTGATTCATACCATCTTGTTTACAGATTCTTCGGATGCTTATAGATTCGACTCTTTAGAATATGCTACAACTTTGGCTTCTTCTTCCTTATCTGATTTACATATTATGTTTCTTGTTCTTCTGCCTGTCAACAAAGGTTACAAGCTTTTCTTAATGATTAACCTATTTGTTTCAAGGCCCGAATGAGGTAGGAGAAACTGATAGACGTTGTAGTAAATGTGTTGCTTGTCAGAGGACAACTCAGGGGCATCTCTCTTGAATTGAAGTCACATGCTTTCAAACCAAACATGCAGATCATGCATTCAACCAAGAAATCAATGTGTAGAGTGGTTGACATGCCATGAAATCCCACTTTAATGCTGCAAAACAAACTGGATCAGATCCTAAACTTTAAAATAATGCTCTCCACTAGAGGTCACCATCAGAGCTTGCTCTACTTTCTTTAAGAGGGTCTACTTGCATTTATTACTTTGCCTAGAAATACTAGTTCCTACACGGTCATTCCATCTTTCTGGATTCACCATGGGGCTTACACAGTTTTTATTTGACAGTATTAACTAGTATTTCTCGGCTCTCAGTCTTCGTTCGTCTCATCTTCTTAGAGACCTCCTCAGTCCAAGGTGAGAGGTGCTCTTGGGTTGCTCTGGTCAAGTATCTTGGAGATTCATCAGAATCAGCCAATATCATCCCACCCCTAATGTGTCTTCTGCATTGGCATCTTCGATCGTCACATGAAAAAGCGTAGATCCTTGTTCGCTTGCATAAAAGCAAGTGCTTATTGTTGTTAGCCTTTATCAAAAAATTGCTTTCCGCAGTCTGCCACAATGTAACCAGAATGTCTTATTGCTGCAAGTGGTTGACATTCTCAAAATTGGAGAGCTCCCAGCAGCTTCACAACTTGCATGCCTGAGTGCATCCTGCATGTCTTTTTCTTTTATCACTTGTGTCTGCCATTGACGATTTCATCTTTGGTTTCTTGGTAGGTACTAACTTCTAGGAGGTCTGTATCCATTGCTTTTAGGTGTTTTCGCAGTTCTTCTCTCAGTTGAAATTCCAGTCTTGTCAATGCTCTTTCCTTGATGAGAAGAAGAGAATCTTCGATTGATAGGATGCACAAATCTTGGTTAACAGTCTTCAAAGAAATGGAATCGTCAACACATTGGTGGTAGGAACAGATTTGGACAGATGGTTCAGTGACGGTAGGAAAACATGATGAAGGCTTGGTGGAAGGGTGAAGGAACTGGTAGTTCTACAGTTGCAGCCTTGGACCCTTGCAATGTCAAGCTTTGACCACCACTCGTTGGGTGAGGAGCTCACTTTGTCTTGCAGGCTCATTGTTGTTTTTATCTTTTCCTTTTCTGCAGCTCTTTCTTCCTTTGATCCATTACTTTTGGATCTCTTCGGGCTTCATAGGAGGGGATTCAACTATCATTGCTCTAGAGAGTTTCTTTTGATCAAGATCGATCTGACTTATTTATTGCTTAAGTTTTCTCCTTTCCAACTCATCTTCTTTGCTCTTTCTCTTTATTTCTTCAAGCTGCTTCACCTGCTTCTTAGATCTTCTTTTGGTTGATCAACCATTGTAGGTGGTAGTTGGTCTCCACAAAACACTTGCAATGATCTTTTAGCCACTTTGGTAAAACTATCAGACTTTGAAAAAATTGGGGATTTCTCCGATGAACAGTGTGGAATGATGGCAAACAGATAGATGGAAGGTAGGGTGGAGGTGTTGACATTGGTAGATGGTGTGGGCGATAGGCATGAGAATGGATGCAGATGTATGGCAAGAGGCTGGTTGAAGAAGGAGACTGATTTTCCAATGCTTGTGCTTCCATCTTCTGAAGGATCTTCGCCATGACTGGAGTACTTCTTCTGATTGAGTATCTTTGGATTGTTCATCTGCTTTCTTAGTCTTGTCGTTATCGTCTTTGGTTTTGTGACCTTGGCTGTCGATCTTGCAAATGTTGGTGCTGGCAATGTAACTGCTCCTAGTGGATCCAAGCAGATCCACTCTCTCCCCCCTCTAAAATCTGTTGGTGGGGATGTTGTTATCTATAACTTGCATGCTCAAGGTTGGATCAGTGTTTGGAACACGCAGTTGAAACACGTCGAACATGCGACTAGACTAAAGATTGAACAAATTTTAACTAAATTTGTTTCGATCTTGTTGTAGGTGACTCGAAGATGAATATTGCTATGAAAGACAAGAATCAACTCTGAAATGACATGGATTTCTGAAAGTTGTAGTATGATCAAAGATCCTAAACTTTGTACAAGGTGATGTGAAGATGAATAGATGAATGAAAATGTATTCTTGAGATACTCTACGGATGACTCTCATGCAGTAGCTATTTCTCATGCAAAAATCAATCACACAAAAGGGATGAAGAAGAACAAGAAAATAAATGAACCGTATAGAGAGTGAGAACTATATGGCACTTGTCGAACAAAACTCTCATTCATCAACATTGATAATTCACCTTGACAATTGCAATATCCCATTGGTCTTGTAGAGTAATGAGAAAAACTTTGATATGCTCTTGTTAGAAACAAGGCAAGGTTGGTGACACTAAATCGACCATCATTGATAGCAGATTTGTAAGATATGGCTTGAAATGCATAGAAGGAGAAGATACTATTTCCATTAGTATCCTTTGGATCATGATATTCATAAAAAATCGCTTTTAGATTTGCGATTCTCAATGTTGGTTTGTTATATGCAGTGGTTAAAAATCTCGTCAGAAAATGGAAAGACATATAGATTTGAGGTTGCAGGAGTGGAGATAAAATGTCAATTCCATGGGGAGAGTGCTCTTGTTTGGGAATAGTAGCAGATGACGGAATATCGGTTTCCTCTACGTCTTGCAATAACTTATTTAAAATAACGTCATTGTTCGATTATCGATATGGTAAATGGCATGGTAATGTAGAAGTTCTCAAGGAACTTCTCGATTGAGTAGCAGGTTTAACTGTTGGTTGCTATGGTGCTCGTTTGGTGTTGTCGTGAGAATCCTATCGTGATTCATAATTGACGTGTCGGGCATGTAGAATCTTGTTGGGTTGTTGTGGACAGTCTTTGAAACTGTGTTTCTGACACAGTCGGGACACTCGACATGGTACTTGGTCTTGACTGGACAATCAACCATGAAGTGGCCGGTTTCACCACAAATGAAACATCTGTTGTTCATTGGCCCTTGTATAATGGCATAACCATCTTGTATGGCTAGTGGTTCTGGACTTTCTAGTGGGTATTCGTGATAATGTGAGGAATGTTCAGATTGTGACAGTTGCTCTTCATATCGTTGAATGGCATGTGCTTGGATAGGCTGATATGAAGGACAAGCATCAACAAGATGTATAGCCCGACAATGTGGACACCAAATGGGTTTTTGTCTATTAGGTACCTGGGCAGTGTGTGGTTGACGAGGTATATTGTGTTGGATAAACTTCAGAGTAGTTTGAAACTCATTGGTGAGTTTCTCCATCTGCAGTTGATGTTGCTTATTAAGCAACTCCAACTGGGATTTTCAAAGCTGATCTCGGGTATCCTCGATCGGCTTCAACTCATGGATAGAAGCACGTGGTGCTTTCCTTTCTCTAGATTCGTCAACATCTGATCCTTCATCTTCTTCCTTGATGGCATCAGACATAGCTAACTTTAGGCTTGTATATTCGTCATTGGATCTAAGCTCACGTTTAATTCATCTTGGAAGTCCGCCTAAAAACCAGATGATGAGCATCTATTCGGTGGGCTGTTCATGTACTTGACTTTTCAAGCACTTGAAACGCTCAATATCATCTTGATGTTACTCAATTTGACAAAAGGACTCTCTATGAAACGAAATGGTTTAAAACGCTTGATAAAGGACTCTTTTAGATTGGACCAGTCTGTCTTATCTTCACGATTGAGGTTAAAAAACCAGTCACATGCTTTAGCGATCATGGTCATGGAAAACAGTTGGACCATAGCATCGAAAGATGTTTCTCCATACACATCGCATGCATTCTCAAAGATTTGCAGGAACCTTTGAGGGTCTGAACTACCGTCAAATTTGGGTAGATCTAACTTGGGTGTTCTCTTCTTAAGATGACCTCTATGGGTGGCAAAAGTGCCATTTAGGTGTGTTTTGGGGTGTGATGTTTCAACACCACGAAAATGGGCTCGTGCCCATGAGGACTCAACTCTATCAGATTCTTGTCCCTCGAATGGATTTGTGGATGGCTCATGTATTTGTGATTGTATTCGGTAGAACCTATGATGTCTGAGTTGTTCAACTATAGGAGACATCATTTTGTGTGGATAATCTTCTGGAATATTAGGATCAATATGATGGCCATTGTGTACTGTCATGTATTTTATTTTTTGTATGAGTTTTTTGTTGTTTTTGTGTCTTTTGATTTTTTAGGATTTTTTTTTTTTTGGGCTAGTAGGGAACTCAAGGGGGAGACTCATTATCAGAAGGGCTTTTTATTGGTATGAGTGGTGTTTTTTGGGATTTTTTTTGGTGTATATGCCTGTTTTTTGTATTGGGAGCTCTTGGCTCAAGGAGGTTGGAGGCTCGGACAAAATTTCGAACAGAAGTCTCGGTCGAAAATTTGGTGTGGATCCGGCTCGGTCGAGATGTTGTTGAAGTGATTCAGTCGAGATCGTCTTCAGAATACTCGGTCGAGATGGTCTTGAAAAGACTCGGCCGAGATGGTCTTGAAAAGACTCGGTCGAGATTGTCTTCAAAAAAATTTGGTCGAGATGGTGTTTCAAAAAAATTCAGTCGAGATGGTGACCAAAATGATTCGATCGAGATGGTGTCCAAGGCGACTCGGTCAAGATGATGACCAAAACGATTCGGTCGAGATGGTGACCAAAACGATTCGTTCAAGATGGTGACCAAAATAATTATCGGATCCAAAAAATTCGGTTGAGAGGGCACTCGTAGGATTCGGTCGTGATTTGAAATTTTGTTTTTGTCACCCGTAGGATTCGGTCGTGATTTGAAATTTTTTTTATTGTAAGTGCCCGTCGATCGAGATGGTAACGAAGGACTCGGCTGAGATGTTAACGAAAGACTCGGCGAAGATGGTAACAAATGACTCGACGAAAATGGTAATGAACGACTCGGTTGAGATGTTAATGAAGGACTTGACGGAGATGGTAGCGAATGACTCGGTTGATATGGAGAGAGAAGGGAAGAAGGCTCGTGTGAGTGGAAGGAGAAGCATGAAGGATCATGAAGTAGAGGGTGAAACAAGGCAACTCGTTGGTGTGGAGGCTGATGGAGTTAAGAGAGATGTTGTGGATGGAGGAGTAGAGAGCAAAGTGGAGGTAGGTTTGCAGGGCGTGTTCAGATCCTTTGGTGTTTTTAATAGTTAGAAAGATTGTGGATAGGTGCTTCTGTACACTATGGATGATGAGAGGTCTAGAAGAACTCAGAACTGTGTGAAAAGATTTAAATAACAGCTGTAGGAATATGAGCATTGATTGTGTTGCAGCTACATGGATGAATGATGTGTGGTAGTGCAAGCGGCAACAACGACAAATGTTTACAGATTCTTCGGATCTTTATAGATTCGACTCTTTATAATCTGCTACAACTTCGGCTTCTTCTTCTTTATTTGATTTAAATATTATGTTTCTTGTTCTTCTGCCTGCCAGCAGAGGTTACGAGCTTTTCTTAATAAGTAACCTGTTTGTTTCAAGGCCCAAATGAGACAGGAAACTGATAAACGTTGTAGTAAATATGCTGCCTGTCAGAGGACAACTCAGGGGCGTCTCTCTTGACTGAAATCACATGCTTTCAAACCAAAAATGCAGATCATGCATTGAACCAAGAAATCAACGTGTAGAGTGGTTGAAATGCCATGAAATCCTACTTTAATGCTGCAAAATGAACTGGATCAGATCCTAAATTGTAAACTATTCTACACATGCAATAATCTACAAAACTGAAACAAGAAACTAAAGACCAAATTGTAAGAGAATATGCAAGATTTACATCACAATTCCAGCCTATTTAGTTTACCTGAATACTGAAACCTACATTAATCCCAAGAAAACAAGAATTCTAATCCACCACTAAGATCCACAACCACACACAAAGGGATGGAAGGACATGATCTTAAGGCAAGAAAACAATCATGATCAAGGAGCTCAAAGGATGCGCCAAACTCGTGGAGGCTCTTCTCATTTGGACATGGAGTAGATGCATTACGCAAAAAACTCCCTTCTACAAAGGGTGAGTCTCTTAAACAAACAAGAGAGCTCCTTAGGTGACATCCTAGTGGTATTTTCACATTTCAAAAATTACAAGCGGACTAATGCTCTCCACTAGAGGTCACCATCAAAAGGTGGCTCACTCTACTTTTTTTTAAGATGGGTCTACTTGCATTTATTACTTTGCCTAGAAATACTAGTTCCTACATGGTCATTCCATCTTTCGGGATTCACCATGAGGATATGAAATCTTTCTAGAACAGAATTAGCATACTTCTCTAATGACTTCTATTCCCAAAATGTAATGCAAGTTACCAAGATCATGCACCTCAAACTCCTTCTTAAGAGCACTCTTGATATCCTCCACATCTTGATTGTCTCCACCACTCAAGATGATATCATCCACATAGATTAGCAAGATGGTAACATCATTTCCAACAAACCTATAATAAAGTGAATGATCACACTCACTCATAACAAAGCCTTGAGAGAGTAAAAAAGTATGAGGCTTAGCATACCAACTCCTTGGTGCTTGTTTAAGGCCATACAAACTCTTTTGTAGTAGACACACATGATTTGGCTTTGTTGATGAAATGTAGCTCTCGGGTTGCTCCATGTACACTTTCTCCTCAAGATCACCATTCAAGAATGCATTTGTAATATCCATTTTGCCATAGATCACATCCATAAAGTGTAGCAAGTGAGATGATGACTCGAATGCTTATCATCTTTGCCACTGGTGCAAAGGTCTCATCATAGTCAATCCCTTGTTCTTGAGCATATCCTTTTGCCACTAACCTTGCCTTGGAGTTGTTGATAGATCCATCTTGGTTTGTCTTCAGCTTGAAGATCCATTTGCATCCAATAGCTTTCTTGTCCTTAGGTAAGTCCACCAATCTCCATGTTTCATTCTTCATAAGAGCTTGATACTCAAGATCCATTACTTGGATCCACTCCTCTTCTTTCCTTGCTTTATCTACACTTGTAGGTTCATCAAAAGAGATTAGGAAAGCAACATAAGTTCCAGAAACTACTTGCTTACCCTTTTCATCATATGTGTAAAGGCCAATAGGGAAAACCCCTAAGATGAGGATAGGAAAACACAAGAGTGACTATGGAGCAAAACCGCCCAACCAATCCTAGATCCCTTCTGGAAAATCCTCTTGGATCTAGCCCCCAAGCCATGTCATGTGATGGCAAGAGGAGAAGAGCGCTACAGGTAACCTAGACCAAAGTCGTCGACGGAATAATCATTACCTCAATATATAGAGAGTAGGATCCTGTGCATAAACCCATGCAATCCCCATGCATGTCAACTATAAATAGATCACAACTCTTCATGCATACCTCCTGCCTATAACAGTCACATGTACATGCACTACTCCATATGTCTCAATTAGAGTGTCTGGGTCCTCTCAAGGTCATTAGTCACCAACAAGCCTCGACGTGGAATTAAATCTAGGCATGAACAATAATCTTGAACACTGGAGGGCCGGTCTACCATGTTAGGACTATTCCATGTTCTTAGCGAAATATGGCCATAACATTCTTCCTCCCTTAAACAGGTTTTGTCCTCAAAACGGGGAAAAAAAAACATGAAACTATTCCTTAAGCTTTCAAGTCTTCCCCGTGAATCACTATTCTTAGTCTGATCTTTCCATCTGAATAAGTTTTCAGAGATGCAACAATTCTTCAATTGCTTGCCTATACTCATGAATACTAACTCAAATTCCAAAAGATACACTTAGTTATAAATCTTCCAAATGAGTTGATCTTATCCGAAATGTTGGCTGATTCTGACGAATCCCCAAGATGCTCGGCCAGAGCCACCCAAGAGCACCTCTCACCTTAGGCTGAGGAGGTTTCTGAGAAGATGAGACGAACGAAGACTGAGAGTCGAGGAATACTAGTCAATACTGTCAAGTTTAAACTATGCAAGCCTCATGGTGAATCCCGAAAGATGGAATGACCATGTAAGAACTAGTATTTTTAGGCAAAGTAATAAATGCAAGTAGACCCCTCTTAAAGAAAGTAGAGTGAGCCACCTTTTGATGCTGACCTCTAGTGGAGAGCATTATTCCACTTGTAATCTGTGTAATGTGGAAATGCCACTAAGATGTCACCTAAGGAGCTCTCTTGCTTATTTAAGAGACCCCCTCTTTGAGAAGAGGAGCTTTTTGTGTATTGTATCAACTCCATGCTGAAATGAGAAGAGCCTCCACGAGTTAGGTGCATCCATTGAGCTCTTTGATCATGCTTGTTTCTTGAGTGATGCATTCATGATCTTGCCCTTCCATCCTTTGTGTGTGGTTGTGGATAGTAGAGTGGCTTAGATTTCCTGCTTTCCTAGAGTGGATTAGTTTTCATTTCTTGTTTGTGGATTAATGTAGGAATCAACATTCAGGTAAACTAAATAGACTGGGTTTGTGGTGTAGTTCTTGCATATTATCTTACAACCTTGTTCTTGATGTTTTTGGGATGTCCAAGGATCAAAAGACTGGTTGGTTTCTTGATTCTTGGACTTCTAAAATGTTGTAGATTAGTTTCTTGTTTAAGTTCTGTGGATTAATGCGGGTATAGCTTCAGTGTAGAATGTTTAGGATCTCATTGTAACTCGTTTTTAGAATAGGTAGCTATAGAAAGTATTGAACGGTCATTTGGGCTGCACACTGATCTGTAAATGAATGTTCATGGCTTGCATCTCTATCTGAGTGTGAGTGCTTTCAAGAGAGAACGACCTTGAGTGTCCTCTGACAGACAAGACAATACTACAACGATAATCCGTCCATTGTGCATGGTTTGGACATTGTAATATCAAGAAAATATCTATAAATGTCCAATGAGCCTGGTAACAGATAAAAATGGTTTTGTGAACAAGACATAAGAGAAAGAAACCAGTAAACAGATCCTCCCAAGCAGAGGATCTTTCAACACAAAAGAAGTATTTATCACCTTCATGTAATCCAATTACATGAAACACTGGGTGATTTACCATACTCATCCAAGAATTCAATATCCAATGCACAGAATTCCTTTGATGAATCCGTATGACTCATAAATTATGTATCTTACAAGCAATACACACAAAACAAACAGTTTTTGGTGAATTTTCTTCACACGGTCTGATTTACTAATTAACTTCCACAAGAGTAAATCAACTACTCAAATTGATTGCCCATGATTTAGAAATCTTAAATGTCTTGGTGCAGATCTTGATTGTACATGTACAACACCACATTTAGAACCATATTCAAATCACTTTTAAGTTAACCTATAGATATATGAGAACAGATCTGTTAACTCTGCAAGTAATTGTCAACCACAATACTCGATCATATGTCTATGTTCAACGACTAGGTCAAGTGCACTAGATAACCTTAGTGACAAGGAATACATAGTAGATCCAAACAAGATTAAACGTGCAGATATGAGAATAATCTCACTATGACCTAGTACATAAACACATATGTCATTATCTGACAGATTCCTCCAAAATCTGCATATATTACTTACATATCTCATTGAGAATATTGTAACTCAACTACAAAAGAGCTCTATTTCTCATGAGTAAATAACATATATGGGAAATCTCTGAAGTGAATAATTTCACATCACGAGTTTTCCAACCATCATACTTTTACTATCACAATTTTTTCATCCAATCAACCTACTTCAGATCTTAGTGTACAAACCAAGATTAGGCTGACCTATACATACATCTTTGGACATACAGTTAAGATTAAAACTTTATTCCACTGATCCAATCCATAACAAAATGGTACTTGGTAAACCAATCAATGAACCTTAATTTACTTTACCACTACTTTCCATATTCATGAATATCTCACAGCTCAAATCCCCAAAAACTCTTCTTGTCCCAGATTATCCAAAATAATCACTAGAGAGTTCATCTATTCCCACTAGATAGTTCCACCATTGCACACATACTGGATTCCACAAAAGAAATCTATGCAACTGGTTGATCCGATGAAAGTCTTATTCCTATTATTTTCTTCTCCCCCTTTTAAAAGAAATTCCATAATCTCAATTAAAAAATTCTTAGGAGACAACGTATAAGATATCAAAGATTCGAAAAAGTCAATAATGAGTATCCAATACTATTACAAACTGGACTTTTTCCTCAAAATCATAAAATATCTTATCCCGAGTGATAGAAACATTACTCTTATAATCAACTATCAAATAAAGATAATCATTTGGGATCATGAAGTCCAAATTCCAATTAATCAGTTGAAAATATCAATTGATTCTGAGCTATATTCACTGACATGGAAGCACAAATTCATATAACTTTAACAGTCCTTCAGAACCTAGTTCTACACTGGAAGGAATTATATGAATCTCAATCCAACTGTCTTGTATTTAAGAAATTCAAAAAAGTAGAGGTTTACATTAAAAGAGAAATAGCTTTTAAGGGTTTCCGATTTGGAATTTATGAAATACCATTGAGGGATCCAGATCTATATCTCATAACCTCTTCAAATACTCTCAACAAGTTTTACCAATGGCTTCAGCTGTTAGCATTACAAAAATTGTAAATACTAACCACTGGCCTACATATCATATCGCACAAGCATTTCCCTTTGAAATCACTGATGTCCCATACCATCAGTTTTCTCTCCAAGAAAGTTCTTTGCTTTTAGATTTGATCATCAAAAAATCAAAAAGATTATCTAACCATCCTATACCCAATATAGGATCCTATCTTCAAAAAGGTCTTAAAACTGCATTATCCGATAACCTAGAGATCTAAAAACTCTATATGGATTTCCAATACCAGATATGCACATATCTATTCCACCAAGTACTGGAGTACCTTCGTATTGTTCCTAATGGATCACAATAATCCATTGCCAAAATTGTGATTTAACAAGAATTTGCACATGGTATTTCTGTCACATAGACAATCCATCTGGTTGGTACTATCCATCCTGAACTCCTACTATCTGAGAGTTACAACTCTTAGGAATAAGGTTCTTTACAGTACAAATGTGAACCCAATGTCCATTCTCAGTCCATGTCACAATTTTCAATAACAAATAGGGTCAACTCGTGGTCCTATAGATATTCAAAATAATTTAAAAAAATTTAATGAATTCAAAAAACCGGTGCTATGCAATTTCCTTACATGGATTATTAACCAATCCAAATTACACAACACTATCACATTTACCTACTCAGGTGTCTCATTTTCTTCCTCCCTTAGATTTTTGGTCACCCGAAAAATTTATTAATGAAGGCCCCGAAAACTCCATTGACAAAAGGCTACTTTCCCTATTCGATACACTTGTTTTTTAATTGAATATAGAGCTACCTTTCAAATATTATGACCTTATTCCATTTATTCACTTTAACAAGTATCCGAAAAGCTTTAATTTGCCCAATCCTAAAGATCAAAATCATTTAAGATAAGCATTTCAGTGCACCACTGAGTCTAAAAGGAAAAACCGAAAATATCATTTAACTCAATTAACTAGGAATATTCCTACTCCAGAGTTAGCAAAGTACCAGGAAATCAAATTTCCACTAACTCGGTACTTGCCTGGAGGAAAATACCATGAAGAACAATATTTTATTGCCAATCCTAAGTCCATGGATCCAATCACATAGACATAAAGTTAGGATAGTAAAATTATTCTCCAAAGATTCTCCCGGTTAAGGTAAGGAGAATAGATAATTCAATTCTCAACTGTCGATTTAGGTAGATTTACAGAAAATCGACCGTTGTGTTGATTACAATTTTTGCAAAGACTTTAAAAAACTGGGCTATGTAACCATAAAACTGTTACGAATAGCCATGCATTCACCAAATGCACAACCCCTTTGCAAAAACTATGAAATCAATGCAACCACATGGCAACCGACATGCACAACTCAGTGAACCAACCGAGACATGCAATTAACATGGTCAGGCACCACCATGCATATTGCTCAAAGAAAATACGGGAACCAACGTCTAAAACCAAAGTTATAGCATCGACAACCGAGCACCAAGAACATAATTCTTCTACAAGAGTGCTAGTAACTTAAATTCACTGAGTCGATTTCGAAATCGATTCTTCGGACCAACTTTGAAGTTACAAGAACCTCAGTCAACCGGCATGCAATAAGCATTGACACATATAGTCTGCAATTCCAAAAACTGCCGACTCTTTCAACATGCATCAAATCCTTTTTTAACCGGCAAACCCATGCATGGTAAAAGTAAAAAGCATAGACTCAAAAAGTCCCACATGCCCACCAATCAAAAAACCCTAAGATCGTTTTTGTAGAGAAAAGCGAGAAGTTGAGCAACAACCGTCTTCAACGAGGGACGAGAGGCTGCTCAAAGAGGGAGAGAGAGTTCAATTTTGTGCAGGTCAGAAGGCCGGATCGCGCGTTCTCTGGCTCCGTAACAGTTCATGGGCGCTCTCCAACACATCAAACCTACACATCGCCTTCCATCGGCCGCCTATCAGAGGGCGAATCAACCATTTTCATCAACTTCTTCAACATCTGTTTTCAGGAACACAAGGTTTAAACAACGCTTTTGGAATAGCTTAAGGATTACTCCTTTCCCTGCCATCCCTGATGCATATCTCCAATTCTAGATCATCAACAGAGGTCTGTAAGGATCCCCTACAAGTATGGACAACATCACAGCAGAGGGCACCAAACCTCACTTCCAAAACAACGCTTCAGCCCATTTACAGATGGACGCCTCAACTAACGAGCATAAAATCTAAACTGTCCAAACCATCCTGCATTCATGTAAATTTTTCAAACAAAAAAAAACAGATTTAGACAAAGAAGTGGATCTACTCATACAAATCATTCTATTTCAAACAGAAACTTTCTCAAGGCTTCAAAAAAATAGGAATGAATTACACACTAATCCACAGCATCTCAATAAAATCAAACAAGGAGAAGAGCACTCCACCACCAAGTTTGAAAAGCATGCTTCCCTCATGAAAAAGTGAATCCAAACCCAATTTCCTTTGAAAAAATAGCACTCCATCCGAGATGTGAATCCAAGTGCGTTCCAATTTTGAATTGATGTAGAACTAGTCTCCATCCCATCCAAAACCACATCTTAGTCGGGCTCTGATACCAATGAAAAGACCAATAGGGAGAACCCCTAAGATGAGGATAGGAAAACACAAGAGAGACTATGGAGCAAAATCGCCCAACCAATCCTAGATCCCTCCCGGAGAATCCTCCTAGATCTAGCCCCCAAGCCATGCCATGTGATAGCAAGAGGAAAAGAGCTCTACAGGTAACCTAGACCAAAGTTGTCGACGAAATAATCACTACCTCAATATATAGAGAGTAGGATCTTGTGCATGAACCCATGCAATTCCCATGCAGGTCAACTATAAATAGATCACATCTCTTCATGCATACCTCCTGCCTATAACAGTCACATGTACATGCACTACTCCATATGTCTCAATTAGAGTGTATGGGTCCTCTCAAGGTCATTAGTCACCAACAGGCCTCGACGTGGAATTAAATCTAGGGGTGACCAATAATCTCGAACACTGGAGGGCCGTTAGGACTATTCCATGTCCTTAGCGGAATATGGCCGTAACAATATGTGAGCCTTGAAGGTACTTGTCTTTCCCTTGATGATGTTCTCCTTGGCTTTCAACATCAAAAATGTTAGATCCATCCACATCACCATCAATAATGCTTGAAGATACTTTTGGAATGTTCTCCTCATAAAAAATGACATCTCTACCAACAATCACTTTGTTAGTAGTAGGAATGTAAACCTTGTGGGCTTTACTCACCTCACTATATCCAAGATAAATACCTCTCCTTGAAGATGGATCCTCCTTGGTCCTATCATCAAGAGTAATGTTGACATAGCATGTGCATCCAAAAGTTCTTAGAAACTTGACACTCTTCTTGAATAGAATCTCAAAAGGTGTCCTTCCATCCAAAATAGCACTCGGCCACCTATTGCACAAGAAAGTGGCACACAACAAAGGTTGATCCGAAAATGGTTTATCAAGATGAGTCTCTTATGGCCTAACCTAATTTTTTTTGGCAACGTTCAAAAAGAGAATTTCAAATAAACATCCTACTCAAAAAAAGGGTTCAAAAAGATAATTTAAACTAAACATTTTGCTCAGAAAAGCGTTGAAAAGAAATCTGACGGGAGAGATTATGCCCAATAGAGATGAATAAGTGAGACTCCTAAAAAAATTTAGACTACGAGAGAATAAAAAAATTTAGACCATAAAAAGGAGTCTCCCTTGCCATACTTTATGCTTGGGAAAAGTGACCTTTACACCTGGTTCATCAACTCTTACGGTCTCACCACAATCTTATGGTGACCATTTTATCCAATACAAAGTCTTTAAAAAAACCATTGCCTAGTACTTAAAAGAAGAGTGTGGTTATTTGATGACTTACATATTAGAGAGTTTTCAGACTTCATTTTGGGCCAACTACTTGAGTGGGGTGCACCTGTGGGTTTATGTATCTTGTTTAAAGTCGCTAAGCCACCTCATGAGGTAGTAAAATTGGCAAGTGTGTTATAACTGTTACGGTCTCACCATAACCTTATGACCATTTTATCCAATACAAAGTCTTTAAAAAAACCATTGCCTAGTACATAAAGGAGGACAGTGGTTATGTCGTGGCTTACCAAACCAAAAGGTTAGTAAAAGTGTAGTATAAATGATTATCGTTCGAGCATCATAAAGAGGTATTCTGTCATTATTAGTGAGATAAAAGGATTTAGCAATGAAGTCCAGTGGAATGGAAAGGTAAAGCTGGTTGTCTGATGACATTTCTGGATAGGCGGCCAGTACTGCATTGAGAATGGTACAAACAAACACCAAGAAGGATACTCAAACAGTTCAACCAAGAAATCCAAATTCCAGAGAAGAGTAAGAACTCGGAATGATTAGACATCCCCACAGTATTAAGATCACATGCTTCACCGTTTAGATCTGAACTTAGCCAAAACAAGAATGACACAAGGCCAAATGATTGCTGCAGGCAATGCTTACAATGGGCTATGTCGACCCTCAACAGTCTTCATAAACTTGCTACTCACTTATTCTGATAAAGCAATTCCAAACACAACATAGTTCGATTAATTACTAGGTTCTGTTCTATTTATAAATCTACGCATGGCATAGAATCCATTATTCTGAAGAATCACAATGAATTTCCTAGGATCAGTCAGAATAGACCATAACAACAAGGGTGTGATTCATTCCACAAGAATTAGAAAACTCAATATAATGTTATTGAGAAACCGAGAGTGTCTGTCACCCACTCCTTCAGATTCCTGTGAAAATACAGACTACATATACAAAGTTGGCGAATCACTGCATTGATTCAAGCCGTCTAAGACAGTAGACAGTATTTTATTCTACCATAATAGCTCAGACAGAAGAGAAAACAACAAGCGCTCTACTCCTGCTTTCTACCATGCAGAACAATGAATGAATTGCTTATAATGAGCGTGGGCTCTGCTATATATATGTGTGTCGGGAAGCAGGCAGAACGCCAAAAAATCTGAAACGTCATATTTGGTCAGGTATCCAACGGTTTGCTATTACGTAGAGAGAGTCCAGTGTGAAACGCTGCCTCTGCCACCTTGAAATAAGCATGCTGTTCTGGAGACTAACCGTGGGAACTTTACGTCACCAATTCTTCAAAAAGTTACCCTTCAATGGCTTAAATACATGCTTCAAACTTCATTAGGAACATTACGCACGTTCTGGCCTATGTCCAGCCTTGTACAGACCATAAAAAAGTTACACGTGGCCAGTCACCTGCCACGTACATCAGTGTAAATATTGACTGGTCAGCTCGAACATTTCTTAGGTAGAACATAAATTTGTCCGATGGTCGAATGTTTGTTTGTCTGACAGCCGAATCTGTAAGTTTTTGATAGATGGTGATAAGTATCTGATAGATGGTGATAAGTATCGACAGAGATAGGTCCGATAGAAAGGATGGACACACAACTGCGTTTGAATATCCAATAGTTCGTGTCTAAAAGGGCGTTGAAGCAGCCTTGAAGATCATCTGCTCAGTATGCGTGGAAATGCGCTCTCTGGTAAAGTTTGGCTTCGAATACGAAGTTGTCTGCTTGGATTCAAATATAAAGTTGTCTATCTAGATTCGAATATAAAATTGTCTATCTAGATTCGAATATAAAATTGTCTGCCTTGCTTCGAAGAGAGAGAAAATCCAGCGTTCAATCAGCATTCGATGAGTGACAAGGAGATGATTTCACCTTGCAGTCATGCCTTTCGATAGCATGGAAGAATAAACATACCGATTCTGATGAGTTGTCTCCAATGCTCAAGTTCAATTTGGAACTACTACTTCATAGACTGTCGCTGGAAATATGCTTGAATAATGGCCATGAAAAAACTTATTTACTGCTGCTGGAGAAGCATTTTCTGGAGTTTTGTTCGAAGAGAAGAGAATGGTTGCTTCGAATCTTTCACATTCTAATGGAGAGACTGAATCTGTCATTCGAGGAGAGAGAGCTAAATGCCAATGGAAATATACTTTGATCTGCGTTCTGAGCATATTGCCGCTCAAACTTGTAGAAGAGAGAGAGTCGAGATGAGAGGGCAATGCGAATAAAAGTAGTTCGAATCTCCATCATTCAGATAGATAGAGAGAGAGAGAGAGAGAGAGAGAGAGAGAGAGAGAGAGAAACACATTAATAGGCCTTCAAGCAACCGTCTGAAACCCATTCGGAGAGAGAGAGAGAGAGAGAGAGAGAGAGAGAGAGTATAGTTCGTGATAAGGAGTGCAACAATAGTATAGTATCTTGAATAGGGTTGAAGAGCGCTGGGGTAAACGCGATAACAGCCCTTCAAGCTATAAACAATCTGCCCTTCATAAATACAACTGCCATGCTAACTTGCCCTTCGAACTTCGATGCCATGATGCCCTTCAACTCGATAGTTCATAAGAGTGAGACCACTCAAATGCCCTACCTTCATGAATATTCTTCGAAATGGGAGTGAGGACTTTGAGAGTTGAATTTATCCTTGAAATGCTTCTTGGTTTCCAAGGGAGGCTCGAACTTGGGACCAAAGAAATTATCCTTGAAATGAAGGTTGTGCCTTAGAAAAGGATGGCTACCTTTTCTAAGATAGCTAAGTGGCTGGCTCATTTGAATGTAGCCCCAATCAAAAGGTATCTATAGCCTGAAAAAGTTCTTCCAAAGATACATGTAGGCCTCCAATATAAAATTGCCCATAACAGAAATATTCAACATTAGAAATGCCTCGAATAAAACTAATAAGCAAGTTGTATAGCCCACCAATAATCAGAATTCGTTCCTTGGACCAAATACATAGCCTTGCCAACCTAAACCAGCAACTCGACACAATATTATGGTACATAATATCAGAAATAGGGGAAGACTCGATTAGGCACTGCATCAGTTACCCACATTTCTGACTTTTCTTATGAAAAATGTCGATAAAATAGATAGATGACATAAACAGGGTACCACATGATGACTTACATATTAGAGGGTTTTCAAACTTCATTTTGGGCCAACTACTTGAGTGGGGTGCACCTGCGAGTTTATGTACCTTGTTTAAAGTCGCTAAGCCACCTCATGAGGTAGTAAAATTGGCAAGTGCGTTATATTTGTATTGTTGTTCTTCCAATGAGGGAAACTGGATATCTAAATAGCAACATGTGATCCTCTTGGCATTGAGATTTTTAATCAGCACTAAGGTGAAACAAGAATGTTGTGGTATTATACCATAAAGGCCTTGCCATTACAATCAAATTATTGAGAAAAACAAAAATTATCTAGTAAATTTTGGTTTTTCTTTTCTTTGAAGTTTAGATAATTGCACGTATTAGCTTTTTTGTAAAAGAGGTTAAATATTTGCAAGTTAAGTTATCATGCTGGTTCATTTTTTTTTTTCCATATTTCAAGTATTAAGACTTTACACTATCACAATCACTACCGCAAAAGCATTTAAAGTTTTTACAATAGCAAAATTAAGATTGAATATTGGATTAAAAAGCATAAGAATTATGTATGAAATAATTTTTCAATAAAGATGTAATTTTCATTTGATGACAATTTCTTGCAGTGGGTTTAATATTCTGATAATGAAATTAGGGATGAGCTCAAAGGCTATTAAGAGCTGAATGCACTTGATTTTTGAGTTGAGTTATGTGGGTACCTCAAACAACTTTCAATTTTTGCAAATTTAGTTGTTTGGATTAGTAGACACCATGTCTTCAGTTTAGTGCTGCTTCTAACAGACACTTGGAAATTAATTTTTACAAATAGAGCACTAAATTAGCAAACACCATGTCCTCAGTTTAGTGCTGCTTCTTATAGATACTTGCGTATTAATTTTGAGTCTAAAACTGGATGTAAAGGTTCATAATTATGTTTCGTAGGGCGACGCTCGTTTACAAACATCACAAGATTGAAAGTGTGTGTTATCCACAAGTTCAACATGATGCTCAAAACATACAAACACAAACAAATGAAAAGGCTGAATTATGTTTTGATAACCTTGGTGAAGAAGTTGATTGAAAGGAAAATAAAAAAATTATTAGAATTTTGTACTCAATCCCAGATGTCAAAGGCTTACGAAAAACATCAACAAGCATGTCCTCAGTTTTACAATATTGCACCGATCTATTTCAGATTTTAATTTTATTTTTTCAAAAAAAAATTATAGTAAAACTTGATTTTGATCTTAATATGAACAGTATTTATTATGTACTAGCGAAGTGTGCCCATCATTGACGGGCAAGGGCGGACGATCTGGGTGACGATGATTAGGATGGCGGCTGATGGTTTAGGAAGAAAGCCGATGGTCGTTGACGGGGGTGTGCCCGCCAAAGGTAGACATATACATGCGGCCAAAATTAGTTCGTTAATCCTTTGGTGGGGGGTGTTTTGGATGGATTGTGGAGGGGGGATCACAGGGTTTAGTGGAGAGTGGAGTGCGTCGGGAACAGAATGTGGACCGAAGTCGAATGGTGGGCCAAAGTCCAATGTGGCCATGGTTAGGTGCAGGGCTACCATGAGATTATAGTATCGTAAAAAAGAGGGGTTTGAGAGAGAGAGAGAGAGAGAGAGAGAGAGAGAGAGAGAGAGAGAGAGAGAGAGAGAGAGAGAGAGAGAGAGAGAGAGAGAGAGAGAGAGAGAGAGAAAATGATAGAAATATTGGGCCCCCAAAATGAAAAAAAAAAAATTTAGAAAAAGGGGGGAGGGGGCATGGGGTACAATGCTCCCCGCTCCCCCCCTGCCCCCGTCCTTTTCTCCCTCCCTCCCCTGTACCTGCTCCCTCCCCCTTCGCAACTTGCTCTCCCACCCCCCGGACCGCTAGCCTGATTGGGGGCATAGCGGCCCAGGGGGCGCCATGGCACACAACCCCCCTTCCAGGAAAGCGCGAAGGGGATGGGGGGGGGGGGGGGGGGTTCCCGGGCAGCTCACGAGATGTGAGCCCGCAAGTCTGCGGGCGGGCAGGCGTGAGCCTGGGTCAGCCTGAGCTGCCTGTGACGATAGTAAGGATTCGACATTCGATTGAATTAGCAAATCCTAAGGTTGGTCTGAAATTGATTTTAGGGGTAAATTTATGTAGATTTGACTCTCGAGGAAGATGGATGTGCCATTGTCGTTTTAACTTTTGAGGTGGCACTTGCTTGTTCATCAACCTTAAACAGCCCTGACCACCTTATGTATCTTGTGAAGCCATTTATGATTCTTGCCTTAAAGAAGAGAGCTCAGAGAACAATGAGGAAGCCTGCCGAGGCTGTCGTGCCAAGAATCGGGATTTTATGGTGTTTCCTATTTGGGAGCAATGGGAGGTAAGATGTGCAAAGGAGCACAGCTGGATGGCCCGGATCCTTGCTGGCCCCGGCGCCCTAAATTGGAACAGTGCTCGTTAAAAAGTTTCAAACTAACATTATAAAAAACCCACAAAAGTACTACTAAACTGGTAAAAAGTTGAAATAAAACTTAACTTAAAATTCATAACTAAAATCAGCTGACTTTGAGTCATATCAAAAACTTAACAATCTAAAATAAAAAGATAAAAAATAATTTAAACAATTACGTTGTTTGTATTTGTCGACTTTTTGAGAGCACTAGATTGCAAAGGATGGATGTATGTTTCGGGAGTGTTGAGTTAAAGAACTTATTGAGTGAGTCAGAGAATTAGGAAGAACACACAACGCACTACAAAAGTCACGTGAATTTAAAATAATTATTTTACTTCATAGGCTGAAGAACAATAAAGAGTAACATCAAGCTCCATGTGCTCAAGTCTTGAAACAAAATAAATAAATCAATGAAAACTGAGGAGATCTATCTTATGATTCTAATCTGTTGAGACTTGACATTATTCTGGCCACCCATAACGTTACCTGTTACCCTCTAAGAAGGTTTGGGAGGTAATTTTCTGCCTACCTTGCCTTCTTGATTGTTGCTCGAATGAATCTAAAAAGTTCATTGCAGATAATTTACATTTTTGAAAGCTTTGATGGAGCTAACCTTATCCTCTGCAGAAACTTTGATGATTGCTCTCGTCTTGACGTGGGACGGTGATGAATGATGAGTAGCAGATTTTTATCCTTTGATGCCAAAAATCTAGTATGATTGGATAATAATTTTGAATCTGCTTCCTACATTTGCCCTCTGTTTTCGAAGATGGCGCTATTTTCGAACACCGGAAGGTAGAAGGCTTTGAGCTACCAGACAGACTTAACATATATTCAAAGCCTATTATATATGTTATCATAATAGATAATCGGAACACAATTTCAATGGTGCTGGTAAAATTTACTAAGCTTAATTCGAGATCGAAGCTGTTTCTTGATGACGTGTTGAAAACTGCCACATGGAGATTTTTAGTGGCACCATGACGAATATTAAGAACCCATTGTCCCTTTGTGAGACGACAAATCTCGATGAAAACTCTTAAGTGGATCTATTCAATAAAGTAGATAATATTTTGTATTCTATGTTTCCTGTCGAAGTATTAAACTATCTACGAAATTGAAGTATCCAAAATCCAAGAAAGACTCACATATTGTCCAGCAACGATGAGGGATGAAGCTAGCCCCAGCCGCTCTCTCAGAGTTCCAAGTCTCAGAGGCCTGAGCTTTGAGAATCTTGCGTTCTACCGTTTTCAGAAAGGTCGGCTGATCAGCAACAAAAGTTCTTGATCGACCTGATTACATCCTTCGATCCAGTTATGGTAGCTTCTTGATCTTGCTTTGCAAATGCTGACATCCAGTTCAAACTCGATATAATTTTTCGACAGATATGACTATTTATCAGAAGGAAATGGTGGTAACTGTCTGCTTGAAGATATATGGGTTTTGGCCTTCCACGAGTTAGCGAAATAGCTGTAGATTATGATGTGATATTAGAAATTTAGAATTTGTATGGCGAAACTTGTTTGAAGGAAGCTCAAAATAGAGCCATTAGAACGAGGATCAATCAGTGGAAGTGAAAATAGTTGAAACGAAATACCGACTGATCAGAGTAGTATGTTTACTCTTCTTTCACATAGTTACGGAAGTATATCAGCTTCCTCCTTCGCTCCCTCGCTCCCCTTCTTTTAATTAATATAGATGGGTGTCTAGCATGAAACAAATCTATATAAAACTTGAAGCCTTGTGATCTCTATAGTAGCTTATGCAAATTTCATGCAATCTTGCTTTGATTTTTTAAAGTGCTACCACACTTCAACTTGCACGATTGTAACTATGACATGGACACATAATACAAACAATAAGAGGAGACGGCAACAGTTACAATTATCATTTTAATATTTTTAAATTTAAAAAAGAAGAGTAAACCTGTGTATGATCAATAATTGCACAAATTGCACTTTCTTCCATCCCAACTTCTGGTGCCATAGATCGTGTCAACACCATACTACACACAAAACAAATATTATGACAATTTCGTTTAGATATGAGTTATGGCTAACATGGTACAATCATATAGCTACCCAAGCTTCAAATAATGTGCAATGAGCACGTTCCTAACTAATGGAGACTTAGATACATGGCCTTGAAGATTGTAATGAACCTCAAGCAATTATTGATACCACATCCTCAACAAATGATGATTAAACATTTCTGTATGACAATAATATGCATGAAATAGTTTGTGGGAACTTTAATATTTTCTTTTAGGAACCGATTATATTTAGAACTTTCTACAAATCTATAAGTAGTCTCTATTATTTTTTTCTCTGAACTGCTCATGTCTGTTACACATGTTTCACAAAGTGATGGTCATTATTTTTGGGTGTCGATTATTCAATCACATTTCAATTATAGCAGTTTATGGATGTCTTTGCAAAGTAAGACAATCCTTATAAACAATTTTGTATGTATTGAAATTGCATTTGATCTCAAACAAAATGTTGAAGAAAACCATGATTGTCATGATTAATGTTTTTTGTCCAAAAAAACTCACTAAACTCGCAAAAATCTACTCGCAAAAGGCCAATCCTCTTATTGGGCTCTCACTAGTGTATTCTTGATTGTGAGACTAGTAGTCGTATGCTGCTGATGTGATGCCTCATTCCTCTTTGAGATTGATCCATAGCTTGGGGGCTAGATCCGTTCGATCTAGGTTTGGTTGGGTTAGTTCGATCTGTTCCCTTTGTGGTTGCTTTTTTTGGCATGCTTAGAATAGGATCCTTGGTTGAGGAATTTATATTGGTATTAGAGCCAATCTAAGCAGGTTTTGCCATCAAAAGTGCTTGTGAAGGAATCCCAACGTTTTTTGAGAATTTGGTGGAGTAAGCAACAAAGAGAGGAAATTTCGGATTGTTGATTTCTTTTTTTGTAATGTGTTAGGGGTTGTGTGGTTTATGTGCACTACCAAGTATACAATTGGTTCGATTATTAAGCACTTCAAATTGGTTTTTGAAAGCAATTTCGATTTTAATTCCTTTATGTTGCTGATTACTTTGCTATGAACACTTTTGTGAAAGCAACGGTTTCAATTTGAGGCTATGCTGGTTTTTTGTTATGGCTTATTGTTCTTCACATAATCAGGGTTTATGTGCTTAGAATTGGTTGTCTTTTGCTTTTGCTTTTGGCTGAAGTCCAAGAAAAGTAGGAAAAGATGTTCAATAAGACTAATTTTTTGTGTAAAGTGTTGGTGGCTTTTTATAGGATTTGCATGGCGGTTTCTTATGATTCACAGGCTCATGTTGGAGTTTTCAGCAAACTAACAATGTTTTGCAGGCTAGTGTGAATCAGTAAAGCCATTTTATGATGGTATGACTTACAACAAAGCCTATCCTGCGTTAAAGGAAGGGCAACCTGTAAATCTGTGATTTTGGAAAAATTTGAGCAGCATTTACCCTATTTTTCAACCATAAAAAAATTTCTAGGCTATAAATCTGTCAAAACATATTGTTTATGCATGCATAAATGTTAATCAACTGTAAATGCGCCTTAATGTAGGCAATAAACTACAAAAATAGCAGTAGATTTTTGCTCAACAGCTTCCTGCAAGTATAAAGAAGAAGTGAAAAAAAGGTGGAGGGATGGCGCACCCCCATCCCTCCTCTCTCTCTCTCTCTCTCTCTCTCTCTCTCTCTCTCTCTCTCTCTCTCTCTCTCTCTCTCTCTCTATCTCGGGTTCACGCCTCTCCTTTTGCTCATGAATGGCAGCACAAGGCAGAGCCATCTTTTGGGAGGGAAGGGAAGGTGGGGGGGGAGAGGGGGGGGGGGGGGGGGGGGGGGGGGGGAGGCAAACTCTCACTTAGAGTTTAACTTGAGACGTGCCCGCATATACATTTTGGCGGTTTAAGTTTGGCATGTGAAGGTAGAAGGGTGTGTGCTAGTTGGAGGTTTGTTATAATGTTTTTTGTTTTTTGCGTAAGCATTTCTTTAGTCATTCAAGACTATGAAAATTGAAGTGCAGTTAACACTAAGATAAATTGTAATAATTTAACAAATTGTGTTACTTAGATTTGGATGCATCGATATGATTTTTTTTTGCATTATTATTGCTTAAACACCATTTGCACAATTCATTGGTATAATTTTAATAAAAAGCACGTGGGTCTGTTAAAACTGTGTTTTTTGGACATTGCTTTATTAACGAACAATTATATCTGTAATGTTGTTAACTGAAAGTAAATTTTTTCATTTTTTTATTTTCAACAGCAAATGAATAGAGATGAAGTTCCGGGTGGGGGTGGACACCGAAATTCACTTGACATCACTTGGAAGTGATGGGGGAAATACGGAAATTCATCCAACATCACTCGATAGTGATGGCCCCCTGGATTCTGATAAGCTTTTGCAAACTTTGGGCAAGGCGGTTTTGGAGCTACATCAAAGCAATAAACAACGTGATAACCAAATGCAAAATCTTTTTAATCAACTATAGGCTATAAATTCTAACAACTTGGGCCACCAACCGGAAACTTTTTCCGGTGATATAAAGTTTAAACGTCCGGAAGTTGTGCAAGACTGGGTAAACCATTGGACGAGCTATCTCATCTTATACAACGTCCCAGAGAAAAAGTGGATATTGTCATTTTTGTTTTTTCTTGACGGCAAGGCCTCCTCATGGTGGAGGGCCCCACCCGTGAAACCGGTGACTTAAGTTGGATTTCTAGTGGAATTCCGTAAGGCTTTAGTCACAATTGACGATTCTGATTGAAAATTTGCTTTATTATCTGCATAATGGGCAACCGAGAATTGGACACTTGTCCAAGAGTTCTTGGATTTTCTGGCCAAAGTGTCGCTTTTTGAAAGGAAGTTGGCACAGTGGCAGTTCATTCTTGGATTGCAAGGCAATTTTCAAAACGGGTGCAAACGATATATCCTCCAATCTTTGAAAGATGCTATTCGTGTGGCCAAGACCTATGATAGCACCGTGGTTGCCTCGCAAAAA
The DNA here is from genome assembly GCA_029204225.1 of Diphasiastrum complanatum. NCBI lineage: Eukaryota > Viridiplantae > Streptophyta > Lycopodiopsida > Lycopodiales > Lycopodiaceae > Diphasiastrum > Diphasiastrum complanatum. The sequence goes on along the minus strand of CM055107.1, from coordinate 21,387,085 downwards.
TGATTGCACGGCCAAATGGCCGTGATGCCTAAAATGAAAAAAAAGGGTTTTTCGACGAGCTTGAAGCTAGGGCGTACCAACTTAATAAAAAAAAAAAGAACAAGAGAAGCCGATAAAAATCATGAGTATATTCCCACTCATTTCTTAGTGGTACTATGAAGTTGGAATGTGAAATTCCCAAGAACTTCAATGGTACCGGTATTGTTAGTCTCAAACAATTTATGTATTTTGCATATTAATCAAGATTTTGAGACGCTTTGATCAGGAAGTGGAGGGCCTTTGTGGAGAAAAAACTTGTGGTATGGGACGCAAGCTATTCCAAAATGAAGATCTAAAACTAACTAGATCAGTTTGACCGTAGTAAGGTGTTTACAGAAGACTCTGCTCCAGAGGATATGTTTACTACTGTTTCTCTTTCCTTGTTACTTCTTTAGAATCGTTTATGCCTGTTACCAGGCTTAAAGACATTCATTAGATGTCTTCTTGATTTAACAATGCCAACCCAGGGACAGAGTGTCATTTTAGTATGTTTCTTTGTCCTGCCTGTCAGAGGACAACTCAGAGAGGTCACTCTTGAACGCACTTACATTCTACATAGGATACAAGCCTAGAATGCTCATTCATAGATCAGAATGCAAACCAATGAATGTTCAATAGTTTTCTACAGCTACCTACACTTAAAACGGACTGAAATCAGAGCCTACACTACATTAACACTGAGCTACCTTGCATAACTTGACAAAAACAAGAAACAAAGCTAAACTACAGCATGTTAGAAGTCCAAGAATCAAGAAACTAACTAGCCTTTTGATTCTTGGACATCCCAAGAACATCAAGAACTGGACTGTCAGAGAATATGCAAGAATCACACCATAGATCCAGCCTTAGTTTACTTGAATGCTAGTTTCTACATTAACCACAAGAAAACATGAAATCTAATCCACTCTACAAAAGCAGCAAATCTAATCCACTCTAGAATCCACAACCACACACAAAAGGAGGGAAGGGCAAGATCATAAATGCATCACTCAAGAAACAAGCATGATCAAGGAGCTCAAGAGTTGCACCAAACTCGTGGAGGCTCTTTTCATTTCAGCATGGAGTTGATACAATTCACAAAAAGCTCCTCTTCACAAAGAGGGAGTCTCTTAAATAAGCAAGAGAGCTCCTTAGGTGGCATCCTAGTGGAATTTCCACATTTCACAAATTACAAGTGGAATAATGCTCTCCACTAGAGGTCACCATCAAAAGGTGGCTCACCTTACTTTCTTTAAGAGGGGTCTACTTGCATTTATTATATTTGCCTAGAAATACTAGTTCCTACATGGTCATTCCATCTTCCGGGATTCACCATGAGGCTTACACAGTTCTTGCATGTCTTTCCTAGCTAGTATTTCTCGGCTCTCATACTCGGCTCTCAGTCTTCATTAGTCTCGTCTTCTCAGAGACCTCCTTGGTCTAAGGTGAGAAGTGCTCTTGAGTTGCTCTGTCCGAGTATCTTGGGGATTCATCAGAATCAACCAACATCATCCCACCCCTAATGTGTTGCAGGACCCACTGCAACTCATATTGGATGATGTCGCTCCGCTTTGCATTGGCATCTTCGATCGTCACTTGGAAAAGTGTAGATCCTAGTTCACTTACATAAAACCAAGTGCTTATTGTCGTCAATCTTTATCACAAAAATTGTCTTTCACGAATTGCCACGATTGGATTAGAATGTCTTATTGCTATAGGTGGTTGACATTCTCAAAATTGGAGAGCTCCCAGCAGCTTCACAACTTGCATGCTTGAGTGCTTCCCATGTGTCTCTTTATTTGTCACTTGTATCTGCCATTGACGGTTTCATCTTTGGTTTCTTGGCAGATTCTAACTCCAAGGAGGTCTGTATCCTCCCTTCGCTTATGGGTGTTTCCATGGTTCTTCTCTCAGTTGACGTTCCAGTCTCAAGGAAAACCTTTGATCTGCAGGTTGCACAAACTTTGATTATCAGTCTCAAGGGGATGGATTCATCAAAAACTGGTGGTAGAAACAGATTTGGATGGACGGTTTGATAACGGTAAGAAAACATGATGAAGGCTTGGTGAAAGGATGAAGGAACTGATAGGTCTACAGTTGTAGCCTTGGACCCTTGCAATGTCGAGCTTTGACCACCACTTGCTAGGTGAGGAGCTTGCTTTATTTGCAAGTTCACGGATGTCTTCATCTTTCATTTTTTGCAGCTCTTTCTTTTGATCCGTTATTTTTTAATCTCTTTGGGTTTCATAAGAGGGGATTCAACTATCATTACTCCAGAGAGTTTCTTTTGATCAAGATCGATCTAACTCATCCGTTGTTTAAGTTTTGTCTTTTTCTCCTCAGCTTTCTAGATCTTTCTTTTTATTTCTTCTAGCTGCTTCGCCTGCTTTTGTAGGTCTTTTTCGACTGAACAACCAATATAGGTGGTAGTTGGTCTCCACAAGACACTTGCAATGATCTATCAGCTGCTTCGTTAAGACTATCAAAAATTGGAAATTTCTCAGAAAAACAGTAAATTGATGATAAACAAACAGATGGAAGGGAGGGTGGTGGTGACAACGGTAGATGGTGTGGACGATAGACATGAGAATGGTCACAGAAGTATGGCAAGAGGTTGGTTGAAGAAGGAGACTGATTTTCCAATGCTTGTGTTTCCCTTTCTGAAGGATTTTCGTTGTGACTGGGGTACTTCTTCTGATTGAGTCTCCTTGGATTACCCATTTGTCTTCTTAGCCTTGTCGTTTTCATATTTGACTTGTGACCTTGGCTGTCGATCTTGCTGGCGTTGTTGTAGGCAGCATAACTGCTCCAGTGGGTCCAGGCAGATCCACTCTCTCCCCCCCCAAAAAAAAATCTGTTGGTGGGGATGTTGTTGCTCATATTCAAGATTGAATCGGTGTGTGGAACATGTAGTTGAAACACGTTGAACATGCAACTGGACTAAAGATTGAACAAATTTTAACTAAATTTGTTTCGATCTTGCTGTAGTTGACTCGAAGATTAATATGGCAATGACATGCAGGAATGAACTCTGACTGTACATGGATTTCTGATATTCCTCAAAAGTCCTAAATTGTTGTACAAGGTAATCTGAAGATGGATAGATGAATGAAAATGTGTTCTGGAGATGCTCTACAGAAGACTCTCGTGCAATAGCTATTCCTCATGCAAAAATCAGTCACACAAAATAGGTGAAGAGAAACAAGGAAATAAACAAACGTGACAGATAGGGAGAACTGTATAGCACTTGTCGAACAAAACTTGCATTCATCGACATTGATAATTCACCTTGACACGTGCAAGTTTGCATTGGTTGTAGAGTAATGAGACGTACTCTGATATGCCCTTGTCAAAACAAGACAGAGTTGGGGACACTAACATCTATCATCATGGATAACAGATGTTGTAAGATATAGAGTGAGATGCAGGTATGGTTGAGGTACTATGTCCTGAGGACCTCGTCGAACAAGAGATTCAGAACCAAATCTCTAAGTGGATTTCCAAATCCTAGATTTGTTGTGTATTGGCACATTGGAAATCTTATGTGCATGTGGAAAGACAAATAGATTTGAGTTTGTAGAAGGGGAGAACAACTGTCAATTCCCTATGGAGGTTGCTCTTGGTTGGACATTGTAGCAGATGATGGAATATCGGTTTTACTTTCTTTCGACAAGGACTCATTTCAGATTGTCTTTTTGCATTATGGTACTGGCGTATTGGACGGTGATGTAGAAGTTTACAGAAAACTTCTCGATCAAGCAGCAGGTTTAACTGTTGGATGCTATGGTGCTCATGTTGTTGTCATGAAGATCCTATTGTGATTCATAACTGACGTGACGGGCAGGTAGGATCTTAGCGTGTTGCTTTGGACAGTCTTTGAAACTGTGTTTTCTCATACAGTCGGGACACTCAGGATGGTACTTGGTCTTGACTAGACAATCAACCATGAAGTGGCCAGTTTCACCACAGATGAACCATCAAGTGTGCAGTGGGCCTTGTATAACTGCATAGCCATCTTGTATGGCTAGTGGGTCTCAACTTTGTAATGGATAGTTAGGATAAGACAAGGCATTTCCAGATTGGGATGGGTGTTCATCATATTCTTGTGCTGTATGTGCTTGGATAGGTCGATATGAAGGACAAGCATCAACAGGATGCGTAGCCTGGCAATGTGGGCACCATATTGTTTTTCGTCTATAAGGTACCTGTGTAGGGTTTGACTGACCAGGCATACTGCTTTGGATAGACTTCAGGATAGCCTGAAACTCATTGGTGAGTTTCTCCATCTGAAGTTGGTGTTGCTTATTAAGCAACGCCAGCTGTGATTTCCAAAGTTGATCTTGGGTGTCCTCGATCGGCTTCGACTCATGGACAGGAGCACGTGGTGCTTGCCTTTCCCTAGATTCATCAATATTTGATCCTTCGTCTTCTTCCTTGATGGCATCAAACATAGCTAACTTTAGGCTTGTATATTCATCATTGGATTTAAGCTCGCGTCTATTCCATTTTGGAAGACCGACTAAGAACCAGATGATGAGCATCTGTTCAGAGGGTTGTTCTTGTACTTGACTTTTGAGGCGTTTGAAACGCTCAATATAGTCTCGTACTCGTTCATCTTTTGTCATTTTGATATTACTTAGATTGACAAAAGGGCTTTCTATCAAGTGAAATGGCTTGTAGCATTTGATAAAGGCCTCCTTCAAGAGTGACCAGTCACGTTTATCTTCACGATCAAGGTTAAAAAACCATTCTCATGCTCGATCGATCATGGTCATTGAGAAGAGTTGAATCATGGCGTCGGGTGATGTCTCGCCATATACATCACATGCATTCTTGCAAAAATCTTTGAGGGTCCGAACTACCGTCAAACTTTGGTAGATCTAGCTTGGGTGTACGTCTTTCAAGATGAGCTCCGTGGGCAGCAGGGACTCCATTAAGGTTGGTTCTGGCCTGTGAGGGGTCAGCACCATAAAAATGGGGTCGTGCATGTGAAGACTCCGCTCTATCAGGTTCTTGTCCATTGAACGGGTTTGTGGATGGCTCTTGGAGTTCGGCTCTCATTCGGTAGAACCTATGACGTCTGATCTATTCAGCTTCAGGGGACCTGATTTCGTCTCGATGGATAATCGTCTGGGACTTGAGGATCGTTTTGTTGGTCCATTGGGTACTGGTTAGTTTTTTTATTGTTGTTTGGATTTTCTGAGTTTTTGTGTTTTTGGAAGTTTTTTTTTTTTTTTTGGGTTTTTGCGGTTCCCATGGTTACGGTTTACGGTTACGGTGGATTGCGGTTTGCTGTTGTAACGTGCGGTTTCAACGGATGTGGTTGTGGTGGCGACTGTAGATGACGGTGTTAGCGGTGTCAACGGAGGTGGTGTAAATGTGGTCCGTTACGGGTTTAGTGAACAGTCGGGATCCGTGCGGTTAGTGTGGTTAGTTACGGGTTGTGGCGGTCTGTTGCGATCAGGGGCAGACGAATGTAGTCGTAGGGCAGTGTAAATGCGGTTGGATGCGGTTGTGATGGTCGATTGTGGGTTGTCGATGGTTATGAAGGATTCGTAGTCCATAATATTGCGGTCTGCTGCAGTCTGTGACGGTGGGGTGTATTCGTAGTAGGCCGTAAGATGGCTGTTGTGGCGGTTGGTTGTAGTCGATGACGGTGCGGTGTATTCGTAGTAGGCCATAAGATGGCTGTTGTGGCAATTGGTTGTAGTCGATGACGGTGGGGTGTATTTGTAGTAGGCCGTAAGATGGCAGTTGTGGCGGTCAGGGTCGGTTGTGGATGTCTATGGTGGTCGATTTGTAGTCCGTAATATTGTGGTGTGCTGCGGTTTGTGTTGGTGGGGACGAATGCGATGGTAAGTGTGAGTTGCGGTGAATGTCGGTTACGACAGGGTAACGATGGGGGAGATTGGAATACGAGTGAAGGAAGGATGGGCCTGGATTGTGGTCCTGACGGTGGAGAGAGTGTGTTGGTGAATACGGTGGGAGTGCGATCAGTTTGGATTGAAGGGGCCGTGGGTAGTCGTATGGTCGTAGTATTGCGGTGTGAGATGGTTGCGACGGGTGAAGGTAGGTGTAACGGTGTAATGCGGATGCTTGCAGTGGTCGTGATGTGGGGAGGTTGTGATGGAATGCTGCGGAAGTGGACAGTGATCCGATGGCGATGAGATGTCATGGGAGGGCAGTTGTGACGGGTGATTATGAGTGGATGTTGAGGTGGTCTGTAAGGTGGTTGAAGGCGGCCGTGGGCAGTCGAAGGGTCGTTTGATTGCGGTTTGATGCGGAGGTGAGAAAAGTGGGCGAATGTGGTTGCGGACGGTGACAAGAGATCTAACAGCTCACTCCAGTTGAGATTGCTTAGATGGCTCCAGTTGAGAAATGATAGAGAGCTCCGGTTGAGATTGCTTAAATGGCTCCGATTGAGATTTGACGGTGGGCCTCCGATTGAGATCTGACGAATGGCTGTCTGCTCCGGTCGAGATTTGAGAGTGAGGGAATGGACGGAGCATGAAGGTCTGTGTATGCGATGGCATGTGGTTGCAACGGTGGAAGGAGCTTGCAATTGGGAAATGCGGGTGTTGCGATTAATGCAGATGGAGATGGAGGTGGCCCGTAAGGTGGGGAGAGTGCGAACTGGTGCGATTGAATGCAATTGTTGCGGTGCAGTGTGGATGAAGGGTGATTGCGATGGTTTTGATTGTTGCAATGGTTGGACCTTCGATGGAATGCGATGTGATGTGGTTGGAGGGCAGAGGCAACAAAGTTATTTGGTTGAGAATTGGCAGTGAGCTCCGGTTGAAATATCTTTGGGCGTCGGTTGAGATTTGACAGTGAGCTCCGGTTGAGATCTGAGGGCGAGCTCCGGTTGAGATCTGAGGGTGAGCTCCGGTTGAGATTTCAAGAGGTAAGCTTCGGTTGAGATTTCAAGAGGTGAGGTCCAGTTGAGATTTCAAGAGGTGAGCTCCGGTTGAGATTCCAAGAGGTGAGCTCCAGTTGAGATTTCAAGAGGTGAGCTTCGATTGAGATTTCTCTGAGCGTCGGTTGAGATTTGAAGTGTGAGCTCCGGTTGAGTTGTGCGCAAGGTGCTCAGTTGAGATTTCTCTGAGCATCGGTTGAGATTTGATAGTGTGCTCCGATTGAGATCTGAGGGTGAGCTCCGGCTGAGATCTGAGGGTGAGCTCCGGTTGAGATGGGAGCTGTGCTCCGGTTGAGATTTTAAGAGGTGAGCTTCGGTTGAGATTTTAAGAGGTGAGCTCCGGTTGAGATTTCAAGAGGTGAGCTTCGATTGAGATGTCAATGTTGGGAACGGGCGGAGCGTGAGTTTGGAGTTGAAGGAAATCCAGGTCTGTTAGTGTGTTTGGTAACAAGAGATTTGCGAGTCTACTAGCCCGTGGATTTGGTCAATGATGTAGCCATTGATGTGGCTCTGTCCAATGTGTAGTAATTCAGATGTGTGAAAAGAGTAGGAATTTGTTTGCAGGGATCTGAACGGGGACAATATTGCAGATATTATAGATTTAGAATGCACTGGGGTTCAAGTGGCAATGGTGCCAAATGTTTACAGAAGACTCTACTCCAGAGGATCTGTTTACTACTGTTTCTCTTTCCTTCCTACTTCTTTAGAATCGTTTCTGCCTGTTATCAGGCTTAAAGGCATTCATTAGATGTCTTCTTGATTTAACAATGCCAACTCAGACAGAAGGGACAGAGTGTCATTTTAGTATGTTTCTTTGTCCTGCCTGTCAGAGGACAACTCAGAGACATCACTCTTGAACGCACTTACATTCTACATAGGATGCAAGCCTAGAATGCTCATTCACAGATCAGCATGCAAACCAATGAACATTCAGTAGTTTTCTACAGTTACCTACACTTAAAACGGACTGAAATCAGAGCCTACACTACATTAACACTAAGCTACCTTGCATAACTTGACAAAAACAAGAAACAAAGCTAAACTACAGCATGTTAGAAGTCCAAGAATCAAGAAACTAACCAGCCTTTTGATTCTTGGACATCCCAAGAACATCAAGAACTGGACTGTCAGAGAATATGCAAGAATCACACCACAGATCCAGCCTATTCATAGGTCAATTCTCTGTGTCGGTAACGAAGAAGATATTTTGATAAGTCATTCACGAAAATATGTTGGGACATTATCTATATTTGGTTATGATGATGCAACACCTTTCTTGACTTTCATGAAGTTTTTCTCGAATCTCTTCTTTCCAACTTCTCCTAGGGCAAATCTAGATTGATATGCATTCCTTGGAAACTCGTGTCATTTTTTCCTGTCAAAAGGGGGAGAAGTAGGAAGAAAAGAGAACTACCAAGGAGAAACATCTATCATAGATTTTAGAAGGAATCTGTTATATGAATAGTAACAGACCAATTTCAAGAATAAAAAATGATGAGATATTTTGATATTACAAAAATCCTTTAAGGATTATAGTAGATATCTGGTTTGAAGATGTAAGGGGAAGGAAATTGGAAAACATTGTTATAGTGGAAGAGTTGCTAATTACAAGTCTGATTGATTTGTGTTAGAACTTGGGAATTCTATTGCAAGATAGTGGTTTGTAGAAACTTGTTCCTTGTTGATGGTTGTCATGTTTCTATGATTCATGTATTATAGGGCAATGGAGAAGATGCAAGAACAGACAACACGTGGAAGAGTGGAAATATTTGTTTATCCAGCCATTGCCAGAGTCAGAGGTAGCTAGCAGCAACGAAGACGATGATGCTGGAGGTAATGACGGTGCTTATGGATCCATGCCAATGCATAGTGACACTACCTTGCCCATGTATGAGGGAAATTCTGACAGTTTGTATGACTTGCTGTCCACTAGAGACAATTTTGCGGTCAAAGCAGCAGAGAGAGGAGAGGATTTCTACCTTCTTAAATGTACCAGGTAGTGACAGCACAGAAGGATGCATGGCACAACAGAAATGTTAGAGGAGGGAGAGTAGTTGAAGACCTATACTATGGCCAAGTCGAAGGCATGATCTACATACAACCTTCTGGACCAGACACAACCAGTAATGATCTATTCACACCTGATGAGAGCAATCCGGTTTCCCATGGAGCCTATTCCTGGATATCATAAGATGTTTCGATTATCCACGGATGTGTATGAAAACATATACAACAGCATGTCGTACAAAGATGACATCGATCAAGAGGACTTGCTTAATGCCTGAAATCAGGATGCTTTGTGCCATATATTGATTCATTTGGTACTTTCATAGTACCCGTTTTGAGAGTGATGAGTACCAATTTGGTACTTTTGAATCACTTATCTATCAGTAATCTGATTTTTTTTTTATAAGTTTAGGCTACATTTTTTGGTACTATTGGAGTCTCAATCATAGTGCTTTTGGTATTGACTGAAAATGCTTGTTCCATTTGAAAAATAGGTACTGTTTGTTTAAAACTCCAAAGTACCTGTTCTTAAATTACAGATTTTCTATTTGGTACTTGACTACCAAATTTGGTACTATCGAAGTACCAATTTTGGTACATTTGTAATTGTATGAAATTGCACTTAAGTCTCAAAAACAGGTACTTCCCGTGGATCTTTAACACTGTATCCATCTTTAACACCTTTAACACCACTTCACTCTTAGGCAAAAACTAAAAACTATCTAAAGAGCACAAACTATAACTTCAATAAACTCCATCCATACCATCATTCGTAGATCATGCTGGAATATGCATGTGAACACATGCTAGTAATGTTGCAAGGAGCACAAACCCTGAATTCAACTTCTCCTACCCTATCTGTGACTCAAAAATCATGTTCGAATCTGGTTGTGAACATTTACAAAACACCAACATAGGATTTACAGCTTGAATAATGCCTCGGCCTTTCAACCTTTATCCCAATAAATCAGGAAGTTGCAAATGAGACTCAAAGCTGTTCAAGAATGAAATAGCCATTCAAATCTTTTTCATTTATCGTATATTGATTTTTTGAATATGTAACATATACAGAAATTAGTTGCAGCTCGAGCTGGGCTCTTCAGATCTAGTCTGTAGGGGGGTCGAAGCAGTACGAGTACCTTCGACATCAACAAAGTAGTTCACAACAAGAGGGGACATATCGTCCTCACAATCAAACAAAGGGTTTCTTCTAGTAAAGGCGATAGGCAAATATTGGTACATAGTACCAAAACAGAGGCAATAGGTACATTAAGAATTAATATCCAAAATAATTCGAAACAGTTTTAGCCTGGGTCTAAAATACTACCAAAATGTATCAAAATTTAGGCAATTGGTATTAAAAGCACAAAATAATAGTAGAAAGTCCCATAAAAGTATTGATAATTTATTTTGTGGGTATTGTCAAATACATTATTGTGAGTTAATTGAGCTCATATGCTTTAATAATCTTGAGATGACAATGTCATCACAAGTGTTAATATGTTAAATGTTGAGCTACCTCTTTGTTGAATTTCTTCACGGAAGCAGGTATGCAGTATTTTCATGACCTTCGAATATCTCATGCTGCTCCATATAATGATTTGCACTCCCACCTTGGCTAGTTTTTGCAAAAACACATTAGCCTCGGACCTCAGAAAATAGTAGCAGTGTTCATGCACTCAGATTACGTTTCTCTTGAAGCATTTACAAAAGGGCCATTCGGATATGTTCCGTAAGTGTTTAACAACACCCCGTTTATATCGAGGACGACCACCCTATCGTGGCCCTAGCTGGAATGTCATCAGCATCAGGGGCCCTGGTCGTTTCACACAAAAGTCTTTGGTGCTTATGGTCACAGCAAAATATAACGGATGGTAAGAATGACTGCAGGCAAACACGAATGATCTGAGAAGAAAGGTGGAGTCCAAAGGCTCGCCTCGTGCAACGCAAAATCCAAGGGCGTGGATATAGTCTACCCCACCCACCACGTGGGGTCTCAGGAACAAAGTGAGACTATGCCCCCGGCTGATCCTCTTTTGCATGAGGTTCACAAAATCAATGTGCCCTTGATCGTCCTTCCATTTTGACTCGAGCTTTTTTTATTCACTCTGCAATGAAAATACAAATTATTACAAAATAGCACCAAACAATAAACAACAGTACCAAACCATAGCCAACATTGTATATACTATACAATAGCTTCAAAACTATCAAGCATTTTCAAAAAATCTACCAAACAAAGCATAAAAGTGCCAAACAGTATATAAAGTGAATTCAGAAGTACCAAAAGTACCAAACAGGATAATAAAAGTACCAAACATTGCATGGAAAATGCCAAACAATATTAAAAAGAGAATCCAGAAGTACCAAAAGTACCAAAAACACCATAAAAGTATAAATCTACGGTACCAAAATCAACACATCATAAAAGTACCATACCAAAGTACAAAAATCAGTAAAAGTACCAAAATTAGTACTACCTAAGTACCAGATGCAACTATAGAAATATTTAAGTACTAAATTAAGGACCAAAATCTGTTGATTACTACCAAAGTACCAGCTAAGTACAAACGTACCAAAACTACAAAAAGTAGGAAAAGTACCAAAGTACCAAAATCAGTAAAAGTACCAAGATTAGTACTACTTAAGTACTAGATGCAGCTAAACAAATATTTAAGCACCAAAAGCAAATAAAGTACCTAGCTAAGTAAGCACCAAAATAAGATAAAGTACCAAAGTTCAAATCTAAGTACCAAACCAAGTACCAAAAGCAGCAAAGTCCTACTTAAGTAAAAGTACCACCCTAACCCTAAACCCTCAAGGCAATTACAGTACCGGGGTAAATAACTACCAAAATTAGATAAAGTATAAAAGCAGCTGATTACTACCAGAACTACCAATTCAAGTACCAAAAGTAGCTGAAGTACTACTTAAGTATGAAAATCAGCTAAGGTACCAAATGAAGTACCTAAAGTACCAAAGTACCAGCTAAGTAGCAAAGTACCAATTAAGTACCAAATCCATCTAAAGTACCAAATGAAGAACCAAAAGCAACTCATTTTCACCACATTATCAAAAGTACCAAAAGCAGCTAAAGTACCATGTTAAGTATCAACATCAGCTAAAGTAGAAAAATAAGTACCAGGTTAAGTACCAAAATCAGTTAAAGCAACCGATTAAGATCTAAAACTAGCTACAATTGCAGATTAAGAACCAAAAGCAGCTAATTACTATCATAATACTAAAAGTGCTAAAAGTAACGAGATTCAGTACAGAAAGAATCATACGATGTAATTTACTCTTTATCTTGTTGCTTGAACGATCACCCACCGCCGCAGCCATCCCCTCAAACGATTCGTCAAGCTTCGAATGTGTGGTCTCAAATTGATGCATGACACCCATCCTAGCTAGTGATCCATCGTGGTAGCTGGTCCGTGGCCATTTGTGTGTGCCAGGAGGTACACTTGATGTCTTAGGATTTTTGGCATTCACCTTAGAAGTATCTTTGCACTTCCTTGCAGGTGTCCTCATCTTTCACAACATATGATCGAGAAAGCAATGATAGCAGAAAGCAATGATAGCGGAAAGCAACGATAGAGATGTTGTGAGAGGAGAAAGGAACGAAAGCAATGAACCGAAAAAAAACAAGAAAGCAAGAAAGCAAATTATAATGAATTGATAGCAGAAAGCAATCGTAGCAGAAAACAAGATATCAGAAAGCAAGATAGGAGATGAATTGATAGCAGAAAGCAAGATAGCAACGTGAACTGATCATAGCAAAAAGCAACGATATGTTCACTGATGGCAGAAAGCAATCGTAGCAGAAAGCAAGATATCAGAAAGCAAGATAGTGGATGAACTGAGAGCATGAAGCAAGATAGCAACGTGAACTGATCATAGCAGACAACAACGATATGTTCACTGATAGTAGCAGAAAGCAAGGTTTCGAACTGAATTGATCATTTGGAGGGCAAAGCATTTAATATCCAGATTCAAATTAGATGAAGTGGGCCCATGATTAGTAGGCCCATGTGATGAGTATGCTGATGATTGTCAAGGACGCCTTCACCTGCATTAACTCATGGGACCTATCACTTCCTCCAACAAGTGAGAAATGTACAACCATAAGTATTGTATTGGAAATATAAATCGTGAGTAATAAAATCTAAAGAGTTTGACATATACTACCAAAAGCCCCCTATGGAAAATGGGTTCTATTTTTGTACCAGCAAAACATGCTTTTAGCCTTGTGGGTAAGTGCCCATTGCCCGTCATCAGCATAAGCAACTAGTATACACACACGCATGCACACACAAGCATAGTGTGGCTTGCCGATGGCGGCGGACAACTAATGGCTTTTGCACACAATATTTTGTGCATTCCTATGTAAGAAATCAAATCTACAACAAAATCAGGAGGATTTGTTTGAGATGTAAGCTATCACTCTAGAAGCTAACAACAAGTTTGTTGCAAGAAGAAGTAAGAAGGAAGAGCTTACCGTATTCGCATAACAAGGTAGTCGCCTTATATTCGAATAAGCAACAATCCAAGAAGAAGAAGAATTTGAAGGACAAGAAGATGAATATTGAGCAAACCGATTCAAACCAACATCAACGGCACACTCGACAACAACAACAGTCTAAGACCAAAATATTTTTCAAGTATTTCAAGAGAACCAACCACAACATCAAGGATTGCTGAATTCTCAAGCATAATAAAGTGAAGAAGAAGATGGACCAGCAAGAAGAAACTTCAGAGACTGGTTTGAAAGAATAAATTACTTCTTATTGCAGCATCAGTTTACTTCTAGTTTTGCATATTCGAATGTGTATCTACTGCATAGAGGCTCAAGCTATTTTATAATAGCACTATATGTCAATGATACGTTAATAATCAACAATTCGAATCAACTATTGCATGAGACCAAAGTTCTATTATCGAAGGAATTTGAAATGATTGATTCAGGCCTAGTACACTACCTACTCGACATTAAGATCACAAGAGACAAACAAAGAAGAAGAATTACAATAAGCTTAATCAATGTGCTTCACAAGTATGGCATGGAAGACTGCAAATCCATAAACTCACCTATGGATCTAGGATTCAAACTATCACATGTGTTCGAAGGTTGAGCAAGAATAGAAGGAGATGTGCAAATATCATAATCAATCAATCATTGGCTCCCTCATGTATGCCATGATCTGCGCACGACCTGGTCTTGAAGTTGCATAGCACTTTCTCTGAATCCACGAACTCACTTTAGAACTAAACATATTGATGTTCAATTTCATATTTGAAGAGAGAAGGTCCAGAATAAAGAAGTCGAACTGATTAGGTTTTTTTGGAGAGTGGGTCCTAAGTTGTAGAGCAAATCTCTTCCTTGAATTTTGATTCATTGGTAACTCATCCAAAAACAACATAATCAAAGCCTCATCATTCAAAAGATCAGGTTCACATTCTAAGCACAAATGTTTGATTCGTTCAATATAATTATGCACCATTTTTTTCTTTCCCATTTTAATTTTACTTAATAGTAGGAAAGGATCGTCCAAGTATTTTCTAGGTTTAAACCTCGTGATGAGTGCAGCTTTAACTACTTCCCAATCAGATCGTTCCGTAAAGTCTAGACTTTGTAAGATTCAATAAAGATTTTAAGAAATCTAACTAGATTTGATAATCCGTTATACCTAGGCAACTCTTTTTGGATTATCTATAATATTTTTATTCTTTAAATCTGTTCTAGACAACTATTAGATACTAGCACATATCAAGAGAATTGTTTCTCACATATCCATCCAATTTTTTTAATATTTCACAAGCAACGATTGGGCGCTAGATCTACACAAAGGCACCTATATTAGCTACTAATCCATCGAAGGATATTCTCCAAGGCCCCTACACTATTATAGATCCATCTCAAATGCAATCACCACATTTCTAAATCATTTATAAGTGAATGAGTTATCCTTTCAACATAAAGTATCATTTAACCTAAAATAATTACTCATATGTTTATGTTTGTCAACTAGTTTAAATAATAATGAATGCATAGTAGATCCTTACAAAATTAATTATGCACATGTGAGAATAATCTCATTGTGATCTTATTTATAAACATATATCTATGTCTGGTGGATCCTCTTTGTATATGTTACTCACATATCTAACTTAGAATATTGTAACTTGGTTCTCTCAATAAAAAATTTATTTTTCAAAAGTAAATAACATATATGAAAAAATCTCTGAGATGAGTATGATATATTCTCACTCGTAAGTTTTCAAAGCATACTACTTTTATTAATAAAATTCTCTATCCAATCAATTTACCATAGGTCTCATTTCTTAGGTTGAACTCATACAAACATCTAGGACTCATACTTAAGCCCAAAATCTATCCCAACATAATCCAATCCAGAACAAATATGTGATTGGTAATTCTGATTAGTGGCTTTTAATTTGTCCTCACCACCATTATCCATTAATATGAATAATACTCGAGTGATTTATTTTTCAAAAATTCTTTTGGTTCTATATTGATCACACCAATCTTTAAAGAATTCTTGCATTAGTTCTAGATAGTTCCACAAATATACATGTTTTAAATTTTTTTTGACAAAAATCTATACAACAGATTGATCATTTGAAAAAACTAATTCTTATCTCTTCATCCTTCTTTTAAAAAAATTATATAGTTTAAACAAAAGATACATTACGACATGATACATAAAATATTTAAAACCCATAAAAACTCAATAATAAGTGTTCTATTCAACTATTTATAGGCTCAAAGCCTATTACAATTTGAACTTTTTCACAAACTACAAGATATTTAAATTTGAATCATGATAGAAATAACATTTATCAATAAATCCAACTATCAAATACTGAAAAAAATAAATAAATTGGATTAAGAAGGTCTTTATTTCTTGAATTCAATCATTCCTAAATTGAATTTAAATTTTAAGCTTTATCCATATATTTAAATTAATACATCGTACAATAATAGACTATCTTATATAACTCTCATATTGGAAGAATTTATGTAATATCTATTTGATTGTCTTGTATTCAATAAATTTCTAAAAAACAATGGTTTAGTCAAATGAGAAATAATATAGACCAAACACTCTAGGATACATCACCCAAAGCTTTAAATTGTTTGTTGTATTTGTTGGCGATCTAAAATTGTTATTCTCAAAAAATAGATACAAGCATCTATTTTCAATAGTAAAAATTATTACTGAGCTTCATCAAATTGAATTTTTCAATTTCGTAAAGCCATTCTACTATTTTAAAATAAGACTAGTTGAAAATGTGACGACGCATTCCTCGGTTTACTATAAACACGGTGACTAAAAGGAAGAAAGATGATTAAAGAACCATTCTAATTTTTTTGAATTTCTCCTAAAAAATGCCAATATCTAAAATGATTGACAAACATAAATTGTTGCGTTAAATAAAATTATTATTTTATTAAAACCTATGACAATGCTACCAAAAAATTTATTAGATTAGTTTTTTTTTGTTCGAATTTGTACATACAAGAGTTTATTTTAAAAATTTATTAGATTTTTTTTTTGTTCGAATTTGTATATACGAGAGTTTTTTTTTTTTTTAAAGTGAAAACATTATTAATTAATTTTTGTATTTTCAAAATTTATTATGATTTTTAATATTTTAAAACTCTCATAATTTAAATGTTTGGTATAAAAATAAAAATTAAAATATGGATATCTACAATATCAAAATTCTATATTTTTCTAATTATAGAATACTTAGCAAAATAATATTTTAAAAATTGTGCAAAATATATAAAATTTATTGTTTATTATTTTAGAATTTTAATATTAACATATTAATATTTATATTAAAATCTTCCAAAATCTTTTATCATAAAATGCATCAAATTTGTCACTTGTGCTCTTTTTATAGATTCTCTAAGCGTATCATCTACAAAATAACATTATTTAAATATTGTGAATGTTTAGCATACAAAAAAAATATTATCTTAATTTATGTGTGTTATTTTTTATTTTAAAAGTCAACAATGACATTTTTATCTATCAATAGAGGAGAATCAATACTAGTTTGTGCTATAGTGTTATGTGTATTAACATGTTGTACCTACACATTGTGCTACAATATTATGTGTATTAACTTGTTGTACCTACACATTGTACTGACAAGAAAATGATACGACTTTCGTCATCTACAGTCTTTTCCACCTCTTTTAATTCATTGAGAAAACAAAGAGAGATTTCATTTTCATTTGAATGAATTCCACTAGTCTATTGTGTAATTCTTCAACTATAACATGTTTGTTCTTTTGAATAGCACATGCACTTATCAAATTACTGCTGCTAAATAAATCTAACACCGAATCTATAGGGTGTAAAAAAAAATTATTTAAATAATTTATTAGTTGTTGTGGCTTTTGGTTTGAACAAGCCAGAAAACTAGTCACGAGGTTTTTTAGTCTTTTTTTAATTGTTGAAAAAACAATTAGATTGCCAAAAACAGTTTGGCCCATAGTGTTGTAATATAGGAATGAGCGTTCGCCATCAAGAAAATAATAATCAATTGTTATATATTACATAATTTATCTCCACTAGCATTTTGAACATTTGATTTATACTTGAGAATAAAAGAATATAACAAATTGATTTAGAAAAATTAGTAAAATAATAAAATCTAAATCAAAGTCTATGTCAAACATAGCACATTAAACCAATCAAAATTTAATTAATGATTATTTAGAAACATACCAGATGACGTTTTCGATTTATGTATTGTAGAATTGAGTGAAGAAAAACAATTTTCCAAAAAGAAATTGTGCATTCTACAAAACCTTGCATAAATAACTGAATCTCATTGCATTTGATTGAAGATTCATCATTTAGACATTTTTTATCTAAAATCCATCAAGAATAACGTTATTTCTTTTGTCTTTAGTGCTTTGAAAACACAAAGAACTATGCTAATCATGAAATGGAAAAAAAAAAAAAAAAACACTTAGAATGTAAAAAATATTTAAGATTTTAAATATTAAATGAAAACTATGCTTAGCATGGAAATAATTACATACCTTATAAAAAAGAATGTAAATAACACTTCGGCTTTTGAGCAGAGCTTCTAACATTCTTTAACATTTTGACAATTCAGGCCCATGGCCATAGTCTTTGAACTTTCATGAATAATTTATGCTTGAAATTAAAAAAAAATATTGGCACTTAATTTTATTTATCTACTTATAGTATAAAAAAAAATTCAATAATTAATTTACTGAAAACCTCAGAATAAATAAACTTTACTTTTGAATTTCTTTTCCAATTTAGCTAAAAGAGTTACATATTTGTCACATTGACAACTAACGATATAGAATTGATGTTTTGTATATTTTTTCACTCGATATTACTCGTATTAATAATAATGGATTTTAGTGTTTAAGAGACAAATATTAGTTTTTTAATTTATTTATTTTGTTATTATAGATGCAAATTGATCTTTTATTTCAGTTTTTTTTACTTACTTTATGTAGAATTGTCACACTTAAAAAAACAGACATATTAATGAAAAAAAAATTAATTTAATCTCAAAAAATTCAAGATAAGATACCCATGTCAAATATAACAAGTTCAAAAGAAAATAGTAAAAAAAACATTATAATTTATATATTATAAAATTTAAACATGTAAAATCTATGCTATAAAGTGGCAAATCCTTAAATTTTTATCTGCTTGACAATTTTACAAAATTAAAAATATTTCTAATGTATTTCAAAGCCAAAAATATGTCACGTATAAGTTATTCATATTTTGTTAAAATTTAGAAGCTGGAAATTAAGTCCACATTTGTCTCCTTGGTGAATGACTAATTTTTATTTCAAGGTCCTTCGTGCACGTTTATTGATCGTTGATCTAAAGTCAGGTAAAATTAACTTTGGTTCTACGTCTGCTCATATGATACCTACAGGAATCATAACTTATACAGCCAAATTATTTGAAGAATGTCTACAACGGGCTTCCGACTGATCTCCAGCAAAGGGTAACCAATCCTATTATAATTTCAAGTTCAGATGTTAAGTTCAATTATTTGAAGATCATTGAAGACTTGGCCATCTTCAAAGACTTTCATGAATTAGCATTTAGAACAACTCAGCAGAAATACACTAAGTGTCGCAACAGTCTACAGAAATACACTAAGTGTCGTTACACTCTGCAAAAATGAATTATGTTTTTTGACAGTGTCAGCTTTTTTCAAAATGCGACAGTGTCGACTTTTTTCGAAATGACAGTGTCGGCTTTTTTAAAATGCGACACTTCAACATAGTTCAACAGTTAAACTATTTTCAACAGTGTCGACTTTTTGCGACAATGTCGGCTTTTTCTTTCAGCTTCTTCCTTTCAACTATTTTGAAAAAGTTAAACTATATCAAAGGCACTATCGGCTTTTTAAGGGCACTGTCGGCTTTTTAAGAGCATTGTCAGTTTTTTCGCAAAATCCCAAAGGGAGAAAAGCTTCCCGACAGTCGTCTATTTTCAACGAGAAACGTTCCCAGCCACTTTCCAAAAATGCGAAGTGAGAGAAAGCCACTTCACGTAAAATGCGAAGTGGGAGAATTTGTGACATCCTCGTCCGCGTCAACATTCTCTGATTCGTCGACCGTATATACAATGTATAGTTGTCACAGAAGTCAAATACTTTCAAGTACAACGACTTACCTAATTAGGTGACAAACATTTACTATAATTAATACACGGATAAAATCTATAAATTGATCATCCAAACACACTCTACGTGATGCTCTGTCCATGAGCCGAATGATTTTGAGCCTCCCAGTTATGTCGTCATTATGGTTGTAACTGCTATTTTATTGTGCTTCAGTGTAATATAACAGTAGTATGTTTTTTTATTTTTGTATAACGTAGATGCATGCTTGTTGTGATCTGAATGCACTTCATTGCTGTTTGATCATACTTGTTCACTCAATCTGATCAGAACATGAACGTCTACAACTCCTCAACTTCTGATCAAATGATGGATGTACATGAGTTTTTTCTCAACGGGCGGTACATGTTTTTAACCACAAAATGATTGAATCAGGTTATGCTGACAGGGTCGACACCACGACTCGTGTCAGGGATTGTGGATAGTAACCAGCAGCTATTATTGCGGCTGCTGCGTCATGAGAGATTGGTACCGGTGAGGAGGAGTTTGAGTGAAACATCGTCACCAACAACCATGGTTGCCACTACCTTAGCTAAAATGTCGAGGTCAGTAGTGAAACTTGGTGGGACTCGTCTTTTGTCCACCGGGGATATGTGTTAGGCTAGTTTGGGCCAATGCAATGTGGTTATAATAGGCAAGGTTTGGTAGTAATGGTTTAGATATTATGAAGGTCAATATAAGCTGTTTAAACATTGTTATATGAATAACTAGTTTGGGAAGGATCGCATGTGCACCAAAACCATTTGTATCATTAATTTGACATACATATGATTTTCAAAATTATATTAAGGTGTTTGGTGAGACAGAGCGTTGCATAGCTAATATTAACGACATTAGCTTGGCAACATCAGTTTAAGATTAAGTAATGAAACTGTTGTGGGATAAACATTATTCCAATTCAGCACCATGATTATCTCTTGAAGGGATTCAATTTTGCTTACTGTGTCTTCTACTCAAGTCAAGATCACAACGTTTCTTCTTTAAAATCCATGCTAGAAAAATAAAAGACTCAAAATAAACATCGTGAGATTGATCTAGTTGCATCATTAAACTTTTGAAATCAAGCATTAAAGTAGCTTTTCAATTTTTTGACGAATTTGATCAGCACTAGTGGATAGTCTTTTTTGAAGAATAAATAATCAGTTTGTTCAATCTTGGAGATGCGTCAACAATTGAAGAATTTCATTGGCTTATCAAATTAAAAGATCCAATGACAATTCTCGCCCCTTTGAATCTTCCAAAAAATAATGATCTTTTACAACTTATGCATGGCAAAAAATGGGAGATTTGTGTGGGCTCACAAAAAAATAGACAAACCATAAAAGCTACCAAATGAAGTGGTGCAGTGATCTTAATAAAATTCAAATAGTCTTGTTGCACTTTTGGTTATTGAAAATAGTAGAGGACATCCATTTTAGATTGCAAAATGTATGAATTCATTCAAAAAAATAATCATTTGAAAGTATTACAAGTCCATTGGCTACGCACCACCTCAAAAGATGTTTTTCTAGGAAGGCACGAATGGAAATGTTGCGATAGATGATGTAGATTGATGATTTAAATATAAATGATGTAGTTGTTTTAGCTTTTAATTTTGAGTTGACAATGACTAATCATTTACGAAAGTCAATGACAACTATAATAAAAGAACGACTTGGGTAAATGGCACAACCATCATCCTCAACTCATAGCCAAAAACATTAAAAAGTTGACCAATTTTGACTAAAAATCGACTACAACACTTAGTAATGTTGACATAACAATATGTAATCGTTAAAGTCAAACCAACGGATCAATGTAAAATGATGGCAAATTTGGCTACCACAAAACGAACGGAATAAAACCAATCGGAATCAAAATACATGAGTCATTGGAGGTGGGTGGTAATCAAGAATGGTATTCAAACAAAAGTTGTAGATTGAATGGAAGGCTTTTTGAGTAACACAAATATGAATGTGGTTAGTGAGCTTAATGATCATGTCCTAGAGCTTCCAAATTATATGATACAAGTTCAATTATACATTACTAGGAGTTAGTAAACGAGATGATATTGATGTAAGTCAAGTTACTACACTTGACAAAAGACAAGAATACATGGATGATGATATCCCATGTTATCAAAATCTTGAGCACTATCAGTCATTATCTTACCAAGGACCCAACCCCACACATCCAAGATAGATAAGACAGAATCTACCCTAAGGCTTGAACTTGATATTGAGAAGTATGATCTCCCAAGCTTTGAAGAAAATCCTATAACACCATTACAAAGGGATTGTTGCAATAAATAAGCCATTTATCAGTTGGAAGAACTATTATGAGATGCCAATGGAACATCCAACTCAACAAAACTACATACAACAATCTCATGCAAGCTTCATAACACCCTAGATCCTATCACAAAGCCTACGATTAAGATAAATGAAAAATCCGGTCCATCCGAATGGATGTGACTAGTAGATCACACTCTGAGATCACCCCATTCCAAGGAGATAAAGAATGCTAAATGTAAGTCAGAGGGCGAGGAGAAGAATGATGAGATGGCCACACTAGTAGAGCCTAAGGCCCTACTAGAAACTTCGGTCAAAAAGATAGCAAGGATGTTGGAGAATCAAAAAGCAAGTGCATGTTGTACCCCATACTCCAAAGATTATACAATGGATGAAGTGGAGGTAGTGCTACCCAGGCCACGATTAGATAACAAAAATTTAGCCTCTCTCCAAACTCCCTTTTTTGATGGACTTGCCCCTCATCCTAGCTTATCCTAACAAGGGGGAACGAATTGTAATGATGGGTGATAATGTGGTACAACAAGAATTAGAAGATTTAATGGTGCTTTTGCTCAAGTATCAACACTATTTCAGTTGAAATTAGAATGATCCGAAAGAAA
This sequence comes from Diphasiastrum complanatum, assembly GCA_029204225.1. Classification (NCBI taxonomy): domain Eukaryota; kingdom Viridiplantae; phylum Streptophyta; class Lycopodiopsida; order Lycopodiales; family Lycopodiaceae; genus Diphasiastrum; species Diphasiastrum complanatum. The sequence continues at coordinate 21,364,526 of CM055107.1, read as the reverse complement.
TATCACTTGATGTATTGGTACAAACTATTCCAGTAGCTCAGGATGCCAAACATGTAGCCACAAACTTCTAGTCAGGAAATCGTACCAATTTAACTCACATTATGTGAAAAGTTTTTCCACTTGGTGTGTGCGGTCGGACTAGGTATTGAACCTAGGACCTCCCCCATTCCAATGGGGTGCTCTACCACTGAGCTACCCATCCATTTGTGTTCCTAGAGTGTTGTGCAAGGGCTATAGCCTTGACACTTTCTAACACATTACACCCAGCTCATTCAAGAAGACTTGAAGAGACTACTTGAAGCATAGTTTAAGTTTGAAATATAGCATACCTCTTGGATATCGTCAACCCTGGTGGTTCCAAAGAAGAGTGATAATTAAAAAATTATGTGAATTTCAAGAAACTCAATGCAGCAAGCAACAATTATCAATTCCCCCTGCTTCGAATTTGTGCTTAAAAGAGTAATAAGCCACGAAGTCTATAGTTCTCTAGATGGTTTAAATGGCTACAACCAGCTATGAATTGTTCCAAAATATCGATATAAAATGGATTTTGCCACTGAATGTGGTGCCTATGCTTACAAGATAATGCCATTTAGATTATGCAATACACCATGAATATTCCAAAGGATTATGAGTTATGCCTTTAAGGATTACCTCCAAAAATTCAAGAAATTTTTTTTGGAAGACATGCATATGTGCTCCCAAGGAATCAAATACTTACATTGCTTAAAATGTGTTCTAATCCAGTGTGAAAGTTGTCAACTAGTCTAGACATTTTATTTGGCATTTTTGGAGGCCAAAATGAAATCCCAACTTAGAAATAGTTTCATATTTATCAATAAGGCTCTAAACAGTGTTATTACTATTTTTAGCAAGTACATAAGTGAATGAGTTCGTGTTTGGACCCATTCTTGTTGGTCAATTTTGGTACATTGCATTTGGACATAATTTCTAGGTTTTTGGTTAGAAATTGCCATTTTAGGGCATAGTTGGAGTATAGAGCCAAATGGAATTATGGCTACAATAAATAGTTGTACCAGCGTGGAGAACTTATCTTTGTTCTCTTATTATACATGGAAAACTCATCTTTGTTGATTCTATGTCCATCTCATGTCATTTTCTCATGTATCTTGAGTTTCTATGTGTTGATTTTCTTGTTGATCTTGATTCCACATGTGTGAAGGACAATATGTTGTTGTTGTAGTACGGATAGGTATAGTACCTTACTTTATTTTCATATTGATGTTCAGATCTTAGTGATTTATGCAAGATTAGCATGATAAAATTGTTGATTTCTACCTTCTAGTTAATTCTAGATGTGTTGATCTAATTGGCCCAAGATCAAAGATCCATCAAGTGCATTTTGGATCTTAAATTTTCACATGGTATTAGATCAGGTTGCAAGACAAATTTGGAGAACCAACCAAATCTAGTGGTGGATTTGAGAGTGCCATAAATTCTTTGTGGATTTGGAGGCTCTCATTAGGGGAACTTCGGACTCAATATGGGCCCTTTAAGAATGTAGAGAGAGAACATCATTAGACTGCCCAAATTCAATTTCAGGCAGCCACTTCTGAGATAAACCAATGACACTAAAATTCAAAATGAAAAGGGTGGGAAATCCGAGGCCGTGTCCTCGCGCATATGTCATCGCATCGCGTCGTGTCTCGCCACATGCGGAAGGCAGGTGGAGTGAGCACATGTGGAGGAGAAACATAGATTGCTTCTAGTAAAAGAAGTGTAGCATCTCTTTACACCATTACGTAGATAATGAAAAATTGCACACTTTTTTTTTGTTGGATCACTTCAATCCGACGCATGGTTAAAAAGTTATGGCAGTTTAAAGATTCATACCCTACCTGATATCGGAGCCGAGCAACCAATGACCTGTTCACACTGAACATAACGATCTGGTCGTGTGGCTGAGATATTGTAGCATCTATTTACACCATTGCGTAGATCATGAAAAACTGCACACTTTTTCTTTTTGGATCACTTCAATCCGACACACGGTTAAAAAGTTATGGCCATCTGAAGATTCATACCCTCCTTGATATCGGAGCCGAGCGACCCATGGCCTCTTCTCACTGAACATAATGCTCTGGTCGAGCAGCTCCGAATCGCAGCCACACAACCCATGGCCTTTTCTCACTGAACATAATGCTCTGGTCGCGTGGCTGCAATATCGGAGCTGCGGCCATGGGTCGCTCGGCTCCAATATCAAGGAGGGTATGAATCTTCAGATGGCCATAACTTTTTAACCGTGTGTCGGACTGAAGTGATCCAAAAAGAAAAAGTGTGTAATTTTTCATGATCTACTCAATGGTGTAAATATATGCTACAACATATCAGCCACGCAACCAGAGCATTACGTTCAGTGTGAACAGGTCATTGGTCGCTCGGCTCCGATATCAAGTAGGGTATGAATTTTCAAACTGCCATAACTTTTTAACCGTCCGTCAGATTGAAGTGATCCAAAAAGAAAAAGTGTGCAATTTTTCATGATCTACGTAATGGTGTAAAGAGATGCTACACTTCTTTTACTAGAGGCATTCTATTTTCCTCCTCCACATGTGCTCACTCCACCTGCCTTCCGATGGCGAGGCACGACGTGACGCGACGAGACGACATATCCGTGAGGACATGGCCTTGGGTTTCCCACCCACTCCATTTTGAATTTTAGTGTGATTGGTTTGTCTCAAAAGTGGCTGCCCGAAATTGAAGTTGGGCCGCCACCGTTACGGTCTAGCACACATGGAAACACACCATTGGGCCATGTGGACATAAAACCTTTGAAAAGTCAAAAAAAGCATCTTTACAAAAGGCCCTTTTGGATTCAAGAGTTCCCCTAATGACACACTCAAATCAAGCATTTGGAAGTATAGAAAGTGGATCTTTGTGATCCTATTATCATTTTAGGTCAAATCCCTTTTAGTAGGCCGATTTTTGAAACCACTTATTGGAATGTGGAGACAAAAACTTCCTATGGTAGAGAATCCTACCTTCTGGTAGATGTCATATCAAGATTCTAGCTTTTTCATCTAGATTCTTCTTGATTCAATATTTTGTATTTTTGGAGAAAACCTAAATTTGGTAGGATCTCTTGATTTTCAGATTTTTGGACTTTTTAAGTGTGTATTTCAATCTTAGATGTTGGCAAAAGTTCGTCATATTGTGCTTAGATCTATTGTGATCAAGAAATCAAGATTCTATGTGCTAGGAATTGCTAGAAAGAAGAGAAAAAGGAGAGGATAGTATGTTTCATATCTTTGTGATTTCTTCCTGAGTTTCATTTGCTGACTCTAAGGGAGTGCTAAGTGCATTGGAACAGGTTCACAGAGAAGATCAAATGATTGCAACATGGCAACCTCAAGTGGCTTCATGTTGGAAGGCAATGATAGGCTTACCTCAATCAACTTTTCTACTTGGAAGGTGAGCATGGAGTCCTTATTGGAGATGAATGAGTTGATGGAGATTGTTGTAGGTGTGGAGGAGAGGCCTTTAGCACCCCAAGATCAGTTGAGGTATGACAAGAGAGCTAAGAAAGCTCTACACATGATAAAGATGAATGTTACCAATGAAATTCTCAAGTTGGTAAGTGTACCTCATCTCAAAGGAGGCTTGGAATTCATTAAAGAAGCTTTATGAATCTAAGTCTACATCTAGGGTTATATTCCTAAGAAGACAAATCTTTTCTTGTATGCAAAAGAAGGAAGAGAGTGTTTGTTCTTTTGTTTTGAGGGTTAAAGCATTCAATGATGAGCTAGCATGTATTGATGAGAGCATTAAGGAGATAGAACTTGTTCAAGTTGTTCTTAAATGGCTTGTTGGATGATCATGCTAATCTTGTTCAAAGTTTTGCTATTCAGAAGACTTTGCCAAGCATGATGGATTTGCAAGAGATATTCGTGAATGAGGAGTTAGGCTTCAATCAAGAGGAGGTGGATCTGCATCTACATCTCAAGTTGATGGAGAAGAGGCTATGTTTATCAAAGTCAAATTCAAGGGCAAAGGCAAAATCAAATGGTCAAAGGTCAAGATCAAGGTGAGCCTTCCTTTTTTGTTCTAAATCTATGCTAAAATTAGTTGAAGAGGGAGTGTGAAAATTGTCAACTAGTCTCAACATTTTATTTGGCATTTTTGGAGGCCAAAATGAAATATCAACTTAGAGATAGTTTCATAATTGTCAATAAGGCTCTAAATAATGTTACTACTATTTTCAGCAAGTACATAAGTGGATGATGTTGTGTCTGGACCCATTCTTATTGGTCAATTTTGGTACATTGCATTTGGATTATGGTTAAGTACCTAGAAGTTGTCATTTTAGGGCATAGTTGGAGTATAGGGCCAAATGACATAATGGCTATTATAAATAGCTATACCATCATGGTAAACTTATCTTTGTTCTCTTATTATGCGCGGAGAACTCATCTTTGTTGATTCCATGTCCATCTCATGTATCTTGAGTTTATATGTGTAGAATGTTGATTTTCTTGTTGATCTTGATTCCACACGTGTGAAGGACAATAGGCTACTGTAGTATGGACAGGGACAATATCTTACTGTATTTTCAAGTTGATGTTTAGATCTTAGTGATTTATGCAAGACTAGCATGCTAAAATTGTTGATTTCTACATTCTAATTAATTCTAGATGTGTTGATCAAATTGGCCCAAAAGATCAAAGATCCATCAAGTGTATTTTGGATCTTAAATTTTCACATACATTGTCGCTTGTATGGCATATAACTTAAACTGGCCAAATGTCAAATACTTGTGACACATGACATATTGTTAGGACACATTATCTCAAGGCATGGTATCACCACTGATTGAAAAAATATCAAGGGGATAATCTATTTGCCCAAAAAATGAACTGTTCATGAAATCTTAGCAATCATGAGAAATTGCAATTATTATTGAAGATTGAAATTTTTTTTTGTTATGTTGTCCAAGTTGATCTTATTGAATTCCTATCCTCTCCATCCCTAATCTCACAGCTAATCTAGACACATTCATTTGTTTTAAGTAAATACTTGTACAGTCACAAAGTTTGCAAAAATACAAGGGAATCAATAACAAGGATCGACTCTATCGAATCTATCGATTAAGCATTCTTGAAATTGTACAACTACCATGTATAAATATTCAATAGCACCTAAGTGTAGAGGTTAATCCATCAATCTATTAATGAATTAGATGAATCAAAAGAGTGCAACTATTTGATCTTTCTCTCTGATTTTCATAGTATTGTTTCATAAAGATCGCGCATCTGTATACACTTAGAATATACACATACTTTCGACTTAATCGAATCATTTCCACTAAATAGAGTCGTGTTGTCCTAGCATCAGCCACTCATGATGTCTTGGCTTCTACCCATTTGGTTAGATAATATGTATCCACGATAATATATCAGGCTTGTGAGCTTTTCGCTGTTGGGTGGATGGGACCAATATAGTCCAATTCCCAATTCTCAAATGGTGCTTGAACCCAGACTGGATGTACTGATCATAATTCATTCTTGTTGGTCTTCTGGCTCGTTGGCACCACACATCACATTTTCTTAGGTATTCTTCCGTATCCTTATAAATTGTCGACCATGCCAACCTGTTTTCCTTGTTGATAGGATTGATGACATCATCTTATGCAAGAATAATTTTGCACCAACTCCTTCTGTTAATATCACATTAGATTCACTGGTTGGTATCCTAGTACGGTTTTGCTTCAGATCTTGAGAATATGTATCTCTTATCATTGACTTCATTGAAACAATCTTAATACCAATACCAATTTCATCATCGAAAAGCTCGTTATTGTATTGGTATTTGAATTTTGCATGAGTGTTATACCACTCAATTGATCCATATTCAGAAATTATTTCAAATAGATCATTGTCAATAATATGGTCATAACCATTGATTTGTGGGTAGAGTGTAATTCCCGACAAAGGGATTGTACTCCATGATTTAACTGTAGTTGTAGAAGTTCACTCTGCTCATAATATACCTCTTTATTTTGACCTTTGACCTGATCATTACAGCTATCGGACAAGACTTGATCTGGATTTTCAAATTGGTCTTCATCCGCTTGTCCATTGGTGCTTTGCTGATATTGATTTGTCTCCATGGAAGATAAATCGATATTAAGAATTTTGTTTTCTTCCTCAAAACCATCAGCTTCATCAAAAGATTCATGATCTTGTTTACTCAATACATCTCGATCATTATCTGATTTTGGCTTGGAAGTTTGCTCTTGAATTATAGGAGGCGTCATTGTGAAGTTATCAACCTTCATGCCAGAATGGGGATCGACATTTATATTTGGTAAGGAATTAGTTTCGCCCAGATTAAGATTAGCATTCAATCTTTGTTTCATGGACTAGGTAACAAGCATAGACTTATAATCTACTATCAATATTGCCATCTGGTCATGATGTTGTCGCGATGATTGTGCACTCGGCTCGATAAGTTTACATAATCTTTCTTTTGTTCTGTCATAGCCCTGTTATGTCATTTTATCCATTTTATCGACATTCTTTATGATAACACCTATACCTCAATTTATCTATGAAGTTCATAATGAGTATTACAATTATATTTGTGTTATAAGCCAGCTTGACATCTGGAAACAAAGCTGAAGTAAACTTAAGGCATTTTGATCCTATTGGATTAGGTTCTTAAAGTACTATGGAATGTCAACAATTGATATATTGGAGATCGAGGTTCAGAGGGTTGTTTCAACTCGACTCTCAATTGTCAAAGCATAGTTGACCTAAAGCCAAAGTTCACTTCAGCACTTGAGCTTCACGTATTTTAAACTTACAGTTTTCCGAGTTACATTCGAAGTGTTAGCTAAATGTTGTCTAGGATCGATTCTACATGCCATCCCACTTATTTTGATTTGCAATACTAGACCCGGCTTTTATGTTTTCAAGACATACATTAATCTTTGGAGGTTGCACTTACTAATGTAAGGCCTAGCCAAATTGTAAAGGGCGTGTCCAAGGCCATACAATATTTTGAGGCAATATGACACATATTCCAATTTTAAGGATAAGCCTTAAGTCTAAGGGTGTTATTATGGAAAGTCTCGAATCGAAGGTCTTTTCTTCTTAGGGAGGTCACGTTGTGAATCGACCCTGTCAGCAAATTCGATCCACAGCAAAACTCGATCCAGAGTTACACGAGAAAATCCGACCCCTCAATAAATTCGATCCTGGAATCGAATCGATCCGATCCGAGCCTGGATCTGATTTCTATCATTGACTTTCAATTCACAGGCTGGCGGCTATCTTCTATGAGAGATGATCGATCTACTGAGCATTATTATGCAGAGCTTTGATCACAGCGCAACCTAGTCAGAGCATCTTTTCCTTATGGAGAACGACATTGATCTTCAGCAAGCCATTGATCCAATTCACGCCCACATATTTCGATCTTTTGCTAAATTTCGGAAATTCGATCCTACCATCAAATGCGCTCCTTCTGAACGTGACAGAGATCGATCTGTAGTTAGCCATTTGACCATGCAGCTGTCAGAACCATCATTCTACACAAACGATCTATGGGCAGAATTGGTTCTGCTACTTTGACCTCAGCCTATGCACTGCAGCTATTTCGATCTTCTGTTGTCCTTTGGAAATCCGAGCCTATCATCAAACGCGGCCCTGAGCAAAGCAGCAGTACGATCTCTGATTTCGATCTGTAGCAAATCGATTCTCAATGTTGTGAACAACCGTCAGCAGCAGGGCGGCTTTCAACATTTGACCTGTTCCATTGGATTGATTTGTGAAATTCGATCCTGAATCAAACTATCAGAATTCGACCCTCAACATAGCAGCTCCAAATCGATTCAGAAATCCAGATCCTGACTTCAGCTTCATTTCGGTCCATGGTGAAATTAGCAGGCCGTTTACAACAGTCAAACTTTCTATTTGCTTCCGGAGTGGCAGACCGCAGTGTATATATCAGGTGATATGGAGCGTGCCTGAGGTTGTGGTCATCCTACACATTTTTACCCATGCATTTACGGAAATTGCAGTCAGTCGATCTATATCAACTCTTCACGCTTCGAGGATATGGCTACACTAGCGCATTCCATCAAAGTCAACTCCGGCGTACTTGCAGATCACGACCAACTAAATCGATCTTCTGGAGATTGACCCTGAGCGCGCTAAAATAAATCGATCCTTTGCGACCTGATTCGATCCACTATAGACAGTCGTTTACATCTGCAGCAGCGAGCGTCAACAGCAAATTCGATTCTGAATCGATTTTCCATTTTCGATCTTTAGAAATCGATCTAGTGTACTCCAGAGTTTCTGATTCATCTTGAACGACCCACAGTTGATCGAATCGATTCGATCCGATTCTGGATCGGATTTATATCATTGACTTTCTGACCTTCAGAAATACGATCCTGGGTGGAGCATAAATCCGATCCTAGCCAGATTCGACCCTCAGCAGTTACGGACATTTTGGAAGGGCAATCTTCAACACCAAACCTTCTACCATGTCCATGCAGGCTTGAAACCCTTCAACGACCTATCTCCCAGGGCAGTTACACGTGATTTTTCACGCAATCAGTAGCCACAGTCACACTATTCCAAACGACAGTCAAGATGCGGCCTCCTCCTACAAACGCTTCTAGCCAATCGTAATGTTGTGTGCTCGGGTTCTCTTTGTATATTGGAGTGACCTCCACTAGCACAATTTTCACCCACACAATTGCAGTGCCACAATATTTGGAAAAGCCAGCTGGCTACTGGGACATTATGCTGGAATGACCACAATGACAGCTGGATTACTACCCTATTCTGCCAGAATGGCCACCATTTAAAAACGCAAGCAAATCTGTCTCTCAAATTGCTCGCTACTGTGGCTGGAAACAAGGGATCGTGATGCCTCCACCTGTGACAACAAAAACTCAAGCAAATCCGTCTCTCAAACTGCTCGCAACTGTGGCTGGAAACAAGGGATCGTGATGCCTCCACCTGTGACAACAAAAACGCAAGCAAATCTATCTCTCAAACTGCTCGCTACTGGCAGGAAACAAGGGATCGTGATGCCTCCACTTGTGACAACAAAAACGCAAGCAAATCCGTCTCTCAAAGTGGCTTGAAACAAGGAATTGTGATGCCTCCACCTGTGAGAACAAAAACACAAGCAAATCAGTCTCTCAAACTACTCACTAATGTGGCTGGAAACAAGGGATCGTGATACGATAGGACTGAACCCTTCCCTGCCCGAGGGAAGAGAGGCGACACTCTCCCATCGCGACGTTCTACCCCATCGCGACGTTCTCTCCCATTCTGTGCTCCTCTCCCAACGTTCCTCTCCGGAAAGTCTAGAAGAGACCCTCGCACCCAGCATTACACAGAGGAAGGCCACTATCCCTCGGGCCTTCTGTGCTGCTTGGGCCCCTGCCCGAGGGCGGCCTTCTGTGCAGGGCCCGAACAGCACGGAAGGCCCTCAGGCAATGCCTTCCCCCCACCACATCACATTTCCAACGGCAGTTATGGAGCGGTGACAGTCGAAGGCTTCTCTCACGCATTATTCAAAAGGCGGATTCCGTAGTTCAGAGCAGCGCTTCAACCATAGTTCTTCTTGCATGGGGAACTATAGTCAGCATATTACCAAGCTAGTTAAGATGCAGACTATTGGCAGACTATGGTTATTATCAACCAGCAAAGGGAGCACTTTTTCTTACATGGAGAGCCACAACAGTGTATGCTTACAAATGGCTAAGGTGTACTTTACAGTCAGCAAGCTTTTCAATGACATACATTTCTATTGCAGGCAGTTGAACCATTGCTGACACCTGGCAGTATTCTATTGGCCTATGGTGGTCATCTACACCTGTCAAGCGGTCATTGGAGTCTCTTCTATGAGTCTTCTTCTTGGATATATGAGCCAGAACATTTTTCATTCCATTGTATTCTATTTCTATTCTTCTTGCTTGCAGGAGAGAAAGAGTCTCTCTGGCTCTGTGTGCTGGCTCTGTGTGCTCTGTGTAGCTAAGGTCTTTCCTTCTTCTTAGCAAAGAAGAAGATGAGTATCATTGTATTTATCTGCAGATCTTGTTGCACTCATGAATGGAATCCCTTTTTTGTAATAATCATTGTTTTATAATGAATGATTCAGTACATTGATATACCGAGTCCAAATCATGCTAAGGCATGCATCTGGTTGATTCATGATAGTACAATTGTGTTTTGGTCAGATTATAAGAAGTAGGATAGAGGTGATGTAGATTCCCCGAGTCATTTTGCAAGTTGCTTAGCTACTAAGTCTGAACTGGAGGATTCATAATCTTGGAACTTGTGGTTAATTAGTATGTGTGTGTAGTGATTGTTTAATCACTCAAGATAGTAATGATCATACATAGCTGTTGTATGGGAGAGGTATATGGTCTGGAACTATCATTAAACCTGTTTCTATCCGATTTATTACATTCTCCCTTGGGCTTGGTGGTTCTGGCTGCCTTATCTAAATGTCCTGGACAACGAGATTTCTCATCATTTCCATCCCATTTCACTATGCATCACTGATATATCTTCATTTCCACCATAATGACTAAATTACCCTCTTATGTGCTCTCTTTGGGGAACGACATCTCTTATACTGCAAAAACCATTGAATTTCCTAGTAGGTTATGACATGTTCCAGTGTTCTTCTCACTTATAGTAGGGCCTACAATATCGCTTGATCTTTTATGAATGTTGACCCACTGTTGTTGAGTTGATGGCATTAAACTTCTCCCAAAATTAACATAGGGACTAGAAATGGTCACTCCACTTGCCACAATAATATTCCTTCCCTCCTTAAAATCATTTGCGTCAAGAAATGATGTACCCATCAGGGAGGGACCAATCATACCAGTAGTGGCATAGAGAGAACATCCTTCATTTCTGTCGATTCCTTCACTCTCATAGGTATCTTCATAGGCTTCATAATCAACATTGTCATCTCCATTATGATCAAAATGTTGTTCTGAACCTTGGTGATGTCATCTTTTGAGGTCTTCAAGATCATAAAATTGATCCATGGGCTTGTAGTGATCTTCCGTTCCACATTGCACCTGTTGTTGCTCATCCACACTTATCGCTTCAAATTGGAATTGATCTTTGTTGGAAGAAGGAGAGTGTGTGAGTGTGAGAGACGAAAATAAATAGCTCGAAAAGAAAACGAACACGAAAAAGAAGCGAACTCGAAACTCAAACGAGAAACGAACTCGAACAGAATGTGTTCGTGCGTAGTGGAATGAGCTATATTACTTCTTCCCTAAGCATGACTACGCCTATCAGAAACGAACAGAACGTTAGTGATAGAAATCACGGTAGTTCTGATTACGTAACCAAATAGTAACAAAACACTAGAAGGATAATTTGTCACGAACAGCTAGACAAATTATATGTCGCAAATGATTCGTGAAGAGCTAGACTGAGCTCGACTGATAATCAGTCGCGAATGATTCGCAAAAGGCAAGACTAAATATTAGTCGTCAATAGCTAGACTAATAATAACTCGCTAAAACAAATTACCAGATTGAGCAACAAGAAAAGTCAGACAGAATGAAGAATAAGCATAGCAATGTTGACACAAATCTGAACGCGGAACAAAGAGCTGTTATCAGATTAAGTATAACAAATATACATGTCAATAATGCAATAGGGCACAAGACAATAGCGGACGAAACTGCATGCTCTACAAAGCTAATTCAATCTGTAAGAGGAATGAACCTATTATTGACAAATAAAGAATCAATGCGCAAGGCATCTACTTTGTCTATATCTCTGATAAGCTTCTGATGCTATATTTACACACACTTGTGCTCTTGATCTCTTAATTCAATCTAAATATGCAAATGGTATTCAGTATATATACACAATGTTATAGGTGTGCAGATGAAGATAGTACAAAGTGGATGTGATGTCTGTAGGAGATCGTGGGTGGTTGTTGTCATTGTCAAGTCTGTTAGCACAATTGCATGGGGTGAGCGTGAAAAGGGCCGTGACATCAGCTTTTGCTGAGATGAACGTTGGTGAAGATTTTGCCTTTTCTTTGCCTGTGAGAATTTACTTGTATTTCTACAGACAGTCGCGTTTTATTCGTGTTAAGAATTCACAATTCTAGCTTGACTAGTTTTGGTCATATGACTTGTAAATAGTTAGATGGTCATGATGTGGCTTGTCACACGTGCCAAACAACATAGGATTCCATTCATAAGGATGTTCTCAAGTAGACCTAAGTGTTAGAACCTTTGGAATGAGTCCAAATTATGCTTAGATACAAGGGAGAAAAAATAGGAGCTATTGGTAATTTTTGCATTGTTGAGGGATCTCCAAGATTCCAACCCTAACTTGGTAGGGATGAAAGATCCACCGAAATTAGCATCAGGGATAGGTTTAGGGCTACTCATACCTGCCCAAAACCGTGATGGATCATGTATATATAGGTGATGATATCTCACCAAAATCAATCAAGCAATTTCATGTTTTTTCTCTCATAATGGTGCAATTGCTCTCTATGTTCATAATTGTTTGAGTACTTGTGATTACTAATGATTATAGGATTGAATGTAGGTCTGGTGTACAGTACTCAGACTGTGGGAGGCCGTTTTCACACGTGTGAAGCCTTCTTCAAGGATTTGGGCCATTTAGTGAGGTTCAAGCATAGATTTTTGATGGATTTTGATGGTTCAACTTGTGCTAATCTTATGAAATCATAATCTATTGTTTCCCTCATCATTTCAAGTGTTTTAGGATCCTTATTTGCTATAATTTTTACATGGTATCAGAGCCTAAAGACTAAAATGAGCTAAATCCTTGGTTTTCATTCAATTTGATCACAATTTTTGATCTAAATCTTGTGTAGATTGGATCTTAGCATCTAGTATTGATTCTAGAACTCAAAGTGAGTGAAATACATTGGAGATTGGTGTTGTGTGACTTCATTTGCAGGTGTTTAGGTGTCTAAAATCAGAGGCAAAGTTGAATTCAATTCACATTACCAAGATAGCAAGTTTTGCTTGCTCCAAGCATTGATTTCTAAGCGAGTTTTGGAGGTGATTTCATAGAGGAGGCTTTCTAGCATTCAAGGAGAGGGAAGATCAAAGTTTTGGGGACTCTTAAAGGCTGTTCTAAAGTGTAGTAGGCACCTCCTAAAGTGATTTAGGTTCAGTCCAACCATTGCTTGACTTATGCACCAAATTAGATCAATTTTGATCATTTTTTGCTTGTGATTGGATAGTAGATTGTGTTGCATCCTCATTAAGTTCCATTTAGATCTTTTACAAGTGATTTTGGAAGTATATTAGGTTGGTGAAATTCACTCTTGATCAGATCATTTGGAAGCTTTAATGTTCTTTATAGAAAGAGAGACAATTCTACTAGTATTGTCTATTTCAATCAAGCAAGTGCATTGTTTCTAGTATTCTATGATTTGATTTTGTTAGAGATCATTCTTAGATCTTTATAGGAAGTCTATTACTGATCTTTGCAGGTCTCTAAGAAGTGGGATAATGTAGACCTTCAATCAAATCAATAGAAGTAACCTTCATTTGTGTCAAGTCCTTGATTAGGAGACTAGATGGCATCTATAAATGCATATCTTTTGGATACTAATGAAAGGCTCAACAAAACTAACTATTCCATATGGAAAGTTAGAATGGAATCCATCATGATCATGCAAGATCTGATGGAAATTGTAAATGGTAAGGAGGGTGAACCTATTCATCCTCAAGAAAAAGCCAAATACATCAAGAGGTGCAATGTTGCACTACATTGCATAAAAATGAATATTGCAAATGAACTCTTAAGAGAGGTAGGAGATTGCACTTCAGCTCAAGATGCTTGGGAGACTTTGCAAAAGGTCTATGAATCCAAGAACCAAACTAGAATGTTAGCTTTGAAGAATCAAATCTATAGAAGCTATCAAAAGAAAGGAGAGAGTGCACATACTTTTGTCCTAAGAGTAAAGGAATTGAACAAAGAGCTAGCCTTTATAGGTGATCCTATTAAGGATGAAGAGCTTGTTCCACTCATATTGAATGGACTAAGCTTTGAATTTGACAATTTGGTTCAGGGATATGCAATTATGGGTAAGCTACCCATACTTGAAGAACTCCAAGGCACACTCATGGCCGAGGAATCAAAGAGAGGATGGATAGGCTTTCCATCCAAGGTGGAGATGACCAAGCTCTCCTCACCAAAGGCAAAGGCAAGTCCAAAGGCAAAGTATCAACATTCAAGAAGTCTACAAAGCTTGAGGATCAAGAAAGACCCTCAAAGGCATCTCCATTAACCACCAAAGTCAAGAAAGACAAATCAAAGGTGAAGTGCTACTATTGTAGCAAGATGGGGCATTATGCCTCAGAATGCTTCAAGAGGAAGCAAGATCAAAGCCAAGCCAACATGAGCAAAGAGGAGGAGGAGGAGAGTTCACATGAGGACTCTCTCATGATGTCCATATTTTCTTCAACAAGCTTCAAAGGAGAAGATCCTTGGTGGATTGACTCGGGTGCTAGTTCACACATGACTAGTAAAAGGGAGTTTTTCTCTTCTCTCATATCTTATGATGGACCTATAAAGTCTATCTATACAGCAAATGATGAAGCTTGCAAGATTGAAGGAGTTGGTAGCATTCCCCTTTGCTTAGGATCTTCCAAAAAGATCAACATAAGAGGTGTTTTGTACATTCCTACAATAACAAAGAAGAAGGTGTTTCCTAACTCCATCACAAAGTCATCTCATCCTCTTGAACTCATACACTCGGATGTGCACATTGCTAGCACCAAATCTAATGGAGGTTCATCCATGTTTTTAACCTTCATTGATGACTACTCAAGATATTGTTGGGTGTTCTTACTTTCCTTCAAGTCTCAAGTATTTGATACTTTTGTAAAGTTCAAGTTGTTTGTGGAAAAGCATCATAATCATAGCATCAAGATTCTTAGAAGTGACAATGGTGGAGAATTCATCTCCAATGAGTTCAAGGCCTTTTGTGAGGAGGAAGGGATCAAGAAAGAGACTTCTTGTCCTTACACTCCTCAACAAAATGGAGTTGTTGAAAGAAGGAATAGAACATTATGTGAATGTTCTAAGGCTTTAAGATTAGATGCTTGTTTTCCCAAATCCTTTTGGGGTGAGTCTCTTGTATGTGCAAACTACTTGATGAATAGGGTGTCTTGCAAAGCAATTGAAGGCAAAACTCCTTATGAGATGTTGTATGGAAAGAAACCCAATCTTAATCACTTGAAAGTTTTTGGGTGTATATGTTATGTGCATGTGACATTGGAAACAAGAACCAAGGAGGATCCATCTTCCACAAGAGGGATCATGCTTGGATATGCAAGCTCAAGCAAGGGCTACAAAGTCTATCTCCCATCCTTGAACAAATTTGTTGTTTCAAGGGATGTCATCTTTGATGAACATCATATGCATATGCTTGAAGAAGGCTCAAGTGCTCCAACAATCAAGAAGAAGATGGCCGAGGAGCAAGATCTTGGTTTTGAGGAGGAGCTCATGGAGGAGCAAGCACCAAACCCACCTATCACACCAAGGAGATCTTCAAGGGCAAAAGTGGAGCCATCAAGGCTCACATATCAAGACAAAGGACAACAAGTTGAAGGTATCTTATCCACTTCTTATGCTTTATCTAGTTTTGAAGAACCATCTAATGTTGAAGATGCATTGAACTCCAAAGAATGGTATAAAGCTATGTTGGATGAGTATGATGCCTTGATTGAGAATGAAACTTGGTTGCTTGTTGAGAGACCTCAAAGGAATGTAATAGGATGCAAGTGGGTCTTCAAGCTTAAGTTGAATGCAAATGGGAGTGTTAACAAACATAAAGCAAGATTAGTTGCAAAAAGTTATGCTCAAGAGAGAGGGATAGACTATGAGAAAACTTTTGCACCCGTGGCCAAGATGGTCACAATAAGGCTAATCATTGCACTTGCATCACATTTTGGATGGATTCTATGTCAAATGGATGTCTCTAATGCTTTCTTGAATGGTTTTTTGGAAGAGGATATCTATATGGAGCAGCCACAAGGGTTCATCAAGCATGGAATGGAGAACAAAGTATGCCATCTCCAAAGAAACATCTATGGCTTGAAGCAAGCCTCGAGATCTTGGAATTCAAGACTACATTGCTATCTTATTTCACTTTCTTTTGTTCAAAGTGAATATGATCCCACTCTTTACATTAAGTTTGATGATGTTGGTATTGTACTTTTACTCATTTATGTAGATGACATCATTATTAGTGAAAATAGTGTTGATGGTATTGAAAAAATCAAGATAGATCTATCCTTAGAGTTCAAGATGGTAGATCTAGGGTGTCTTCACTTCATCTTAGGCATAGAAGTACTTAGAGGGTCTGATTTTATCTTTATAAGTCAAGTAAACTATGCTCAAAGTCTTTTGAAGAAGTTTAAGATGGAAGTATGCAAAAGTGTTGACACACCAATGGAGCAAGATGTGAAAGTGCCAAATGAAGATGATGAAAGATCCTTTATGGACAGCACTTTGTTTAGGCAACTTATAGGTTCCTTAATGTGGATCACTATAACTAGACCAGATCTTAGCTTTAGTGTATGTAGGTTGAGCCAATCCATGCAAAAGCCATTGAATATCCATTGGAAAAAGGCTAAGAGGATTCTAAGATACATCTCGGGTACATTGGATTTTGGGATTCTATATAGAGGAGATGTGATTAACCTTCATGCATTTAGTGATTCAGATTTTGCAGGGGACAAGAGGGATAGGAAATCAACAAGTGCCTATTCAACTTTCATAGGAGAAGGTGTGGTTTCATGGCTTTCAAAAAAGCAAGAAACTATATCTCTATCTTCAACCGAGGCCGAGTACAAAGCTTTGACAACCACTACAAAGGAGGTACTTTGGATCAAGAGATTATTGGTGGAACTAATGATCATGGATTCAGAGGAGGCACCAATCATCTACAATGACAATATATCAGCCCGACACCTTGCATCTAACCCAATCTTCCATGCAAGATCTAAGCACATTGAGATATGCCACCACTTTGTGAGAGAAATGGTGCAAGCCAAGGAGATTGCTTTGGAGCATGTTCCAAGCAATGAATGTGTAGCTGATCTACTTACTAAACCAATTCAAAAGACACCTTTTATGAAGTTCAGATCATCACTTGGAGTGATTAGTAAAGCAATGATTGAACCAAGCTAGATAGTGAGGAGGAGTGTTAAAAATTCACAATTCTAGCTTGACTAGTTTTGGTCCATATGACTTGTAAATAGTTAGATGGTCATGATGTGGCTTGTCACACGTGCCAAATAGCATAGGATTCCATTCATAAGGATGTTCTCAAGTAGACCTAAGTGTTATAACCTTTGGAATGAGTCCAAATTATGCTTAGACAAGGGAGAAAAAATAGGAGCTATTTTTGGTAATTTTTGCATTGTTGAGGGATCTCCAAGATTCCAACCCTAACTTGGTGGGGATGAAAGATCCACCAAAATCAGCATTAGGGATAGGTTTAGGGCTACTCATACCTTCCCAAAACCATGATGGATCATGTATATATAGGTGATGATATCTCACCAAAATCAATCAAGCAATTTCATGTTTTTTCTCTCATAATGGTGCAATTGCTCTCTATGTTCATAATTGTTTGAGTACTTGTGATTACTAATGATTATAGGATTGAATGTAGGTCTGGTGTACAGTACTCAGACTGTGAGAGGCCGTACTTTCACACGTGTGAAGCCTTCTTCAAGGATTTGGGCCATTTAGTGAGGTTCAAGCATAGATTTTTGATGGATTTTGATGGTTCAACTTGTGCTAATCTTATGAAATCATAATCTATTGTTTCCCTCATCATTTCAAGTGTTTTAGGATCCTTATTTGCCGTAATTTTTACAATTCGTCTGTTTTATTTTACATGTATATATGCAGACTATGCGACAACGTGAGTAAAAATGCAGCATGAATGGAGGTAGATTAAAATGGGATTTAGGAGAGTAGAAGAGATAAATCCAACACCCCCCCTTAATCTGGATTCGTGAATGCCTTGATCTTCAGACTGAGCAATGCGCAAAATTTGTTGTGTGCATTAAAACTCAGTGCTTTCGTGAATATATTTGCAACCATGTCCTACATTTTGCAGTACGTTAAGCTTACCTCCTTGTTGAGAACCTTGCCCCTGATGTAGTGATATTTGATTTCAATGTGCTTTCTCCTAGACTGAAATCTAGGGTTGGTCGATAAGGCAATAGCACTCTGATTATCACAAAATAAAATTGTAGGGTTGTATTGATACACATTAATGTCTGACAGTAAATTTCTCAACCAAAACACTTCCTTAATAGATTGAGAAGTAGCAATGTATTATGCTTCTGTAGAAGAAAGTGTGATAGAGGTTTGCTTACGACTGTTCCATGAAATAGGACCGCCGTTGAAGAAGAATGTAAATCCAGATGTGGACTTACGATTGTCTACATCTCCTCCCTAGCTTGCATCAGAATATCCACTGAGCTGATGAATATTGTCGTTGCTGACATCTCCATAGCATATGCATTGGTCCATGGTAGCTCGAATATATCTCATGACTCTTATGAGAGCCTTCCAATGGGTAATGCCAAGATTAGCCATATATTGGCTGAGTGAGCTTACTGCAAAAGAGATATTTGGTCTTGTACAGACCATTGTGTACATGAGAGATCCAAGTATTGATCGATAATGATACTCTCTCATCTGCTCCTCTTCCTGCTTGGTCTGGGGACATTGGTCCTTTGATAAATGCAGGCCTAGATCCATCGGTGAGTGAGCTAATTTACAATTCATTAGATTGTATCTGTTAAGAACATTGTGAAGATACCTTTGTTGAGTAATGTAAATCAGTCGTTTCGCTCTGTCTCTGTGGATTTGAATGCCCAGACAGAAGTGAGCTTCGCCCAAATTAGTCATGTCGAACTCTGAAAACAGCATCTGCTTCGAATCCTTGACCATATTATTGTTGCTGAAGAGCAACATATCATCCACGTATAAGGTGATGATAATGAAGGATTGTTGCACTGACTTGGAATAGACGTTGCAATCAATAGTGCTTGGTCTGAATCCTTGTTCGATGAGGAATGTGTTGATCCTCTGAAACCAAGCTCTAGTAGACTATTTCAAGCCATAAAGTGCTTTGTGGAGTTTACAGACATGATTCTTCATACCTTCCAGAACGTATACTTCGGGCTAGATCATGTAGATATCTTCTTGTATAACTCCATTCAGATAGGCTGTTTGTACATCAAATTGATGTACTTCGAGGTCGGCAGCTGCAACATAAGATAGGAGCATTCGGATCGACGAATGTTTGACTACTGGACTAAAAGTCTCACTGTAGTCGACGTTGGGAATCTGAGTGAATCCTCGTGCTACCAGTCTTGCCTTCCTTCGATCAACTGCTCCATTGGCATTGTATTTGATCTTGAAGATCCATTTGCAATCAATTATATTGCAGCCAATAGGAACTTCAACTAGTGACCACGTCTGGTTCTTGATCAGAGAGGAATACTCTCTGTCCATAGCTTCTCTCCAGAGATGAGAGTCTGGTTGGCTAAGTGCCTCTTTGACTGTCGTCGGTTCTTGTATCAAGAGACATGCAGACTCAGAAATATACCTTGTGGGCTGTGTGCGCACTCGACTTTATCTTCTGGGAGGATTCGACTGATGAACCACTCTTGGGACTTGTTGTTGCAGCAACATCTTTGTCTGATTCGCTGTCATGAAGTGGGTCGACAATAGACACGCCTGAGCCAGAATCTCGAACGGTCGTGTCAATGGCAGGTGATGAAAGTTCTACTGGAGCAATATCCTTGCCTTTGATGTCGACGAACTGATCCTCGATAAAGATTGTATCCCGACTATACAAAATGGGTATCAGGATCATACAGCTTGTATGTATTATCAGATGAAGTATATCCGATCAGGATGGTCTTGAGAACTTGGAAGTCCAATTTCTTCCTCGTGTCTTTTGGGATCTGCACGTAGGCAATGCATCCAAACACTCTTAGGTTATTCACAGAAGGCTTAGAGCCTGTCCACACCTCGTGGGGTGTCTTGCCTGAGGGGGCCTTGGTCGAACATCTGTTCTGGATGTAAGCTGCAGTGGAGACAGCTTCGGCCCAGAATTTCTTGGGCAGCGATGCATGCGCTAGCATACATTTGGCTCAATCTTGACCTTGATAATCACCATCATTGAATTCTAGTTCATCCTGACCATCGAATGGTTCAACTGCTTCATCTACAGAGCCATATTCAATGACTGTTCATGTTGTTCTTCGCTTTGTTGATCGTCAGGGTCATGGTCAAGTTCACAAGTGTCACTGTAGTCCTGATACTAATCATCATTAGCAAAATCGTCGTTTTCGGTCTTGTTACTGAATGTCATCAGCGATGTCGTTACCTTGGTCATAATCTTCGATATAATCGTCACCTTGATCCCAATATTCCTCCACATCATTGTCATAATTGTCATAACAGTATGACTGATTGTCATCCTCTTGTTCATAATCCCAATCCATTGGAATCGGTGTGGAATAACTGAATTTGTAATTGTGGATTGCAAACTTGGGACGAACTTTGAAATGTTATGAAAACTAGATTTAGCAAGTTGCAGTTAAGCAGTGACAATAGACATGGGTTTTCAATTAGCACAAATAGAAATAACTGTTGAAAATGTCAAATTTTGGTACAAATAAGACTTCTACACTGTCAATCATATTGATCTGATGAAATTTGTTATGGCAGTGATCCGAGCTCAAACGGATGAGATATGGTACTTCAAAGAATTTAAATATAAAATGTGAGCATAAGAACTTAGAAAAAAGGCTAACATAAGATAATAAAAAAAAATAAATCAAGGAAATGATTACAAAAGTACAATTACTGTACTTAGTTCGGCGAATAGAGCATTTTTAGTTCTTGCAATACTGAAATCCGAAACCAATTGAAATAAGTTATAGATATAAAAGAAATGAGAAAAATGAGAATGAAATGTAACTACATTAACTTAGAAAGGGGCCCTTTGTTAAAAAAAAAATTGGAACTCTTGAAACATTGTACTGTTAAAGAAAATGGAGTTGTAGAAGTCTTGGAATTTGACGGTAAATTTTTTATGCGATTACCAAAATGGAAGGAGCATGTGCTCAGGGATCGTAAATTTTTTTTTTTGTCGGGCACAGAGATGGAGGAGAATGGGTGGATACGCCAGAGAGAGAGAGAGAGAGAGAGAGAGAGAGAGAGAGAGAGAGAGAGAGAGAGAGAGAGAGAGAGAGAGAGAGAGAGAGAGAGAGAGATAAAAACTCGGCTCAACTGAGACGATTGTCAATGGTAGGCTCAGCTCGGCTAATAGGGTTGCAAGAGAGATAAAAACTCGGCTCGGACATGAGAGCTTTGATAAAAACTCGGCTCGGCTGAGACGATTGTCAATGGCTCGGCTCGGCTAATACGGTTGCAAGAGAGAGAAGGGGCAGAGGGCGCCAAAAAGAGAGAGAGGAGGGTACGACAACAGGGGGGGTCACGATGGAGGGGAAAGTGTAGGGGTGGGTTTAGGTTTAGGTCTAGATTTTGTTTTTTTAAATGAACCTGCGAAACTTCAGAATGAAGAAACTGAAATTTTTTTATAATGAAACAAAACTTCACAAATGAGAACTTGAAGTGTTTCTCTCCCAAATGAAAGATTGGATAGACGAGACATGTTAGCATCTTCGTCCGATAATGGAGAACTGCACCCGGCTGGTTGAGAATTCATTCAAATGATCAATGATTGAGGTTCCTTCACTCATCTTGAATGACAAGAACTTCTTTCTCAAGAAGAGACGAATCGAAACATCTATCGTTTCATATAAACTAGAAAGAATGTCCCATGCTTCTTTAGAACTGAAACAATTTGCTACATGATATATTTGTGAATTTTTAAAATTCAGAGATACAATGGCAAGTGCTTTGCCATTCTTACCTTTCCAAGCGGTCAGCATGTCAAGTTCAGCTGGTTTGGCTATTGAACCATTGACGTATCTCCAAAGTTCTTTTTCAATGAGTATCATCCTCATTTTAAATTTCCACATGTAGAAATCATCTCCGTTGAACTTATTGATCAATCGGATCTCTAAGATGTACCTTCCATAGTGAACAATCTAAGAAATGGTTATTTAGTCGTGGATATTATAGCAGTTTGGACTGGGCTACCACTTGTTGGATTCTGATAGTTTGCTTGTTGGCTCTGATACCACTTGTTGGGGTGGTACAGGCTTTAGAAAATAATTATATCAGATCCGATACCACTCTTGTTGAATATAAAATCCAAACAAGAGAAAAATCAACGTTAAATTATTACAGGATCTACACAAACTGTTGATTCAAACTATTTCATAGATCGACAAGAGGAATATCTTTGTAGGGTGTATGAGACAACCATGAAACCATGAAGGCAACGATATAGTTAGGCATCTATGACAGCCATGCTTCTTTCAAATAAGATATTCTGTTATGAGTCGTGAGAACGAGTATCAGTAGCAAAGAAAGAAGTTATCAGAAAGCATTCATCGGTGTACACACATGAAAAAATAGCGAATCTATATATCAGCTTGGTGTGGTAATAACGATCAAATCACAATTATGTGCCCAAGAATGGTTCACAACACATAATCCTACTATGTTGGTTACAAACTGAATAATATCTCTACTTCTATAATTACTTTCACTCTCGCTAATAATCTCAGATTCTATAAAATTAGATAGTCCGATACAATGGAGTTCACGAAGGAACTTTGATTCACGCTTCTACTGATCTTTGATGGATATTCAACTCTTCTCTTCTCATATTCTTGTATATTTTGATCAACTGATTTATTGTGTATCTATACATCAATTGCGGCGTCGTGAAAATTACAATTGTACCGTTTGGTGTGAAGTGCGTAGGTAACAATTGTGAAGTGATGCAGTTATTGCATAGTGAAGTGTGACATGGTTAGTATTAGATAGAGTAGAGGGAGAGCTTTCTATTGAATGGTGATAGTCGACAGATGTCGAGGGTGTTGAATGAGTCGAGTTGATTATTTTCCTTGAGTCGATGTCGTTGGAGTCGGAGTCGGGTATGTCGAAGTCGATCCTGATCTGATTCAAAGTCTATGTATATACAAACTATTCGACTTATTTGAGTAAGGTTGCATGTTATTGTAAATAGTGGATATTTGCATGATATAGGAGTACTCAGGAGATGAATTCAGGTGAGTAGGAGTAAAGATTAACTCCATCATTGATGTCGTCCACTATGAAAAACTCTCATATGAAATATCCTCGAACACTTCTCATATATCTCTCATTTGCATCAACCATAAACCCTCGAAGAAAAGTAACAATTTGATTCATAACATATTCAACATAGAAGTCATAGACTTGCACTTGTGATAACCATCACTAAGTTGCTATTGATTTAAGAGATATTTGAAACTATAGTGATTGCTTAAATTAATAAACTTTCACCCATCTAGATAATATCTCCATTTTTTAAAAGCGTGTAGAATGGCCAACATTTACTTATCACAAATAGGGCAAGGCAAGTAAACTAACAATGAGTTTCCTATTGTATTAAGCAAAAACAACTAGACTCAAAATGGCACCCAAATCACAACCGACTGCATCAATTGTCACATTGAATGGTAAATAAAATTTGGTTGTAGTAGCAAAGAGCTTGCAATAAAGTGCTTTTTTTAATTGGTTAGAATTAAAATGAAACTCTTCTTTCCATAGAGATTGATGTCTCATGAACAAACAAAATTGAAAGAGTTGATTGAATCCAATTATACAATGCATATCTCAAAAGGCTTCTTAGTTGTTGACATAATAGGTGACTTTTTGTTTTTTGAACACTTAAATCATCTTTTGATCTCCACTATGATGTCGTCTTTAATCAATATATGACCGTAATACTCCACCTCTTGCACAAGATCACATTTAGTCATTTTGGCAAAAGATTATATTCTTGGAATTCTGCCAATACTAGCTCCAATAATGTTTATCTTGTTATTTCTATTGTTTAACCAAAATTTCATCAAAAAATATTCACACAAAGGAATATAAATATGTCTTAAAAATACAATTTATTAGAGCTTGAAATGTTGCAAGAGCATTAGTCAATCAAGATGGCATAATATTGAACTAGTAACCTCATTTATGTCTAGAATTGGTCTTCCTCCTTCACATTGATTTGATAATGCTCTAAACAAAGGTCTATCTTTGAGAACACACGAGCTCCTTTTAGTGCACAAATCATCGACTCAAGTATTGATGGTGATTTGCTGGGAGCTTGATATTCGATACACATTCAAAAGGTTCAAGAAGGGTCATAATCATTATGAATGGACCTGATCTGGTACTGAATGGAAATCAGTGCTCAGACACATGCGAGGTATAGCCAACTTTGATGGTTTGGTTCTCCCAAGTTAGATCCAAAATCTAAACTAGATAGCTTGTTAGAAAACTAGAAAAGTCTAGTTTCTGATGCAATTTGCTTCAAACCATTTGGATGAGCCAATTAAAAGCTATAGCCTTTTGAATGAGGGTAGGTAGGGCACCTAGACCTGTATGGACACTTTTGGTTTGATCCATATCTTGCTTGTTTGATCCTTGAGCAAGTATTTAGCCTCAAGAAGATCAAGATAGTGTTTGATTTCAAGATTAGATTCATCATGGAAAAAGTTCATAGTATGTGGACTAGTCAAGCTAGATATGAAAATCTTGATAATCATCACATTTGCTCATCTTATGATCTTGATCTTTATAATCTTTATGAGGCATGGTAGCCTCGGATTTCTCACTTTATGGTGCAGCCATCTTCATGCAAGTGGAGCTTTCAAGTCAAAGATCAAGCATGGAGGAAGCACAAGGATATATTGGCAAATTGGTGGAATGCTCTTCAATGGAATTGGCAAGTGATTTCTACCAAAAAAATCTTATCATGGATATGGTGAAGTTGCTAGTATGGAGGATTTCTTGGCCTTGGTTGATCTAGTACCTTATCAAGCCAGTTTTTGAGTAGTAGTGTGAAAATATGGCAAAATCTAGTTTTGTTATTTTGCAATTCTTGTTTGTGAGAAAAACTCGCACATGTGGAGCATGTTCCCACATGTGGAAAATAAACAAAAATAACTTAGTTATGTTGAGTTAGGGGTACTCGAGTTTTTAGTAGAGATCTAGCCAAGTGTTTGATGTTGATTAGACCATTTTGGCATTAAAGGCAAAATAGGCAAATACACATGGCAAGTTGCGATTAGGCCAAAAGTAGGTTGTGATGTAGCTTGAGCCAAGTTAGGCTTATGACATTTGTGAAGTTTAGATTTGGTGTGTGACATGTCTCCATGTGTTGGCATGAGAATTAGTGACCAATCAAAAAGCTAGAATCTATCAAAATGGTTCAATCAAGATTAAGAGCTCATGTCACTTAGCCAATAGGATTTTGAGGAGGAAAAGAAGGGGTCCAATGATGTTTCACTCCCCTCTACCTCGAGTAGCTACATATAGGAGCATCAATCCATTTGTATTGCAAGTTTTTGGAGTTATGAGATTTCTACACTATTTTGAGTCAAAATTGGTTTCTCTCTCTACTCGTGTTACGTCCATGTCCTGTACAAGGGAATCGGAATAATTCCTGACGTGGATAGCCGGTCACTCCAGATGTATATGATTCATAATTATGGGGTTTCTCTATAGTTTTTGTTGAAAATCAAAGGTTTTTTGATGGTGTTAGTGGATTTTCACCTAGAATTAAAGTTTTTTTGCTTGAAATTGATCATAGGTACTGGTGTAGTACGTTTTCCATATTGTACTTGCTGTTTTACAGTCATTATTGATTGGATCTAATGATTGCATGATGTTGGAATAGTCAAAAGGTGGATTAGATAGTGACTTTGGACCATAAATAGGCTATAGAAACCATGTTTGACTAGAATCAGAACTTTTAGTACTTGCATGCAATGGATTTACAGGGATTTGGATCTGATTGCACGAATTTGTGGATTTTTCCCACAAATTTTGGTCAAAATTTGTCAAAACCAAGGTTTTTTGATATTTTTTGGACTAATTTTGGGGTAGATTTCAAAATTCTCAGCCAAGACTTGGTATGAACGTTTTCAAAGATGTAATGAAGCTGTCCCTGAGCTGTCATGAAGTTTGAAAGGGATTAGACACCATTAGAGGGCTCAATACACCAAAAATTAGTGTATTTTTGATGATTTTTGAGCATGAATACTTGTTGGTTCTTGTTACAAGCTTAAAGATATGATGGATTGCGTCTATTTTGAGCCATCATACAACCAATTTGGATAGGTGAGCATTAGACACCATCATGTTGAAGTTTTGCTTGTTGAAGGAGGCCAAAAATGCATTTTTTGCATGATCTGAGCTTATGATTGCTTGCTGGACCTGTTAGGAGCTTCTATGCCTCTCTAATGAACCTTAGTAGAGTGCTTGTAGACTCTGATCCAAGGCTTTTTGGGCTGGGATGTGTTTTTTGAATATTCTTTTCCACAAAAGTGCGCCCTCCTACCTGTTTTTCATGCATTTATTGCTCGCACGTGTGAAGCCAGGGGTGCAGGGTGACGTGGCAAGTGCCTTGTAGACCCACTCTCCCTCCGTATTGTGCTTTACAACGACCAATTTGGTGTCCTGTAGAGAAAGTTATGGATGTCGAAAGTTTGGCAATTTTTGAACTAAAATTTACAAAAATTTTGAAATGTTCTGATGCATGCATGCTTATAACTCAGTGTAGTGCTTGTCTGTTGATGAAAATGTATGGACCTGTATGCATGCATGGATGCATGTTGCATGCGTAATTAGTAGTTTGATCAGAAGATTTCTTGCATGAAGCTATTTTTGGCAATTCTAGTTCAAAAGCATATTTCCTAGTGGCTAGGCTAACTACGGGATTTTTTTTGTTATTTCGAAAAAATCAGTGCATGTCGAGTTTTGATATGTGACAGTGCCTATGAATTTGATAAATCAATCATTTTAATCGATTTTCACAATTGGTCCATTGCGAACTGATTTTATGAATCCCAGTGCTAATTTCTCAATTTCTTAGTGATTTACGTAAAAATTATTTTTTATTGAAATCACTGCATGTCATGTAGGATGCATGCTGGATGTTTCAGAATCCTTCCAATATGTGATGGTAACTGTGAAACTGTGAAGTCGATGTTTGGTCGATTTTCACAGTTTAGGTCCATATTGAATGGAACATGAAAATCCCAGTTTACGTAAAATTTGAAGAAACCATGGACGTATTCAATTTGTTCCCATACTTTGGTTATTGATCAAACATAAATGACTTATAAAGTGAATGATCTTAATCTGATATAATTAGTCAGTTCTTTGAGGTCAATGTAACCATCACTTTTAGTTGAAGATTTTGTGAATCTGTCAATTAAGGAGCATTTCTTGTTCTGGGGATCAATAAGGACCAAGAAATATGTAAATCTAGTAGAACAGTTCTATGCTGGTCTATAAGGGGATTTGCCAAGGATTAAGTGCGGCACTTAATGAACAAATCAAAACTGTCTGGGTGATAGTGCCAAAGGTAGCGATACCAAATTGAATTTTTTTTGCGTACAAATTTGGGGTTTTGTTAACCGGAACCATTTTTAGAAGGGGGGAAAAGAGTGGAAGTCTGATATGTAGATGATTGTTGGTCTTAATGATCCAATTATTTAATTTACATTCAATTCCTGAAGTATAACTAATTGCAAGTGAGAACAAAATTGGAAATTATTTAAGAAGACTGCTTCTGGGAATTTGGATTCCTTTTCCCCAGTGTGATTTAGAATTTCGAGAATTCGAGGAGGAAAAGCAGTGGCAAGACTGATAATCCATTTATGGAACCATCTCTGTTTTGCAATTGGATTTGGATCTTGCAAAGTAATGCAGATAGAAGGTGTTCCATACAGGAATCTAGTAATTTGGATTTTTTTCAGTTATAGAGTATTTCTCTATAATGACAGTAACAACCAAGAGAGTTCTAACTTGTTAAAAGAATTAAGTTCTTTTTACCGATTCTGGAATAGATATTGGATATCTAGGACAATATGAGATTCGGTTTTTGTTGAAATCTATGTTTCTTTTGGGTTAGCGATACATTCTATTGTACTGGGATGATACATTCTGTTTGTCCATGTTGGGTACAATATGAAATGGTATTCTTTGAGTAACGCTAAAGAAGCATGAGAGATTTCAATTGTTAGGATTATCTCCTGGAATTGGTTGTGAATTTGATCCTATATCTAGGTATAGGATAGCCAAATCGTCTTTTTTGACTTTTTGGGCAAAACATATCTGGATGCAAAGGATTCTTGGAGGAAAAGCTGGTGGTATGGGACATCAGTGATTCTAAAAGGGATTTCTTGAGTAGAATGATTTGTAGACTGATGGTTAGTGAATTGTTGTAATGGTGATACTAACAGACTCCATTGGTTTTTGTTAAGGGTATTTTGGGAATTATGAGATATAGATCGATCCCTAAATGGTATCTCATTAATCACAAAATATGGAAGCCCTTACATCTATTTCTCTTTTTTATTAGACCTCTACTCTTTAGAACTTTCTTAATACATGACAATTGGATTGAGATTCATATAATTCCTTCCAGTGTAGAACTCTGGAGGACTGTTATAATTACTTCCATATGAGATTTTTGAATATGGCTCGAAACTTAGGTTTTCTGAATCCTAACGTTTCTCTATTTGATAGTTGATTATTGAGCGATAATATTTCTAGTATTGGATGCTCATTACTGACTTTTTCGAATCTTTGATATCTTATACGTTGTCTCCTGGAAACTTTTTAATCCAAATTATGAAATTTCTTTTTAAAAGGAGGGAAGAAAAGATAGGAATAAATCTTTCGTGGAATCAACCGGTTGCATTGATTTTGGAAAAAAAAATCTTGTATGTGTGCAATGGTAGAACTATCCAATTTGAAATAGACAAACTCTCTAAGTGATTATTTTGAGTAATCTGGAACTAGATGAGTTTTGGGGTTATTGAGTTGTGAGATATTCATTAATATGGAAAGTATTGGTAAAGATTAAATTAAGATTCACTGATTGTAACCAAATACCATTTTGTTATGGATTGGATCAGTGGAATAAAGCTTTAATCTTAACTCTATGTCCAAAGATGTATGTATGAGTTAGCCTAATCTTGGTTTGTACGCTAAGATCTATTGTAGGCTGATTGGTAGAAGAAATTTTGTTAATAAGAGTTAGATGGTTGAAAAACTTGTGATGTGGAGTTATTCACTTCAAAGGTTTCTCAAATATGTTATTTACTCATGAGAAATAGAGTTCTTTGGTAGCTGAGTTGCAAGATTCTCAGTGATTTATGTGAGTAACATATGCAGATTGTGGATATCTGTCAGTTTATAGCCTATGTTTATGTATAGGAACATAGTTGGATAAGTTGCTTATGTACATCTTAATCTTGTGGATCTACTATGTGTTTCCTATGTACTGAGTTTATATCGTATACTTAAACTAGTCAGAGTACATAGACATATGAACAAGTAATGTGTGGAACAGTTATTTGCAAGTTAATGTCTCTTTCTATGGAAAGGATAATTCATTAACTTATTTATGATTTGGAAAAAGATCTAAATGTGGTGTTATACATGTATAATTGAGATTTGCACCTAGACATTTAAGATTTCTGAATTATTTACAATTGACTTGAGTAATTGGATTACTCCTGATTAGAAGTTAATTGGATAAATAAGCACTGTAAAGAGAATTCACCAGGAACTGTTTATTTTGATCTATATTGCTTATAAGTCACATGATTCGTGAGTCATTTGAATTCATTTATGAGAACTGTGCATAGAATATAGAAAATTCTTGATATAGAATATTTCTTGAAGTAGAAATATCCTACGTTATTGACTATATCCCAGTGAGCTCATATACATTTATTGGATGATAGAGTCTAACTAATGTCAAGGATAACCACTGAATTCAGTTGGAATTCAGCAGAACTTTATAATCTCTAAATGTGGTTCTAAGTGATTATATAAAGTTTATTATTGTTAAAGATATAGTAGCTTCAGCAATTGGTTTCGGCTTCTCAGCGTCCTCGGCATCAGCCTGCACTACTTGATCTCCCTGGATTTGCTTGAAAACTACATCAGTTTGGATGGCCTTTTCTGATGTATCTTGGATTGGTGCATTCGTCTACATCGATTGGTCTTGGTGCTAAACAGATTCTTTTTCAGGAATCTAGATCTGGCTTGAATTGAATTTCGCCTCTTCCATCTCTTCCTTCAACTTCTCGTATGCAGCCATCCGCGGTTGGAGATATTGTAGCTGGAAGGTCTGAATGATTTCTCTTGGATACCCTTCCAAGCTATCGGATTATTTATGTATCTGCCATGAGATACACAAGCTCCAAGCATTACTTCGGCACTTATTCGCCATAAGATCGCTTCCTCAGTATCTTTTTTATAAATTTTGTTTTCTTTCTTCAGCATGTGTGTAGAACTCTGCAATTAGACGATAGAGTCCTGTAGCTGCTTCTAGTTTGCTTCGGCGCTATCCTTGTCGGCAATTGCTTCATTGAGCTTGTGTTTTAGCTCCTTGTTGGTGCTTTGTAGAGTAGCTCGAGCATTTCTTTGTTCCTATAGAGAAGCTTACAGGGTCTGGATCTGTTGCTTGAGTAATGTATTTTCATTTTCAAACTTATTCAATTGATCCTGCATTACCTCAAGTACTTCCAGCGTGGCATCAAACCTACCTTGGGCTTTTTCTAGGGCTGTGTTTTTTTTTCGACAGCTCCACTTGAGCTTTTTCAAGTTCTTCGTTCTTCCGCAACAGCTCAGACTTTATTGCCTCCAGCTGAATAAGGTCTATTCGTATAGAATCATACTTGTTTCTAAGCTTCCTTGAGACCTTTTCCAGATTGACAAGGTGTTGAATGGTTGCCTAGGTATCTGATAGCAGCTTCCCAAAAGTCTTTGAGTAAAGTTCTTCATCCAGGACTGGTGGCTCAACATCATCGTCGTCCTGTTCTGGATTGATGGCAAGAACTTCCTATTCTTCTTGTGGTATCTCTGGCTGAATATCATCTTGCATTTGCTCAAGCTCAACATCAATTTTTGTGTCTTCTTCGACTGTTTCTCGTATTTTTTCGCTACTAGAGACCGACTTGTACTGTGATGAAGGAGAGGATCCTCTCACTGAACTTGTGTTCTTCTGTGTTGATGATGATGATTCAGCAAGTTCAGTTGAGGTCATCTTCAATGTCTACATCTGGGAGTCAACTTCTTCAACTGATAAAGCTGCTACTTGTTGCACCAGAGTTATCATGATATCCTCCTGCATATACAAGACTCCAGCATGCATACATAAAATTCCAAACTGTAATTCGAGCCTTGAATATTGTTGACCTTTTATCAATTTGAGGTGAAAGCAATCTGTCCGAATGCAATGTGCTCTCCGTCTAAGGCTCTTAGCAGGTATCTCATGTTTTTATTAGAGATGGTATACTCTTGCTCCAGTAAAAA
Source organism: Diphasiastrum complanatum (assembly GCA_029204225.1). Lineage (NCBI taxonomy): Eukaryota > Viridiplantae > Streptophyta > Lycopodiopsida > Lycopodiales > Lycopodiaceae > Diphasiastrum > Diphasiastrum complanatum. The sequence continues at coordinate 21,332,946 of CM055107.1, read as the reverse complement.
GATTGAAGCAAGAGCGAAGCGAACAAAACTCTTGAGATTTGGGTCCTGGATATAAGAGAGCTTATATCCCGTCTTCTCAAGGTACGCTTTCTCTTGAAAAGCTCCACTTCTAGTAATGTAGTCGGGCTTTGTAACTGGAATTGTGCCGTCAATAGGCAAGCCTAATGCACGTTGACACATCAAAAAAACCTATCTGCAAAATGGCTCTAAGTAAAATGAGTTTGAAAGGAAGGACATTGAACACAAATTATAAGGAAATTGGCATAATCTGTGACTAGAAAATATTTAAGACCCCTATCTAGCTCATGGAATAGGAACATAGGTAGGGTGATATTCATTGTACCAACAAAAATCATCTTATTTTCAAAGTTTTGGACTTGGGCGATGTTGAATTGCCTCTCTACATTAAACTCAAGCACATGATGGCTATCTTATTCCTCACATCCCTAGCTCCAACACTCTCAACTCAAAAGGAATTGAAAGTTCCAAATTCTATTCAATTGACAATCAAAGTTCATATGAAGTGCTTGTAAGAGCTTAGGCTTCACAAAACCAATTTCCTCTACCATTGGTGTCGAGAAAGGTTGTTCCCTCTTTCAAACTCTCTTTAGCATATTCATTAACTACTTGGAGCAGAACATGAGTAATGTCCTTAGAGGGAAACTCGAAAGAGATTTTTAAAAGAGATCTTTATTCCTTTCTATGAAGATGACATTATCACACAATATAAGTGGATGACAATATATGCAAGAGGCAAGCAAATCTCGCCTAGAAAGGTTCAAAGCTCACCTCCAAACAAAACCCCCATAACTGTGGAGAGGGCTAAGAGATGTCAAAGCACAAATTCCACCTCGTGACTTGAGTAGCTAAAAGGCTTGCAATGACAATTGTTTCCATGACAGATAGTTCAAGTTATGAATGGCGAATTTTTTTTGTAACCCTATTTTTGTGAATTGTCCCAAGCTTCAAAGATCATAACCACACTAAAAACAAACTTCAAAATAAAGGACCTACTTGGCATTCTGAGACTACAAGCAAGGATGCTAGATTTGGCTAGAGAATCCATTGCTAAAGCAAAAGTAAGGCTCTGGGAGAGCATTTTTCTAAGGAATGTCGTTGTAGCACAATTCATCCCATCTTCAAAAGGGAGATGAATTGTATACATAATGTTATAGAAAGGATCACAAGCACATGGTCAAGTAGGTTTCTAAAAACCTTGTACTATTGACCACCTTCTCAAACTGAGAGTTTTAGTAGAAGACCTCGATAAAGACAACCCTCTCTATTTATTAACTTAGTAAAACATTTTCATAACTCCAAAGGCATATACTATGAAAAGGATTAAAGGAATTGGGAATCTTGAATTTATGCAAATGACAATCGAAGTTTTATATGCAGATGTGCTTGTAAGAGTTCGAGCCAAAGAGGCCTTCTCATGCCCAATTCACTCTACTATTGGTATCAAACAAGGCTGGTCCTCTCTCAAATTTGTTTTGACATGTTCATCGATCACCTGTAGCAAATCATTGTCCATATATCCCAGTCTACAATCGACCTTCACATGTACCTTCAAGCTTTCAATAAGTACTTTGGAGGATATGGGATGACTGTAAATCCTCATGAAAACCAAAAGTATGATCTTTGACAAAAGGCGTGATTATGCCTAGAGGGACTACTCCATTAATATTGTTCAAAGCTATATTCTACCAAATCCTTCTCTTATAATAAGCTTTACAATCATATTCTAGATTTTTCTTTCACCTCAAATTCTCTTAACAAGAAATAGTCTTTTATTGGATGCACTCTTTGGACTCTCTTTGTCCCAATTTTGAGCATTCCAAACCTAAGCTTAGATTTATAGTCCGGGGGATTGAAAACCACAGGAAAAAAAAACTACCTTCCTCTTTGATACGCATGTAAGCTCACAATATTATTGGTCATACAATTAGTATAAAAGGGTCGGCTCTTCTTCCCATTTCTGGCCAAAATGGTACCCTACAATATCTGGCCAAAAAACATGACCAACAATGCATAGTTTCTACCCAAAAAGGGTCTTATAATGCAAAAACAAATTTGAAAATTTACTATCTGATTCCTCGTATCAAGACCTTTCATTTGACACCCAATTTTTTTTATATAAGAAAAAACAATATTTTAAGACAGTCCCGGAATGTGTCCCAAAAAACACGTATTGGAACATGCATTGCAACCATAGAATCAATGAACCGTTAACGGTTCACCACGGTTCTGAGAACCGTACGGTTCTTTAAAATTTTTGCCCAGAACCATGGTGAACCGCACTGAATAATTAATTAATTGATTAATTGATTTGTTTTTTGTCCCAGCCCCCAAAAATAGCCCAAAAAAATGCTAAAAAAATGCCAATTTATATCAGAAAAAGCAGATTCTCCCTACTTAGATTATTTACTTCAAATGATTTAATCTCCCAAATTGATAAGAGAGAGGGAGACAGAGAGAGAGAGAGAGGGACAAAAACTAGCTCAAGGAACCGTGGTACGATTCCTTCCACAGTTCCCAGAACCCACGGTTCTGGGAACCGTGGGTTCTATGATTGCAACTCAAATGTATATACACAATAGAATAATATAAACTAGTATAGCATGAAGATCAATTTCGAAGGAGCTTCAAGAAGTCAAATAAAAAGACAAAAAAGATTGTGTTTGATATGATCTTTTTAGTGTATCGCATCATCTAGGCCTAGAAGGAAAGCCCAAAGCTAGTCATTGCAAAAGGTATCAAAACATCATGGACATAACATTGTCACTAGAACAGAAAATGGCACCTTGACTATAAAAAGAAAAAAAATTTGATCATTTCAAATATTATAAGCCAAGCTAGTCTTGAAGTCTTTGGAATGGAAAAAGATATCTATGCATGTCCATCAAGAGCTATTGTAAGTGAATCAGATTTAAATGTTGATAGATAAACAATTGAAAGCTAATTGAATGGTGTAGTCGCCGAAATTCCTCCATGCTCTTACAAAATGAAAATGGGATTACTTCATGCATAGAACCTCATTAACAACAACCATTGATTGTTCCTAACTGATAAAAACAAATTCAATAATTCACTTTAGGTCAAGTTATACAGTATGTCCCGCTCATTGATACAACAATCCCATCTAAAAATTTATAACGATTTTTGTGCTACAAGGAATGTGGAAAAAGTCTAATTATTTTGCTAGCAAAAGTTACAAATAGCGAGCTTTTTTATTCGAGATAATTTGAAATATGTCTTCAAAAACACATTAGCCATTGCTTAAATGGCAATAGATGCTCTAGAACAGAAAAACTGATAAGAAATTGCCTCTGATTATTGCAGGCACCTTTCTCAAACACATGTAATCTGATTTGTTTAGCTTGACCTCTTCAATTTTATGTTGAGAAGAAAATAAGCAATGTAGCAAAAAAAACATCTTGTCTAACCTGAATCCAGGTTGGAATTGCAGACTTGAAATAAGATGACGTCGGTTCCATCTCATAAAACCCCAAAGAAAGGGTTTGATATTGCAGAATTCAACTCAGCGCCAGCTGTATTCAGAAGAATCAGATCAATTTTTCCATGTGAAAGGATGATAAATTCACCTGTTTCGTCCCTCTCAAAACCGCAAAGCTCTAAGAATCTTATTCCGCCTTCGATATTTCCCACTCTTTCTTGAAAAGAAGCATTGGTAAGACGAATCTTTCGGAACTTTTCTTCGCTTGGTAAACGTGCTATGTTGCCTATGTAGGTAAGAAGGGTTTGGAAAGTCCTCTTGACTTTAGCATCATCTTCCTTGTAAGTCTGTTTGATCGACCTCAAGCAATCTCGCATTTGCTCCGCCTTGGTTGCAGGCCTCACCGGCAGTGTGCTCTTCTTGGCTTCTTTCTCAAACGGCTCGACAACCAGTGGCACTGCGTCAGCTGCTGCTTTGGGTTCTTCTGGGGGCAAGCCAAGCTTCCGTCTTCGCTCAGCTTTGTCTTCCCCCAGTTTCTGCCGGATCTTTTCCCTCGCTCGCTTCTCCTCCTCTTTTTCGGCCTTCCTCAAAGCTATTATCCGCTTCCGATCATTGTCTTCCTCGATCCTCTTCGCCTCCAGCAACTCCTTCCCAATCCGAATCCGCTCCTTCTCTCGTTCCCGTTCTGCCCTCTTTTCCTCTTCCTCTTTTTTCCGCCGCGCCTTCTCAACCAATGCCTGTGCCTTTGCCTTTGCTTCCTCTGGAGTTAGAGTAGGCTTAGGAGGCTCTGCCTTCCTAGCAGCCACTTTAGGCAACTCATCAATATCCGGATCATCCTCATGCTCCACGATCCAATTCACAGCCTCCTCAACACTCCCACCTTTGCTACAATACAAAGCCCTGGTGGCCCTAGCAACAGGAAACCCCATCCCTTCTAGTTCTGCAAGCAGATCCTTATTCACCTCCGGCACCACAAGCTCCTCCTTTGCCTTTTGCCCTTCCGCATCTGCCATGGCCTCATCCTCACCCGCTGCTGGCCTGCTTTCCAGCACAACCGGCTTGGCAGCCTCTGAGGTTTTGTCAGCAAATTGGGCATGACCCGTTCTTTTGGTGTGCAGATCTGTTTCTATGTGGGATCGGCATGGCTTGCCGCAGGTGGTGCAGATGAGATTGAGCACGCGAGTGGTGGATTCCGCAAAGTTGGTGTGGCCTTTCAACTCAGCGTGCTCTTGCGCCTCCTCCACACTTCGCAGCTGCGCCCCGCAGTCTCTGCACTCCAGCGAAACCCCCGCCATCGCCAACACTCTCACTCTCTCTCTCTCTCCCTCCCTCCCTCTCTCCCTCTCTCTCTCTCGCCCCCTCGTTTCTTCCTCTCCACCAAAAACTCCAGCACCTTAGGGGGCCTGCTCCGAGGCCCTTCCGCCGCAGAAGACCGAGCTCGGTGTTTTGCGGCGGAAGGGCCGAGCAGGAGGCCATTCCCTTCCATGAATTTCGTTTTTATATTTTTTTTTTTGACGTGAATTTTTTTTTACATGCACGGAAGGCGGAAGGTGCATATAAAAAACGTAAATTTTTTTACGTGCACCTTTCGGTGTCGGAAGGTGATTGTAAAAAAAAAAAAAATTGGCCCCACAGATTACGTTTTGTGAGGCATCACCATTTCCATTGAAAAAATTTAAAAACTGATTTCACGAACGCATTTTTTTTTTTTAGGCTTAATTGCACTAACATATATTCACAAATATATAAGTACAGAACATGGCATCCATGGCCGAAAACAGACAGAGTCCAACAGTAATGTTCCAAGCCCAAAGGGCAACCAAACTAGCATACCACGCAGGGTAGCAAACCGAAATCAACTATCAGTAGTACTGAAAAAGAACATAGCCAGCCGAATACAAGCTGTCGCAGACAAAGAGGGGGGGGGGGGTCCCCCTCAAAAACCTGTCCAAAAGAAGCGAACTCGAAACTTGAACGAGAAACGAACTCGAACGGAAAGTGTTCGTGCGCAGCGGAATGACCTATATTACTTTTCCCTAAGCATGACTACGCCTATTAGAAACGAACAGAACGTTAGTGATAGAATCCACAGTCGATCTGATTACGTAGCCAAACTTTAAGCAACAAAACATCAGAAGGAGAATTTGTCGCGAACAGCTAGACAAATTATTTGTCGCGAATGATTCGCGAAGAGCTAAACTGAGCTTGATTGATAATCAGTCGCGAAAGACAAGACTTAATATTAGTCGCGAACAGCCGTCGAGGTGGAGGATAAGAGAGGGGACGGTGGAGGCAGCAAGAGAATCTGCGGTCGTCCATACATTGAGGATGGAATCCATAATGTTACGGCCCTTAACAAAACCAAATGCTCAGAGGAGAGAAGAGAGTGAAGGAGGGGAGACAGACGGCAGGCCATGGCGTTAGCCAAGATTTTATAGGAGGTGTTCAACATAGTGAGGGGAAGAAAATCCGAAATCAGAAGAGGCAAAGAGACCTTGGAGATAAGTTTGACAAGACCTTCAAAGATGGACGTGGGCAGGATGGAGACAGAGCAAGCTAAGTTGGCAATGTGGAGGAGACCCGGGCCCAACATGTCCCAGAACTGAAGGAAAAATTCAGGAATGACCTCCATTCGGGCTTGGAGTCTTGCCAAGGGGCAAGGAGAGAAGGGTAGCCTGCAACTCGGACAAGGAAAAGGGCTCATCCAGCATGGAAATCTGATCAGAAGAGAGCAGACGCTCAGTGCGGCAAAAAGAGTGAAGACGGAGAGGGTCCGGGGGCGATGCGGGCTGAAATGACTGAAAAAGAGAGAGAAATATTTGAACCATAATAGAGGAATCAGAAATGATAGAACCTGAAACAGAAAGGGAGTGAATAAAAGAGGAGGAGTGTTTGCGGCGTAAGGCACGGAAGAAGAAGGAAGTGGGCAAATCACCATGTCGAAGCCAGTTGAGTTTAGAGTGAAGCATAAGACCCGTCGCTAGATGTTAATCATGGCAACGAAGAATGACTTGACAATGCAGCTGGGGATCAGAGTATAGCGTGGAGTCCTTGGCCGCGGTTTGGGCCGCAGTGATACCTTGCAGGAGGGTCACCGCCAGGGCACGAAGCCTAGAATGAGAGTGAGAGAAAGGCTTGCCAGCGTGCCTAAGAAGGGTCGAGTCGTTAGTATGCATGTCATCTAAAGAGGGGGAGGAAGCAAGGGTGGACTGTAGGGCGGCACGAATAGCTGGAGAGTATAGAAGAGAGGAATTCATAATATAAGAGGAATGAAAGGAGACAACCGGAAGGGCATGGAAGGAACAGCAGACCAGGCTGAAGCAACTTTGAAGGTCGACACAGACGTATTAGAAGCCGCAGCCTCTGGCAAGGAAGTAGCAGGCATACGGTGCGGAGGCAAGCGCCGAGCAGAAAGGGGGTAGTTACCCACGGTGTGACCAAGATGTTGACACCTGTAACAAGAATCCGGAAGCCCTTTGAAGATGACTGGCTGCACGTAGGATCGGTTAGCACAAAGGAAGTGAACATGCTCTACCAGAGGTTGGGACAGCTTTCAAAGGAGACAAGCGCGAACATGAGGAGAAGATTGTGGGCTTTCCATGGCTGCAAGAGGAGTACCTTCCCTATACTATCAGACACCAAGTCCAAGGCGGGCAAAAACTTAGGAGGAAAAAAAGGGAGTTCCACCCAAACAGGGACTTCCAACTGCGAGGTGTCATCAATAGAGAAGGAGTCAATATAGCGGGTTACACATGTCGGGTTCCCTCCGAAGAGATAAGGCCCATTGGCAAGCACAAAGTTAACCTCAACTACACTACCCAAAGTAAAGAGGAAAAACCCCTTGTCCAAGGCCTAAGAGCCTAACACCTTAACATTGAGCGGGCTCCACTGAACCTCTCCAAACCTCTTAGCACCATCCACATATGGTGGTTTTCCCATGAAATATGCAACCACAGTAATATCAGCAAGCTGAGCAATGTAATCCTGAAAAAGATTAGGATGAAGCTGAAAGGAACGCACCTGCAAATCAACGTACGAAGTGGGATCGACATATCGGCGAGCAAATCCGCCATCTGCGTAGCCATTTGGATAAGTGTGAGCAGGGTCGGTGCGGCAGGGGGGTGGGATTGTGCCTTCTCCAGAAGCGCACACAACAGGGGTGATGAGGCGGCTGTTGTTCCTGCCCGGCAGGCCTGGAGGTAGGAGTGCGTGCCTGTTGCCATGCTTGTTGCCATTGGCATCTGCTCTTGCAAAGAGAAGAGCGTCCTGCATGTTGTGGGACAAAAGACACTATCTGCAACGACCGGGCTGTTGAAGGAGGAGGCTGTGATTCTGGAGATATAAGGGGAGGCAGAGAGATCAAATTCGCCATGTTGGCTGAGAACATGACTACAAGAAGCAGGAGAGGGCAAGCAGCTGGTCGTGCGCTTGGTGAAGGGACCCACCATCTCTACAGAGGGATGCAGTAGTGTGGAAGCAGACAAAGTAGGCAAAGCCAGAGAAGGGGACTGCACCGCCAGGCCGTCGCTAGCAGTAGGCTGAGAGACCGTGCAAGCAAAAGCATTACCATAAGCCAGGAAGCATATCTGAACAATGTACTTTGCAGACATGGCATGGAGGACTGTAAGCCGATAGACACACCAAAGGATCCAGGAGCCAAGCTACCCAAAGATATGTGCCCTAATCCACATATGGGTATATATGTTTCCTTGTAGAAAGACCCATTTCATGGAACAGTAGAAAGTAGAAATGCATTTCATTGTCCTCTATGGAATCTAAACACGTTGCAACTACATCAGCAGTGAAGAAGATCATATGGCTTAGAAGGTTGCTTCAAAGTCTGCAGTTTCTCAAAGTGGCTCTACTGCACTTCAGTGCGACAATCAGAGCTGTATTGCTCTATCTCTGAACCCACGAACTCATACTAGAACCAAACACATAGAGGTTCAATTTCATTTTCTTTGATCTGATATCATTGTTATACAACACCCTTTTATACAGAAGCGTTATTTTTCATATCAGTTGCATTCATGTTGAATGTTTGAATGCCTCTCAATCTTTCTCACCATTATCAAAACTTATATATCAGAAACAGATAATAGCGCGGCTATCTCAGACGCCTAAATCGTTCGCATTCTCTATGGTTGTCTACGACACCTACTCTGATATCTTAATCGAATCAGAACTGCTCTAATTCTTAGTCTCTAAGTAATCCAAGATCCTTATTCATCAATTTTCAACTGATTCATCATTGTTTTTTCTTTGATTGGGGGTGAAGGCCTCTGTTCCGCTACAGCCTATCAGAGCACCCTTTGTGTGTGTCAGTTTGTCATCATCTCCAACACTCTCGAGCTTGAGTCTCTCCCTCCTCTAGTAGAAGAGCTTTGCACCCTTCTAATGCCACTGAATTTTATGCCACTACTAGACAATATGAGCTAAAAGATAGAGAAAGAGATGAAACGCAAACATGTGGGCATGGGTACAAATAATGACAAGATATGTGTATAGGTATATCTGTGTGTGTGTGTGTGTGTGTGTGTATGTATCTATACGTATATGTGTGTGTATATGTACGTATAATTGTATGTATGTGTTGTATATGTGTATATCTATACGTATGTGTGTATGTATGTGTATGTATATATGTGCATGTGTATGTATATTTGTACATGTATGTGTGTATGTGTGTGTATATGTATATGTCTATATGTATATGTATGTGTAGATATATAGACAATATGAGCTAAAAGATAGACAAAGAGATGAAAAGCAAACAGGTGGGCATGGGTACAAATAATGACAAGATATGTGTATAGGTATATCTATGTGTATGTGTACGTGCGCACGCGTGTGTGTGTGTGTGTGTGTGTGTGTGTGTGTGTGTGTGTGTGTGTGTGTGTGTGTGTGTGTGTGTGTGTGTATGTGTGTATCTATACATATATGTGTGTGTATATGTACGTATAATTGTATGTATGTGTTGTATATGTGTATATCTATATGTATGTGTGTATGTACATGTATGTATATTTGTACGTGTATGTGTGTATGTGATTTCTAATGTACTTTTTGTGGACCCTTGAATCAAGTTGGGTCCAAGATGAATGGATAAGATCATTGTGAATATTAGCCAATAGGATTTTGGGGCAAGGGCCTTCCCCATTTATAAAAAGGCACCATTTGTACTCTATTTTCATGCTTAATAGAGAGGAGGAGACTCTACCATTTTGGGAGCTCAAGCATCCTCAAGTGCTAATCACTCTTTGCTTATGCTTTTGTGATGATTTGTGTGTTGTTTCCCATTTGCTATGGTGTTAGTTTATGCTAGTTAATGTTTTTCCATAAGCAATGATATTGAGCATTTGAGCTAACCTCCATCTCAAATCTCTCTCGCTCTTCCTCTCTTTCTCTCCCTCTCTCTTTTCTACTCTCTCTTCCCTTCACAAAATCATGATGAATGTTAGTTTAGTGGAGTAGAGTTAGGGGTGAGTAGTGTTAGTGGTGATAGAGTTAGAGAAACAGTAGAGAACTATCTAAGAGTAGCATCTTTACATAGTTAGGCACCTATCCAGCGTTCTAACCCTTGTTGATAGGCGGAAGGACTACTACGACACGAGATCTTTGACCCTACAGTGGCGCTGTTGCCGGGGATAGGTCCTCACTAACTAGTATAGCTGTATTTTAGCTATTTCTTGCTTTTTGGAGTAGCTTTAGGTAGATTTTTGGGTGTTTGGAGTTAGTTTTTTGTATTTTTTTCTTTTTTGTGTTTGGACTGTTCATGCTAGTGGAGGAGGTGTTAGAGGGTAGAGGAGGCGTCCTGAACAGCCTCTAAGGGCTTGAAATCCAAACCAACCAGTAAAAAATCCCAAAAAACACACCAATCTATATTTTTGGAGAGAAAAAGAGCCAAAAATCTCATTAGTTTTTAATTTCTCCAAAACCAGTGAGAGTTAACCCTCGCACGACTGGCAGCAGCTCCAGGGTACTGTCCCAAACCTACATAGAAGCCTGCGAGAGTTAGTTCATAGCAGATTGTAGAAAACAAAGAAAAAACCATAAAAATTCAAAAAACCCTTGTAAAAAATAAAAAAAATTCAAATCTTCACCAGAACTCTCGCAGAGCTCTCTAAAGTTCCATCTCAGTGAGACCAAGACACAGAAGAGCTTGCGAGAGTTAGTTCACTGTCTAAGTGCTTGTGTGAGAGTTTCCAATGGAAAAAAAATGGGAAAATACCAAAGAACCCTCGCAGACACTAAAATTTTCAGTTCCAGTAGTCAAGAACCCTCACAGAGAATTCTGAAGTTCCATCTCAGTGAGACCAGGGCACAGAAGAGTCTGCGAGAGTTAGTTTGATTCCACTGAGCAAAAAATTGGGTTTAAGTGCTAAAAAATCACTAAAAAGTGAAGATCCAGCAAATCCTTCTGAAGATAACTCTCGCAGACCACTCCAGTCAATCCAGAATGTCAATTTCCATCAGTGGTGAAGCCTGCGAGAGTTAGTACTAATTGTTGGAAAAGATAAAGCCAAAATAGTGGTTCTTAACCCTCACAAACAATGAATTTTTCACTTATTGTGAGAGTTAAGCCTCGCAGAAAATTTCAGAGTCAAATCTAGGCCAGATTCAGCTCATGTGATCCTTGTAAGAGTTATTTCCCAATGATCTGAGAGATATCAAGTTTTTTTTACTGTAAAACAGCTAAAGAACCCTCGCACAACCAACCCTCATGCTAAAGAACCCTCGTAGACCAGATCAGTAGGAAGATCTGAATCAGATTCAGCTACTAACGATCCGCGAGGTCTACATCTTTATGGGTCACACTAACTATTACAGAATTTTCATCCTAGATTGCGGAGTTAGCATGACCAATTTACAAACTCACAACGGATCCACATTGGAATGAGAAAGCCCTAAGGGCTTTCCAGATACAGTTTGCAAGATCCTGCAATCAGGATGCTGGTGGCCTGCAATTCGTAAGGATACGGAGGAATACTTGAGAAAATGCGATGTGTGCCAAAGGGCGAGGAGACCAACAAGATTGAATTATGACCTTCTACACCCGGTCTTAGCCCAAGCACCATTTGAAAAGTGAAAATTGGAATATATTGGTCCAATTCACCCTATAGCAAGAAGTACCCAAGCCCGATATGTGTCCACGGACTACCTCACCAAGTGGGTCAAAGCCAAGGTAGTAAGAGTAGCTGATGCTAGAACCACTGCTAAGTTTCTTTATGAAAATATCATTGTGCGCTTTGAATGCCCGGTGGAGAATAGTCAGCGATTGCGGGAGTCATTTCATCAATGAGACCATCAAGGTCCTGTTGGAGAAATTCTTCGTGATCCACAGAACCAGTACGCCTTATTATCCTCGCGGTAATGGGCAAGCAGAGTCATCCAATAAGATCATGTGTAGCGTACTCACGAAAACAGTTGAAGCTAGCAAATCGGATTGGGAACTTACATGCTGCTCTGTGGGCATTCAAGACAGCATATAAGGGGAGCACTGATCAAACGCCATTTTAATTGGTTTATGGTCAGGATGATGTAATGTCAGTAGAGTTTTTGGTCCCTTCATTAAGGATTGTCGCAACGCAACGTCTTGATGAATCCAGATCTCTACAATTACGCCACGAAGCTCTGCATAAGCTCTGTGAAACACGCTTACTAGTTGTACATGCATTGGCAGCTGAAAAGAATGACACAAAGCATGGCACGATTGCAGGTTACAAAAGAAAGATCTTCGATCCGGAGATCTAGTCCTTATGTTTAAGACCAAGGCGATCAAAGGGAAATTAAAGTTCACAGGCGAAGGTCCTTATCGGATCAAGGAGATTTTTAATCATGGAGCCGTGAACTTGGAGTAGCTAGATGGGACGCCTTTCGACACACCAATCAATGGTAGCCGATTACATAAGTACTGGCCACCTCAGTGAGACAGATCTAGGTTGATGATGGCATGCTACAAAAAGTTCATCTACAAGGCCATCACAGCCAAATCTAGGAAAATCAAGACAGATCAAGCTAGATCCACCAAGATTCAGTCAGATCTGGCAAAATAAGAGAAGAACCAACAAGATCTAGGTCCAGATAGGATCAACAGGGAAGCAAATCATCAGGTTGCACCAACAAGCCCCCCAATTTGCAGATCGGAGACCTCAATCTCAGAAAACAATGGCAAAATAAGGGCAAAATTCATCAAAATTGATGGATCTGTTACTGAAAAAAAAAAATATTAACTACATGCATATCACGCTAGGCTGTTGAAGAGAGATAGTGCCATATGTATAAACAAAGAGAGGGCCACATGCATGATATATAATCTTCCATCTACTATAGATATGTGATCCACAATAGGTCACATCAGCTATTGTCTTTGAGCAATGAGGCTCAACTTCGCCATAGGACAATATTGTAATTATAGCAATTTGCTTGTGTAATGGGCTGCCTAGTTCCACTTTGCATAAATCTAAAGTAGAGAGATAAAAACCCCCTGGTGCTTCATAGGAAAAAGTAGTAGGTACAATGATGAAAAAGATATATACACCCCGAAGGGGAAGTTTAAACAAAAGTAGGCTGAAAAAAGAGCGAAGCTTGCAATAAAGTTAAGATTAATCCAAATCCTGGCATTAAAAATAAAAGTGCATAAACTATGATGATGTTTGTGGGAGTCTGCCAACTGACTACAACAGATCAGAAAGGTGAAGAGGTAGTGAGTTGGCTAATGAAGGGAGATGAGATGTAGCAGACCCAACCACCGTCAGCTCCCAAGAAAAGTTGTAGGTGCAGAAGAAACCGTAGAGAGAAGACCCACACCTCCACAAGAAATGGGCAACCGAGCCTGCTTCCGAGCTGAAAGGGTCTACACACCATCCGAAGAACCTGGGCCAAAAAGGCGGCCAAAAACATCCATAAGAGAGCTGTCAAAGGAAGAGAGGAGATGCAAAAAGTCCGGAGTAGGGGGGAAAGTCTGTAGCAGATGAGAAGGACGCTGGATAAAGCAAGACGTCAAGATGCCAAACGCGACCTGAGTGTCGCCCAACTGGGGAAGCAAATCTGAATGAGCAACATCCTCCTGGAGAGCCTCACCAAGAAAAGCAGAGCTGAAGGAAGCAGACCCAAAAGGAACACCCAGAATGCGAATGCCATCCGAAGGAATAAGGAAACCTTGAGGAGGAACAAAGTCCGGGAGAAGACATGTTGCAGACCACACTGAACTTGCGAGGTTGAATAGACAAACCAAGAGAAGTCAGCTGCTCAGAGAAATGATGAAATGCGAGAAGCACCGTAGGAACGGGACCAACAATATGAGTGTCATCAGCAACCAAAGAGGAAAGGCCTCTGCAGAAGCTCGAAGTGCACGGAAATGAGCCAGAGCGCAAAGAGGACCAGCCAAAGGATCACCTTGATGAGTGCCTACTGCAGACTGGATAGTAGAAAGATCCCCTGAGTGCACATGGTGACTGTAAAAGAGAGGAGTCTCAGTAGCATAGAAGAACCGCACAAATGAGATAAGCTGAGCCAACTCACCACCAGCCGCACGCAGCTCCTGAAAGATCGAAAGATCGCAGCTCTAGAAACATAGTTAAAAGCATTGGAAACATCCACTTGGAGAATAACCCAGTCAGGATGGAGATCAAGGGTGGCACGCAAACCATGAATGACAGCTTCATAGCCGCCAGGAGTAGAGACACCAAACTGATGAGGGGAGAGAAAAGAGACAAAAATCTGTTGAAATTGAAAACAGATAGAGCGACTAACAAGGCGGAGGAGGACTTCGCCAATAGCGATGGGACGGACGCCACCCGAGGCTTTAGACATGGCGATCAAACGAGACGCAGACAAAAGATGTGCGACAGAAGAAGAAATGTGACCAGAGGCGATAAAAGAGCAGACCTGAAAGAGTTGAACAAAGCCACTAGCAGAGTCCTCAGGTGGAAAACAATCACGAAGGTGTTCATAGACCAAACCGGAGGGACCACCAATAGCAAGACGAGGACTACGATGGAAGGCACGAGAGAAAGAATCACGATCAAGCACCAAGTCAACATCAGACACAAAGTCCTCCACAAACAAGGGAAGAATGCCTTCAGAAGCAGGATGCAGATCTTGGAGAGCAGCAACAGTATCAACAGAAGAGGGAGCGGGTGCGAGAGGAGCTAAAGCTCGAGCTGCATGAGAATACTCACCAACTTGCCCAAGATGAAGGGTGTGACGAAGGTGACAATGGAGAGGTGGGGCGCCTTAAGGTAGAAAGTCCTGTGAGTTGCGAGCAACAAGTGCCTGACAACGTGCAAAGTGTTCATTATGAAGCGTTTCCCAGTCTCCCGATAGAAAGCGACGAAGGCGAGCACGAGTTTCTCTATGACCAGCATCCCCACCCCTTGGAGGAAGGACTAGACACCAAAGGGAAAAAAGAAGAAATAGATGCCAAGCCGCAATGTCAAAGGGGTCAATAGCCAAGCGATCAAGAGAAAGGTGCATAGCAACTTGAGTTTCACGATGGAGAGCGAGGGGAATATGAAAATAGAGCCTTGGACGAGGGAAGGCCAAGTGAAAAGCTTTGAGGACGTCAAGGGAAGAAATCCAAGACCAAGCTGAAGCAGAGGGAGAATGGGATGCAGAAAGATAAGGGCGATCATGAGACGACTGAAGCAGCGCATGACAAGAACGTTGGTGACGGGCAAGACCTCCTCTAGGAGAGAAGAAACGACCACAAGCATGGCTAGGAACCCATTTAGGGGGTTGAGAAGGCAATGCAACAAGGGTCGAAGGAGGTTCACAACCAAGCGAGGTGGCAACAATGCCATGGAAAAAGGTGGAAAAAGGAGGAACAGAGGGTGTTGTGGCAAGCGAGGAACCCAGCACAGCCTGATGCGAATGAGGAGGGGAGTCAGGAGGGGCAGATACAGTTGAAGAAGGTCGTTTGAGACTGAGAGGACGAAGCGAGGAGATGTCCGAAGCCATGAGAACAACTGTACAAAGGGAGCCCTGTGATGGACCACCTCACCAACTGAACCGGGATCTTTTTATATTTTTTTGATTATTCTTCACACGAAATGTCGTTAACCTCGATGGAGTCGTCGGCCATTGTAAAACTTTTGCAATAGATTCCGGAAAAATGTTATGAAAGCTCTACCGATGCTCTTTTGCTCCCAAGTGAGAGAACTTCTTCAGGTAGTTGCAGTCGGAACGGTACATCCTATAATTCTAAATATGATGGAAAGTACTTCTCAAGGTAGCCTCTACTAGCGACAAGCTTGACCACAGCCAAAAGTGTCCTAATACCTGCTGAAAATGATTGCTTGAGAAGCCCGAAGATCACACAAAAGGCAGCTGCAAATCTGTGAAGAAATCTGAACCTAACTAGCTCACTCTGTATGATATTCAGCGATGGTGTAGATGCTCCACGATGTGCCTCTCTCAACTCAGATGAACAATGTAATTTGCTAGCAATTCTGCAAATCTTCATCTGCACTTTGCTCTGCTCTCTCCAAGAGTTGCATGTGAAAGGACTGTACTTTAGGACCATAAATGGATCTACAAAAGATCCACAAGAGTGATTGGATGCTTGTGTAACAATCTATCAAAAAACTAGACACAAAAAAGTTGATCTAGATTGGCAATTTGACAAACAACAAGCATTAACAATCAAAAGCATTGATCAACATTGAAATCCGAGCTCACATGTGTGTACTACAGGCTGTAGTACGGCCTTCAACCTGAGAAACAAGTACAATTTGATACGGTTTCATTTGGATCACAAAAACTCAATGTACGTAGTGAACTAGCTTGAGATTGCCAATGAGCTCCAAAAATTTTCTATCTTCTCACTATGGGAGCTTGGAATACATAGCAAATTCGACTTCCTTCTTGAAGTTAGGTGGATTTCCAGCATGTAATAAGGAAGTTAACTCACCCTTCTTGCCCTAAAATGAAACCCTAGCCTAGATCCTAGAGTTATGCTTGGTAGGTAGCTAGTTGGTCAAATTTTCACCTTAAACTTAGGTGTAGGTCCTATAAAGTAGGGATGACCACCAAATAGACATGACCAACTCTCTTGACTTGACCTAACCTACATTAGGAGTGGGTTGCCACATGGCATCTTGGCCTTACATGTGTGGAACCCAATTATACACAATATTTACAATGTTCTACATGGTCTTTGATCAAGCTAGATTTGCCAATTTTTGGCAAACGTTACACATTACATGGTACTGATTTGTTTTATTCTATGGTACTTATCTCATTCATGATAATATTTATTTCTACTGATGTTACTTATTTCAACTCTTGTTTGCGGCACATCTTTCTTCATCATGCAACTTATTTTGCAAAGGAATATGAGAGCTTAAGTATCTGGTCATCACAAGGCATGGAAAAATCACATTGGCAAGCAAGAGGAGCATTTCATAGAGCTACAATTCATGGGAGACACAATTAAGAAATAATTATTTAGTTCAACATTTTTATTGGTTTCATAGAAGAGCACAATTCAGATATCAAGCTAAAAACTCGCCAAATGTTACGATCTTTCATAAGGCATTCAAATTCATAACAAAAGAGAGATCCTTGTAATATATCAATAATCTATTACAGAATATTTTTGGCCAAATCCCTTTTCACAAAAACTATTTTATATGTTCCTCTGGAGTAAGTATGGCCTCCTAAACCAACATATAATGACTTGGCGGCCATAATAACAGTGGTAGTATATGGATTAAAAGATAAATGATTTATACAAATCTCATTACTTTGAAAGTTTTTCAAATAATGAGAAAGAGACACATCCTTTCTCCCGGGTGATACAACTCAGGCGTCCTCCATGTCTCATACTAAAGGCATCTAGTTCAATAACATCATGTAAAGGAGTCAAGCAAATAAATTTAGAATGAAAGATGACAACCTCAAACTTCAACATTTGTTTGAAAGCAGGAAATTGCACAATATCAATACCGATATAATATCTACTTACCAGATCAAGACCACATTTGTTTTGCTAATGTCATGTCCTCCAATGGCCTCTACACTGCTCGAGGGAATATATTGAGTCCTTGGAGGATATTTTTTTGGAATTCCAAAAATTTCTCCTCAGTCGGCAAAGTTTCTTCACAGGCTTTCAATTTTTCAATTATGGCCTTGCCAGATTTCTGATTGCCATCTTTATCAAAATCTATCTCACTTTCAAGATCATTATAAGTATAATCAATTATGTCAGAAATTTCTGACAAATGTTGTGCAAAAATTGAGAGGACTTCATCCTCTCTCATATTCAAAACATCTTCTATATCATTAAAAGAGATATACTTGTCATTATTCATAAAGTATACAAGAACATCAAGTAGAGTTAATTTATTAATGGGAGTTGTAGTGGGAAGAGAGTCAAAGAGGATTATAAAACGAGAGAAAGTTTTCTCATAATCTGAAGCATGGATGCTTCATCTTCAACCCCTATATCAGTATCTAATTCCTCTACATCGTCTGGAGCAGATGCAGATGCTTCAATCAAGGAAACTATACATCCAACGGTGTTGAGTGTTTCATCCTCCATCATCATTATAAATAAAATGTTTCTAAACATTAGATGAGGGTGGGGCCTTGCTGGCATGCACGAGAGGAGTTTAGTGATGGGGCAAGGGAGATAGAAGAACGCGAACGGAGAAGAGAGCATGAATATTGCAGAACAACTTTCCCGTTCTAATCGGCAACTAGGTGCAAAAACAGTCTAATAGATAGCTTATGCTAAATGTAATCACAGCTTTAAGTGTTCTAATTGCCCAACAGGATCTTAAAAAAAAAAATCATTCATACTCTAAAATAAGAGTACAATCCACCGAAGAGATTAGAGATGGTTTGTGTGTGGTGTTACTGAAATCAGATTCAATGTGAAGTATAGTTCTGAAATAAATGGAAGAGCAATATGATATCGCGAGTTCCTCAATTCCAGAAGATACTTCTAGCTATTGAATTATCTCATGCTCCTTAAGCATTTCTCTGTAGATGACCTCATACCACTCCGCATTAACCTAGGTATGGACGAAATGTATCATTCACATATTGTTGAAATGCATCAAGTGTATTCACTGAATGATTCAATGCAAAGTTTCCATGTCTTTCATGTTTTATGAGTGAAAACCTAGTTCACATCTTGAATCAACAAATGGTCACTCGGGGTGTCTGTTAAGTTGTCAACATATAAATAATGATAACACTTCACGACTACATCTCTTGAAATAGCATGTGTAGAAAGCTTTACCTATTTGAAAACCAAATTTTAGAAAGTAATTTTCAACGTAATGTTAACAAGCATGAGGTGCCTATTTGAAATCATACACCAACCCTTTTGAGCATACAAACCAAGTCTTATTTCTCCATTTTGTAAGAACATTTTATAAAATTATTTAAAGATAATAGAGTTCAATTATACATCTCAACTTGGAATGATTGTTTTATGAATTAGATCAAATAGACAATAAGATTTGATTTGCTACCTATCTCCTAACTTCCTATATTTGTTTTGGAAATGTATTTAATGTTGATGTCACATCTCCTTTTTCTTAATTATGTTCCAAATCTAAGACTTTTTTCTTATCTTCTTCTTCATCATGATGATCTAAGCTCATCAGTTCGGATTTGTTGATAAGCCTTCCAATTGTACGAAGAATTATACGACATGAAAAATTATATGCCAAAGAATATGAAACACTGGATGTGAACTCTTATTTTTATATTTCTACCTTTGACAAGATCAAGGTAATGTGGACCTACTATAAACACTTATACATATTTGTGAATAAGTTGGTCTACAAAATGAGATAGTAAGCTACAACATGATGGCATGCCTCAATGTGATCACATCATCTTACCCTATTGCTCAAGACAATGCACTTCAATCATACGACATTGATGGGGATACTATCTATTCAGCCTATCCAACAATAGTACAAAGCTATAATTGATAAACATCGACTATATGTTGAATTTCATAATGACCAAAATGTTTGATAAACATTGACTATATGTTGAATTTTATAACGACCAAAATGTTTATGTACAACTAACATTTGATCATTGCAGACTTTTTCAACAAAAATCTCAAACAGAGAAGTTAGTGCCATGCTCCTATGGACCATTCTATCTTGCTCCTAATGTCCTTGATGATCTAGAGCTATTCTCAACCTCTTGTGTCAATACTTTAGGTTTGTGATGATCGTAGCCAAAGGCATGGTTCTATTTCATTTCTTATAGCAAATTTTAGTGTCCTTTTTCTTTTAAATATGCTCTCTTTTTTAAGCCCACAGTGATGGCAATGTTTTTAGATAGGGAGGAGTTATATATAGGTCTCTCTGACCTTGGATTCATGTTGACTCTTGAGCCCTCAAGGCATATCTTTATTCTAAGTACAATAACAGGCCTTCTAAGATAACTCATAAGTAGGCATGCCACCTCTCTACTGGGGCTAGCATTTGCTCTCAAGTAGCAATTTCTAGAAAGTCCCTTTAGGTTCCCATCTTAGTATAGAATAGATTCTATTGGAACTACAGCTTATGTATGATATGATTCAGCTCTAGAGCTCATTATAAGAGACTATGTCACAATTCTTGTCGGGGTTTGATAATTCATGGCTTGTGATTGATGTTCAGTCAAAATCTTCATTGGAGTTTATGTTAATCTTCTACTATCTCTTTGAGCAATGCCATATCTATGAATCTTGTTCGGAATTTGTACCTACCCTTCTCACTTAATTAAGCCTAAAAAGCATATCAAATCACCAAAATTTGCCTCGTTTGATGAATAAACAGCCCCTGCACATCGAGTAGTCAAACTTTTGCTAGTTTGATCAATAAAGGGCCTTTTATTTTTTAGAACTGATACCAAAAAGGTGTTGCCCACTTCTAAAATAAGGTGAGGAGATTTCGACAATGATCCAAAGCTTCTTAAGTAATTTGGCGCCTATCAAGCTAAAACTCGCAATCTTCAAAGAGTGTCAAGAACTGAAGCGAACATCTACCAAAGCAACATTCAATAAAAGGCATTTGATCTTGGTAACTTGTGACCAACTCTTTTTGTGAGGATCACAGAGAAGCCATCTGCCAAAAAGCAGTTTGGATTTCTGCATTGGAAGAGTACAAGTTTTAGCATATTTGGCTTGTGGGAATGCTTGTCTTCCGAGGTCACCGCATTCTGTATGTTAATTGTCCTTGCTCCAACACCTCCATCTCATTCCTTTCATAATGTGTTGGGGTAAGAGCTGCCATAGATGACATTCTTGCCCCAACACTTTTATCTCATTCCTTCATACTAAAGAGAAATGCACTTCAGTTTCATAAGTAGAGCACTGGAAATGTCTGCTGCAGTATGCTGTTGATAATAAAATGTTTGGAAAACATGTGCTGGAGTAGCAAAATGGATGCAAACATGCTTAACATCTGTTCCAAAAATATGTAACATTTTTTGCATTGTCAAAGAATGTTATGAATATTGCTCTCCTTTCATATTCACAAACATCCCATTCTTCTTGTTGATGTTTAGCAGATCAGTGTGGACTGTTTGTTACTACAAAGCAATTTTTAGAGCAGCTTTTTTTGTGAATCTATGTCAGTTACCTTGGTATAGGTAGGTCAAGGCTGCAGCTCCAACCTGTTTATGGAATAATAATGGTTTGCACAAACTCAAAACAGAACTGGGCCCTTGAAGTCACTACATAGTAGTTAATTATACGGTTCTCAGTTCACTCAGCTCAACGGAGGTTTTCTCAGATGCTCAAGGTTATGAGAAATTGGTTCAAGCACTAACATCCCCTGGCCTCAGTCAGATTCTCATCCACTGTGAAAGCTGAAAAACTTCATTTTCCATCTACTCACTACTTTTAGTGCTCTTATACGTAAACTGATGAGGAATCCTATCTGGCTTTTGTTCAACAACTGCAGATACAACTAAAAGATCCAAACTTAAGATGAATTCTTTGTTGCCATTATAGCTGGCGTAAATCCATGAAACTGTGAAGTACAAATGAGGCTATATATCAAACATGCCAGGTGCATGAACCATCTCCTCCAACCTTCAAATCAGCCTTTTCTGACCCATTCCACAATTGGTGCCAAGCAGGGGCTCATGGCTCTAGGATGAAATCACATGCTGCATTGGCATCAGCACTATAATGATATTGATTCTCCACTAAATTTGTCATAAAGAGAGGTATTAGAAATAGTATTGGGTAATGACAACTTCATTGGCTTTTAGTAGTAGTGGGCCTGCATGCCTTGATGTTACGATGTTAGAAAGATAGGCCAAAGTGCCTTAATGGTTTGTAGTCAAATTACTTGGTCCTTACAATGTGAACAGGGTCACCAAGTGAGTGGTTAGATGTGAGGATGCACGTCCCATAGCCTCCTCCCTGTCTCTCCCACGTATTCTCTTCTTCAGTATTGTAATGGTGAAAGCTCAGTGAATCAAGCAGATGGTTCTCTCTGTCTCTCTCTCGTCTACTATGGATTGAATCTGTATGCTCATTAGTCATACAACAAAAAGCGAACCACAATCTGCACGAAGACTTCAACACAAAGTTAATGAACTATGTGGTGATGCAAGCTTCAAGTGAGCTTTGTATGTACATGGTAAAGGCCAGGGATTCTCAAATGGAACTTCGGTATTGAACTCAATACGTCTCACATTAATAGGCAGGCAATTGGAATAAAAAACAAAATATAAATCAAAACTATATAATTTGACTTCCAAAAATATAACTCGTGTCAGATTGTGTGATATGTACACTTCTTGGTAGGATGCAAACTTTCTTGGATCCTTGAATGCATGAAATGGTCAGAGCACTCAATAGAGATGTTAAGTACATTCCTGCTCTTACCATGGTGGTTTCACTTGATGTGCAGCTCATAAACTGAAAAAAAATTATCTGACACCAAAACTGGTAATTTGTCAATGTAAGCAAACAGCCTTTGCAGATTTTCCCTTGCTAAAGATGCAACATCTTCCACTTCACACTTTTCAGTAAAAATCCACAAATCCCTGGAATTTACACGCTTTAAACTGTCACGGCAGAAAGGACATGATTGAGACCTTGTGTGCCTGCAAACAGCATCAAGTTTACCTTCAGATATGCATGTTATCATCCCCACACCCTTAAAATGGAACCTAAAGAATGTGTAGGAACATAAATTAACACTTCCCAAAAACGTTAAACAGATTAAAGCACTATGCTTTGACAAGTAGCTTAAAGTCACATCTATGTAATTTTTCTAGAATCCTGATGGCTTCTCGGTCGTGACAAGACAAAGACTTTATTACACATATCACAACACTTGAGTTCGATGAGACTTACCAATACTTTCAAAATACTCTGGTAACTAACATGATTTTAACATACAACTTGGAGCACAACTGGCTGCAGTCATTGAAAATTGTTCATAAAGTACTTCAGTCATGAAAATAATATACAACAGGAAAACAATCCTGATTTAAGATCTTGAAGAGACTACATTACCATTCTCGAAAGCATTTGATGCACATTGAGTGGTTGCAGTCTGGTAGTGCAATCTTGGTGTGTACCTCCATACAAATACCACACTCTTGCTCCCTTTCAACATCAAGATCAGACACATTTCCCTTTTTCTCATCAGCTTTCTTCTTGAATCTTTCCATACATAATGCCCTTTGTTTTTTGTCCTCCAGCTCGGTAATTCCTGCTTGTAACTGCTGCAGTGAAGGATAGATGAAGGCTGCAAAAATTTTGAAAGTAGGTTGCTTAGCTACCAGAACAGAACGAGATACAAAATTATCAATAATGCATCATTACTTCAATAAACAATAAGGGTTTGGGCAACCCATGCACCTTTACAAGAACATTGCCTTGACAATCGCTAAAGGTAAAGACAATGACAGCTGAAAGAGATTTGACATAATGTATAAGAATGTTTGACGACACGTACATAGAAATTCAGTTAGGAATTATACCTTTTCCTTATTAGATACTGAATGTCCGATTTGATTTTTCCATTTTGTTTGTGGGTCAGAATTTTGGGAAGTAGCAGATTTTGATCAGTTTCTTCAAGATAGTTGTTACTTGAGAAAAGAACCAAAAAATCTCATCCTCTTGACAGCTGATAGGCTGCTGGCCACTATAAGGCTGACCATACTGGGAGGCTTTAACAATTTTGAAGAATTATGGCCACCTCTTAAGCATATAGAGGCATCCTCTAAAAGGTTAAATATGAGGTTCTTTTTTCATTGTAGATGAAATAAACTGAAAGCTGAGATCTAAAGCTTATCTCAGTTATGAGCACATTCATAGAAGAAACACCACCTGTAGAAAGATGGAAGCAAAAGATCATGTAAGAATCTCCAACCAAGAACACTGTATGAACGACTTCCAGAACCAGAAGAAGTCACAGATGATCTTCAAAGGGCTATTGTAGTCTAGAGGCTCCTACAAACCATCGTTGCCCATTCGGAATGCGTTCTGTTCCAGAATTTGACCAAAAGAAAACTTTAAAAATACGTATTTTTTTAACAAAGGATGTAAAGCAAAAAGCGAACCTGTATCATTTAGCAAAACTGCTCTTTCTGGTGAAACATTGTCTCCTCCAAATGACGAGACACTTGGAGCTGAGTCTGAGCAAAGGTTGTGGCCCATATGCTCGGATCATCAGCAAGCACATGGTGGGCATATTTATCAACATCGAACTCCGTTGCCACGTGGGTGTAGTCTAGCAGCTCCCACAAACCACAGTCGCCACACGCATAGCTTGAAAGTTGTGTGTTGGGTGTGGACTAATGGGCTACTATGGAAATAAGGTGATTTATCTTGCCTTCAAACGATCTTTAACATCCAGGTAAACGTATAAAATTAGTTTACATCAAACTTGCTCCTTTGCAAGGATTCTGTGTGTCAAGATTTTCATGCCTGCTGGTTACTATCATCAAGTTTAAGATCCTTGGCTTAATTCTCCCACAATGACAAACCAGGCACTCAGTAGGTCATAAGATCACACCCTCCAATATTTGCGTGTTGTGAAACTTTTGATTATAAGCCTAAATGACAATTTTTAAAAACAGCTGCTTTAATACCTTTTTTTATTTATTAAAGGAACAAACAAATCGACCCAGTACGTTCCGGAACATACAGTAAATTCTAGCCCCAAAGGGTTCGAATGGGTTTCTAAGCTACAAATAACTGACAGAGCAAACCAATCAGCTATAGTTGTATTGCGAGCTATGGCATTTTAATGTTGTTTGAGTACTCCAAGACCTAAAGAAACTTCTAGAGAGCGAACATCACCCTAGATATCCAGAAGGTCCTATCTGCAAGCTACTGGAAGGGCTCAAAAGCATTATAGACTCAAATGATGCATGGGGCCTATAAAATAACAATGGGCCAAGTATATCATGTATTTACTTTTCAAGTGAGTTTGAAAAGTTAGCATTTCAAGTTTTTGTTTGGGGGACCCCAAAAGAGGCCATTTAAGTAGAGGAATTGTGCTCCTATTGTTCCTACCATTCTCATGGAGATACTGTTGGAAATAAGGAGGTGCGAGGTGGACCGACGGTTCAGAGTGTCGAGAGATACATTCGAGCTGTCGGTAAGCACTGCGAAACTCTTAGTAAGTAAAGAGCACTGTGTTAGATCATCTGTCACGACATCCAATCAATTAATCGATGAGTCGGTAGGTGTTGAAGACAACCATAGATATAGAACTCAAAGGTGTCAAGCACAGTCGTGACTCTGCTCTTCGACTCATCGGATTCGACACACAAGGAGATTAAAGAGGATTTGATTCACAAACTAAAAACAGAAACAACAATAACCATTCACACATTATACACTGGTTTGAAGAACATAGAATTTAATTAAGAAGTGTGAATGTACATAAGATTGTTGTAAAGAAATCTGTTTATCAGTTTACATGCCTAGAAGATCGATTTAGAATTGAATGATAAAGCTAGGCTAGACAACATGAATGTCGCCGGCTAGGCTAGACAACATGATGAAGCTAAACCCAAAAAGTTATGTGCCTTCAACTGTAACAGCCCTGAAAAACGTTCAAAAACTGATTTTTTGCGATATCTCCGCAACCACAGCTCCAAATCAGGTGAAATCAAGCTGGCTGAGGGCACCCTAATGCTGTCCACCTACTGCCAAAATCTCAGAATGATCTGACACCTGTAGGAGAAGCTATGATCAACTGAAGTGCTGATTTTCCCCTTTTAACCATAAATTAGAACACAGAGCGGATCGAACTTGCTAGGTCAAATAAATTAATCATGCTCATCGTGTGCATAAAGCAGCACGTCTATGACAAACGATTGACTATATTGTGGTCACACTATTATCTAAGCAATGATGTGCACAAATGATGCAAATCCCACACAAGTCTAGCAACTACTTTGATACCAAATCACAAACCAAAGACAGCAAAACCTTAAGAGACACAAAGGTATGCACAAATTACCCACTTTATCGATTCCTCTTGATAATACGTAGCAAGATAAACACACCAAAGAGCACTACCGTAAAGTCTCCTCCCAGCCATAGCCGCATAGTAGAAAGTGAGGCGTACCAGAGAGGCTCTCCCTCTTCTACTTCCCACACCCTCCACCTCAAGCACACACTTGACCCCAATCCCTCCTAAGTAGATTTGTGGTGCATGTTTTCAGCCATGGAGACAGACCATTTACATCCATGTACTTATCCTGTAATTACTACACTATCTATTCAGGGGACAACATTTATCACATTACATTAAGGCAGTTCACAGATTTTCAGCCGTCATTCGAGAGGATAGCAATTTATCTTTAGCCATTGTGGTTCCATCGTTGCGAGGATAGCTTGCTTTCAGCTTCAATGCTACCCGACTTTTCTTTATCATTCACCCCCTCTTATATTCTCCAGGAGTATCACTTGGCAACCCTGTTACAGCCCTCAAACAGCATTCCGTGGATTCCACGGATAATTTGGTACTTTGCACTTGATCTTTCTTCTGTTCATCCTTATAGCATGTTATGACCATTATTAGGAGATCCAATTATCATGATCTCCATGGGTATTCAAAGAAACATATTGGAATCTTTGTTCTGCTACACATTTTTGTCAACCATTGACAATGGTGCTTTGGATGGCCACCATAGGTTACTTCCCAAGTTCATATGGTATCATTGATTTGTATCTATACTATACAACAAATTTGTTCATATTTGGCCTATTATGTTCATTATCGTGACAGCACATATTCATGACAATTGTAAGGATCCCCTTTAAGAAAATCTTTGTAAGGTAACCACAAACCATCAATGATGAACACTCACTAACCACCCATTCATAGAATCCATCAGCATGTAGTCCATGTTAGTTGTTTGAAAGACTGATTGGGTGAAAAGGACAACATTATTTCAAAACAATAATTGGTTTAGTTGGAGATTTTGACATTCTTTGTACCGATGGAGCAAGAGAAAGTCATAGACATACGATGACATAAGCTTAAAAACCATATGATTATTCAATATCTGGTTCATTGGAGAGATAAGTCAGATGATGAGGACACTTGGGAGAAAGAGGGTGATCAAAGACTAAAATTCCTTGGACTACTTCCTATAGAAGGAAGTTATTTGTATTGTACCCAAATTTGTACATAACAGCTAACTTGAGGTGACAGCCTTTAAAGGTATGCGAAATGTTAATTTGGAGCTATCAATAGTTTAGTGACATGTGTCAGCAAGTGTGACTACCCTGTGTCGTGGCATCTTTGAATATAGCAATACCCCAAAAACACATCCTCCACTAGAAGTACCATTTCGAACAACATTCGAATCATAGTTGCAGCGAATCGCGATTCGCTGGAGTCGCGATTCGCTGCAACAAATCATTGTAAAGAATCGTTCTTAAAAAAAAACGTTTTATGCATTTTCTGGCCTCCTCCTCGCAGTCAGAAATGCGCCAGCCGTGGAGGCGGCAAATTTTTTTTTTTATGAGTTCTAGGCTTCCGATCTTCGCGAGTGATAGTCGGCAGGCATCTACTCGGCGATACGGAGGTGGTGTGCACGGTGCCAGGGTAATCTGAGCTTCTTGGAGAGCGAATCGATCAGTTTTTTATATTTGGTAAGTGTAGGCTTGATTTTTTGCAAGTGTTGACATTGAGTTGTAGGCAACCAAATCGAGCGTAGTTTGGCTCTAGACCACCTTTCTTCATGCCCACGGTGATTCCTACGACGTCAGTTTCAGCCGTTTAGGCACGCCTAGCGAGATTTGAACACCACATTCCAAATGCTTGTGTATTTTTGCCATTTTCACAAAATGACTTATGGGCAAATGATTCATGTGATGTCTGAGCCTAGAATGCATTTCCACATACTTGCAGAGACTCCTGTGACCTCCGTTCCACCCGTCTACGTCCATATCACAAATTTCAATTTCCATGCCCTAATTCCATGTTTTTTAGGGTTTAGGCGTGGACCATCGTGCAAGCATCTGCCAGGGGCGTGGTTTAGGCCCACACTGCACTCCTTTACGCCTGCATGGACCATCCTGCACGTAAATTGGACCATCCTACACCTGAAACAGTCGGCAAATTATGACTTTAGGGAAAAACAAAGACAACAAAAAACTGATTACTTAAAAATGCCAATTGGGTGCTCTAATATGCCTTTAAGACAAGGCTTCAGCACATTAGTAATGTAAGTTTTAAAAGCCAGTTTTCCAACATACAAAACAAGCTTTTCATAGATGCCAGAAATCTAAAAAATTCAAGCCTTAAGACCCAAATTAAAAGAAATTGATCAACTAACAAAATGATGGAAAAATTATATTGGATTTAAGTTTGGAACAAGTGCACCTTAAACCTGAAGAATGATGGATCTGATATCAATCAGAAGTATTCCAGTTAAGCCGATCTTCGTAAGGTAATTTCACACCAACAATTATGAACAATCGCTAACTGCCCATTTGTAGGATCTATTTGAACTCACCCCTATGCATTGGAGCTACCAACACAACCATCAAGCACGATCAAGACTACGATGATACCAATGTCCCATACCACTAACACCCACCCTCTCGCCTTTCTCATGCACCATGACGCTAGAGTAACATCCTAGCCATGCACATGTGCTCCTACCATCCACCACTCCTGTAAACACACAGTTCGATATTTCCCTACATGCATGCCTCACAACTAGATTTTGAACAACCCTATTGTTTCTAGGCCTCCTTCCTAAGTTGGAAGTAAAACTATTTTGAAAGGCCCTAAAGGAGGCACACCACTAAAAGAACCCTATCCTATTGTCTTTTTCATCTTTTGCAACCTTCTAGGATGTTTTCTTAACATGTATATATACTGGCAACAAACCCTCATTTCTCGAACATCGACTTTGGTGTACTATACTCTCTGTAGGGAAGTTCAAACGCCTCGAGCATGGTACAAGCACATAGAAGACTTTCTTATCCAATGGCTTGGTAAGGATCTGTTCAAATTCCTTTTACATTTTATCTCATGATGAAAATGTCACTTTGGTGATACTTTACATGGATGATCTAATCATCACAAAAGATGACCTTGAATCAATCAAGGACGACGATCTACATAGTAATTTTGAAATGATTGATCTCAATCTTCTGAGCTATTGTCCAGGTGTTGAAGTCACGCAATGTGATACTCGTATATTTCTTACTCAAAAGAAGCATGTTAAGGAGATTATGAAGCGCTTTCATACGATGGATTGCAAGCATGTTTCAATTCCAACTGAAGTTGGTAAAAAATTGTCTTCACATGAGGCTACTCAACCAATTGATTCTAAATCTAGAAAATTGGTTGAAAGGTTTGATTTACCTAAGAACTACAAGACTTGACATAACTATGCAATTGATTTAGTTAGTTGATTTATGGCTATGTAGCTAGTTTAGTTAGTGAATTTAGTTAGCCAACAAAAGATCATTGAATGCCCTTGTATCCTACTTTACTTGGTTAGTCGATGCTGATTGGGGAGGAAGTATAGATGACAAGGAATCAACTACAGGAGATATCTTTCATTTTGGCAATGGTTGTTTTTTCTGATCTAGTAAGAAACAACAAACTGTTGCACTCTCCACCATTGAAGCAAAGTATAATGCTTTATGTTAAAGTTATGAAAGAAGCTATTTGATGGCATCAGACTCTTTCTAAAATAGGTTTATCTTGAGAAAAAACTACTACCATGTTGTGTGATAGCTCCAGTGGCTTTTAGCTAACAAAGAATCCCATGATCCATGCATGCACGAAACACGTCAAAATCAAGTATCACTTTGTATGAGAACATTTACTATCTAAAGAAATGATGTGATGCATTACAAGACTGAAGAACCACTAGCAGACATATTTACAAAGCCTCTATCTAGAGAAACGTTTGAATATCTTCGAAACAGACTTTTTGTTTTTAATATGAATCAAAGCTTTAGAGAGTGTGTTAGAAATGAGAGCTCAAATTTATTTGCTCTCAAGGACTTTAGTATGCTATTATTTTAAGCAGCTCACCTACGTTAATATAGCATGGAGTGTAGTGTAATGGTTGCATGATGGTCAACTCACTAAGGCATTTGTCCCATAATGGCTAACCAAGCATACATGGTTAGCCCTAAGAAATATGTTTGTATATTGTCATTTTGGTAGAATGCATATATCGAGGAGCTTAGAGTTGTGTGAAGGGTTTTTGTGTGCAAATCTTGTTTATTTAATGATTGCTCTTGAATCTCTATGATAAATTTTTATTTTGTCAATAATAGCAATTTAAGTACATTGAAACAACAATTCCAATGCATCATGAAGTAGTTCATCATCATCATAGTGAAAAAATCCCTAGATATCAGCAAATTCAAAGAAAAATTTATGAATTGTAAACTTGGCAAATGAAAAAAAAAGAGTATGCCAAAAGATTTCCCTGAATGTAAATTTACATACAACCTACACATGTCTAGTGATTAGAGAGGGAAGATAGATCACAGTTCACTTACTGTAGAACTCACGCAAGCTTGCTTTTCGTTCATGTGTTGACATTGTGGTTGTGCCATCCTTATAAACCTATCCATAACAGATTCAACATCTTTAAGCCCATATTTATATATATATATATATATATGTCCTACCATATATACAGAAAATGATGTGAGAACCAACTTCTAGTAAATGCTTAGCATCAAAAGTGATATTGTTTAGTGAAATTTCCAAACATTACACAAGCTTCATGTAAGACATAGGTACTGTGAAAGATTCAACTAGTTTCATCACATTTTGCAATATTTCCATATTTGGCTTATTGAGGCCAAAACTTGTTTTAGACTTAGAGGTTGACTTTTCAAAGTTCATTAGTTTAAATTTCATTTGAATAAACACTTTTTGAAAGTGTGGGAAAGATAGAATGCGAGTTTGAGTAGATTCAATTTGAATAAGTTGGGTACATTGAATCTAGACCCAAAATTAGTAGGGTTAGCATTTTGGTGGGAAAGCCAAGTGGCCAAATAGGGTTTGGACCTGCTATAAACGGATGTAACTCGTGGAGAGAGTGATCTTCTCTCTTCTCTATCACATTTCATGCTTATACATGGTTCTCTTGGGTTCTACTATCCATTGGTGCACTATCTTGGTGATTGCTTGCAATTCTATGTGTAGAATGATCTATATTTGCTATTTTTGGATCCACACGTGTGAAATACAGTAGCTTGCTGGTTTTGTACGGACAGCAACAGTACATAATCATTTCATTCAAGTTTGATCAAGTTCTATTAGTGTTTGCATCACAAATTGTGTGTAGATGCTGATTTTTCTACATTGGTGAGATTGGTAGTGTATTTCTCTTTCTAACCAAAGATCATTCAAGTAGATTGCATCTTAAGGATCTGAAATCTTTCACAGGTACTTCATCATAGCTTGCATTGGTGCGTAGTATTAAATTGTCACATTCACTAGATTCAACAAAACCAAACTTTTTAAAGCATAGATAAGTACAATTTGAAACTGTAAGATTGCGAACAAAAATAAATCAAAGTTGAGCAATTTTCGGATTTTGTAAGCATCTTTTAGCATGAAAGTTTGCTATATTGAGAAAGCTTAGATTGAGCCTTGCATGTCAAAATATTCTTTGAAAACACCTCGTCTTTATTTGGGGACCATAAGTTTTGGGTTCAGAGCAACCAACAAGCAAAACTAGAAAATGAAGAACTCTTAGCAAGGAAGTAATTTGAAGCATGTAGCTCGTGTAAAGCAAATCTAGTCACCAACTTGCTCAGCTATGTTGTTCCACTATCTTCTACTACTTTACTTATAGGCAAAATAGCACAATACTGCATGCATAGTGCCCTGTGGTACCGCTGTTATGGTACCGCCGATATCATAACAGTGGTACCGCCGGTATAGTACCGCCCTGGGATCCGCGGTACCAGGGCGGTACCATAATAAAAAAATTAAAAAAAATATTGAAATTTTTTCCCGTGTTATTTTCGTAAAAAAAAATCTTTTTGTTTTTGTACCCGGTACCGCGGGACCTATGACTACATGAAATAGAGAAAGACACTTAAAAAGAGTGATCAATAGCAACATGACAATCTCTATAGAAAAGGTGATGACAAAAAGCTAATTTGAACTCAAACATAAACTACAACTAAAATGAGACTATGCAAAGTTTATACTAAGCTGATCTAAGAACTAATTTTGATAAATCAATCTAATAAACGAGGAGCTACTATTCATATCTAATATCTTGAAAGCTAATAAATCCTAACTAAGAAATAGTAGGCCTTAGGCATGGTCTAATGACAACATAGGCCAAGTATTGTCAAAGCACCTTTCTGGCAGTGCGGAATTGGGCTCCATATTCTGCACTATTTAGATCCTTCTAGAGAACTTGAATTTGTTTTCCTTCAGTTTTTGTTTTTGAAAGAGACCATTATTTTTAGTTTTGGACTTTAATTCCCTCTACAATGTTCATAACTTCATATATTCAATTTAAATAGATTTTGGTTTACTCTCATCATATAGTCAAAGGTCATCCTATGATTTGTTCACATAGGTTCCTTGAAAGTACGGCACTAGAAATTTGTATTTTTCAAACTTGTGACTTCGTTACTTTCATGTTTTTTTTTGGAATTTTGTGGGGATATATTTATATGCTTGTGTTTTGTACTACTAGATTCTTCTATCCTTTTGCATCTATTTGAATCAAATTGATCTTCCTCTTGTAGGCTTCTCCTGTTGTGGTTTAGAGCTCCTTTGTTATGAACACGATCACAAATATTGGTATCAAATGAAGAACAATGGCTAAAGCCCTACAAGCAGTAGCTAAGCATAGACGAGATCTCTCACAAAAAGCCCAAGCAATACATGATAGAAGAGAAGGAATACAATAATCTACCTAATGACTAAATAATAGGCCTATATATACTATCTAGAGGCCCCTAATGAAACCTTCTAGAGATTAGGGCAAAATTAGGGTACTTGGGTCCCATAAGGACATGCTCTTGATAGTAACTAGCCTAGTACCTAAATGTATACTAATTAGAGCAACTAGTAATCAGGGTTAGGGAAGGACGAGTTCATAACACTCTTAGATGAGTTCATAACACTCCCCAACTCTAAAAAAACATTGCCTTTAATGTTGAGCTATCTAGTTCTATCGGGGTTATGTGTTATTCATGTATTTTTTGTGGCTTTGTCAGAGGTTCATGTTCCTATAGCAGTTAGCATACATGTCAATGTCCTCTCAATTCTACAACAATTCCTAGTTCATTACACTCCATCTCATAAGTAAAATGCTACAACAGATAATCTAGGTTATTATACTTCATGTGGTGATATTCCTAGTATCTCTTCTATGTCTGAGGAGCTAGTTCGTGAGGATGTTAGTTCAAATTCCATGGGCCTTGTGTGTCGCTAGGAATCCCTATACACCACCATATTCACTTGTTCATGTCATTGCTTGACATTCTTGGTCTAGACGCATTGGTTCCGCCACATTAAGCTAATCGTGCCAAATGAATACAATGATTACATTTATTTGGTACAACAGAAGCATGCCAATACCCATTCTTTGAAAGATTTTTTGAGCTCCTACATATTCTCTTGCATTTACCAATAAATTTGACTCCCAAGCACACGAGCCACCCTTCTCAAATATCTTGGGATCTACATATATTATCATTAGACGTACCTAAGTTATGTAGTAGATGCCACTCTTCTAGATTCAGTAAGCCGAATTGTCAAGCACAAAAATTCTTATTTTCAAGAAAAAAAAGTAAACAAAAACCCCCTTAAGGTTCTCAATCATCTGTGATGCTACCATGATTTTGAATTCTAGTGATCATGATGGTAATGATCATATTGATTGTCCACCAATATCGTTTAACATTTCCAATTTGTGGCTTATTTTCCTTTTTGCTCATCATCATCTTTACTCAACATTTTCAATTTGCAGCATTGATTTTCAGCTTCTTCATCCTTATAGAAATTATGGGGACACTGTCTTTTTGTACATGAGGATAATTTTAGCGGATTTGTTGTGGACATGCATTAAGACATTAGGTCTTCACTTTATTATTCTTCATTTGGACCAATATTTTCTCAGTTGGGTATTTTGGGACCCAACATAGATTCTCAAAATTTATTAGATTTGTAGATTAGAGATCTATTATTGTGCCTCAAAAGTGGGGGAGTACACTTCAGCCCTAATTGATCAATTCAAAGGCTTGAGTATCCTTCAATAGGCCTATAAGCCTCATAATCTTTGGTATTTGTTTGACAATAGGCATGAAGACTAGCATAGTTAGAGAAGGAGACTTCAGCCTTGTATTCACTTTAGGTTCAGCAAGATGCATTCTTGTGGAGATCATACATCGTTGCGTTGCAGAAATCTGATCTATACACTAAACCTTTTTGGTTCTTTCACTGTTTTGTGTTGGATTTGGTAATAACTATAACATTTTATGTGTACATGACTTGATCGATATGCTAAATACTCTGTGTTTCTGAAATTGATTAGAGAATAAAATTCACGAGGAAGATCTCACAAGGTATGTTCAATGTGAATTCAAAGTGCTTTCTTATGATTCACAATGCAAGAATTGTTCGTCATTGTATTATGACAGCCTCTCTTGGCCCTACCTTTGTAACCATTTGCTTGTACATACAAATTTCAGTAGGAACTTGAATCAAAACTGTTTCAAATTTGCGAACTGTGTTGCAAGCATAGAATGCGTGAACCGTGAATCCAAGAATCATAGGAAAAGGATTCACAGAAGATGGAGGATATCTATAGCTGGAAATAAGGATATTTACTTAAGTTGGCCAATTGGGAATGACTGGTTCAACACGGGCTATAGATATTTCAAAACCTTCAATGAACGTCACCAAGTGAGGGTCCTACGATAGACTAAGAAGTGGGTACTCAAGCAAGAGGCCTTTAATACCCTACCATGAAATATCTACAGCCTTCAAAATATTTGGGCAGGCATGAGAAATCAGGTTCAAGAATAACGCATGGTGTCTTTATGGCCAACACAAGAAAGCTCACTGCGAAAAACTAGCTGAGTTATTCAAAATACTAGTTGGAGTAATTTCATGATTCTTTATTACTCGTATACCCATGGTCATGATGCTTATGTGGGTGATCATTATTCATAAAGATAGCACCATCCATTCCTAGAAGACTATAGTTTAAACACTTGAGTTGACCTTCCATATGCATGCTTTGCCTAGCACGATAGTGAATGAGTTGAGTCTGAGCCAGGATGTTCCTCATGCTTTTGCTGTTGAAAAACGATTTGGGTGGAAAAAGTACCCTCCAGAATAAAAGATCCTTATAACATTAGCAAGCATTCAACCCCTGCTATGAGCAATTCATAGGGATGGACAGGCTACGGCTAAGAGCTACGAGGACAGAGTGAAGTGGTACTCACAGTTGTAAGATGGAAAGTGCTAGGGCATATTTTGCTGATATGCAGGAAACTTTTCCTTAGCTCAAATTATCCTAGAAAGAGAGCTATGGGGTACACAGATAAACCTGGTCCCTTCTAACTCTGCTTGCTAGGCATAAACTTGTATTGCTTGTCTTGATAATACACTTAATGATTCCACAAGCTTTTGCTGCAATTTACACATTTTCCATCAAAATGTCCATTTGCATTCATGGAAATTTAGGTGCAATAACTCTTACCTTATAAATCAGAATTCTAAGCAAGCCCAAAGCACCAGCAAGGCTGCAACTTGTCCAGCGAACCAGAAAAAGGAAAAAACTGGCAGCTGGGCTGTAGGAAAGCCTCACTTGCAAGCACGCACCATCAAACTCCCGTGGAATTTCAGCTGCCCTGAAAGCAGAAGGAAAAGTTGTCAGGAAAGCACGTTGAGTTGATCCAGTGATAGAAATATGAGAGCTTCCTTTCAGTTCAAGAAGATTTTCAAAAATCTAAAACTGCAAGAATTTTCTGTTCTTGTAAGATAACTAATGCCCTTCACCAACCATTAGGTACGCAACTTGATTGAGAGCTTTATGGTCAATAAAGCTTCTTGGCTTGGCCTCATGGATTCTTAAGACCAGATCATCAAGGATAACATCCGGGAAGTGGAGGAAGGGAGCTCCTGGTTCTAGTATGTGGTGGAATGCACTTCCAGGAGGTGCTAGCACATCCTGGAACTGTGAAATGATAGCGCGTCCTGGACATCTAGGAACTCACTGATGGTTAATAAGCATGTGGGTCAAAATGACTTTCTTCAACATGCTGTGTATCGAAGATGAACATCCAGTCGGTGCTGTGTGAATTTGCTTTAGGACTAGCTTATAAAAACCCAAAAATGGGAATTTAAATTTGAGTATAATCCTGTCCGTTTTGTCATCTTATTCATAGATTGTTCTTGCAGGTATAATACTAGCAAAAAGACGAAGTGACGTTGAAAGCAGAAGAGAGGATCAAAGAACTAACAATGTATTGACATGCTGGATGTCGGCTTCCAATAATTTCAAAGACTCCTTGAAAGATCTCGGATGTCTCTTAGAAAAAAGTATCATTGGAAACACTCCAAATATGCTAGAAAAACAACTGAAAAGGGTCCTTTCAACCTGGTAACTGTTTGCGCTTCCAAAGTTTTATCAGCTGTCGAATCGAAGAAACACACTTAATAATAAGAATTATGTAAATGCGTCTGTTGAGTTTTTTCTGCAATTCCAGAACAGAAAATATCCTACAGGCGCTCAAGGCTTCGTCCTTTGCTCAACTTTCGTCATATGCCGTGGACTTAGACTAAGATGCAATGAACAGGCAATTTTCTACCAAGTCGTGATCAACTCCGTTCTAAATATGTAAAGAGCGTACTCATTTAGTGCCTTCGAAGAAAGATTCTCAGCGAAATCTCGTTAGTAGCGTCAACAACAAGATTTCCCCTGGAAGTTCGTTCAACACTTGGAACATCTTTGAGACTTTGAACATGACAAAGGAAAATTTCTCAAGCAAGGTTCAATATAACACCCTCTCCGTGGACTTTTTAAGCAATCCTTTTGTCAGAAACTCAATCTACTTGCATGCGTGCATACTGCATAGCATTAGATATCAGTTAGCTTCAAAACTTAGTGTTGCCGTACATTTTGCAACAGTCAATATTATTATTATAATAATAACTGTCCATCATCCCCTGTCCTACATGTACGGAGAGGCAGTGACTTCAGAGTTCAGAAGAAGACATATTGCATTACGCCTCAACTTTCAAGCATCAATATCATTGAAAGCTTTCCATTATTGGCGACGCAGGCGTTTCGTATCTAGTGGGGCTTGCAAATCTCATCATTGTACCCTGCAACCTTGTTATTCCAACATATTGTGTGCGAGTATCATTCCTGAGAAGAAAATCATAAACGCAATAGCTTTTGCTTTTAGCCATGCAAAAGCCTTAAAAGATTGCACAAGCGTTGATTCATTCCATGCAACCAGAACGCCAACATTTCATCTCGACTCTAGAACCTTCATTATTTTTCCTTATAATATGTAAAACATTGCTTTTCTTGTGTGTTATAAGCTATAACCTTCATCAGTTTCAGCCTTACAAAATATGGATTAATGAATTCCCGACTTCCAGTGCAATATTATCACGAACATTTGCAAAAATGAGAACAATTTGTATCCAACCAAGAAATAATTGCATTTTCCAAGACAAGCAGGATGGCAATCCAACGCATTAAATCTCTGTTTTCTCTTAAACTTTGTTCATCTCAGACTCAGAGCTTCTTCACGTTTACCGACGATGGCCAGGAAGCGAGACGGCTCGATCGGCCAAGTGGCTGGCATTCGAGCAACGAGGACGAGAGACGAGAGATAGAAGAGAGACTGTTCGTCCCCCATCTCTTTACTCTGCCCTCGAGGTCTTAAGCCCGCAGCCGTCGGATTCTCAGTGACCGTGCAGATTTTGCCACATATATCTAAGCAGCCCAGTGAGCCATCTCCACGTGGCTGCAACGAGGTGATGGTGGAGGTTCACTATTTCAGTTGGTTGTGTTTAACAAGGGTTAGTGATAACTATCTATTAAAACGACGTTAACTTAATCACGGTTCGAATGGAAAATCTTTCATATGACCGTCTAGGACGGTGAGCTTTGGTGGGCTGTCCTTTCCATACAAGCTTTACTAAATTCAGAATGATTGCAAGTTTTTGCTTTTTTCTTTTCAAAATGACAAGTGGCAAGGGTTGGAAACCTTAGAAATGCATTCAACTGGTATGCTTTACATATTTTCTTAGCAAATTGAGCCTTTCATATTGAAGACATTCTTATTGAAACTAATAACACCCTCTCACTACCACTATGTCGAGTGCCAGTAGAGGATTTAATGTCCAAGCTTTTTCATTCACATTTGAGCTGTTTTTTTTTTTTTTAAAGCTTAATTGCATTATCATATATTCACAAAAATACAAGTACACAAAACGGCTTCACGACCGAAAACTGTCTGAGGTCCAAAAGTATTTTTCAAAGTCCAAAGGCAACCAAGCTGGCATACCACGCAGGGTAGCAAACTGAAACTAACTTAAGTAGTACTTAAAAAAAATATAGCAAGCCGTCGCAGATAAAGAAGGGGGGTCCCCCTCAAACACCTGCTGATTCCTCGCTGTCCATATCTTCCACAAGACCGCCAGCCTGCACACATGCCAGAAAATGAGAGTAGAGGAGTCTGTCGGAAGGGAGTCCCCAAGGAGGATAGTGTCAATGTCCATAGAGAAAGTGAGACCCCAAGTCGAGAAGATGTGACTCGGCTCCAGCCAAAGGTGCCGATGACAATGAAGGAACAAGTGCTCCACCGTTTCTTCAGACAACTGGCAAAGTGGACAAAGGCGATCATTAAGGAAAGGTCATTTGGAAAGCAAGGGTAAGGATTTGGTAAGAATGTGGTAGGCAAGGTATCGTAACTTTCCTACAAGCAGAGAGCGGGCGGTTTTAGACGACAGCGCCAGCCAGACAATGAATGAGAGGTTGTCCAGAGGCGGTTAAGATAGTCCGGGAAAAGGGAAGGGAATTATCAACGATGCAGAGAGGAATAATCAAAGAGAGAACAAGTAAGGGCGGAGTCCCAACTTGAAAGATCAAGGGGCGTGACTTGAGTTATATGAAGTGGAATGGCACAAGATGCAGCCAGGAAAATCAGTCGACGTTTAGCTAAAGAAAGGACAGAGGAAGGTAGAACCTGGCAAGGAGGGACGTGGATCAATTAGTAACATTGTCAGCAAGGAGTTGGTGTGAGAGCAGCCCTAGAGGAGAATAGCTAGGGGAAATACGGGAGAGCGAGGCCGCTTCATGGAAGGCACTAGACAGGGGTTCAGTGGCAATGGCAAACAACATGGGGGACAAGGGACAACCATGCCGAATGCCACAAGTTGAGGCAAAATTGGGAGAAAGACACCCATTAAAAAGGATTTTAGATGAGAAAGGGTGATAAAGAGCACACACAAAATTCAAAAAGGAGGAAGGAAAGCCAAAAGCTTGGCAAGAAGGCAAAATATAGTCCCAACTGATTCGATCAAAGGCTTTGTCAAGATCCAAGCAGAGGATAATAGAAGGAACGACCGAGGCAGCAAGTGAATCTGTTGTCGTCCAAACATTAAGGATAGAGCCCATGATGTTACAGCCTTTAACAAACCCAAACTGCTCAGAGGAAAGGAGGGAATGAAGGAGGGGAGACAGACGGGCCATAGCTTTAGCCAAGGTCTTGTAGGAAGTATTCAGCCTAGTGAGAGGGCGAAAATCTGATAGCAAAAGAGGCAAAGAGATCTTGGGGATAAGTTTAATCAGACCTTCAGACATCGACACAAGCAAGGTCGCGGCAGAGCAAGCTAGGTTAGCAATATGAAGTAGTCTTGGGCCCAACAGATCCCAAAACTGAAGGAAAAAAATTCAGGAATGACTCCATCAGGCCCTGGAGTCTTACCAAGAGGCAAAGAAAGAAGGGCGACATGCATTTCAGCCAATGAAAAGGGCTCATTTATCTTGGAGATCTGGTCAGGGGAGAGCAAGCACTTGGTGCGGCAAAAGGATTGAAGACGGTGGGGGTCCGGGGGCAAAGCGGGTTTAAAGGATTGAAAAAGAGAGACAAACTGAACCATTGAAGGAGAGTCGGAGATGATAGAACCAGAGACTGAGAGAGAGTGGGTAAAGTTAGAAAAGTGCTTGCGGCAGAGGGCCCAAAGAAAAAGGAAGAGGGCAGGTCACCATTATGGAGGCAGTTGAGTTTGAAACAAATCATAAGACCAACCGCTATGTAATAATCATGACGCCGAAGAATAAGTTGGCAGCGAAGCTAAAGATCAGAGTATAGCGTAGAATCCTTAGTAGATGTCTGGGCAGCAGCTATGCCTTTAGGAGGATCAATGCCAAGGACCAAAGTCTGGAATGAGAGCAAGAGTGTGGCTGGCCTGCATGTTTGAGAAAGGCCGTGCCATTAGTAATCATATCCTGAAATGAGGGGGAAGAGGCGAGACTAGCTTGGAGAGCCGATCGAATGGGAAGAGAGGACAAAAGGGAAGAATTCATGATGTAAGGAGAGTGAAAAGAGTGGGTCGGAAGGGCATGGAATGAGCATTAGAGCAGGACAGGTCTGTGATCAGAGAGAGTGGTAAATTGATGAGTTTCAGCCTTGATGAGTCGAAGCCAGTTAACAAAAGAGGAAAGCTAAAAATGGTCCAGCCTGGCAGATCGGAAAGAGGGTCCAAGACGACAGTTAGTCCAAATATGATGCGGGAACTGGTGTAAGACGTTAGAGGCATCCAGAAGAGAGTGAGAGGACTGAAAAGACGACCAGACAGCGTATTTGGAAGGCGAGATAGTATGCAGGCCATCAGAAGGGTCAATGTACATGTTAAAGTCTCCTAGAACAATCAAATGGTCATCTAGAATAGGCGGTAAGGACGACCAAAAGTCAATGTATTCAGAGGTAAGGCAAGGAGCGTAGAAGTTAAGAACAGAGAAGGTGAAGCGTAATTTGCGAAGGCGAAGTAGGACCCACTTACCAGCTGAATCAGAAGAAGTAGAGAGCACTTGCCAATCACGAGAAACAAGCGTTAGAACTCCCCCGCGAGTGCCTTTAGCAGGAGAGACACCGTAATGGAATAATGCAGCAAACTTCTTGATGAGGCAGTGCTAGTTGAATTCTCGAAGTTTCGTCTCTTGCAATGCAATCAAAATATACTTCGAGGGATAAGAGGCCAAGACTTGAGCCATGCAAGTGCGGCGTACCAGATCGTTTAGACCTCGTACATTCCAAGAATAAAGATTCATTCGGAAGAGAAGGAGAAGGCATAGTTTGCAGCGGCAAAAAATTGCATGCAATCACAAGTATAATGCACCAATGGATAGTAGAACCCAAGAGAAGCATGTATAAGAGAGAGGCTCATGTGCCAACAATCCAGGCAGAAACTTGGCACGAAGGTCCCGCTCGTAAGCCTGTTTGAGGCGTTAGTAGCAGTAGAGCGCTTCTTAGTGATAGTTGTAGCATGCACCACTGCAGGCTGGGCAATTGGAAAAGCCATTCGCGAGGCTGAGCTGGTGCGGGCTGCCATAGACAGCAAGGGCACTGCTACAGTCGAAGGTAGAAGCCCCTGTGAAGAGGCAACGGGTGGCTGCAACAAAGCAACAGCATGCTCCTCAGGATAATCGGCCCATCGGGCTGTCACAGCAAACCCAAGACTAGAAAGATGGTGCGTATCCAGGGGAGTCTGAGTGTTGTCGAGGGAAACTGTGACCAGAGGCTCCATTGTAGCAGAGGAAGACAACAAAGTTGAGGGCATTGAAGCCTGTTTGTTGCCAACAGGTAGTCTCAGCTGCCAGCATAGAACCTAAGGGCGACTCAAACGTAGTAGCAGACACTTGCACAGGCTATCGGGAGGGTCAGCTTGCCAATGCGGATGCATCCAAGGGTGTAGCAGCAGAGGAGGCAGAGTAGACATAGCCAAAACAGCCTTCAATGTCGACTCGAGCGGATTTGAAACCACTGTCCCTGCCATAAAAGGTATAGGCATGTGTTGCGGAGGCATCGCCGATAGGAAGGGGACAATTTGCCACAACATGACCAAGACGATGACATCTGTAGCAGGAGTCTGGGAGCCCTTTGAAGATGACAGCTACATATAGGAACGGTCGGCACAAAGAAAGTGAATATGCTCCACCAGGGGTTGAGACAACTTCTAGAGGATGCAAGTGCGAACGTGAGAGGAAGGGTTGTGGGCTTTCCAAGGTTGCAGTAGAAGCACCTTCCCTAAGTTGTCGAGAATGAAGTCCAAGGCTAGCAGAAACTTGGGGGAAAAGCAGGGGAGCTCCACCCACACCGGGACTTCCAGCTGAGGGGTGTCATCAATGGAGAAGGAGTTAGTGTATCAAGTCACATAGACCGAGTTCCCCC
Source organism: Diphasiastrum complanatum (assembly GCA_029204225.1). NCBI lineage: Eukaryota > Viridiplantae > Streptophyta > Lycopodiopsida > Lycopodiales > Lycopodiaceae > Diphasiastrum > Diphasiastrum complanatum. The sequence goes on along the minus strand of CM055107.1, from coordinate 21,290,602 downwards.
CAAAGAGCTAAGGCCCATTTGCAAGCACAGAATTGACCTCAAGAGCACTACCGAGAGTAAAAAGAAAAAACCCTCTACCCAAAGCCTGAGAACCTAGGACTTTGACATTCAGAGGGCCCCACTATATCTCCTCGAATCTCTTGGCATCATCCGCGTACAATGGTTTCCCCATAAAATATGTAGCAATAGTAGTATCAGCAAGCAATGCGAGGTAATCATTATAAAGAGTAGGGTGAAGCTGGAATGAATGCACCTTCAGATTAACTTGCGAAGCGAGATTGTCATATTGGCTAGCAACTTCTGATGACGTCAGTGTCTGCGCTTGCATAAATGAGAGCGCCCGATGTGCAATGAGACAAAAGGCACTATCTGTTGAGACCGTGTTGATCTGTGGGGCTGTTTTCTGGGATCCCCCTGACTCCTTCTCTTTCTATACTTGCGCTTGCTGGCCCCCACTATGCTTGTTGAAGAAGGAGGTAGTGGCTCTGGAGATGGAGGCAGAGGGTACGAATCTGCCATGCTGGTTGAGTAACGGGCAGCAAGAGAAGGGAGAAGGCAAGCTGCTAACATAGCGCTTGGTGTGGGAACCCACCAGCTCCGAGGAGCTAACTAAAGGTAGAAAAGCAGCCAGAGTAGGTGGAGAGAGAGGAGGGAGCTACTTTGCCAGACCAGCACTGACAGGGTACAAAAGCTCGGCTGAGCACAAGGTTTCTGAGAGAGCAAGAAGCTCCAGAGTAGCAGCGGTCGTAACGCGATCCAAAACCTCTCCAGAGAAAGACGAGGAGGAGACAAAATAGGGAGGAGGAGGAGACTCCATAGGAATCGTTGAAGTGTGCGAGATGTCCATCGTGGTATCACTCGTGCAAGGAGGAACAACCCCCTTTAGAAGCATTGGATCACTGCCATGAGAAAAGTCCATATCCATCTCCACGTCGGTGGAAAGCCCTTCCTCCACCATCGCTAGCTCCTTATTATCCTCACTGGCTCATTTGAGCTTTAATATAAGGGTTGTGTTCATGCTAAGAGCCTCGCAAGTGCAATTCACCCTACTAAAGAGAGACATTAGACAATAATGACATCCTAGATTATACGTTAAGCATCCTCTTTTAGCTCCTTTAGGCACATGCGGGCTTGGCATTTACAAGCTGCAATGCATGTCAAAGGCTAGTTTGTCTTTAAAGAAAGGCAAAAAATTTAAAAGCATGTTATTTAAATGGCAAACTTAAAAATTGCCCTTCCATTTGAAAGGTAACTATAAAAAGTCAAATGTGCTAGTTTTAAAATTTTAAAAATTTACGTAAAATATAAGGTAAAAATATATGTAGAAATGGTTGAAAGGTTATATTATTTTATTTGAAAGGTACCCTTGCATTATACATGTCATGTGAAAGGTAAGAAAAAAGAAAGCCCACATAGGTTGGGTGCACGTCAAATTCCAAGCCTGGGACACACAACTATCTAAGCATTCTATATCTCCTCCATTCTACATCGATTGAATTTGAAAATGGCTCTTATGATTGGCCCATTGAAATTGAGTTGCCAATGGTACTTCAATGTCTTGCTAATGAGACTAGCTAAAATATTTAGCTTCAGTTGTCCTTATATGCCAAATGGCCCCTGTCACCTCATGTGCCAAATTGTGGCAACTCAAGCTCGATATGAAAGTAGGAAAGGCTTTGCATTTACCTTTGGAACCAACATTGACATGCCTCCATTCTAAAGAATGGACTTGCCCATTCCTTAGCCACTCCTAGAATATTGGGCAAGTTTAAGCACTTTCCTTTCGAATCACCAAATGCACAAAAAATCAAAGATGAAGAGGGCATCTAGGTGATTATGCTTTATTATTCTAGTGAGGATTTCAGTCTTTTCATTCACATTTCAATTGTGATAGGTTACTTATGTTCCCCCATATGAGTCGATAAGAATGTTACATGTGACAATGGAGACCAAGGCTTGAAAGTTGGACACCTAATCGTGCTCCAAAAGTGGCTTGGATAATAGTATTACATGTGGCAATGGAGACTAAAGCTCAAATCTTGGAAAAAAAAAAGGGGGGGGGGGGGGGGAAGCGGGGGGGGGGGTTGGACCACCTGAGAGATGTCCATAATTGGCTTGGATAAGAGTGTTACATGTGGCATTGGAGAACAAGGTTCAAATCTTGAAAAAACGGACACCAATATGTGTTTGACATGCTTCTTGGTTTCCAAGGGGAGGCATGAACTTGGGGCCAAAGAAACTTTGGATGCCAAACTAACCAATGAAGCCAACCTCGTTGGGTGTGTACATGTGTTTGGCATGGAGGATCTTGGTTTGTAATGGTTTTGGCTTGGTATTGAAGTATGGTATGAAGATTCATATACTAGTTTGCCACAAGCTAATTATATCTTGAAGTTATTGTAGAAGTTTAGTATGCATGATTGTTAGATCATGTAGTGAGAAAACTCTATGTCAAAACTCATCAATAGCCTTATCCGTCTCACATCTCATCAATAGCCTTATCCATCACATTTCTTTTGAAGTTGGACTTTTTAGCCAATTCATGTTTGAACCTTATAAAATACACTGAAATGCGGCAAAAATAGTATCTAGTTTTATTAGAGGGACTGTGAATTATGGTTTACTCTTTGAATATGTTGAAACTCCTTGATTGCATGGCTATGCACACAATCATTGGGCAAGATATGTCGATGATTATATATCTACTTCATAGTTTGTTTTCTCATACATCTAGTACAAATTTTGGTCAAGTAAGAAACAACCAACCATTGCATTATCTTCTACTCCAATAGAATATAGAGCTATGTGTAATTCAACTTGTGAGGCAATTTGGTTAGGACATATACTTGGCAAATTTGGTCTTCAACAAGAGAACGATAAAACAATGTTTTGGGATCATCTTTCTCTGTGTAAAATTGTCAAAGAATCATGTGCCTTATAACATATAGGGACATTGAAGCTCACAATCATTTTGTTAGAGAGAACATCTAAAATTGAGGCAATTAATTTTCTACGTTACAAAAACAAAAGATCAAGTATTGATATTTTCACAAAGGAAACTTCTAAGAAAAAGTTTCTCAAGTTTCAACATCATGTTTTTGTACAAGAAATCAAAATAACAAGTGAGGGAGATTTAAAAACCCTTTTTTATTATGTTGTACTTTCCTCTCTTTACGTCTAGTTATCTTGGACATATGTGCCCAATTTATGTCCATATCGTCATTGTTCATTGGTCAAATAAATTGTCTTCTAATTTAAGTCCCTAATAATAGATTATATGGTTCTAAGTTTGTTTAGACACCTTGCATGTTTGACATATACTACATGATCTGGGTGGACACTTGTAGAATAATTGTTGACACCTCGTGCATGTTTTCCATGAGGTGTCACCATTCTACTCTCATATACATTCGATGCCTATATAAACTCCATTGAATAGTTCATCATCCATGTAGGTCATTTAAATTATGTGCTTATTTCTCTAGCATATTAGAGAAGATGCCATGTTCCTGGTTTTCTAGAAGTATCATGTCATTTTGAGAGCTTCACCTCTTGTTTTATACATTATAATCATGGATACTATCTCTTTTCTGCATTTAAATTGACGATCTATCACTTGAATGTGCTAATCCTAAGTCAAGTTAATATTCTACATGGTTCTAAGTCGAGTTCTTGATAAAAAATTGTATGGTTCTAAGTTTGTTTAGACCCACCCCTTACATGTTTGACACATACTCGATGATGTGGGACACTTGTAGAATGGTTATTGAGACATCTCACATGACTACATGGGGTGGGCCGACACTTGTCACCATTCTATACTCTTTGTACATTCAAAGCTTCTATAAAACTCCATTGAAGAGTTTATTAGCCATGTAGGAAATTTGAAAGTTGTGCTTATTTCTCTAGGCTAGTGGATAAGATGCCATATTATTGGTTTTATATAATGTCATGTCATTTTAAGAGCTAGTTTGTCTACTTTAATATGTACTTTTTTCTATACATTGTGATACAAAATACTACATATTTTTTTGCATCTAAATTGATGATCTATAATCTAAGTGTGATGCTTGATAATGTTGTTATAGCACTCATGTTGTTCAGTTTTTTAACATGGGATTGTGCAATGTATTATTATATGATTTGAAATATTTTCAACATTCTTAACACATTAAATTTCATTGCTGAATATATTGCACAGGTTGTGGGATCATGCCTGATTAGGTTTTGGAGGAATTGATTTTCAGTATCTTGAGCAGTCCATTGTATTTTTGCTTATTTTTCCTAGACTACACATAAATGTTGGCCAACCTATATTATGGAAACGTTACTCTGATAAAAAAATAAAAAAAATAAAAGTCAGTGGGCCAAGCCACCGCATAATTGTAGACGTGTGTAGTTATTGTTTAGAAGTAGAGGTATGTATACATGCTCAAATCTCGATATTCAATACTAGAGTGTGGCAATTCTTCAACATTTTATCATGAAGTGCATCTTTCACTATCAACATTTTTTTTAAAAGCTTCCAAATAGACCTAAGAACTTGATGACTTAGTACTTGGATTCCTTTGAGATAAAATGACATCTTGAAAATATAAGAATGTTCGCCAGGCCCACCCTTGCCTGGAAATTTGCTGCCATGGAAAAATTCAAACATTAAATTTTTTTTAAGCAATAGAAGGCTATCAAGGCCATCTCCTAAAGGCAAGGAAGCATTCCTTGCCGATGTCACCATCCTACGCAGTCTGTCATGCAATTGTGTTTATTCAAATAAAATTTAGACTAATGAACTTTGAAAAGTCAAACTCTAAGTCTAAAACAAAGTTGGCCTCAATTTGCCAAATATGGAAATGTAGCAAATATGATCAAACTAGTTGAATCTTTCACAATCCTCACTAGAGTAATCTACCAAAAAAAATGATTTCTACACTCTAGCCTTCCATTAGTGAATAGAAGCAAGCACACTCCCCCTCTCTCATAGATTGGAAAAGACTCTCTCCAAAGCACTAGAGAGTGTCCTCACAAGCCAATGAGAAGAGGGGAGGCAAAGGAAAGGCCAAGAGCCCCATAAGTTAGTGGAATGTCAAGAGACACCTTTCATAACTTATGTTTCTTGGATAACCACTTCTTGGTTGCTTTAGTGAGATCAAGGGACCCTAGTAGGTGCACCCTCCTATTAGGTGCCAATAGGAATTCTAGATTGATTCTTCGAATCTCTAGAATATCAAATATGGCAATTAAGGATTGTCTGGAAGCAAGAGCTGGTGGTATGGGACATCAGTAATTTTGGACAAAAAATTCTAGGACTGTAAAGATCTGATTATCAATGATAAATTTGAGTACCTAGTCATGATATGGGAAAATTGTAGGCCACCGGTTATTTGAAGGGTATTTTGGGAAACTTTGAGATTTAGTCCGGACCCATTAATGGTATCTCATAATTTACAAAATCAGAGAACCCTTAAAACTAATTCTCACCTTTTCAAAGAACCCTTACTTCTTTAAAAATTTCTCATATTTGGACATCAAATAAAATTCATATGATCCTTCCGGCATGGAAATTATTTTCAGAAGGATTGTTTATAATCATGTGAATAACTACTTGGATAAGGCTTGGAATTTGGAATGTTCCAAGATGTTAGTATTTTCGGTTTTTAAATTCCAGATTCTCTTTTATGCATAAATAGATCAAATAGATGATAGTTACTATCACTCATGTTAAGAATATCAAGCAGAGAAGTCATGTGTATAATAGAGTGAATCCTTTTGGGAAGGCACTTATTATTGACTTTTCACGACTCCGATATTTTCATTTATCATCTCTCTAGCAAACTTTTATGAGAAATTGAAAATTTCTCTTAAAAGGAGGGGTGAAGTGATGAGTAAGATTCTATCAGAGGATTTACTAGTTGCACATATTGGAGAGAAATTCTCCAGGGATTGTGTGGAACAATCTAGAATCAGAAATGGATTGAAATTGGAAATCATTATAAGAAATACGGTGTAAGATCAGAAGTTACTAATCTCAGTTGATGGAATAGAGGTAAGTTTGATCATGGAATATCTGTTTTCAATCAACCTAATCCTAGTTGGAGTACTAGGATCACCGAGGGGTTGATTGGGTGAAATTTTTAATATAAAGTTGTAAATGGGTTGGAAAAATCGTGAGAGAGAATGTGTTTCCAGTCTCAGAGATTTTCCAGATATGTTATTCACTCAAGAGAAATAGAAATCCTTTGTAGTTGAGTTACAAGATTCTCAGTGAGATATGAGAGTAACATATGTGGATTCTGGAGGAATTTGCTAGATAGGACATATGTGTTATGTACTGGGTCATAATGAGATTATTCTTATATGTGCACGTTTAATCTTGTATGGATCTACTATATATTCCTCGTTGCTAGGGTTATTTGGTGCACTTAACCTAGTCGGTGAACATAGACATATGATCAAGTATTGTTGAAACAGATACTTGCAGAGTTAACTGATCAGCCATTCTTACATAAGGGTGACAATTTCAAGAGCATACCATGGTTTCAAGAGAAGGTGAAAGTGAGAGAGAGAGAGAGAGAGAGAGAGAGAGAGAGAGAGAGAGAGAGAGAGAGAGAGAGAGAGAGAGAGAGAGAGAGAGAGAGAGAGAGAGAGAGAGAGAGAGAGAGAGAGAGAGAGAGAGAGAGAGAGAGAGAGATTGTGTGTGTGTGTGTGTGTGTGTGTGTGTGATGTGAAAGAGAGATAGAAATCCGAGAGTTTGAGCTCCAAAAATCTTGCAATCACAAAATAGCATAGCCTCCTTGAGGTAATGCCTCCATCCTCTTCTCCAAAGCTCTTGTACACAACAAACAACAAAATGGCAGAGCTTAGATGCAACATCCTTCCATCCTCTAGGTAGAGGGGCGCATTTCCACTTATATAGAGAGTGAAGAGTCCTTCCAAAGTGAGTGAGGTGTCAAGTTCAAGTGCATGAGGTGTGAGTGGACTTAGGGGAAAGTGGAGTGCATGGATAAGGTGTATTAGTTAGAGAGGGTGAATGGGTGATGTGTATTAGCTTGGGGAGTTATTATGGTGATTTGGCATTTGAAGTAAGAGTGTAGGAGGGCGTCTCATTCTAGGTGTCAAATAGCCTAGAATGCATGTGGAAAAGTAGGTGGGAGGTAGGTGGTACAAGGTTCAAACTTGACTTTTATTTACATATAATTTTTCATGATTACAACTTGGGAATTCACCCAAGTGCAATCTTCCTAAGGAAGAGCCAAGGTATATGTCCATCTTGTTTTTGCATAATGTCCATCGATTCCTAGGCCCTTTTTTCTAGAGGTTGCCCATCCTCAATCATGGTCATTGGCACTTATTTTCTAGAGGTTGCCCATTCTCAATCATGGTGGAAAATGTCACTAGGGTGATCAGACCCTAGGCCTTATTCTTGTTCTTTATAGACTCCTCTGAGCCTTCATTATAGACTTAGTAATAAGCCTTCTTTATAGACTCTGTTGAGCCTTCATTAGAGACCTTGTCGAAAGCCTTCTTGATTACTATCTTTAATCTTAGAAAGCTTATTGTTTCGAATCTTGTTTCTCTTGGCACTTTCTCGAGTACCTGCACATACCCTCAAAGAGAGGTCAGTCCTTAAGCCCAGAGGGCTTCTTATTCTTGTTCAGATTCTCCAGGTACGTTCGTGTGTACCTGCACATCCCTTCAAAGAAAGGTCAACGTTCATACTACCATTAAACATGGTTCATAGAAGATTCTTAGTTCTACAGGTGTCAATGCCTGTTATTCAATTCATTAAAGAAATAAATTCATACAATATCCTAAAAGAATATTGATCATTGATAATTCTATATCATCAAAGTCTATCCGGGTTGGAAGCTGGGAAAGTCTTTATTACTTAGGAGCAATTTGTCTCTACAAATTACATACACCATCTCTTTAACATTTGGATTTGGCTTGAACTTGTCGACTAGCTTTTTTGCAATTCTCAAGCGAATTGAATCCCTTATTTCATCTTCCACAATCTTAATCAAATCTTTACCCTTCAAAAAATGTTTCATATATTTTTCGGCAATAAAATCTTTTCCAACCGTCTTTTGCAAGAACTCTTTTGTGTCCCTCATACGTCTTTTACTGGCACCACCACCTGGTGCCAAAGCTTCTAGTTTGTGTCTCTTAGTGTTTTCATTTTGTGCTTGTTGATCCATCGAGACTCTATGCTTTCGTTGTAAGCCATATATTGTCCTCTGAAATATACTGATTGAAGATTGCAATTCTTCAATTTTTGCGACGGAACTGGCAAGCTCTATTTTCAAACCGTTTATCTCTTGTTCTAATTTCATATTTATTCCATGCAATGACTTTAAATTGTCATGCATACTCAAGATATGAATGTTTGCCGTATTTGCCAATGTTTCAGCTTGGAATCTTCGAGAATCCATTGCTTGACAATAGCCAAGCGGTCCATTCTGACCATTTCCAATGAACCTTAACAAACTATGTACATCAGAAAATTTAGGAGGAGCATCTACCAGTGGATTATGAGGGTATAAATCACCTCTTACCCATAGGTCAATATGTTTTTTGCCTTCTAATCTACAACAATGCATCTCATACGGATTTAAGTTAACACCCCATGCAGCTTTGTTGGTCGCATAATCCTTCTCTGACTTCACATGTAAGTGATACTTGGTTGTCATCTTGAAGATGTCGAATTTCCCAAAAGAATCTATGTAGAACTTTACAATATACCTTAATCAAATGGTGTCAAAGTTCAATGTGAACTAACCATGATATAAGCTTTATTAGCCATATACTAGTTTCCATCCCTAGGGTCCTATTGTAGTTAGGACAATGAAAGGTCGTCCTATACTAACCCTACTCTAGTTGTAATTTGTAACTTACCTATTAGTTGTCTATTATAGTCTATGCAAATAACCTACAATAGTATATGAAAATGAGACCTACATTTAGGCCTTAACTCTTGCTCGCCTTGTATGGTAACCCAAGGTAAAGGTGCCACGTAGGATGATTAGCATTAAATTAAATTGCAACAGACTCTCCCAACCAGGTCTGCGGGTACTCCAAGAGGTCGGGACACTTGGAGAACAGATGTTTGGACGCGACGAGATGCCTTGAATACTGGAAATAGAATGCCTGGGCCAATAAATCATAGACTGCTTGCCATTTTGACAATTTTTTGGTATGTTCTTTTTTTGTTTAGAACATCAAGATATCATCAGATCAGGAATACAATCAGCCTTTGTCTTTGCAACCACAAGATTTCATTCTTTTTCTAAAGTTTTGATGCACAAAAATATCAAGCAAAATTCTCCTAGACCAATTTTTCTATGCACGATTCATTTATCACCTTCGTGTATTCTAGTACAAAGAGTCAGACTTTTCAAAAATAGAAAAAATATTATTTTTTCTCATATCCTCACTGACAAAAATCTGTAGATAATTCGTTGAGCCTCAAAGCAGGACCATCAGAGCTCTGTATTAGAATTCACGAGCCTCATTGAGAAATCGTAGGCACTGAAAATGAGTTCTAGGTGAAGTTGAGAATTCATGTCCAAAAAAGTCTATATATAAGCCTCACTCATTCTCTCCATGAGTTCATTCCAGATTTCTACTAGAGAGCTCATGTTGAAAATTTTCAAAATTTCTAGAATTGTCTAGAACTCTCCCACTGTTGCTCTCATGGCTTCCAATGATCCCTCGCTCTCACTACATCGCCATAAGGCCCGAAAACCGTATGCGGGTGATATCTTTTTGGTAGAAACCAAGAACCATTCGGCAACATTGCACATACCTCCACTCTACTTGACTTCTCAGTCAACGTAGAATGACTTTGCACTACATTTACTAACCCAAACCCAATCCACCACTGTGACAACTACTCCCATCCATTCTTCTCCTTCAAATGCTCATTCTCCTCCAAAACACCAATCACCTCCACATTCACCTCCTCCAAAACCTCAATCCCCTCCACCTTTATTTCCTCAAAATACATCTTCTCCACCAATTCCATCTCCTTCCATATGACCCTATGCCTTAACCCCACCATGGACGCCCCTTCCCTGACCTTGGACCTTGGGAGCAATTACCACTACAGGCCCAAAAAGTAGTGTGGTTGGTGAATGAGCTGCAATACAACATTTTTGGCACATTGTCAAGCCATCTTACACGGAGCCATCTTACAGCTTCAGACAACGGAGCCATCTTACAACTTCAGCAGGAAAAGACAAATTTGGTGGCTGATTTCACTCAATAGCACCAGTAGATCCAAGATCTCAATGCATACATCTTGCAGCAGCAATAGATGCTCAGCCATCTTCAAAACCAAATCCAGCTGAAAGATCAACAAATCTCCAACTTGCAAACTACCACAGCCACCCTTACTACGGAGCGCGATGCTGTTGCTTTGGCAGCCGCAACAACAACACATTCCGCTATGAAGGATCAGTTGGCACAGGTCAATTTCGAAGATTTCGCAACCCCAGCTATTCCCGAAGGAACTAAGATTCTAGTGGAGGCATATCAAACATTGGCACAAAAGTTAAAGGCCATGACGGAGCAACATAGCAAATTACAACAATCATTTACTGCTTCCGTTGAGGCCCTCAACCAAAATATCGCCACCCTGGAAGAGAAGTTAAAGGTAACCACCCAATCAGCACCTTCTGTCCATGCGGATTACGCTCGATTTCACTAATCAAAGAATCACTATGATGGATCAGATGGTGGTGATGGGGCAGAATTCCAAGGGCCTCCAGTAGGAAATCAGGGGTATATTTCAAGGCCCAGCTCAAGTGTCGGCAGCTCCTCCACCAATCAACCCACAGGACACTGGTGGTACTTCCTCCCAACATCTCTTCCACTCTTTCTCTTCTAACCTCATTGACACAACTAACTTTCCCTTCATCCCCCCCAATTTTTCCTTGAATCCCAATGCATTGCTGAATCTAATCGCTCACCACCTCTTTCTACTCAACCTGATCCACAAGAGGAACATGCCTTGGCAGTTGAAGCACCCTCAATAAGGCATAAGATCACTCCAAATGCGCCTAGCAAAGAACTGTTGATATCACAAGAGTTCGCCAAAAAGTTTCAAACCAAGGAGCGAGGCGGCTACATCCTTCCAAATCTTAATCGATGCAAAATCCATAAAGAAGCGGTCAAACTCCTTGATCCACAACCAGCTTGGTGCCATCAACTCTTTTTGCAGAGCAAAACCTCCATGGCACAATATCCTGACACACCAGCTTATATGTGCACCAATCAATATTATTATCCAGTCACTTGTCCAGAACCTTTTTTTGACACAAAGGTGAAAAATAGGATTTGTTGGCCCAAGCTGACAGGTGTGCATACCGATAACCTTGCTGACGACATGATCACAAATTGCCGCATCTTCTACCAACAACATCACGGCAACTCCGATCGTGATGTATGATATTTTGCGGACAACTGCGGCTTGGTGGCATCTTTGCCAGACTTACAAGGTTATTGGGACCGGGGACTCCCATCAATCGCTATCGATATCAATCAGCCATTACAGACTGAAGCCGACCTATTGTAGATGAGAATGTCATCTAAGAATAAAACCACACACTTCCCTAAATATGGACGAAAAAGATCGTTCATCATCTGCTGGAATTTAGCTAGTGCATTCGTCAACCCAAAAGGAAGCACGAGAAATGGCATAATGACCGAATCTCGTCCAAAAACCTGTCTTTTGCACATCTTCCGGATGAATCCTAATCTGATGATATCCGGTTCTAAGATCTAGCTTTGTAAAGTATTTAGCTCCACCTAATCGATCTACCAGATCATCCATACGAGGCAAAGGATATTTATTTTTAATAGTTACCTTATTCGACCCCTTGTAGTCAACACACAAACAAAAGCCTCCATCTTTTTTCGCTTTAAGAAGAACAAGGTACCCCATGGTGACTTACTTGGCTGAATATAACCCATCTTCAAATAATTTTCAATTTGCTTAGTAATCTCTATCTCTTCTTTTTGAGAAAACCGATATAGTTGTCTAGAGATAGGGTGACTACTTGGAATTAACTCAATCTTATGGTCTACCAATTTGGATGGCGATATTCCATGGATTTTCCATGGTATGTATTCTCTCCAAGAGGAGAAAATATTATTCTTAGGATTCTCATGCAACCTATATTAAGTATTGATCTCCTATTCTTGCATTATAGCAATCAAACACCATGCAAGTGCTCCTATGTCCAATGATAGGTATGGGCCCTCATATGATTATTAATTACTTGTAACGACCATGCCCGGAATGACGTAGCATAACTAATAACCACATACAATAGGAGTGATCGGCTATCCACATCAGGAATCATTCCGATGCCCTTATTCAGGACATGGACATAACAAGCAGCAAGAAGGAACTTCAGCTTTTGCCAAGATCGCCCATGAAGACCCGACATGCTGATGGTACAAGATCTGCAAAGCAAAGATACTCAACAATGGTATTCAGCTTCAATTCATAATGGCATTTCGAGATTAATCACTGGTGTACTTTATGTGGTCTATGTGTGTGAAGGGAACAAATTGCAACGCAGCGGCAAGCTACCACAAGGAACCGCCGAAGGCATCATCTGCTATCGCCGGGGCACTGCAAAATTAACTCTGTAGCCACTCAGCAAAGACTGAAAACGTCCATCTACTGCCAAGGCACCACAAGGAACCGTCGGGGCATCACAGGAGTCAACCCTGCGGTCACTCAACGAAGACTAGTGGCCGAAGGGAAGCACAAGCTATGACTTGCGATCAACGTTGCAACTGCCAGGAACCACCAAGTCAACATTGCGGTCTACCTACGGCTTCTACGACAGCGCAACTTCATGACTCCTCTTCACGCTCCCAAAGCGGAGCTTAACCCTAACTGTTCTACGGCTTGTACAGATGTTGTTGTACATCAAATATTTGTAAATGTACATTCAAGTACATAGTTAAGCTAAACTATTCTTGTAAATAGAGATTAGTTAAACGATTCTTGTAACGACGCTACTTATAAATAGATCTCCAGCTCTCATTCCATGTATGCAACAAAGCGGAAGACTTTCATTCGAAGTTATGTCGTCTTTTATTTAGACTGTAACCAATTGTATTATTCATCCGACAAGGAGTCAGTGTAATCCATGTCTAATGTAGTTGTTTATGTGTTGTGATTTGATTGCACTTTTTTCATTACTTGTAGCTCATTCTCTGACTCCTAAGAATCTGATCAGACAACGGTCGTCCTTGATGCTTGAGGAATTTGCGTCATCTCTCTACACCATAAATTTTTTAAATCCATACTGAACTTCACGTTTGAAATCACAAATAGTAATTTCCTCACACAATCTATCCTCTTCGGTGGATGTACTCACGACTTTGTCTAAGCACGCATTCATTTCCTATTGGTCCATATCTCTCACAGATAAGCTTTTTCTTCCTACTTCTTCTTGCAATAAACTTGTTGTCAACTTTTGTAGAGACAGGTCAGGAGTATTGCTCAAGAGCAATACTAAATTATCGTAAGTTGGCCTCTTTCAAAAAATGCCATAACTTTGTCAATTCTCAACTAAATTGGCTCAGATTCAAGCTAAGAATAAGATCTACAATCCTACATAATTATAGTCACATTATTTGGCCAAAGTACAGCCATAAATGGAGTAAAACAGATTGCAAAAGCTTTAACTAACTCAAATTGAAAAGAAATCACTTAAATGGCCATAACTTGGTCATTATAGCTTCGAATCAAAAAAGTTTAGTACCTCTAGAAAGCTAAAAGAGAGATCTCTTGATCTAAAACAAAAAACTACACAAAATAAAAAATAAAGATTACTTGGTCAAAAATTGAATCAAAACATTCTAAAAATTGAAAAACAAGATAACTAGAAAAAGAAACTCTACCAAACTTAACAAAAACCACCAAATCTGATGGGGAATGGATCTAATGCTCTGATACCAAAATTTTCATGTGCCAACCTTAGCATTAAATCATCTAATCCATTTATAAACATCAAATTACAATGGAAATACAAGAAATCAAGAAAACTAGTCAAAAATCAAGAAAATAGATAAATGTAGCAAACCTACACCAAAATAGGCAATGTAAAGTATCATTATTCATGATTAATGATCATTCATAAGATAGGGCATGTAGCTAGAGCATGATTTAGCCTCTCATGTGATTGTAGGCACATGAACCACCATTTTCATCAAGAAAGCTCTCTCCAAGATCTCTAAAAACTCAAAATTATCAAAATGAACAATAGCCTCCAAATTTAGCACAAACTCAGCTATTTATGGTGGTCATTTGTGCCTCTACTATAAGTTTGGGGCCTTATTTGGCTAATTTGGGCCTTACAACCATTATTACAAGTCCGCTATTCACAAATATAGTGAGGTTGTTTGAGCCTCTTTATTGACAATCCTAATGACTAATTCTAGTCTAATCTAGTTCCTTGGTTTGGCAATTCATTAGTAAGCTCATGGGCTAATTACATGCATCACATGACACACTCGATGTGTTTTTTATTACTTTGTAAGCACTTCACAAACTATGCATAAGAGATTTTTCCCAATGGAATCCGTATTCCATTCAACGCAGCTTGAATCAACGCAAAGGATTTGATTGACATGTTATGTTCAATCTACTTCCCAAAGATAACTTGGTTAATCCATCGACACATCAAGCCCAATGTGGAAGATCTGCATAAACTCAAGTGGTTCCATTGTTCCTTTGACAAAGCATGTGGTGGAAAGAAATCAGTCATTGTAACAGAGGGGACCTTAGGTACATCAAAATTAAATGGTAGCTCCAACGCAGTACAATATACTTCCTTTGTGATCTCCATGGTAACATCCCAAACCTTTGTAGAGATGTAGGGTCGAATATCTCATGTCGTAGTAGCCCTCCAGCCTGTCAACAAGGGTTAGAATGCTGGATAGGTGCCTAACTATGTAAAGATGCTACTCTTAGATAGTTCTCTACTTTTTCTCTAACTCTATCACCACCTCACCCCTAACTCTACTCCACTAAACTAACATTCATCATGATTTTGTGAAGGGAAGAGAGAGTAGAAAAGAGAGAGGGAGAGAGATTTGAGATGGAGGTTAGCTCAAATGCTCAATATCATCGCTTATGGAAAAACACTAACTACTAGCATAAACTAAGAACATAGCAAATGGGAAACAACACACAAATCATCAAAAAAGCATAAGCAAAGAGTGACTAGCACTTGAGGATGCTTGAGCTCCCAAAATGGTAGAGTATCCTCCTCTCTATTAAGCATGAAAATGGATTACAAATGGTGCCTTTTTATAATGGGGAAGGCCCTTGCCCCAAAATCCTATCGACTAATATTCACAATGACCCTATCCATTCATCTTGGACCCAACTTGATCCGAGGGTCCACAAAAAGTACATTAGAAATCACAAGATTCATGTGAGTCCAAAATTAGACCCAACTTCTAAAAAAATAAACTCTAAGTTCTAACTGGACTTTGGGCCTCAAGTTTTATTTTAATTACAAAGGGCCCAAGTCTATTATTTCTATTTACATTTGACTTATGTGCTCATTGGGCCATGGACTTACACGTGCAGGAAGCCATGCCCTCGCAGCACATTTATTATTGAATTTATTTATTTGCTCGCGTTGTGTTGGGAATACCCCCAACATGACCCACGACTTGAAGTAGCATCGGTCCCTCAGCACTCCGTCGGTTCAATAAAGTGGGCGCTTAACTCACCTCTGCTTGATCAGGCAACTCGTCACATATTCCATAAAGTTGATTCTGCCAATATTTTTTAAATCCTTATTAGTGTGCAGGGACTTGTAGATGTCGGTGATCCATTGTTGGTCGATCCAAGCTTGAGAATGGCTCGTCCAGGGATGGCCCAGGAGGGCAGTTCGATAATACACACGAGCAATTGGCAGCTGATCTTCCACGTGATCTGAGACTAAGGTCTTATTAGGATCAAAAAATATAGGTGGGAGAAAGTTATCCCACTTGGTCTCTATACCCATGAGATACTCCAAGTCCCGGGCGTAAGTTGCTACTGCGCGGACTGTTGGGTCAGGACAATTGAAATATTCATTTGAAAACTTGTTGAGAGCCCTTTGGGCATCTACAGCCGTTGTCCATCCGTGCTTTAAGAAAATTTTTGGCCAATTGCAATTGTTTAGCATGATTTTGTCCAGTGGGATGCCGCATTCCACCCATTTGGTTCGTCGGGAGCATGGCAAGAAATGGGCGTTTACCCGGAGTTGCTGAGGACTCGTCACATACGCCCTGATGGCCACAGGGTCGCGTTCGAATAGCTACTGGCGGTTGGAGGGCGAGATTGCTTGTAGCTCTTGCTAGCCGTCTCTTGAAGATTCGTGGGAATATTTAGATAGGAATTCATTGATCTTCTCCTCCATAGACTTTGGGCATCTGAAGGCCCAGCCGGCAGATATAGATTGTGTGTCTCGTGATGAGGAGGCTTGACCCTTTCCTTGGCTTTGGCTGGGGCCCGTGCCTTGGCCTTGGCCTTGCATATCTGCTCCAGTATCTGGGGGTCCTTGGCCTTGTCCACTTGACCCTTGATCCTGACTGGTTTCCCCTGCTGCCTACTGGCCTTGATCATGGCTCATGCTTGTCTGTGCAGCATCAAAGGGAGGTGGCATTGGAATTACCATCGGGACTGGCTGAGATTTCTGTTCCATAAACTTTTGACAAGCTTTGAGAGCTTGTTTTGCCTGGGCGAGCTCCTGATTTGCGCTGGCCCGATACTTGTCGAACTCCGCCTGGTAGCTGTTCAGGGTTTGACTGTATACCTGCACCTGATGCCTGAAAAGATTCATCTCTGCTTGATAGAGTGGCCTTGAATCAGGTGCGGGTTGAGCTAACCGGGAGATTTTTTCCTGTTGTAAGCCCTGCACCTCCGCTCCCAAGCGTGCGTTTTCCGTTTTATAGATCTACAACTGTGCTTGGAGGGGGGCAAGTCTTTGGGTAGCTTCTGATTGAAGCTCCTGCACTTTAATGGAGGTATCCGTCACTGCTTTGAAGAGGCTTTGAATATGCTTATTTAGGCCATCTTCCTTTTGTTGCAGCTTTTGGATCTCATGTTGCCCACTGAGCTCATGTTGTTGAGCTATTTGCAGTTCCTGCTGCAGCTTTTGAATCTCGGCTCGTAGCTGCGTGTTGCTTGTGGCTAGCTTCAGTACCCGGCTATCTAGAGAGGTTTGGGCGGCTACTGCATCCTGGATGAAGGTTCCCAAGGCTTGGTAGGCCGTCAATAAGTCCGTTGGAAAAGCCGGTACGCTTACGCTGGCAGGGGCTTGTGATGTAGTGGCCTCGACGACCTATACTGTATCGTCATCATCGTCCTCTATGAGCTTCTCCAGTGATTTCTGGCCATCAGGTGCGGTGGGATCTGCATGATCTGGTGATGGAATGAAAACTGTCTGTACAAATGTGTCATCAGACAACGGTTTGTCGCCCTCGGTAGCCTTTGATGGAGAAGTGGGGGGTGTGAGAGAAGCAGAAGTGGAGACAAGGAGAGGGACAGCTTGTCCAAAAGAAAGAATGGGAGAAACAGAGGGGAACTGTAGGGTGGTGTGGAGGACGGAAGGAGAAGAAGGGGGAGATGAGCCCTGGCCTATTGGCGATGTGAAATTGATGACAAGCATCCAAGCCAGGTCATCGGAAGACAACTATGAATTAGCAGGATTGAACTGAAGAGGGACAATGGTGGAAGCAAGAGGGATGGAGGAAGCGATGGTAATGGAAGGGGTGGTAGAAGATGAAACGGAGGTAGAAGCAGTATGTACAGAGGAGATGAGAATGGAAACAACAGCAGTAGTTGCGGGTTGAACAAAATAAGTTAGAATGGAAACAGAAACAATAGTAGAGGGTTGTACAGAAGAGGAGGTGGCAGTGGTAGAAGCAGGAACTGTTAGTGGTGTGGTGGTGGTGTGGCGTCTAGTAGCAGGTGGAAATGAAGAGGAGGGGGCAGCGCCACACATTCGCTTGATGGCGGTTGTGTCAGTGACTGCAGGCTGGGCGGAGGGGGAAGCAATTGATTGCAGCAGATACAAGTTAGTGTATGAAACGGTGGCTGAGAGGATGCAAGAATGGTGGAAGCCGCGCACTCTTGCCTCGAGAAGTGTGCAGGCGAAGTTACAAAGTACGGGGCCTGCTGTGATATTATGATCTCGAGAGTTTGGTTTGATAGAGATTGTTAGTTCGTGGATGAGAAAAGTATGCCAATTGTATGGCACTACTATGGAATCAAGGAATCCTAGAAAGGACTTCACAATTTGACTAAGCAGCTTGGACTGGAGTCTGTCCTTGCAAAGTGTTGAAACAACCAAAAAGTTGTTCAACAGATGCGCAGCTGCCTGAATGACTGGGTCCGTGATAGTCTCTATCATATACCCGTTGTTAGTTTGGATTAGAATCTCTAGTGTACTCTGGGTGACGAAGGGTTTTATCAAGGTCTTTGCCTGATGATGAGAGATTGGTTGACGGTCATCGGACATAATGCTGATAGTGACCATCGAGTTCGCGTTAATCCGTACCTTGTACGTGGTACCCTGGTACAGGAAGTAGAAACGCGACTTTTGGGCATCCCACGAGGCATAACCATGCAATGCGAGGTCCATGTTAATGTCAGAGCTGAAAAGCGCTGGGTAGAAATCCATTGCTTCAAGAAGTGGGCCAGCAATATGAAGCCATGGTTTAATCAGGGCGTCAGAAGGCAAGGCCCAGATTTGGGTGTCGGATGGCACGTCGCGTTGGATGACTTGCTTGGTGCCGGAGTCTTTCGAAGAGGACGAAGTGGCCATGTTAGCAGTGATAATTAGAGTTTGTTACAAAGAAAGAAGTGGAAAAAAGTAGAAAAACAATGGAACAATAAAAGTATTGAAAACGGGAAAACAGTGGAAAACACGTAATGGGAGGTGGCAACGGTGGTTCAGAGCGCAAATTTTGGTTCAGAGCGAGCAAATGATGGTTGGTATAAAATTTGGTTGCTTTCAAAGAACTGGAAAATTTCGATCGAAAATCGGACAGAGCTTCGCTAGGCAAAGTGACAAATGACTCGAATTATGCCCTTATATAGCGGAATTTAGAATGCGTATTAGGTGAAATTCACTTTCCCTTATTCAGTTTCACTCTTTCTTTCTTATCAGTCTGAGTCAGTCAATGAGTCTCTCTCTCTCTCGCTATACAATGTCACCATTCTTAAATAAAGAGTTGACCCAATTCTCAAGAAAGCGCCCAACTTCGCCAGATTGTTGGCTTCCAAAGGTGTGGCAGTCACCTTTGTCTGTGTTCAACGTCACATCTCCAAATTGCAACATGATCATGGAGCTCCTGCGGATCTAATTAATCCTCTCATTCGTCTTGTGGGCTTGCCATAAAGAGTGCAAGTTGGGGAGGTGGGCATATATGAGGGTACTGGCATTGAACCTTGGCCGAGGGAAGTGGCAAATGACCTTGTAAAATTTTGAGACTATTCATCACACAAAGATCGATGTTAAAGTTGTGGGTCCTGTGCTTCCACTAGAACTATTAGATGACAATTATGTGGATATTCCACAAGGAGACAACATAAAAGAAGCGAAAAAAGAATGTTTGAGATGGGTCAACTCTCGGGAGGCTCGGATCCGTTTTATATGTGTCCTTTGGTAGCATTGTCATTCCTTCCCTTGAGAAAATAATTGAGGTCACTCTTGGGTTAGAAGCCAGTAATCATGCTTTTCTTTGGGTATTGAGACGGCCTTCATGTTTCGCATGTAGAGATCAGAGTTTTCGTCTTTCTTCTTTGCTTTCAGGAGACTTTCAGTCTCACCAAGGACAAAGGTTTTATCATTTCTCCCTGGGCTCCACAGCTATTGATTCTTTTCCATCCTTCCACGAGCAGATTTCTTACCCACTGTGGGTGGAACTCAACAATTTTGGAGGCCTAAAGTCAAGATGGTGGATTTTTATGGGTCTACTAGTGAGCCATAGGAGAACTGGATGGCGTGGCCCACTTAGGTTACAGAGGTGTCTAGTGAGGTATCAGAGTGCACTACTGGTGCATGCGCCTTGGAGGGTATAAGTATACGCATTGGACTCTCACTAGTGTATGCTTGATTTGATGATTGGTAGCTACATGTTGTTGGTGTGATTCCTCCTTCCTCTATGAGAGATTGATCCACAGTTTGGGGGCTAGATCCATATGATCTAGGTTTGGTTGGGTTGGTTTGTCCACCATCTGATTCCCTTGTGTTCCCTTGAGTGTAGGGCTTTATAGTGGCATTAGAGCCAAAGCTAAGCGGTTTTGTCATTGAGGGAGTGCTGAAGTGGGAAGCCAAAAAGTTGGAAGCAGATCTTCATGTTGGGGTCCGAATTCTTGGACTCTTTAGAACAAATGTTTTGTTCAAAGGCTTGGTGGGTGATTCAAGTTTCTCTTTGCAAATTCAAGGAGAGGGATCAATTGTACGGTATGCGCACTACCAAGGTTGCAATTGGCTATGTTGAAACATGCTCTTGAATAGTGATTTTGGAAGGAATTTTGAATTCACTTTTTGCATTACGTTTTTTGCAATTATTTTTGTTGATAGCTTTCTAACGAAAGGCAAATTTTCAGCCTTTTAAAAGCTGAAAATTGTTTAGCCTTCAAAAAGCCCGATGCTCTATTTTAAAGCAGCCAAAATAATTTTGCTTTTGTATGAGAGGTTAAATGCTGGTTTTTTTTTTCTATGGATGCTTCTTATAGTCACTTTGGGATTACTTAGCTTGTTTGATAATTTGTTGTCAATAAGTAATTACGTTTCTAGTGGTTTATGACATGCTTGTTTCTCATGTATCAATGCTACTAAACAAGCTAATTTTTAAGGCTTTTCTAAGAAGCCGTAAAGTGAATATACAAGGTGAAACCTCCAGAAGTTAAAGACTTTAAATCATCTTTTTCTAGCAAGCTTGGTAGTTATGCTCTTTCATTCAAGATTTACAAAACCTAAACAGTAGACACTCGACTTTTTGGTGAGAAAAGCTAGTTGTTGACAGCTTTCCCACTTTGTTGAAGTAAAAGTAGTTTTTGGAACCTATTTAGTAAATCTTTATCAATTTCGAGAACGGACATATTGTGCTACTTATTAACTTATGGGTCGAGGTAGGCCTACTCCATAATCAATCTGAGATCAGTTGTGGGCATGACATTCTTCCCCCCTTATTCAAGTTTTGACCTTAGAACTTAAGGTTAGGGAAGTTCCTTTTCAGGCTACCTTCATGTTCCCAAGATTCATCATCGTTTGTATGACTCTTCCATCGAACTAGATGCTCAATGATTCATCCAATAGGCCCAATTGGTCTTTAGAACCAAGATGTTCCCCTTCACATAGACTTTTCTTAAATTGACTTACATCAAAAACTGGGTGCACTTGCATTCCTTTCGGGACATCCAATTGGTAAGCCAAGGATCTAATATTTTTCAAGTTTTGATACGGTCTCCTACATCTAGCGAGCAATCTGTAATGTTTGCCAATACGCATTACACTAGAATTCTTCGAGATTCATAATACACCCAATCCCCGAGTTGAAAGTCTAGAGTCGATCTTTTCATATTAGCATAATGTCTATCCCTATCTTGGGCACTTTGGACATTCCCATGTGCTATCTATAGCATTTCTTTCATATAATGCAGGAAATCCACTACTTTCTTAAACTTGATCAATCGAGTCTCAACTACAATGGGTGATCTAGGCTCAAAACCGTAAATAAGCATGAATGGGCTCCAGTAGCCGAATGCTTACTTCTATTATAGGCAAACTCAATCAAGGGCAGATACTTTTTCCAATGAGGTTGTCGTCAGGAAACACATGATCGAAGCATTTGTTCCATCGTATGATGCTTTTTATGATTTAACATATAAAAACCTAGTTATCCTCAAATATCCAAGAAATCAAGCAGCTAGTACTACTTAATCTAATGCAATACTTTCATCATTCAGTTTATAGAGTTTTAAACAACTTTGGTGAAATACATAGACTCCTTAATGAGTGAAAAAGTTGAATAGATTGAATCTATCGACAATTCATGTACTTCTTATCAAATTCAATCGACCAGTAGTTTGACTAAGTTATGTTCTAGTAAATTTGAGATAATTATTTCCCACATTCAAATCTTAGAAATGTTAAGAATCGCCAAACATATTTATTCATTTGTGAAGTACACTCGAGCATATCTGAAATGGAGTTCAACGTCAAAACGGATCTCACTTTTGAATAGCTACCAAAATGTAATTTCAGATAAAAAGACTCGAAACTCAATCAAGATCAATGTACATGATAAATCGAATTCAAACTTTTGTTATCCTCGATAGATCCCTGATGGTAATAAACTCATGGTTAACATAGAGTATCAACCTCTAAATACTTTTGCAATCAGAATGACTTGAGAGGTTGTAAGGCCCGATGGGCAACACTCATGTAGGAATTCGACTTTGAAGTGCAATATATCAAAGACACCACCAATCAGATGGCTAATGCACTTAGTCGAATAGGTGAAGTGAACGAGCTCTCCTTCATAGACATTAGCATAGATTTTTATCTCTCCTTGAGAGGTCTTTGTGAGAAAGACCCACATTTTGGACCAATCTGGCAAAGTGTTCTAGTAGTTTCATCAAGTGAGATTGATTTACATGGTGATCAGTTTGGGAGAGAGGATAAAAACAGTGTTGATGACTTTTCTATCTGTAATGGACTGTTGTTCAAGAAAGGGAAGATATGTGTGTCTGATTTGGATGCTATAAAAAAGAAAATTCTTTATGAATGTCATGACTTACCATGTGCAAGGCCTCCTGGCATACATCGTACTTTAGATTTGGTACGAAGGGATTTCTATTGGCCAAAACTTAAACCCTTTGTCGAATCTTATGTGGTCAAGTGTGAAAAATTCCAGTTGAGTAAGGCCGAACACCTTAAAGCTGGTGGACTATTACATCCATAGGATATCCCAGATAAGAAATAGGACAATATTTCTATGAATTTCTTGGTTCGGTTACCGCGAATGAATAAACAAAATGACGTAATTTGGATAGTGCCAAATTGGCTACATTTATTCCGGTAAAGACCACCACAAAGGCTTTTGATTTAGCTTATATATTTGTTAAGCGTCGGTTTAGGATTTATGGATTACCAAGTGACATTGTGAGCAATCATGATTCGAAGTTCACCGCTCACTTTTGGTCGGCCATGTTCGCTAAACTAGTGATGACATTGAGTTTGCGTTCTTCTTATCATCCTGAGATGGATGGCCAAATGGAAAGAAAAAATCAATGTTCATCAAGAACAAATCTGAGGCATTCAACTGCTTCAAAGAATTCAAGTAGTTTGCTGAGACACGGACTGGTCAAAAGCTCAAGACCATATCCTCCGATTGTGAGGGAGAATACATGTTTGACGAAATGTCGGATTATTTAACTTTGTGTGGCATAGATCGTCAGTTTACCACCAGCTACACACCACAGCAGAATGGAGTGGCCAAAAGGAAGAACCGAGCATTGCTAGAAGTAGCACGAACAATGCTCTCGAATGCTTAGCTACCCAAGAAATTTTGAGTTGAAGCAGTTTCTACATTTTGCTATCTACAAAACCATTCGAGCACAAAAGCAGTCGACTCGAAGACTTCTTTCAAAGCTTATTGTGGCTTCAAGCCGAGTCTGAAACACCTATGAGTGTTCGGTTGTCTATGCTATGTGCAGATTTTTTCTAATCTGAGAAAGAAATTCGATCCTATTAGCTGTAGGAATATTTCCATTGGGTATTCAACCTTGCATAAGGCTTATCCAATCTATGATGTTGAATCAGATCGAATCTCAATCAGTCGAGATGTCATCTTCTTAGAAGACAAATTTTATTATTTCAAGCATAAGCAGCCAATGTAAGAGTTCATTTCAATGACTCCAATCACCATCGACAGGCCTCGACTTGTGAATGTTCTAACACAAATCAAAGATACCCCAGTCGCACAATAAGGAGAGCCATCAGCTCAGCAGTTGACAATTGTTCGAAAGTATGCTTGAATTTGACAAGCTAACCACAGTGTCTATAGTCACAATTAAGAACTTTAAACGGTTTGCAGTATAACTTGACTAAATTCAAAAATATTCCCTCCATTGGTTACGAAAAGGGCAATATTTTCACTGGATCTAGAATATGACCGCCATCCCCAAATTCGAATCAGGAAAAATTGCAAACTGTTTACATATGCATTCCTTCCACGAGAATGGAAATATGGGTGCCATCTCCAATTATGAACGCCATCATCACCTTGGAATGGAAATGTGGGCGCCAACTACCTATTGGAATGAAAAAATGAGCGGCATTTTCAAATTTGAATCAAGCATACAAGCATGGAGATTGGATTGATTGTACATAGTATATAATATAATCAAAGATGAGTATTTTGTTTTGCTTCATATAATCTGGTCATAGTACTTTGATGCAGTTGATTACTCTACTGTTTTTTTGATGATGACATTGTATCATCTACATGTGGATATCCCTATTGATTTGGCACCTTTGCAGAAAAGAGGAGGCAAATAAATTCAAATATTTGCTGAGAATCGTTCTCGTTATAGGACAGAAGGAAAAAAAAAAAAACTTGGATTTGTGAATAGATGGAACATTATATCCACAAGATCCAAGCACTTTGACACAACCCACATTCTCTTCAATAACTCATTTAGTTACATGGATATGCAATGGGCATAGTGGATTACTAGGATATTGTGAAAGATTGCAGAACCATGGAAAACAACTTTATATGAATAAAGTCCATTTTTTAGAAGGTGAGTTAATTCGGATATCCTCTTATTGTCAGAATAGAGTCATCTCCAAAAGATGTTAGAAGAAAATGAACATCTTAAAAAAAATAATGAATCATTACAGAAGATAACAATCAATATCAAATTAGAACTAGAGCAAATGCAATCAGTCTTACAGTCTATTCGTATTAAAAACTTACAATTATTAAAAAATGTGGATTTGGCAAAGAAGAAGGTTGAAAGTAAGAAGCGAAAGCGACAAAGTTGCAAGGATATTCAAACGCTTTCAAAAGGAGGTTATCGAAATAGAAGGATCCGTGCATTCAAGTAAGCATATTCTGATTTTTGTAAGTTTTTCAATGACATTTAAATTTAATTTCAGCTATGGTGATATTCTGTTAACTATCTGTTTTTTTTGCAGATCTGCATTAGTAGCTCCTCGAAATATTAAAGACAATGCTTAACTAGAAATGTCATTGGGCACAATATTGACTTGCAAATCCATTGAGCGTATCATGATGAACAATAGGAGTTCAAATGTAAAGTGTAAAATAGCAGAGTCTTTGATGGTGGACATTCAAAAAAATTTAGATAAGACAATAGTTCAGGGTGCTTGTGATTTTGCAGGTAATAGCAGGGAAGCATATGCAACAATATTTAAACTAATTAGAGAAGCTTTTAAGCAAGTTCAAATTAGAAAAGTCCCAATTCCTAGGACATATCACTTGAAGAAAGAGAGGGATACATTAAACATAGGTATGCATAAGATCACTGGAACTCCATTTCATATTGAGGTGTATGAAACTAATGGAAGATCGATATTTTTATAGTTCATCAAACAACTTATTTGTTGATCTAAATTACTTGTTGAGATATATCGTCACAGTCTATGATATAACCTATGAAAAGGTGAATGGCAAAATAATCATAGTACTTAAGTTAGATGAGTCAGAAATTGTGAAAGGGCAGAAGATGGAGAGGGTTAGCATAACTCTCATGAATGGTGCTCTATCACAAACAGAGAACCAAGAAGATTTCAGATTCAGTGTCCAGTCAGAAAATGATATATGGCGTTTTAGGTAACTAGCCTCATTATTACATTACATTCATTGAATAGTATTAATTCATTGTAAACTAAGTCTGATTAATTCTTTGAACAGGTGCTGAAGGAGGATCATGATATATTATCATGGATATTCTCAAGGACATTTTATCCTAGGATCATCAAGAACCATATGGATAGAGGACTTCTCAATGTTCCAGGAGTTGAAGACTTCAATGCTGAATGGCACTTAGCAGGTGATTTGAAAACATTGAAATGTATGTATAATGTCTCTCACGGTGCTACATCAAATCCACAATACTTGGAAAAGTCTTTTGAATAGCAAAACTTTGAACAAGATTAGCATGATCATCCAACAAGCCATTAAGTATATCTTGAACAAGTTCTACCTCCTTAATGCTCTCATCAATACATGCTAACTCATCATTGAATGCTTTAACCCTCAAAACAAAAGCATGAGTACTCTCTTCCTTCTTTTGCAAACTTTGAAAGATTTGCCTCATAAGGGTAAGCACTCTTGATGTAGACTTGGATTCATAAAGCTTCTTCAAAGCTTCCCAAGCCTCCAAAGATGATGTGCACTTACCAATCTCCTTGAGAAGTTCATTGGTAACATTCATCTTAATCATGTGTAGAGCTTTCTTTGCTCTCTTGTCATATCTCACTTGATCTTGAGGTGCTTGAGGCCTCTCCTCCACACCTACAAAAATCTCCATCAACTCATTCATCTCCAATAAGGACTCCATCCTTACCTTCCAAGTAGAATAGTTGATTGAGGTAAGCCAATCATTGCTCTCCAACATAAAGCCTCCACTTGTAGCCATGTTGAAGTGAACTGATCTTCTTCTTTCAACCTGTTCCAATGCACAAAGCACTCTCTTGAATATCAACAAATGAACTCAAGAAGAAATCACAAAGATATGGAACCTCTCAAATCTCTTCTAGCACTTCTAACTAGAAAATCAACACATAGAATAGTGAAATCTTGATCAACCTATGATCTATCCTCAATCTAATGATTCTTGCCACTTCCTAAGATTGAAACACACTCAAATGAAGTTTAGTAACCTCACAAACTAGAGATCCAATCAAAATTAGGGTTTTGACAAAATCACAAGAAATTGAATATCTCAAATTCTACATGCAATTTCTAGAAACTTGATATATCTTCTTGTAGCCTCCAATGAGACCTTCCTAATGCACCAAAAGTCATCTAACTCCAATAAACCAAGTGTGAAATCGTAATTGATCAAGTATATAACCCTATATTGAGTTTTGACCTACAAAAGATCAATTATACATATGCAAAAAAGCTGATTTTTGACTAGAAATCAATCTAGCATGCTCTAGCATTGGTAACTCCTCCAAATCCTTGCTAAAGATGGCTGATCCTTTCATAACTTGAAAATCAATAGCTCTGATACCATGTGAAGGATTTCAGATCATTCAAGATCCAATCTATGTCCCTAATATTTGGTTACAATAAGGAGCAAACCAACAATCCTGCCAATGTAGAAAAATCAGCATCTACATACAAAATGAGATGCAAACTCTAAGAAATACCGATCAAACATGAACCAAAACATAAAATATGTTTTCTTTCCATACAATTACAATACCCTACTATATTTCACACGTGTGAAATCAAAAATAACAAAATATGAGCATTTTACACACAAGATTGCAAGATATCATCAAGAGAGTGCACCAATGAGTAGTAGAACCCAAAGAGAACCATGGATAATGATGAAATGAGAGAGAGAATAGAGAAGATGTGTCTCTCCACGAGTTACATCCTTTTATAGAGTTTCAAAACCCTATTTGGCCACTTGGCTTTCCCTCCAAAATGTAAACCCTACTATTTACGGGTCTAGATTCAATGTACCCAAAGTTCAAATTTGAATCTCTCTCAAACTCGACCACCAACTTTCCCACACTTTCAAAAAGTGTTTATTGAATGTATTTTAAACTAATGTAACTTCAAAAAGTTTATCTCTAAGTTTTAAATGAGTTTTGGCCTCTTATTGACAATTTACCAAAATATGACTAAACTAGACTAAACTAGTTGAAATCTCTCACACTGATTTCCAATCCGAGTTGTATCTTTCTCTACAAGATCTTTGTCGGACCGATGAGTTTTTCGGTCATATTTGACAAGATGTCTTGGCAGGAAGCTCTTTAATGAGAGATAATCTTGGAAAGCAGGATTTCAAGAAATCTCGCGAAGAGAATATACTTGATGATTATTCCATTCTGAATGGTTTGCCTTTTTGAAGAAGAAAAGTTTGTGTACCAGATATCGCGGATATTAGGGCCCAAATCCTGCACGAGTGCCATGGTAAATCCAGCGCGGGACACCCTGGTATACAGAGGACACTTGACCTTGTTAAGAGATAATTTTATTGGCCAAAAATAAAAGGTCATGTCAAGGCATATGTTCAAAAGTGTGAACAATGCCAAGTAAATAAAGCGGAAAGACTCAAAGCAGCTGGTCTGTTGTATCCATTGGAAATTCCCAACAAGAAATGGGAAAGTATTTCCATGGATTTTGTGGTTGGACTTCCCAAGTCAGGGAAGGGTCACGATGTTATTTGGGTAGTAGTTGACAGGCTAACCAAAATGGCAAAGTTTATTCCAACAAAAACTACTGCAAAGCTTCTGAACTTGCTCAACTCTTCGTTGAAAAGTTGTTCAGGTTGTATGGATTGCCGAATGATATTGTTAGTGATCGTGATTCCAAGTTCACTGGCAAGTTCTGGCAGGCGGTCTTTGAAAGACTGGAAACTACTTTAAGTCTATTGTGTACAGATCACCCAGAAACCGATGGTCAGACCGAACATGTCAACCAGTCGATGGAAGATATGCTTCGCGCATATGTTTCCAGACAACAATCAGATTGGAAAACGTATCTCCCAATGGTTGAGTCGGGTTCAATAGTATGAAGCATTTTGCCATTGGTTTTAGTCCTTCTATGCTCTTGTACGGCTTTCAGCCTCGTTCCCCTATCTCCGTTGGACTCAAAGGTCTCAAGGTTCAAGCTGCAGCGGATTTCTTGCATGATATGCAAGAAATGTTGCAGGTGGCTAGGGAAAGCATTAGATCGGCTCAAGATAGAGCCCAGTTCTATGCCAACCGAAGTTGCGCTCCTCGAGAGTTTGAGATCGGTGATAATTGGGTGTATCTTAGAATCCCCAAGAATCTAAGACACTTCGAACGGGAAAATGTCCGAAGTTATCTCCACGTTTTAGTATGGATACTCGTCGACATCAGCTGAAAAATCGTTTGATTTCTGAACATCTGAGTCGTTGGAAAGGTAAGTCAGATGATGAGGACACCTGGGAGAAGGAGGATGAAGTTTTTATGGGGGGGGGTAAAAGGCAGTCGATGATCCTAGGGAGTTGTAACATGTTCGAAGTACCCGACTTACTTCATTCCATCAACTTCGACTTCTCATGTATATACCCATTAACCGAATTTGTCATCAACCCACAAATTTGACTCAGACGACAAATTGGACCAGGCCGAACTATCTGATGAGTTCGAACTATCTAACTCCATCACTAGGGAAACGTCGAGATTTCAAGTACACTCTGACCGTCCACCTAATTTGTACATACGTTTATAGTTAGAAAAGACGGCCATCTAATGCATAACAGCTACAGTACATTAAGTAGTTAAGACTTTATGCTCCCAATGCACTGAGCACTGACATGCAATCATCAATGTATAGCATCAACACTCTTGCCAGATTGGTGAGAATGTATTCTAGTTAAGTAACGATTTTGTAGTTAGATGATTCATTGAGATCAGTTGGAGAATTTTATACGCCTATTGTCTTGCGTTGCTCCACGTACTCATTTTTCTTTAAAATCAGAGTGCAGTTTTTGTCTCACCTCTGCTTCATTCTTTTGCATTGCTACTCAGTTTCGATCTTGACTAATTTTGTTGCTAACTACTGCACTACCGATCCACAAACCATCCATCCGCTATCAGAAATCTGAAATATGCTATCGCTCTCATGGGAACGAATCTACACGCATTCAAAAACGAGTCGACCTTTAAGTTTACAAATTGGTCTAAGTCTGCTCCTGATGCTCGAGGGGGGAAATGCTAATGATAGACCAGTAATTACATTTCGACACAGGTACCATGTTGTATTTGTCTAATTGGTCGACATTTAAGGGCCCCAGACTTCAATTCATTTCTCGACAAATGTATGGTTGTGATTGACTGAGATAGGCCATAAATATCAAATGAATTTCGAGATCCTATCTTCATAGTGCAGTCGTGATTTTGAGGTTCTTTTTCCACTGCGATAGCGAATGGACGCATGCCACCAGTATGAGAAATGATCGTTCTTCTATGGGGAGCGCTGAACCAATATCAGAATGGACATATCGGAATATCGATTCAATGTGCACCCTAGTTGAAGTGCCCCCCACTGCAGTCACCCACATGCACTAAACCGATATTGGGCAAGTTTTCTTCAATATTTCCTCTGTAGATTCTTCATAGCTTTGGTCAGTATACAAAACAGGCCAAAGCTATGAAGAATCTACCGACACAAGCTTTGATCATCTCGACAATGAATTCTTTTTTTCGTCTTGTTTGTGGTTATATAGGGCGAGCGTCCGAAATTATTGCCCACGTGAACCTTGTGAATCTCGAGGCATGGATAACGGTGACCATTAACTCTACAATCTTTTAATAAATGTTCTTGAGTCTAGCCCAATTATGAATTGAAAAGGACAATGTTGTATCTGTCTGATTGGTCGACAATTGAAGGCCCCAGACTTCCATTCATTCTTTGACACATGTATGGTTGTGATTTACAGGAAAGGGCTATAAATATGGGCACCACCCGAGTCATTGAGATTTTGTGATGCTTTTTTTTATAACTCTATGATTTTTTGTCTGTGATTTCTGCCCAAATATCGAATCAACGCGCGCCTTCAACTAACAACAATTATTTTCTCATTGTCGCGTGCTAAACCGATATTAGCCTATTTAGACCGGAATATCGATTCAACGCACTCCTTAGTTCAAGGTCCCCGACTGGAACCATCCATGCGCACTGAACCGATATCGAGTTCAGTATGGCTAGTTCTTCAAGGTCTACGCTGACAAACTTCTGGAGTTTTTGAATGCCAGTGACATTCCATCTGACAAATTAGAGTATTTTTCCACTATTTTTTTTGCACCTTTTGATATCAATAAGCTAGTTTATGAGAATCGTTATAAGCTACTTTCTCTTCTTAATAATTTTTCTCAGATTATTACTACTCCTGTGGGGTGCTTGCACCCACAAGAGAGTTATGAATAATAGGCTCCTCCCTTATTTACAACCAGTGCTCGGGAAACCTCTTTTGAGTTATACTCAAAAAACTTGCATTTAATAAAACTTCTCAGTTTTTTGAAGATTTTTACTCATAAGAAGGTATATGTGCTTGTATAAAAGACATTTTCTAATACTGACTTTTGAGAAAACTTGCCGGTGACATTCTTATACTTTGCCGATTTTTTCGAGCACTGTTTACAACTCAATAGCATGTAAAAATTTGAAGCTTATAAATTTTTTTGACTCCTTCAAACATCTCACGGTTATTACAAAATAAATAATAGATCGATTTGTTTATTAGTATGGATTTTCAACTAGATAAGATGGCCTATACTCAACCTAAAATGGAGTAAAAGAAGGGTATAAAAATGGGTGACACTAAGTTAATACGATTTGAAAGGATTAATGGGCCGAGATATATGTGTGTGTGTGTGTAATGGGAGGCACAAAAAATGTAATAGGTGGTGTGAAAGGAGTTATCAATGCGATGATTAATGAGAGAGAGAGAGGGAGGATCGGACGAAAAGGATTAATGCTTCTTGGTTTCCAATGGAAGGTTCGAAACATGAGACCAAAGAAACTTGGATGTCAAGGTAACCAACTCAGAACATGAGACCAAAGAAACTTGGGATGTCAAAAGAAACTTGGGATCTAAAGGTAACCAACTCAGCCAATCCCAAAGTGGAAAAGGATTAATGGGATGAGATGAGATGACGTGAAAGGATTAATGGGATGGGATGGGAGATCATCGTTCCATGGAAGGGAGGGAGGAGAGCTTGGAGCACTGCATCCAAATATTATTTGATGTGCGCTCTGAGCTTAAGGAGAGCAGCATCAGCAGCAGGCCATGGCAGTGACGACAACAACAACAACGCTAATAGGACGAGGCGGAGGAGGAGGAGAAGTAGGCCTTTGTTTCAACCCCAACGATGATCGTCGTCATGGCAGCCTCTTCTTCTTGTTCCTCTCTGCTGGTCGTTCTTCTGCTCCGCCTCCTCGTCGCTCTCTACTCCTTTTGTGCCCCCCTCGCCTCATCATCATCACACCCACAACTGAATACGCCCTCCCATCTTCTTCTGCTTCGCTCACGTGTACTACTGCTCTTCCTCCTTCTAGAGATCGTCCTCGGATGGACGTCACCAGAAAGGAGGCACTTTGGATCAACAATCGGTTCTGGGTTCGTGCCAGGCTACCTGTCATGCTACAATTTCAACAACGGAAGCCATCCGCTTTGTCAACACCTGGGGGCTCGGGTATGCTTATTATTTCTGTCATACTCGTATTAACTCGCCCGCACTCCGTGGCTGGCTGACGGGGGAGATGAATTTGCAGAGATAAAGCCACATCGACAATCCTTAATCATGTTTCTGATGCATTCTGGTTTACCCTTAGGGCATGCAGGCAGACTAGTTAGGATGGAGCAGCTCTGGCAGGAGTTTTTCTCAGATCCATCGCAGTGGTGGGACAATAGATTGACTAAGGTGCGCCTCATTTCAGGCTGCACTTGCTTTACCTAATCACCTCTCACTTGAATTTTATTGTTGCTATGATATTTATGGGTATGAGGCCGATTGGTTAGTGTAGTCCTTTTCCTTAAGTTGAAGCTTTGACTGTGATCTCTATAATGCTATGCAGAAAAGTCCAAAGCACCCCGACTTTAAACATAAGAGGACGCTTGAGTGCCTATGGGTTGATGGTTGGCTGAATCCCTCCTGGGTAAAAGAAAAGATGGCTTCTATGACATTGGGTCATATACAATCTGGTGATGGATTGAGATCACGGTATGGTTTTAATCTCAGTGTGGAATGTGTAGCTTTAGGTCCGGGTGTGAGACTACCACATGTCCTCCTTTTTCTTGCTCTTTCAAAATTGACATTTGTTCATATTTCTTTATCAGTATATGAATTATGCAGGGTGCCCGACTCCTTTTGCAATGGTGATAAGCTGAGCAAACTCTGTGAGGAGGGACGCTTGAAAGAGGCCCTACATATGTTGAAGCTTATGGTCCAGCAAACTACTAAACTTCCAATTCACACCTATGTTTGCCTTTTAAAGGGGTGCTCCAGAAGGAAGGCCCTGGCGGAGGGCAAGCAAGTGCATGCCCTTATAGTCCAAAGTGTACTTGATTCAAATATTCTCTTAGCAAACACCCTTATTCGCATGTACTCCAAATGCGGTAGTGTGCTGCATGCACACAAAGTATTCAGCAACATGCCTCGACACGATGTGTATTCATGGACTGCTATCATCTCAGCATATGCTGATAGCGGAGAAGTTCAGGAGGCTATTAATTTATTTCAGCAAATGCAAGAGACAGGCTTAGCACCAGACAAGGTTCTGTTCGTTGTTGTCCTAAAAGCATGTGCCAGTTTAGCAATCCTGGAACAGGGCAAACAGCTCCACTCCGAGATCATAAAAAGAGGCTTTCAGTCGGATGTGGTTGTAGGGAACACCCTTGTTAACATGTATGCAAAATGCGGGTGCACAGAGGACGCCCGTGAACTGTTCGACAACATGAGCGAACGAGATGTGGTTTCATGGAATGCAATGATTGCGGGATATGCACAGAATGGGCTTTGCAAGGAGGCCCTTACTCTGTATGAGGAAATGAAACAGGAAGGTGTGCATCCAGACAATGTCACGTTCGTTCTTCTCCTAAAAGCATGTGCCAACCTAGCAGCCCTGGAACAGGGCAAACAGCTCCACTCCGAGATCAGAAAAAGAGGCTTTCAGTCGAATGTGGTTGTATGCAGCACCCTTGTTGACATGTATGCAAAATGCGGGTGCACAGAGGACGCCCGTGAGCTGTTCGACAACATGAGTGAACAAGATGTGGTTTCATGGACTGTGATGATTGCGGGATATGCACAGAATGGGCTTGCCCAGGAGGCCCTTGCTCTGTTTGAGCAAATGCAGAGGGAAGGCACGAAACCTAACGAGGTCACATATATTAGTGTTCTCTCTGCATGTGTCCATTCTGGCCTAGTAGATCAAGGTCGTTATGTCTTTGATTCCATGTGTAAAAATCATGGTGTCACACCAACCAACGAACACTATGCATGTATGGTTGATCTTCTAGGGCGTGCAGGGTGCTTGGCCGATGCTGAGCACTTCATCAACAAAATGCCAATTCAGCCTGATAGTGTGGTTTGGATGACTTTGCTTGGTGCTGCTAGAAACCAAGGCCATGTGGAGATAGGAAGACGTGCCTTTGATCATGTCGTGAAGTTGGAACCAAAAAATGCTGCACCTTATGTGCTGCTATCAAACATCTATGCAACTGCTGGTAGGAAGGATGAGTTAGCAAAGATCAGAAATGAAATGAAGGAGGCAGGTGTGAAAATATTGCCTGGGTGCAGCTGGATCGAAGTTGATAACCAACTGCATGCCTTTGTTGTAGGTGATGCAACTCATCCATAAAGCAAGGGGATTCAGGCTGAACTGGATAGATTGGTGGGTTTGATGAAGGCAGGGTATAAACCTAATTTAAGCTTTGTGCTGGATGATGTGGAGGACGAGAAGTGCTTTGTGTTGACATAATGAGAAGCAGGCCATTGATTTTGGGCTCGTCAACACTCCTTCTGGGACACCTATTCGCATCAAAAAGAATCTTCGGGTCTGCGGTGATTGTCACAATGCCACAAAGATCATCTCAAAAATTGTGGGGCGTGAAATCAGTGTGATGGATGCAAACAGATACCACCGTTTTAAGGATGGTTTGGGAGTTTTTTGGCAGCCTTGGTTGTCACACTTTTAACTTCACGATGGTGGTCAAGGTTGATGACTCATGAGTGTATTCTTATTGGTCTTTTGAAGACAATACAAGTCTTTGACCCCCATTTTTGCTTTTGAGGTTTTTTGTTGATGTTGCAGTAGACTAACTTTGTTGGAAGACTAATTTTCATTGATTCTTGGTTTACTTTGTCAGACTACAGTCTCTACCCAACAATTAATGTTTAGCCCTTCGTTTGGGAAATAGTATATGTTGTTTTCAAAGCGAATCATAAATTTAGTCTCATTTCCAAATCTTTAATGTGTGCTCAATGACATTTAATACCCCTCTCTCTCTCTCTCTCTCTCTCTCTCTCTCACACACACACACACACACACACACACACACACACACCCACCCCGCCAGGGGTTTGGATGTTTCCTTGTAGGTGTGATGATTAATCTATGAATGGTACTGTATAGATATTGTAGTACATTGTTGCAACTACAAATTTGGACAGTACTTGATCTATTTTTAGCCTAGTACCTTTTATGCATGATTCACTAGCTAGAAAATGTGTTTTTCTACATAGGATCAATTCATAATCTTGTGCAAGCCAAAGATCAAAGCTTTTAGATCGATTTTGGATTTGGTTTTTTCACATGCAGTAGTTCATTTCCTAAGTTCTTGTTGCCTTTGCTCTTGCTTTTGCGGTCCCACTCTCCTTCTTGCAGTTAGTTGGCTTATTTATTTGTGGAAATGTGGGCAGTTTTCTGCACTTTAGATGTTTGGCTTCTAGTGATGCCTTTTTGTTGCTGCTACAAGTTCAATTGTTTTCTGCTTGTTGTGGTGCTGCACTATTGTGGCTGGCTTCATTGCTTTCCTTCACCTCTTGTGGCTGGTCGTTGGTGTGCAACTGGCTTTTTTCCTAGAGAAATGGATTCTAAAGTTAACTCCATAAGAATTGACACTACAAATAGTCCAACACAAACAAGCCCATAATAAATCTCGTAGAATGGATGATACGTTGATGTATCTTGTGAATCAAGACAATCAACATTATCCAGCCCACAGAATGGCTTGCAATTTTTTTCTTAGACAGTGGAGAATATGGAAGATTGGCTATATGCTGCACCGAGGCTCATTCCAGGATCAGAAGAGAATATTGGAAATATATTCTAGGCTTCAAATAGGTTAATATGTAGTGCTTCTACGTGTTTTGTTCTTGGCTTTTTACACCATCTGGAACAATTGTTTCTGTATTAGACTACGCTTCAAGGGGTAGTACAATCGAGAAAGAACATTGATATTTTGTTTAAAAACGTAAAGCATATGTTGATTGAGAATGCCCACTCTTCGAGAAAATAGCTCAAGCTTTTGCCAAAATACATTCTTGATGACATGATATTAGAATAGAGCAACATTCATGAGTAAAGTGCACTCATGATTCTTACGACCTTTAATCTTGTTTGATCCTCCAGCTCTCTTTTATGTCTAACTGTTTGTTTCTTGATTGATGCGTTTATTATTGGCAGCTAAACTTGGAACTATACTGTAGACAGACTCATAAGTCAGACTTCGACTCTTAGCAGATTTACTAAGGTTGTGTGTGCGGCTGCCGACCTAACATAGGCGGTGCAATTAGCCTAAAGATAGGATGAACAAGTTCAGATACGCTATTGCATGTGCACAACAAATCTCCTAGCAATAGATGGTGGTTTTGTTTCAAGGTTCTAACACAAATTGAATAATTTCTACTAGACAAGATTCATCTTGGATTCACTCTCAGCAGATGCTGGTATTGGGTAATTTTTTTGTCATGGGATTGGTTCCGTCGAAAGATCCCCAGTGAGGGAAGGGCCCACACTTCCCTTACGCAAGTGATCGGGGTAACACCGCTTCCAATCCCGAAGGCCATCTCCCCAGCTAATCAGAGTTTTCCAGGCTCTCAAAAGTATGACTATAAGGAGAGGACTGCTAATTTCTGACCGTAGTGATGGGGATTGTAAGAGATCCTAACACCACAGTAGGGCAAACACTAATTGATCCACCAGTGAGGGAAGGGCCCACACTGCCCTTACGCGAGTGATCGGGGTAACATCGCTTCCAATCCCGGGGGCCATCCCGATCACTCCATACTCCCCAGCTAATGAGAGTTTTCCAGGCTCTCAGAAGTATGACTATAAGGAGAGGACTACTAATTTCTGACCGTAGTGAAGGGGGTTGTAAGAGATTCTAACACCACAGTAGGGCAAACACTAACTGATCCACCCAACCTTGCCTACTCCCTGATATGGAGCAAGCCCCTCCTAGCCTAGTGTAAGGACTGGTAGCATGCATACGACCACGTGGCACTGACGTGGCCGACCGCACGTCGGGACCCACGTGGGGCCCTATCCTGCTGACAGGGTCCCTAGGTTGTGTTAGGCCCGCCATGACTATGGACCGTGTCGGGGCACACTACTCACACTGTCTTGCCCTGTTGGTCGTTTACGTTGGACACGACCCTGACTGTGGTATCTGACCTCCTGTGTTCTCTAGGGTTCGGCATTGGTTACGTGCTCGTAACACTCCCTCCCCCTTAAGAACCGTCTTGGTCCTCTAAGACAAAGTCTGAAAAAATCTTGCGAAGGACGCTGTCTCTTTCCCAGGTGGCATTCTCAACATGCTGATCATTCCACTTGACTAGATATTCTCGGTATAGAGTATGACGAGTCTACGTCTCTTTACTATCAGTAATTTCCTCTGGTTCATGTGGAGGTTGCTGAGAATCCAATGGGAGAGAATATTGTTCCCTACCAGATTTTCTGATTTGGCTAAGGCCTTTCGTAACTGACTTACATGAAAGACTAAAAAAACCTTAATGTTGTGTGAGAGTTCTAGTTCATAGGTGACCTCGCCTAGTCTCCTACTGATGGTAAAAGGACCACAATACCTAGGGAACAACTTAGCACACACTGCCTGATTTGGGTTTTAGAGTCAACTGGGACTCTCAAGTAGACTTTCTCACCATCGGAGAACTGCACATCCTGTCTGTGTGGATCTGCATGATGTCTGGCTCGATCCTGGGACTGCCTGATGCTACGGTTAGCATGTTCTATATCTGGTTTAGGTCTTCTAAAAAGTTTCAAGCAAGCTAAATCTTGGTTTTGGTGCATTTTTTGAGTAATCTCTCCATTTGTCTTATAATTTTATGCCTCTATTGGTTTCTAAGCTCAGTGTACTTCATTCTGAGCTGGTAGTCCATACTCTGATAGGTCTTCACACGTGTGAAATCAGCAAGCATTAGTTTTGATTAATATCGATTGTTCTTGTTAGATTTCTTGATGTAGATTTGATCTAATGCTATCTAATCTTGTGTAGATTGGTGGATCAATCTAATCTAATACCCAATCACTCTTGTGGATCTGATTTGGATCCATTCTTGGTCCTTTTTGCTGTACTTTCACAATAGCTCCATCACCTATGAAAATAGCATGTGCACTTATGGATTTCCTATCCATTTTATCTCCAAAAAAGTCCGAATCTGAAAATCCATACAGGTTAGGTGATGATCCTCCATAAACAATGCCAAAATCTCTAGTTTCCAAGCTTGTCAATATTTTTTTGCCACCAACCTTGCCTTGTACTTGTTAATTGATCCATATTGGTTTGTCTTCACTTTGAAGATCCACTTGCATCCAATAGCCTTCTTGTCCTTTGGAAGTTCCACCAATCTCCTTGTTCCACCAATCTCCTTGTTTCATTCTTCATAGGAGCTTGATACTCAAGATCCATTGCTTGGGTCCACTCCTCTTTTTGTCTTGCTTCATCTACACATGTAGGTTCATCAAAAGAGGTTAGGAAAGCATAGTTTGTACCACCAACAACTTGCTTATCTTTTTCATCATAAGTGAGTCTCAAAGGTTGTTGCCTTTGACAAAAGTAGCAATCAGTCTTGATGGCACAAACTACAGGGTATGGAAATTCAAAATCAAAACACTTCTGAAGGGTGAAGGCATATGGTCGGTGACCGAACTCTCAGAGGTGCAGCCTACAGAGGGAGACCCGAGGAGAGCTAAATGGATCAGAAAGGATGAGTGTGCAATGGCGATCATCATTTTGTCCATCAACGAAGATCTACTCATGTAGATTGAAGACTGCAAAAGCAGCCATGCAGCATGGGAAAGATTAAAACAGAAGTATGAAGTGAGGACTGCAGCTTCAGTGATGCATCTTCACAATCAGCTGCAATCCATACGATGAGATGACAACCAATTAGACCAACACGTTGAGAAGATCAGAACGATCTTCACTCAACTCGCTGCATCAGGACAGGAGCACCAGGTCCCAGCACCACAAGAGCTGATGTACTTTGTGAAGTCTCTACCTACATCCTATCAGCCATTGAGAATGCTCATACTGAGTCTACTAGATATGACATTCGACAAAGCAATCAGTCTTGTCACTGATGAGAGACTGATGAGGGACGAAGGAGAAGGAAGTAGTGATCAAGAGAAAGCCCTCTTCACAGAAGGAAAGAAGAAAAACAAGAACAAACCCAGATTCGACAAGACAAAGTCCTCGAATCAACAATCTTCTTCTTGTGATCATTGTCACAAACCAGGACATACAGCCAACAAATGTTGGTTCAATCCAGCAATACCTTGCGTGCACTACAAGAAGAAAGGGGCACTCTGCATACGATTGCAGATTCAACCAAAAAGAAAGAACAAGACTGAAAAAAAAAATGTTGCAGAGTTATCCAAAGATGCAGATAGAGATGATGAAGCCTTCACGATACTTGATGAAGCTTCAACGAGCTACACTGAACAAGACTACGATGTAGTCATTGATTCAGGAGCAACATCACACATCACCTGCAATAAGAAAATCTTGATCGACTTCAGAGAGCTCAAAAATAACAGAGCAGTTATTCTAGGTGATGGGAGCAAACACGATGTCAAAGGCATCGGGACTCTACAGCTGCAAACATTGTCAAGTCAAGCAAAGCTGCCAGGAGCACTCTACGTGCCTTCACTGAGAAAAGATTTGATAATAGTCTCCAAGATGGCAGATCTTGAAATTCGAGTTTTGTTCGATGGCAATACATGCCGCATGATCGAAAAAACTACAAACAAATTGTTGACGGTTGGATGCAGAGAAGGAAACCTCTACCAAGCCAAGATAATCAATATCTGATAGCATATTAAATGCATCAGAAAATAAAGATCAGCTTTGGAACAGGAGAATGTATCATCTGAACATGAGGAGCCTGTATGACGTGTGTAAGAAAGACATAGTCACAAGTCTAAAGGTATCAAGACCCGATACTGAGTTCTGCGAAGCCTGTAAGAAAGGCAAACAACATCGGAATTCATTCACACATGAGGGAAGAAGAGCCAAAGAAGTCCTTGATCTCGTCCACTTAGATGTTTGTGGACCGATGAAAATGGATTCACTCTCAGAATCGAGATATTTCTTGACGTTCATAGATGATTACAGCCGGATGACTACGATCTACTACCTAAAGAAGAAATCTGAAGTGTTTGATTCCTTCAAGAAGTTCGTGACATTTCCAGAGCGACACACCTCAAAGAAGATTCAAATCATCAGATCTAACAATGGAGGTGAGTACAAGAGCAAAGAATTTTCAAAATTCTGCCAAGAACAAGGGATTGAGCATCAGTTCACTCCTACGTACACACTAGAATATAATGGTGTCGTGGAAAGAAGAAACAAGACGCTAGTCGAAGGAGCCAGATGCATGATGGCACAAGTTCGATTTCCAAGTCAATTCTGGGCTGAGGCAATAGCTGCAACTGTACACCTGCAGAACAGATCAACAACGACAACGCTGGAAAGTAAGACACCGTACGAGATGTGGACAAGTAGAAAGCAAGATCTATCATATGTATGTGTGTTTGGATGTGCAGCATACAAGCACGTTCCAAAAGAAAAGAGAAGCAAGCTCGATGATAAATTAGAGCAAACGATCATGGTCGGGTACTCGAACGGATCATTAGTGTACAGACTCTACAACCCAACCACGAACAAGGTTGTTTCGAGTAGAGATGTGAGGTTTGATGAGTCCACATTCCCTGGACTAAAAGATGAAAAAGGCCATGAGATCTTCACATTGTTGCCAATTCAAGAGGGAGATCGAGGATAGACGTCAAATCAGAATGTTGAGCCACAAACTCCAGAGCAGCAGGAAGTAGAAGATCAATTACACGAATAAAAAACGTTCGAGTAGCGACGAAACGAACCCAGAAGGTCAACAAGACAAAGAAGACCTCTAGACCGTTACTTTGACAATCTTCAGTGGAGCGAAGACATGCAATTCAAGTACTGCAGCTTCACTGAAGAGCCAACAACATATCAAGAAGTTGTCCAGAGTCCAGAGGGAGAATTCTAGAAGCAGGCAATGTCAGAAGAGATCGAGTCGATGAGGCGAAACTAGGCATGGATGCTAGAGCCACTGCCAGAAAACAAAAAAAATCGTCGACTGTAAGTGGGTGTACAAGAAGAAAATAAAATCAGATGTACTGTTGGCCATTACAAGGCAAGACTTGTCGTGAAGGGCTACACACAAAGGTATGGTGTTGATTATTTCGACACATATTCGTCGATGGTCAAGATGACAAGCATACGACTACTCCTTGCATATGCTATACAACACAATCTGGAAATTCATCAGATTGATGTGAAGATAGCCTTTCTCCACGGAGATCTAGAGGAAGAAATCTTCATGAAGCAGCCTGAAGGAATTGAAGACCCCGACAATCGACAATATGTCTGTCTGTTGCAGAGATGCATTTATGGTCTAAAGCAGACATCACGAGCTTAATACAAGAATCTCAACAATCTTTTGAAGTCTCTAGACTTCAATCCTACACAACCAGACTGTAATGTCTACATAAAAAGAGTAGGAAAAGATTTTGTGATACTGACTATTTTCGTGGATGATTTCCTTATGATAGGAAATTCCTTGATGCTGATCAAAGACACGAAGAGTCAGATTTCTAAAAATGATGAAATCACAAATCTAGGAGAAGCAACAAAATGCCTCGGGCTGGAGATCAGAAGAGATCGAATAAAAGGTGAAATGCACTTGAGTTAGTCTGAATATGCCAGAAAAGTGCTCAAGCAGTATCACATGATGGACTGCAAAGAAAAGGCCACACCAATGATAGTTGGAGCCAAGCTGACGAAGCAGGATTGCCCCAAAACAGAAGAAGAAAAACAGAAGATGGGAGGTATACCCTACCAAAACCTAATCGGTAGTCTAATGTACCTTACAATTTGTATCATACCTGATCTAGTTTTCTCTGTTTATGCCTTAAGCCAATTTTCTTCCAATCTTGGCATGGCACATTGGCAAATGGCAAAACGAATCCTACAATATCTGAAGGGTACCCAAAATATGGGATTAACCTATAGAGCAGAAACGAAAGAAAAGGATTCGAGCTGCACCACTACAGTGATGCAAGTGGGCGAGCTGCAAAGATGATAGCAAGTCCCTAACTAGAGGATGTTCAATAGCATGCGGAGCAGCAATCAGCTGGATATGCAAAAAACAAACCTTGGTAGCTCAATCTTCTTGCGAAGCTCAATACGTCGTAGCTTCGAAGGTGGCAAATGAGGTAGTGTGGTTGCAGATGATGTTGGAGGCAATTGGAATACCACAAGGAGGACCATGCACTATGATGATGGATTCTCAGAGTTCCATTTATCTATCCCAGAATCCTGTCTTCCATTCAAAGACAAAACACATACCTCTGAAGTACCATCACATTTGAGATTTGATCTCGAAAGGAGAGCTCTGGGTCCAGTACATAAAGTCTGAAGACATGATTGCAGATCGGCTCATGCATGGTGAGTATTCAAGATGGATTGTCCATTGCCATACCCACAGACAGGTATCACTCATCTTGCAAACATTTATGATAATTTGTTGGACTTAATGGCAAACAGATTATTGTGGGATAACTACGACGTGGTGAAGATTGACGATCTTGCAGTCTTGGCATGTCATATTTATAACACCAATGATATAGTTGACTGTATGGATTTTGATGGAAATATAGTTTGTTCGGCCAGCTTCAAAGGTTATCGTAGTTTTGACAAAAATCAGTTGTTTGCCACTATAAAGTTAATATCGTAACAAATGAAGGAACCATTCAAAATGCCATGGTAGATGACGGAATCCCATTTTCTCACCGAATAAATCGATGATATGGTGTGTATCGAAACTTTTTTTACATGCTACAAATACTAGGCATGTATCGTTCGACGAGACAATGAATGAGTATTACACTTATTACGATCGCAATTACAACAGATCATCAAGTATGCAATGTACGACAACCTTCAATCACGATGGGAGAACATCAATAAAAACAACATATAATTCTGATTTCCTCATTGGTGTGAAAGATGTCAATCATAGTAATAGTGCAAACTTCAAACGGATTAGGTATAGTTCAGATGTTCTCACTGGTGTGGATAATATCAATGCTCATGATGTGACTGATAGCAATGCTACAAGACCAGTTCTATACAACTCTGATGTTTTGACAGGCGTGGATGATGTAATTGGTTATGATCTGACATGACCGGCATACAACTCAGACATCCTAACTGGGATAGACGATGTGGTTAACAATTATGTATCTCGGCAAAATGGGTCTAGTTCAGATTTATTGATCATATGAGAAACGTTAATGTGGAAAATGGACACTGGAATCCATCTCAAGATAATGCTATCACCGACAGTCATGGTCATAGACTCTCCCAAATGGCAAGACAATCCAAGAAGACAACAGGTGCATTTTCTACAACTTGCTTTCTACTGCTTCTAGAAAATATGATTCAGATTTTTCTATGTTTGATTTTGATGAAGACGACGAGATAGGTAATTGGAATGAAATGTTAAAAGAATATGTATCAAGAGTTGGTCAATCACACGAGGAAAGTCTTGAAAGTCCAATGCAACATGATCCAAGTTTCGAATCTTTTGGAGCTTCTTGAAACTGCAAAAGAAAACGTGTGCTTGCATTCGTCACTCTGAAGAAGGCAGATTCTATTTTATCGCCGGAGCATACAAAAGTGACTTTGATGCAGCCTTGTTGTAAGAAATTATGTATACGCAAAATCACTTACAAAGAATGTGAAGACTTGAGACTAAGTGTATGGAGAAAGCGAGGATTGGATAGACGTAATTACCTTTTACAAATGTTCGGGTGTTTTTTGAAGGCACGAGATAATTCAAACCTTGCGT
Organism: Diphasiastrum complanatum; assembly: GCA_029204225.1. Lineage (NCBI taxonomy): Eukaryota > Viridiplantae > Streptophyta > Lycopodiopsida > Lycopodiales > Lycopodiaceae > Diphasiastrum > Diphasiastrum complanatum. The sequence goes on along the minus strand of CM055107.1, from coordinate 21,246,413 downwards.
GCAATATGTGGGAAGAACCCAATTTAAGACTTAAACTTGTAGTTTCAGGTAAAACCATATGTTCAAAGGCATTTCAAGATCTATTGGGAGTTTCCCATAGATTGTTTTGGCAGATAATCTCAGAGGCACGCAACAATATTGTCTTTAAATTTCATGAGAACACATGTACATTAAAACAATGCACACATTCAAGACGGGGACTTGCTATTATGCATGGAATTTTGGAAAAGCATGCTCTACCCCAATCGCATCTTCAACATAAATCAAAAGATGGAGTAGCTCATTGTGAACATCATCTCCCTCTTGGCATGTCTAAAGGTGATGTCTTCAATTCCATCAAGAAAGAACTTAAAGAAACTAGCATGTCCACAATCTCCAGAAATACATTGTATCGGTTGTGGAGACATGAGTTTCGATATGTCAAGACTCCAACAAAACAAAGAATGTCCAAATGCAAGATTTGTGATGAGTTAAAAAATGCGATCGAAACTTCTATTGATATTAAGTTGTGAGATCACCATATTGCAATGAGAAATCGCCACTTATTGCATGTTTTCGACTCGAGAAAGCTATACACATATTGGAAAGAAGAATCAAGATCACAAATTGGTTGATGCATGTGCAGCTGATGTTGATGAGTACTAGGTTTAAGTTGTAAATGTTTCAGTTGCAGTTCTAGCCTGACAATTTTGTAAAAACCCGATTTTTTTATTTGCTAGGGTGAGGGCATATCACCCCATGGCAAGTTAGTTCTATTCCATGGCATGTGTATTGTAAGACCATGAGGAAGCTGTAATGTGGAAAGTTTAACGACTTTTAGAGATTCTAAAGGTTCCAAATAGTTGCTTAAATTTGCAACCTTTTGTCTAAAAGGTTAAACTTGTGCATATTCTACTCTTTGGTCTTGGAAAATGCACAATGTGCAATATGATCGTACATTTTGGTTCAAGCTCTGATATTGCACCAAAGAGGTGCACATTTTGTAATAGTCATTCAACAATTAGAAAGCAATCCTTGCCCATGTATGCACATAATTTTCAATAAAAAAAATATTTTACAATTTCGGTTAATGAATCTATGTGTCTTAATTGCAGTTTTGTGTTTCTTTTTGTGTTTTCTAACTATGCAAATTTAAAATGATCATGATGCTCATATGAAATGATGTTTCTTCTAGTAGTTTTATAAGCGATACACTAAATTTATATATAAGAACTTAAAATTAGAATTCTTTGTTTTGTTTACTTCTTGTTTACAGCTTAAATAGCTTTGTGTTCTGCCTGTTAGCAGAGACTGTGGGCATGTCTTAGTGTTTATCTTGCTTATTACAATGCCCAGATCAGGCAAAAAGATTCTTGGGATTGTAGTATGGTTCAACCTGTCACGGATACTGATTTCGAACACTCTTGAACTCTTGAAATCACTTGCAATCATTCTACCATGCAGGCACACCAAGAATGCCCAAAAACAGCTCTTCTTGAAACACGGTTAGACATTACTATGGCACTTAAAAATAGAATGCTAGAACGCATTGCAAAATAGAAACTAAACTACTTACAAGATCAAAAAACTGGCCTAGCGTCCACATTCCTCATAAAAAAACAAGAAAACTAACTCCTACAAGCATTCAAGAATCAAGAAGCTCCATCTTCTTGATTCTTGAATTTTTTAAGAAACTCAAGAAACTAAAATGTAAATGGATATGCAAGACCTACGCCACATTATTAGCTACAAATCTCTTGGAGGCTTGAATCCTACGTTAATCCACCAAAAAAGGAAATCTAATCCACAACTAGAAACAAAACTAATCTAGATAGCATTTTGATTCTTGGACTGCCCAAGAACATCAAGAATTGGAATGTCAAGAATATGCAAGATCTACACCACAAATCCAACCTATTTAGTTTAATTGAATGTTGAAATATACATTTAATCTATGAAAGCAAGAAAATTAATCCACCACTAAGATCCACAACCACACACAAAGGTAATGGAAGGGCAAGATCATTAATGCATCACTCAAGAAACAAGAATGATCAAGGAGCTCAAGAATGCATCAAAACTCATGGAAGATAATCTCATTTCAGCATGGAGTAGATACATTTACAAAAAGCTTCTCTTCTACAAGGGAGTCTCTTAAATAAGCAAGAGATCTCCTTAGGTGGCATCCTAGTGGCATTTCCACATCACACAAATTACAAGTGGAATTATGCTCTCCACTAGAGGTCACCATCAAAAGGGGCTCACTCTACATTTCTAAGAGGGGCCTACTTGAATTTATTACTTTGCCTAGAAATACTAGTTCCTACATGGTCATTCCATCTTTTGGGATTCACCATGAGGCTTACACTGTTTCTACTTGACAATATTAACTAGTATTCCTCGACTCTCATACTTGGCTCTTAGTCTTCGTTCATCTCGTCTTCTCATAGACCTCCTCGGTCTAAGGTAAGAGGTGCTCTTGGGTAGCTCTGGTCGAGTATCTTGGAGATTCGTTAGAATCAACCAACATAGAGTTCAGACATCCAAATAAATGGACTCTCCAGTTTTTGTTTTTGAAGGATGTTTTCCTATAGGAATTATAGGACAGATAGATGGATTAGTAGATCTCTAGAATAGTCAGACTAAGGGGTTAAGGATTTTCTTGGAGGGAAAGCAAGTGGTGGGACATCAGTAATTTGAAAGGGGAGGATCTAGGACCATAAAGTTCTGATTGACAATAGTAGGCTTCGATAATTATTCGATGTCGATCTAAACCATTGGTCAAATTTTATGGGGTATTTTTTAAAATTTTGAGATTTAATCCAAATCCCTAATGGGTATCTCACCATTTACAATATTGAAAGCCCTTAAAACTATTTCTCGCTTTTTTAAACTTTTACTTCTTAGTAATTTCTCGAATACTAGACATTGAATTAACTTGATATGATTCCTTCCAGGTTGGAGTTATTTCTCTGAAGGACTGGGAAGTGGGACCGGGTGAGAATGGAGTTTTCCTACTTTGCAAAGAGCCTCAACCACCTGGCAGCAGAATTGTAGGTGACGAGGGTGACTTAGCGAAGGTTGTAGAGAGCAAGAATACAACATCATTATAGAGATAACTCAAAAGGCTCCAGTTGTCTCCTCATCAGTTGTTCAAGAAACCGCTGAAGTGTCACGTGCCAAACTCAATCAAATAGCAATAAAATGATATTAAAGCTACAATCAAGAGAAGGACATAGTATTTGTATTAATATAACCATAAAACACAAAGCACAAATAGAGCTCCATTGAATCATCTATAGAATTGAGGGGATGGAAGCAAATCAACACAAAATGGGGATGAAATTCATGTGGATTGGGTACGTGAGACCTAGCAAGCTCTATGTCACATTCACAACGGAGAAGCTAAGCTCTCTCATTTGCAAATGAGCCAAAAGATTCTAAAAGTGATGTCTCGTACCTACTTCTAGACACTGCCCTAGCTTAATTAAAAATAACTATCTTGAAAGATAGATAGCCATTTTTAAGTCTTATTAAGTGTATTTTGGGCCCTTGTTGGCCTATAATCCTTATTAAGTATTTTATGGCCCTATTATTAAGGCTAACAGCTCCTTTTGGGCCTAACAAAGCTTACACTATATATTGTCATGAGTCGATAAGCATTGACGTACTAAAAGTACATGACACTCTCCCTGCTTGAACATATTTGTCCTCAAAAATGAAAATGCTTGTCTTGAGATTGATCACCTTAATTAAGTAGTCATGTTCATTATTGAATGGATTTGAGGCTGAGCATCGAATTCCAACATAAAGTTCCATCATTCGATTCAAAATAGGCTCTTTGGCAGTTCACCCTAGGTTTGCCAGTAAATTATCAAACGAATGTAAGCAAAATGTGCTCCAGTCTTCGATGATGATGTATGATTCGCAAAAATCTATGATTCCACAGTGGTGGCATCCAAGAAGCAGTTTCAGGCTAATCCATCACCAAAGAAAGGAAAGAAACGAGTTCTTGAAACAATTTAGATCAAATAGTTGGACGAGCTTCATCCATGACATTAGAAGGTAAGCAAAAAAAATAGATGTCTCGAAAAAAGGCTAAGAAGGTGATTCTTTGCTTTTTTGAACTAAGTTTGAAAATGTTATGAAATTCTATTTGGAGCAAAAAAAATATGCAACGCAAGTGATTGAGATGCCAAGTTAAAAAAAATCTATATTTAAAAATAGACCTGATTGATTGCGAGTGTGAATGTTTCTTTAATACTACTTTCCTGTCTAATGATTTGTTTCGTTTGAAAGGCACAATGAAAGATCAAAAAGGTATTTTGGTGGACAATGATTCAACTCATAATTTCATTAATTCTCATCTTGTACAAGGAGAAGTGAAGCCGACAATCATAGGTCATTTGAAATGCATCTAAATGAATTCTCTAACAAATTTAGCTCGATGGATTTAGATCAAGAGCAAACTGACAATAATAGTATCACAAATGAATTTTGTGATGTATTTCCAGTTGAATTACCTCATGATCGAAGTTATTAACTTTTTTCAAATCCTTATTGTCTTGGAACTATGGCATAGTGATTAGCATTTTGGTTTCTCAAAGATTGAACTATGTGCATGTGCATGGCGACAATAATTAAGGTAATTGATACATCATGAGAACCTTTGCCTTAAATTGGACTTGCAAGTCATTGAAAATTAACAATTAACAAAGATTGCATCAAAAGAATTAAATTTTTCAAATGCTTATTTAAATGCTCAAACTCACCTACAAGTGACATCATCTTTTAGCAAATCATCACAATAACTCACTACTAGTGCGATAAAGCTAAAAACATAAAATGCTTTGGTGAAAGCAAATAGATAATCTTTAATTGCTGATAGTTGTTGGTGATGATGTTGGTTTGTCATGCAAGTTGAGATCCTGGGCATGTATGCAAAGAAAAGAGAGGGACATAAGATTTTTTGTTATGTATGTTGCATGTAGAGGTGCCTGCATGCAAAAAAAAAGAGAAACATGAAATTTTGCTATTTATAGATTGCACATAGAGGTGCATCTAAAGGACCAAGTTCTTGCAATAGAGTCCTAAGAAATGTGGTGATGCTTTTTGTTCACACTTACTATGATAATTGAAGGCATTGACTTCAACGTTAACTTCTTCAAAAACTCCATTGACTAATTTGAACACATAATATTACTTTATGCAAGGCAATGCCAAAGAATGAATAAGAGACTAGATTTAGCATGTGAACAGAATAAAGAGAAAATGTGTAGTAGCAAGTGTTTCATATGTCACTCAAAATTATGAAGTGCTGAGATAAGTATAGAAGCCTTTGGAGATAGTAAAAACATGATATATATGAGGGTACGAGAGTGGCTTTTACAACCCTCACATTAAAAGTTTAATATACATAAAAGCAAGCTAAGTCAAAGATGAGAGACAAAGCTAACCTTCTCTATTTTCAATTGCTTCTCATAATGTTATTTGATAACCTTGCATGTGGCTCCTGGTTACGGTTCCTCTCATCTATTGACTTGATGAAGATATTAATGATAAAAATTTGAAGACTTCTGAAAACTTGTGATTTTAGATAAAGACATTGTCATATTGTCAATAAACTATACATAGTGGTATAAGAACAACAATGACATAACATGAAGACGACTATGTTCTTCAAGTTAATGTACCACAATCAATTTGCTCCAAGGGTTTTAATGGGTAATTGCCCAAAATACCAGTGGTTAAGATTAGGCTCAACCTTGCAAATCAAGGAATTTGTCATAATTCTTTCATTTAGAATGTTGAACCTGCCTGTCCAGTACAACTTATATATACTTCTAAGCATGAAACCAATGAACTGGCCAAATTCAATGGTATCAAGATTTCATCATACAACCTATATATATGGTTAATAAATACTTTGTGCCAGATCTCTGATATTGTGTTTGACTTCTCTTTCATAAATTTCTCAATTGCAACCTCCTCTAATTTCAAGCCAATTGTCGATATACAGCATAAATGAAAATCAGCTTATAGTAATGATATCTAGATGTGTACATGTAGTGATAGATCCATATGGTTGTCTTGACAACCCCAAATAGTACATCGTAAAAAGCTCAAGATTCATTCCAATGACACCACTTCATCAAAATGGACATGTGTGTAAGTAGTCCCTAGCACCCGCACATCTATTTCTATCCTTCCAAGAATTTCTTCAAGCCGCATATATAATACATGCAAAAGGTCTGGCTTATCCTAAAACCTCTCTGTTGCATCACCACACAATCCATATGACTTACTTTTCCGGTCTCCTCAAAGCTCATGCATACCAGCCCTGGGCTATGCCAGATAGCTTCAGATTACAGATCAGAGTTCACTGCATGCTGGTGCAGATCCATTCCTGCAGTTCTTCACATTTTGATGGTACAAGGCTTTTTCCAAAACTTTAGCAAGAAAAGTTACACGTCAATCAATACTTTACAGAAGCTAGCTCTGCCATCAATGAGATACTATTTATTCATGACAGACCAGCTATGTTTTCTTATTTTTGCCCCTGTCGAATTGTCAGAGCAATTGAGCGAATCTGAAAGCCTATACGGTCACTGGTGCCGGCCTCTTGCTTGTCTTGATTCCTTTGATAGCTGCAGAGCATCATATAATGATCAGGCTCGAAGTTCTTGTCATAGATGTCTCAAGAAAAACAAGACCAAGACTTGCAGCTGAAAGAAGAAATAATTCCAAAAGAAAATGAAAACAAATAACTTTCCAGTAAAATTACCTTCAGAATAACTTTTTGCTCCAAAAACAGCAGATCCTGCAACTAGAGCATTGGCTCCAGCTTCAATAACCTATCAAGTGCAGAGCATTTTAGAACACTAGCAGCGAGCACATATCATAAAGCCCTGCTGACACGATCATCACAAAGTCCATAAACCTGGAATTTTGATAACATAAATTACTGTAGGAAGCAACTTCTCAATGAAGCCATTCCATCTTTTGTTGTTCATTATCCAAGTTTATATTTCCATTGAAGAAAAGTACATATTTGCAAGATTGAAGCATCCATTAATTTCCAACCTTGTAGGCATTGGAGGGAGTCACTCCACCATCAACTTCAATCCAAGGATTTACTCCCTGAAATATTAAGATATCATCAGATTTTAGCAATATAGGAGGAAATGCTTTCATGACTAAATTTCAGAGCTTGGAAGTTGAGGACAGCATCCAGAAAAGACAAACAATCAATGTCATTTCAAATAAGCAAATGATGAACCTTAAATAACATAGATCATGCAATGGAATGTAAATAAAAATTACTCAAGTAAAGCATTGATGTATCGATGTTATGTCTAGGATAGTACCCAACATAGATAAAGAGGCATGCAGTTGAATTGAAGCAAGAACAAGAGAATAGTACTCTCACACTGATAGGATCTGCATATCATCATTCAAGAGTTTTCCTGATTTTTCAGCTACAACGATCCCTTTTCCATATTGTGGCTCCTCTTTGATATCTTATTTTTGCAGCTTTTTAATTAAAAATAGGCATTCATTATAGGCAAAAACTAGCTCTCATATCAGCAATTACTATAGCAACTCATCATTCTGTTTTTCATTTGCTCAGTACAATTGCATTTGCTTCATTAAAATATCTTTTGATTCTTTTGCATTACATGCATTTTTTGGTCCTAAATGAAACATATGCTTTTAAGAAAGATAAATTGAAGTCGTTCAAACAGCATCCACTACGAAAGACACCTCAGCATCCAACAACGGAAGGTAATTGATGAGGAAAAATAAAATTTTACCTTTTCTAAACACAACTTTCTGAGGTCGGAAATTTTCTTGACTTGGCTTTCTATAAAGCTTTGCCCTCCAAAACCAGGATTAACGGACATGATGAGGACCAGATCTACAACTGCAAAAAAACATGACACACACCAGAATCAGAACCTTCATCCATATATATTCAATGCATATAATAAACAAATACTATTCTCAAAATGCATAGCACATCTGCAAGCTTGCTAGAAAAAAATCTAGACTGACTTACCATCAAGTACATATTCAATTGCACTTAAAGAAGTTCCTGGATTAAGAACTACTCCGGCTTTCACCCCTAGACTTTTCACCTAAAAGGTCCAACAAAATCGAAGCTTCATCAAATTTCAGAGGAAAAAACTTCCAGCAATGTAGTTTGGATAGTTAAAACTTGCTTAAGCAACTTCCATAAGCTTATCATGGAACTGGTAAATATTCATGCCTTTAGAGACTTTGAAAAGCATATTAATTTTTAAGGCCATTCTAGAGTTTTTTTTGTTGCTAGGAAAGCTTCAAAATAAGCCATTGATGAGAGAAAGGTGCAACAGTACATTTTCATTTTGAAGAGGAAAAAATAAATAAAAAGCAGCAAGAAAGTTGTATTGATCAAGGACATCATCAGAAGTCAAATGTGTTTAATCCTTCCCATGGATTAGAAAGTCTAGGGCATTGATTGCTCCTTATTGCACAAAATTACTGCAAGGATCACTGGTTAGGTTCAGGAATATATGCTGGTGTGATTTTTGAGAGAGCAGATCATGAAAGGTTTATACAGGCCATAATAGGAGACCATCTCAATGAAAAGGAAACACGCTTACCTGATTTACAGTGCGATGCAAGTGTATGGTTGAAGTCACCTCACAATGCACACTGATAATGTCTGCACCTGCTTTGGCAAAGTCCGGTATACGTTGCTCAGGCTCAACAATCATCTGCACAAATGTAACATGCCATCAGATTGGTGAAGTTCAACAAAAATTTGAGTCAAAGTACCTGGCGAATAAACTGGTTTATTGCACAATTTACAACGATAAAAGCTTCAACTCAAGCATGAAGTTCAGAAATTAAAAGTCACTTTATTTCAATCAGAATAAGGTTTTAAGCTACTTCCATAAGAATGGGATAAACATTGAACAGCAGAAAAGTAGGGAAAAAGAACAGGTGTCATGAGAATTTGATAGTTTAAATCAATCAACAGATGCCTAAGAAAAGGCATTGTTTTCTTGTCAGGACTTAGAAGACACCAAATCTGAAGCGCATGATCATATTGAGGCCATGGTTAGGGTCATATTTGCAATGTGTTCAATAGCTTGCACTACGCCATTCTGGTATTACATGCAAAATGTCATTTTGCTAGAAACATTTTTCCATTCGTTCGAAATGGCGTGTCCCCAGGACAATAAGGCAAGATTGAGTGAAAAGAGGCACACAATGGTAGAGTCCTATTGCTGGTATTTGGCAGCAGCATTCTTACTACTTGCTTAAAGCATCACGTGCATGTTGATTGTTGATTCCTAGTGCATTGAAACAACAGCATGGTCTACAAGCAGTAGCAATGTATCTAGAAGTGCATCATGGAGACTTTAGTGTTGGTTATATATAATTGTCCATTCAATTCTAAAAATCTTCATTACACATTGCATTGGTTCTTTCAACAAATTTCGTATTAATTGACCATGATGAGCTGCTTTATGCTCTTCTACAATGACACTATTGATCCACATGATTCGCATGGTACATATTCGTTTGCAGCAACATTGATTTTAGATTCTTTGCATTCAAAATACCTTGCATTTTTCATCTCTTGGTATAGCTTGATAGATTCATATAATCAGTTGGCCACTTTTCTTGTTACACAGCTTCCATTTCCATGCTACGACTATTCATTCGATTCACTTGCATAACCTGCTATACGACATCAACATTCTATGGCAGCATCTTCAACAGATAAATTTTTTTAATGTTATACCGCAGCATCTTCATCTTGCATCTGTCATTTTCAATGTGTGTTTCTTCTACATGTTTTCCACATTCACGATGTTTCTACCTAGTATAAATAGGAACCAAAAACACTCATTTCTCAAGCTATTGATTTTGGTATCCTAAGCGCTTTGAAGGGGAGTTCCGTATTTGGAAATCTTAGTTGAAGATCAGCCTCAGCTATTGACAACCTTAGTATATGGATATGATGAAAGTGAGTTGTGTGAAGATTTGCAAGCAAAACATTTTTTTCCACCATTTTTTTCTTTACTTTGTTTGGAGACTATCTTGAGTGAATCTTGTTGCTAGATTTTGGCTATAAGGTTGCTAGGGAGAGAGTGATTGCATGTTTCCAAGCTTCTTATTGCATAGGCAGTCACCATGAGCATTCATGTGGTTGATGTGCATGAGGGCCTTTTGCATAGTTTTTTCTAGGTGTAGGGTTTAGTAATTTGGGGTGCATCCATCAGCATTACAAGTTAAGGTTTAGGCAGCTTTTGAGGTGTGTTAACTCCCTTTTTTTCACCTATCCACTTTGCATTAAGTTTGTGACCTTTTTCTAAAAAAATTTAGGGTTTCTATAGCCATGCCTGTGGGGGGACGAGACATATGGGCGGATATATGGAGGGAGACAATAGGTTTTGCAAGGATAGGTGCTCACAGATGGTGTTGTCTTTATTGTGGTGGTACCTTTTGCAACATGGCAAAGAGGATCAGGTCCCATTTGCTTGCTTTGACCAAGCCACATGGGAGATCTATGGGCATTGTCCCATGTATGGTAGTTCCTGCAACTAAGCAAGAGCGCCTACTAAGCACATATGGAGGTGTCGTAGTGTATGTCAATTCCTACACCGGAGCAAGAGCACCTACTAAGCACATATGGAGGTATAGTAGTGTAGGTCAATTCCTACACCGGAGCAAGAGCACCTACTGAGCACATTTGGGATAGCCAGCTCATGGGCCCATGCTACAGATTGGTGGGCAACTAGGTTGTGAAGAATTGCCAAAAATTGGCAAATCTAGCTTGATTAAAAACCATGTAGAATAGTGTAAATTGTGTACACAAGTGGGTCCCACACATGTGAGGCCATGATGCCACATGGGAAACCCATCCTAATGTAGGTCAGGTCAAGTCAAGAGAGTTGGTCATGTCTATTTGGTGTTCATCCCTACTTTATAGGACTTACACCTAAGTTTAAGGTGAAAATTTGACCAACTAGCTACCTACCAAGCATAACTCTAGGAAATAGACTAGGGTTTCATTTTAGGTCAAGGAGAGTGAGTTAACTTCCTTATTACATGCTGGAAATCCACCTAACTTCAAGAAGGAAGTCGAATTTGCTATGTATTCCCTCTCTCCATAGTGAGAAGATAGAAAATTTTTGGAGCTCATTGGCAATCTCAAGCTAGTTCAATATGTACATTGAGTTTTTGTGATCCAAATGAGACCAAATCAATTTCTACTTGTTTCTCAGGTTGAAGGCCGTACTACAGCCTACAGTACACACGTGTGGGCTCGGATTTCAATGTTTATCAATGCTTTTGATTGTTAGTGCTTGTTGTTTGTCAAATTGCCAATCTAGATCAACTTTTTTGTGTCTAGTTTTTTGATAGATTGTTAAGCAAGCATCCAATCACTCTTGTGGATCTTTTGTAGATCCATTTATGGTCCTAAAGTACAGTACTTTCACATGGTATCAGAGCCAAGTACAAGAGCATAAGCCATTGATCTAATGCAAATCCATTTTTAGCAAGTTTTGGTGCTAAAAGCTAGTATTGAGAGGGCAAGCTAGAATCTTGATTTTGGTGAGGAGATTTGATCCCAAACTTGGTAGGGGTCCAAATCCGTACTGTCCACATGTGTGGGCACCTCTGAACCTGCATTTAATGCATGGTATTCATTTGATCCAAAAAAATTCAATTTGTGCGCTATTGCTGTAATTTTTGGTGGAGATCCTAGGATAATCTACCAAGATCATTTGCCATTGATTAGATTTGAATTTGTTTCATGGAATCTAATTAATCTAGGCTGAGTTCAAGTCCTATTAAGGTTAAAAACAGGTCTTGAAAGTACACCAAGAAGGAAGAAAGAGATTAAGTCATTTTTTTGTCCAAAAATAGCCAAATTTGGCAAGATTTGATTGTAAGTAGATTTCACATCATCTTATCTTCATTCCAACTTTGTGAGGGAGTGCTAGAACTGCGGTTATAAGTCCATTTGTTGGATTAGAAATCTAATTTGAGTGAAAAACTACAAGAGAGAGACCTTAGTGAGTTTCTAGAGACAATCAAATCCATTTCTTGGCAAGATTTGTTTGAAAGTAGTTTTCACTTCATCTTATCTTCATTCCAACTTTGTGAGGGAGTGATAGAACTGTGATTATAAGTCAATTTGTTGGATTAGAAATCAAATTTGAGTGAAACACTGCAAGTGTGAGACCTTTGTGAGTTTCAAGTCAATCAAATCTATTTCTTGTTTGTAGAAGTCACTAGTAAGATGGGATCTGCTGGAGCATACCTTCTAGAAGCTAGTGAGAGGTTGAATTCTACAAATTATGCTATTTGGAAGGTTAGAATGGAGTCACTATTGGTGCTCCAAGACCTTTATGAGTTCTTGATTGAAGATGAAGATGAACCTCTAGGTGCACAGGAGTTAGCTAGATACAAGAAGAGATCTAGGCTTGCACTTCATTGTGTGAAGATGAATGTGAGCAATGATTTGTTGAGAGAAGTATCAGCTTGTACTAATGCTAAAGAGGCTTGGGAGTATTTAAAATCAATCTATGAGTCTAGCAACACTTCTAGAGTTCTTATGCTTAGAAATCAAATTTTGCAAAGCATGAGGAGAAGTGAGGAGAGTGCACAGGATTATGTACTCAGAATCAAGTCTCTAAATAGGGAGTTGGCTTCCATTGGAGAGAAGATTCATGATGGAGAGCTTGTACAAATTGTCCTTAATGGTCTAGGAGATGACTTTGCAAATTTGGTCCAAAGTTTTGCCATCCAAGACACTTTGCCAACTATAGAAAAACTTCATAGTGTATTAGTGGCTGAAGAGTGTAGGATGCTCCATGCAAAATCTAGGATAAGTTCCTTGTCGTTGCAGGATGGTGATGAGAAAGCCAATTTCTCATTCAAGGGCAAAAAGAAGACCAATGGAAAGAAGAAGCATCCAAAGGAGGCCAAAGAAGAGGATGATGCATCAAGCTCAAAGGACAAGTCAAAGCAAAAATGCTTCTTTTGTGGAAAGAAGGAGCATTATGCATCTGAATGCTACAAGAGGCTAAGAGCACAAGTGGAGGAGGACAAACAAGGAAACCTTGCAAAGGAGGAGGAGGAGGATGAAGTAGATGTATTCTTGATGGCATCTACATCCTCATCAACAAGCAATAGCTATTCAAGAGACAATTGGTGGATCGACAGTGGGGCTAGCTCCCACATGTCTTGTGAAAAGGACTTTTTCTCAACCTTACACTCATTCAATGATGCTAAAAAGTTTGTCTTTACTGCAAATGATGAAGAGTGTAGGATAGATGGTGTTGGCACCATATCTTTGTGTCTAGAATCCTCAAAATGCATGGATCTAGAAAATGTCCTTTATGTACCATCAATCACCAAGAATATGCTTAGTGTTGGTCTACTCTTAGAAAGTGGTTTGGATGTCCACTTTAAGCATGGTGTTTGCTTCATCTTGAAGAATGATGTTTGCATTGCAAAGGGATTTAAACATGGAAGATTGTTTAAGTTGGAAGCTAGTGTTGCTTTTGAAAGAATGAGCTTGGCAAAGGAGGAGATCACTCAAGAGGAGATCTTGGCAAAGTGTGATCTTGCTTGCATTGAGGAGGAGCATCAAAAGGAGGAAGATCTTGAGGATCAGCCTCAAAGCATGAGAGTTCCAAGGGAGTCCTCAATGACAATGGCCGAGTCATCAAATTGCATGCAAATTGTCCATTCAAGTGTGCATCTTGCAAGGGTGGTGAGCATTGGAGAGTCTACTATCTTTGAATACTTTTTGGAAAATATTAGTAGACATGAGGTGACTTGTTTCTTACCTTTAAGATCCATGGTGTTTATTACTTTGTATGACAAGACAATGAAATGGGATGCTTTGAAATCTACATTTGTTGTTGATAAAGCAATTTCATTGGATACCTATTTTTGTAATAGTTTGAATAGAGTCATAAAAGATGAAACATCATTTGCTTTGGAAATCTTTGTGTCCACATTCTTTGTGCATGATCATTCCAATGTAAGGACCAGAGATTATCCTATTTCAATGATAGGAATAATGGTAGTGTTTTGCTCTTCAAGTAGAGATTGTAGAATCTACTTGTTTTCAACCAAAGAATTTGTCAATGGTGGAAATGTGATCTTTCAAGAGTGGAAGATTTGTAAACTTGAAGAAGCACCTTTGGATCAACACATTATTCAATTCATTGATGTTTTGGAGTCAAGTCAAGTGGAGGATCAAGCTCAAGACCCAAGGACTCCAAGAAGAACCTTGAGTATCAAGATGGAGCCATCTAGGCTCAATCATATGGATCAAGCAAGGCAAGTTGTCTTTGGCAACATTATGTATGCACTTAATATTTTAATTGATGTATCTTCAAGTGCACAAAATGCCTTGGAATCCATGTCTTGGCATGATGTTTAGTTTTGAAGTGTGCTACATGTATATAGACACATTTATGGAACATCTTGTAAGGGATCCTCTAAGAGGTGGTGAAAGATCCTTCATGGACATCATTCTCTATTGGAGTCTCAAAAGTTCCTTGTTTGTAGCTGGATTTTTTAGACACTTCTAAAAGCTTTCATTCATCTATCAAGAGAGTTGTAAATAGATCAGGCTAAATTTGAGGAGTGTGCAGAATTGCCAAAAATTGGCAAATCTAGCTTGATCAAAAACCATGTAGAATAGTGTAAATTGTGTACACAAGTGGGTCCCACACATGTGAGGCCATGATGCCACATGGGAAACCCATCCTAATATAGGTTAGGTCAAGTCAAGAGAGTTGGTCATGTCTATTTGGTGGTCATCCCTACTTTATAGGACCTACACCTAAGTTTAAGGTGAAAATTTGACCAACTAGCTACCTACCAAGCATAACTCTAGGAAATAGACTAGGGTTTCATTTTAGGTCAAGGAGAGTGAGTTAACTTCCTTATTACATGCTAGAAATCCACCTAACTTCAAGAAGGAAGTCGAATTTGCTATGTATTCCCTCTCTCCATAGTGAGAAGATAGAAAATTTTTGGAGCTCATTGGCAATCTCAAGCTAGTTCACTATGTACATTGAGTTTTTGTGATCCAAATGAGACCAAATCAATTTCTACTTGTTTCTCAGGTTGAAGGCCGTACTACAGCCTGTAGTACACGTGGGCTCGGATTTCAATGTTTATCAATGCTTTTGATTGTTAGTGCTTGTTGTTTGTCAAATTGCCAATCTAGATCAACTTTTTTGTGTCTAGTTTTTTGATAGATTGTTAAGCAAGCATCCAATCACTCTTGTGGATCTTTTGTAGATCCATTTATGGTCCTAAAGTACAGTACTTTCACATAGGTTCTATTGGCACAAGATCAGGGGCTAGCAACAGCAACGCACCTTGTAGCACCAGGGTTAGTCCACCATAGCCAACTTCACCATCAACTGTAGGGCCATCATGACCTAGTTAAATCAACAGCAGTAGCAATAGGGCCATCACAACCTAGTTCATCAGCAGTAGGGCCATCATGGACTTCATCGGCAGAGGCAAGGCCATCACGGCCTCCATCATCAACAGCAATAGCAACAACAAGGCCATCATCTACATGAGAGGCATTTCCATCAAAAGGGTCAGTTGGAAGAGGGCCTACTGAGAATAGTCGCCCCAAGTTTAGCAGAGGCGGCAACGGAGAGAGACCATAGGATGGAGCACACTCACACCCTACTACCTAGAGTTAAAGCATGACCACATGCACCTACACAGGATAGGGAGGGCAAATATCGACAGAGCACAATGCTTGCAGGGTGGTAGCAGATACACCATGAGGTAGCCACTAGACTTACACGCGGCCTCATTTACAAGTTCATGGACAAGATTGGGAAGACCCTTCAATGACCATGTTTTGAGCAGAGGTATACTTTTTTCTAATCTGTTTTGTGCGCTTATTTTGTAGAAGCGATTTAGCATTGTTGAGTTGTATTTCCTAGAATGCAATGATTACTTTATTGGTTTCTATAGGATGTTAGCTATCCAAGAGAAATGGCTTGACACATGCAATTTCTTCCACAAGCACATGCATGCAGTTGCTCATTTGCTTCACCCTATGTGCATAGCATAGATGCACTGTGTTTCTGAAACGCGGTTCAGAAACACGTTTCTGAAATTTTAAAAAAAATTCCAAAAACGTTTTTTTTATATATATACATATTTTTTTTTGGTTTTTTTATGGGCAATATGGGTATCATATGAAAGCTCTGATTAAGAGCATAATTACTGTGTAGTTTGTCGACTGTTTCGGGTGCAGGATGGTCCAGTTCAGGTGCATTAATCCATGTTGGGTTCTGTCAAGGATAAAAATTCAAAACTAACCTCTAGCCTGTCTGTTACGATCACAGATGGTCCCAGTAAGTGTGTTTTCGCTCAGGGAGTTGGAAGGCCAAGTCATGAAGAGGCCTTACCGTCGGGGGACCCTACCGTTGGGGGGCGTTGCCCCCCAAACCCCCTAAGCATTTATTGAAAACCAGAGCAAATAACAACCAAATAGCTATTGAAAATAAGATCTGTTTGTGCCCCATCTACTGCACTTCTGAGAGGCAAAACGCTGGTTTGAACATTGATCCCCTAGAAAAAATTCAGCCATAAGCTATTTTTCCAAAAAAAGAAAAACAAATTTTTTTTTTCCAATTCTGGTAGGAGAAACGCGTTTTCAGAAACGTGTGCCCTCAGAAACGCGTTTCTGTGCATCTATGGTGCATAGTGACCATGGAACGTGGGAACGTGGCTTTTTGGACGTCTTCCTACTCGTCCACCACTGACAGTGATGAGGAGGAATCTTCATCCGATCATGATGCCTCCGAGTCATAGGGATTTAAGGTTTTATTTCATGTCACATGACTCTATGCCTCCATTTTTCTTCAAACTCATGTACTTGGCCATTGGCCCACTCCTTAATATATATCAATGTTAAAGAAAGTAAAATCAGGACCATAAATGGATTCATTCAATCCAAAAGAGGCTTGGATGCATTGCCATCAAGGATTATATCATCAAATGCAAGCTAGAATTGATGCTACCTTGAAAATAAGCAAGAACAATCTAATATCCAAGTGATTTATGATCAAATGGGCTTCACACGTGTGAAATTCAGCCTCATGTACCGATAGAGACCTGAGCACAAAGTAATCACAAAATTGCATGTAGAGAGAGAGAGAGAGAGAAGCTTGATGTAAATTTCACTCATCCTCTTGATTATTCACATCCAAATGAGCTATGTTTCCAGAAGACAATCGGATTGGGAAAGGTACCTTCCAATGATTAAATTTGCGTATAATAGCGCAAAACATTCAACGACGGGTTTTAGTCCATTTTCTCTGATGTTTGGTTTTCAGCCAAGAGCGCCAATCTCTGTTGGCCTCAAAAGCCTTAAGGTTAAAGCAACGGTTTGATTTCCTACATGATATGCAAGAAATGTTGCTTGTTGCTCGCAATAACGTAAAAACGGCTCAGGATAGAGCCGAATTTTACGCCAATCAAAAGCCACAATCTAGGGTCTATGAGGAAGGAATTTGGGTATATCTTAAAATCCCAAAGGGTATTAAAGACTGGAAAATGTCCTAAGCTATCACCTCGTTATGCTGGGCCTTTCTTTGTTAAGAAACTCAATCAGAATGCCCAAGGTTCACCTAGTTTTCCACATTAGTCGTTTAAAAGAACGACTTGGTGGGAAGGATGACCTGATTCTACATAATGACCTAGTTCAACTTGAGGACCTAACATCCTTTGTACCTTCTGAACCATAGGCCATTGTTGATGTACGTCAACATGGGCTCAGAAACTGGCAGGTAACTGAGTACTTGGTTCGTTGAAAAGGAAGCTCCAAAGATGAGGACACTTGGGAAAAGGAGCAAGACCTTAGACTGAGATTCCCTTCCTTAGAAGAGGAGCCTTTTAAGGGGGAGGGAACGATAGGGACCCAACTACCTTGGGTCCCAAACCCAACTTGAAACGGAACGATGATTGGGCCCGTTGACTTGACCAGTGACTCATGGACCTGCATGGTCGCCATGTGTCATGTTCCAAGATGTGTGCTAGGCTTGGAGACTCCTATCCATTCATTCTATCTACCTAGGAGAAGGTGGATGGAGAGCGCTTGTGCACAACCAGGAGGAGTGCTAGCCTGAGGTAGGAGATGGCCGAAGGCCTTGGCAATGGTATGGGACGTTGTCATGGTTGGAGGTCGGATCTTGCTTGTTATAGGTCACGGGCCAGGGCACGAAGGGTGGACCCAGATTAGGTCCTACGGTGGGGTGGATCGTGAGCGTTCGAACTTCGGTTTCTTTGATGACCGACGTATGGCGGTTTAGAGTTTCAAGGTTGTAGCAGTCACCCTCCTTCCTAGTGCTTTTTCATGCAATCGCTTTTAAAGTATGCCCCAATTTTTGAAACCGACATGCATGAAGTCATTCAAATAGCTAATTGCCTAAACATAGCAATTTTGACCATAACTTCACCTATGCAAAGACACCATCGAAAAGTTCTCAAGCTCCTCTATCCAACAAGCTATGGCTCGCTTAGATCAGACAAGATTTGGTGACTGCTTTTTGCCCAAACAAGTTCTTTGCTTCAGTCTATAGCACAAACCAACTTCTTGACTCAAATATGTCAATATTGGGGACTAAATGCACCCTAATGCAAGTTTCATGTGCTTGCATAGTGATGTGTGGAAACCCTTGAATAATCAATAACTTGTGTGCACACAAATCTTCTCTCTGAAACTTAGAATAATGAGTGTTTCCCCAATGGAAACTTTTAAAGGTCATATAGACACATTCAACTAATACACCTTGTAGGTAAATAGAACTAACAATTATCTGGCAACATAGCACATAGATCCATGCAATATGCAGTGTACACCACACTAAGATTAAAAACAATGCTAAACTTTGCTTAATGAGGGTTGATAAGTTACCTCATGTGATGTTAGACTTTCTCCAACTAGGCCCACTCACTCAACAGCTCTTGACTAACTTAGGAGTGGTTGAATGGGTATTAATAACCTAGCATAGAACTTTCTTACAATAGCTACTTGCCCTGGAGACTCCACATGTCATAGGTATCCACATCCTTTCACTTTCAGCACCTTACTTGACTTTCAACACTACTCTTCCACTAGGGATAAGGTCCCAAACATTGAACTGACAAGATACATATATGAGTGCTTCCTTGTAGCTCGACCCACCTGATACTTGCACTTGATGCATGGAACTCAAGTATAAATGATATACATAAAGTCAAAGCTCTCAATTAAAATCACCTTTTCTCCATATCTCCTTCCTTATACAAGTTCATGCAATTTTATGGTTCGTGCTATGATGTGCAAGAACAAATTTTATTGCATGTTATTTATTCATTGCTGACCTTATTTAAAAAAAAACGGTCTAGTAAGTCATCAAAAAAAAATGACTCAGAGTGATAGCCTTCATATTCGATGACTTACCAAGACTCTCCTCCCTATGAGTATATTCCCATAATTGTTTTCTAGTAATGGCATCAAATACATTGGACTCCTTGGAACCGTGAGCATCTAGAAATGTATAGTAGTGGTAGTAGCCGTGCATCGAGGGCAAGCATGCCTAGAATGATTAGGACTATTACAATGAAAGCATAGGCACTTACAACTTCATATCATGTGATACATCATAATGATAAATCTACCATCGAACTGTTAGACATTGTTCTAGTGTGAGACTTCTTTGTGTTCTCATCATTGGTAGCACAATCCTGATATAATTATCCGTCTACATCCTTGCATGTTGTTGCTTGAAAAATCTACAATCTTGCAACTGCGAGAATGATCAAATGTATCCCCAAAATACACACGATAAAACGAATTACAACAGTCTAGGACTCTAGTCATAATTATGAACAATCAAAAAACCAAAAGACACAAATATTAACAGACAACACGTCGAAAATCTTCAAGCTTATAGTTGTTGGCAGAAAAAAAAATGAGGCCACTTGAGCATAAACATGGACGAAAAGTATACCAAGTGAACATCTAACGGCAAGTCTGTGAAGGGGCGCAATGCATCAACCACCAGTGGTCCAATTGTTATGTTTGGCACAAAGCGACCATCCATGACATCTACATGAATCCAGTCACAGCCTGCCAACTCCACAGCTTTTACCTGCCAAAAAGTATTGATTTTGAGATAAGAGCTTAAGTATGAGTAAAATCAAGTAATGGCTAGTGCAAGTCCAGCAATGTCATTTCTAGTACTCATATCAAACTACTCTGCACTAATAATACTCAAACATGATATGAAAAGATAGTATCATATTATAAGGTACCACATATTTGAATCCACGTGGGGCTGAGAAAGATTTGCTCATTCTTGACAAAGAATGAGCAAAGATTTGCTCATTCTCAAAAGAAAGATTTGCTCATTCTTGACAAAGAAGAAATAGAGCTGTAAGCTGTATTTCAGTAATGCTTCAAAGTGCTAGCATGTCAATGGTCATAGTTGCAGAGAATCGCGATTCTGGGGCTATAGGGATTCGCGATTCTGCGATTCACGATTCGCTGCCCGGAATTGTGGAAAAAAAAACCAAAAAACCAAACATGTGAATACAGCTTTCAAAAGTGAATTACATGAATTCTCCTTAGTTGTGTTTCTTCGTTCCATGGTCTTGCATGCAATACGAGGTTTTTTGCACATTTGCTCGTTTAACTGCTGAAAACTCATTTTGTGCGAATGGCATCTCACCTAACTGCCTGGAATTAGCCCTGAAACTACTGGAATTGTAATCATCTTTTTTTTCTCTTCCTACTGATACCCATATTGCATGTATTTTTTGAAAAAAAAAAAAAAAAACCTTTTGCTAGAAACCCAGCGAATCCCTGGTTTTTTGGGCCAGCGATTCAAGAATTGCGATTCGGACCTCGATCCGATTCACAATTCACAAATCACCAGTGTAACTATGGCCTGAACAAACCAGCAATCTCGTTTAAGCAAATTGAATTGAAAGCAGAAAAATCACAAACCTGCTCCCCTAATTTTGCAAAATTTGCAGACAGAATAGATGGAGAGACAATTATGTCACTCTTCGAGTACTTCTCAACTCGAGATGATGCATGAACTTTTCGCATCCTGGCCTTGTTGCAGCTGGGAAAAGAGAATAAATACACATCAGTACACATGATAGACTGCAGGAAGCAATGTCTTAGCCAGATCTTCTAAATTAGACAATCATATAACTCCTTTTATCAACGCTTTTCTAACTTGCCAAACTTGAAATGTTTAGCTCTGTTTATTTTCTAAACTGCAATAACTAATAAAGCGAGAGACATGTTATGTCCTGGAAAATTGGAATTGAGAAAAGGTATATCACCCAACATAACAAAGCACTTGCAATCTTCAACCTTACGGAGTCCAACCACAAAGTCCTAGATCATCAACTCCACCATGCTTACCATAGACTAAATACTACAACATCCCTACTCACTTCATGTGTGCCCAAGGTTAGGTGCAGGTCACATGCAGAGACATGTCTACATTAGCTTTCATTCACACCCAAGGCAAAAGACAAGCACACTCAGTTTCTATCACTTTTCTGGAGATGAAGGGCAGACTTAGTCACGATGAAGGCAAGGAATAAAGAGATGCAACGGATATGCCAAGTCCTCAATGAGCCGACATATAGCAAATACTTTACAACGACTCATGTGATAAAGAGAGAATGTTTGTGGCATAGTAGTACTAAGGGATCATGGTTCATAGCGATCTGAATTGATTCAAGTTGAGAAGTTTCATTACTGCTTTTTTTTGTAGATTTAGGCTTTACCGATTAGCAGCGTCGAGGTCTGAACCAAAAATTCACAACTGTGAATATTTTTTTTTTAATTCTAATTATACTGCATTATACTGATTCAAACTTTTAAAGAGAAATTTGAGTTGGTTCTAACTTCTCGGAACTATGGAATGCAAGAAATAGTAATTTACACCCAGAGGAAAGAAACAGTGTTAAAACATTCATGGTTGCTGCAATTGATTTTCGAATTGCATAGGTTTCAAAGATTGAGAAGCCCAAAAAATGTTGTTGTGCATTAGATTCTGTGAAGTACTACGGAGCTGGGGGACTTCTGCAGTTGGTGGACCTACTTTTGAATTTTCTATCCGAGCAAAGTACAGCAGGTCCTCCTTAGGAATGGGCTAAAATTTTCAATATCTTTGCCCATTCAGCGAAAGTAATTAGTTTTAAAGATTTTAGTAGTTCATTACCACTAGGATTGTCAAAACATAGGTGGAGCTTTGAAGAGCTTGGTTTCCACAAATACGCCTTCTTTAGTCCCATACAAAACAAACTTACCTCCCGTTTCATTCTTCCCCATCCTCCTCGGCATCTAAATTCGACCATCCTACAAACATCAAAGGATGCAAACAAACCTGATTCGCTAGAACTCAAACATATCTTGGAAACTAATAGGCTGAAAGATCTAATTTCTATTCAGCACTGAAAACATTCTGAAACGCATAGTTTCAGTATCAATACAAGAGAAGAGAAAAAAAAATTGACACAAAGAAGTCTTAGGGCTATGGTTGTAGACGTCTTCCCCTTTATCTGCAATTCAAATTTCACACAGGCGTTTTTTCTAGTACAAGTTGCTATTCACAGGCAACTGAGGAAATTATTCCTCCATAATAAAGAATAGACTCAAACCTTATGCTGATCCGATTGCCAGAAACGAGACACAGATCTTTGGTTGCCCCCCAGAGAGAGCTGCTGCTGCAGATTGCGCCACTAGATTTCTTTGAAGAAGCACCCACTGCTGTTGCAGCAGCGGCCGAGAAACTGCCGAGCGTGCCAGTAACGATCACCATTCTGCCAAAGGATGCTGATCCTCGATCGCCCACCTCCTCCTCCTTCGAAATCTTCCTCCAGCTTGCTCGCAGCCAGAAGTCAGGAGAGAGGAGAGCGGAGGGGAGCTTTCCTTGGTTCGGTGTTTGGTTTGGGATGTAGGTGCTGAATGGGGAGCCTCGGTGATGCAACGGATAGGTTCGGGTCCAAACCTATCTTCTTTTCCCTGCCACAAACTCTGACCTTAGGTGGGGCCTCACAAGATAAAAGGAATGACTACGTCCAAACTTCTTGTTTTTATTAATAAACTTATCTCTTTATAGAGAGGTGGAGTAGGGCAGGCAGGGCTACAAGTTTTTCAAAGGCTTCGTTCATAATCTACATTGGTGCTTTGGAGATCTTTGGAAGCACTTTGAAAGTTGCAATGTGAAGAATTGTCAAAAATTAGCAAATCTAGCTTGATCAAAAACCATGTAAAACACTGTAAATATTGTGTATACTTGGGTTCCACACATGTAAGGCCAAGATGCCACGTGGCAACCCACTCCTAATGTAAGTTAGGTCAAGTCAAGAGAGTTGGTCATGTCTATTTAGTGGTCATCCCTACTTTATAGGACCTACATCTAAGTTTAAGACGAAAATTTGACCAACTAGCTACCTACCAAGCATAACTCTAGGATCTAGGCTAGGGTTTCATTTTAGGGCAAGAAGGGTGAGTTAACTTCCTTATTACATTCTGGAAATCCACCTAACTTCAAGAAGGAAGTCGAATTTGCTATGTATTTCAAGCTCCCATAGTGAGAAGATAGAAAAATTTTGGAGCTCATTGGCAATCTCAAGCTAGTTCACTATGTACATTGAGTTTTTGTGTTCCAAATGAAACCAAATCAATTTCTACTTGTTTCTCAGGTTGAAGGCCGTACTACAGCCTGTAGTACTGCTCTTTTGTCTCTCAAAGAGTCCTTTGTCCAGAGCCTTTGTGAAATGTCAGCAACCGTGGGCTAGGATTTCAATGTTGATCAATGCTTTTGATTGTTAATGCTTGTTGTTTGTCAAATTGCCAATCAAGATCAACTTTTTTGTGTCTTTTTTTGATAGATTGTTACGCAAGCATCCAATCACTCTTGTGAATCTTTTGTAGATCCATTTATGGTCCTAAAGTATAGTACTTTCACATGGTATCAAAGCCAAGTACAAGAGCATAAGCCATTGATCTAATGCAAATCCATTTTTAGCAAGTTTTGGTGCTAAAAACTAGTATTGAGAGGGCAAGCTAGAATCTTGATTTTGGTAAGGAGATTTGATCCCAAACTTGGTAGGGGTCCAAATCCGTACTGTCCACATGTGTGGGCACCTCTGAACTTGCATTTAAAGCATGGTATTTATTTGATCCAAAAAAATTCAATTTGTGAGCTTTTGATGTAATTTTTGGTGGAAATCTTAGGATAAGCTACCAAGATTGAGTGCCATTGATTAGATTTGACATAGGGTCATGAAGTCTAATTAATCTAAGCTGAAATCAGGTCCTCTAAGCTTGTTTTACAAGTCTTGAAAGTACATCAAAAAGTGTGAGGGAGATTTAGTCATGCTATTGTCCAAAAATAGCCAAAATTGACAAGATTTGATTGTAAGTAGATTTCAAATCATCTTATCTTCATTCCAACTTTGTGAGGGAGTGCTAGCATTGAGATTATAAGTCCATTTGTTGGATTGGAAAGCTAATTTGAGTGAAAAATTACAAAAGAGAGACCTTAGTGAGTTTCTAGAGACAATCAAATTCATTTCTTGGCAAGATTTGTTTGAAAGTAGTTTTCACTTCATCTTATCTTCATTCCAGCTTTGTGAGGGAGTGATAGAACTGTGATTATAAGTCCATTTGTTGGATTAGAAATCAAATTTGAGTGAAACACTACAAGTGTGAGACCTTTGTGAGTTTCAAATCAATCAAATCTATTTCTTGTTTGTAGAAGTCACTAGTAAGATGGAATATGTTGGAGCATACCTTCTAGAAGCTAGTGAGAGATTGAATTCTACAAATTATGCTATTTGGAAGGTTAGGATGAAGTCACTCTTGGTGCTCCAAGACCTTTATGAGTTCTTGATTGAAGATGAAGATGAACCTCTAGGTGCACAGGAGTTAGCTAGATACAAGAAGAGATCTAGGCTTGCACTTCATTGTGTGAAGATGAATGTGTGCAATGATTTGTTGAGAGAAGTATCAGCATGTACTAGTGCTAAAGAGTCTTGGGAGTCTTTATACTATTTCAATGATAAGAATAATGGTAGTGTTTTGCTCTTCAAGTAAAGATTGTAGAATCTACTTGTTTTCTACCAAAGAAGTTGTCAATGGTGGAAATGTGATCTTTCAAGAGTGGAAGATTTGTAAACTTGAAAAAACACCTTTGGATCAACACTTTATTCAGTTCATTGATGGTTTGGAGTCAAGTCAAGTGGAGGAGCAAGCTCAAGACCCGAGGACTCCAAGTTACGGACTTGAAATCTGGATACAAATTGGTAGTTGGATCTCTAGGATAAATTGATCCATCCACTCACAAATCTATATTCTTATGATTATTCATTCGCAATTCTCTGACTATTTCAGCAGCATTCTCTACAGCTTTCAAATTTTTCTTAATAATTGGAGTGCATTCCATAGGAAGTGCAACATGCAAATGGAACATTGCCATTGTTGAAAGCTACAATACATAAAGGCTTCAAACTACAATAAGTCAAAACTGAATAGATCTAGCATGTCTTACTTTTGTAATGTCTATGTCGTGCTAAAAAATCGTCATGTCTCATATTTCATTGTAAGCATACACAGATTTCAAAAGTGCTCATTGTACTCCCGCTTTTTTTGCAGTGAGCAAACCAAGATTTACCACGATACTCTTAAAGCTCTAGCCCTGAATTTTGAAACGAGCATGCAAAGAAGTTCTTACATCTCATGCTTAACTAACTAATGTCTCAAGTTAACCATACTAGTCAAACGTCGGGCAAGGCCAGAAACTCGGAAAACGGCGACCAAAAGTTATCGGTTCGCATTCTCTCTCTACGTAGTTTCTCTCTAAAGTGAAATTTTTTGAAGGGCCCATTTTGAGCCCATATTTCCCCTAATGCCTTGCATACATAGTCAGCACGTTCTCGCGAGATATGTTGAATCTAGGTCTACCTCACTAAAAAACTCTACAAAGAGCATTAAGGTACATACCAGTGTTGGGCGATTCTCACATATTTATGATATCCGCTGGTTCAGGGTATTGCCCTTCTTTTTGAAACCAAGAACCGTCGGTTCAGGGTATTGGATTACATTTAAAATATTTACACTTGGCGGTTCTCAATAATATCTTATAAGATAAATCTCTAACATTTTCTTACTCATCCTACTCATGAAAAAATCCATACCCCTCAATGAGGTCTACATTCTCATCTATCATGATGTCCTCCCTTGCTAAAAGCCCTTAATGAATGTTAGGTCCTGTAAGGTGAATTGATACTCGGGGTATACCCCCTCCAAATGACGGTCCGGTTCTCAACCTCAATCCAAGGCTCAAAGGGACCCGACGATTCTCAACCGTGGCCGGTTTCTACAAAAGAGCATAACCGTCGGTTCTACATAGAAGCCGGTTCTTGAGAAGTAATGTACCCGCCGGTTAGGGTCTTTAGAACCGGGTTGATAACCGGGTTGAGAATCGAAAAAAAAAATCAATACCCGGCCAACACTGGTACATACAAGTCACAAAGCACTATGTTTTATTTTGTGATAAAATACAGAGGACACACTGATTCTAAACGCCTATTCTGATTTAGATTGGGTTGGAGATGTGGATACTCAAAAATCCACCACTGGCTATCTATGCTTTCTAGCAAGAGGACCCATTTCATGGAACAGTCGAAAGCAAAAATGTATTTTTTTTTCCTCTACCAAATTCAAATATGTTGCAACCACCTCTATAGTGAAGGAGATTATTTGGCTTAGAAGATTACTCTTGGATCTAAAGTTCTTTATTATTTGCCTTAGAGTATCTGAAAACTAAAGAATTAACTTTTATTATGGAATCAGATACGCTTCCATTCGGTTTACTTGTTCTCAAAATGAAAAGATATTGGATGCTGAAACCATCTTTAAGAAACCCAGAATTGACAGACAAATCAATTACTATTATCCGAAATTGTGGGCTCTGTACATTAAGTGGGAAGATAAATATGTTAGATAATTTGCTGAGATGGCAAAATCTATAACTAAGAGGGATAAACACCCAGCCCATCGTATATGGACAACTTATCGAATCCTTGACTTAGCAGGATTTGTGGGCAGAACCTTGCTAAGTGTTCCATTAATGTATTCTAGGATGGATTACTTACCCATCACAAAGGAAATTACAACTTTACATTTACCCAGGAAAGGGGGAAGGAATCAATCCGAGGATTACTTGGAAAAATTGCAGCTCACACACAAATTGAAGATTTTAGGGCATCGACAAGCAGGGATGTATGCTGAACTTACAATACAAGATAAATGTGATGCCCGAGAATGGAGTTTTTTTTTGTAACATTGAGTGTGAGTTTTTGTACAGGAGGATGCACAAAGTCGACATCAGAGGGCCCTGATGAATTTGATGGAGAGGATATGTGACGACATGAATTAGTCACATGATAGTTTTTTAAGTTTTTATTTCTCAGAAACTTTGATTTTATATCGTTCATTTTCTGAAGTAATGGACAGTTTTTAGTATTTTGAAGTTTAACTGTAAAATCGATTTGGGTCGGATTTATGACTGGATCGGATTTTTACTAAGGATCAGATTTCCACTAGATCGGAATTTATAGACCCGCAATCCAATCCGATCCAAGGTCAAAAAATTATCCAAATCTGAGAATAGTAGTTACAGTAGTTATGATAGTTAAACGGTTATCCACAATCACGAGACTATAAAGAGCCGTTGTACTCGTGATTTCAATAAGAATAGGTTGGTAAGCAAATACCTTGGTGCTTATATGTACGAATGGTTTATGGTCATTTGCTCTATAAGTAATTGAATGTGTTTGTTGCTCACTATTTTTCCAGAGTCTGCATAGATTATGTAAGCTCTGTCTCTTTCGAGTAAATGATGAATGTTTGATAAAGATTGATTGATGGCCTATTGAAATAGTTCAAATCCAAACCATATTGAAGCATACGACTGATTGATTCATAACAGTACAATTGTGCTTTCGGTCAGATTATGAGAAGTAGGATGAGAGGGGATGTTTGATTTACCAAGTCGTTTTCCAGGTTGCTTAGCTACTGAGTCAGAACTGGAGGTTTCATAATCTTGGAACTTGTGGTTAATCAGAACGTATGTGCAGTCGACTGTTAGTTGCTCAACCCAATTGTGGTCATGCATGACAATGCATGGGAGAGAACTAGCATAAATAATCTGTTAGAATTTGTGAGATCATTGTTTAAAACTAAAAAGGCTGTACTGGTTGCCTGAATTAAATATCCTTTGATACCCAGTTAACTATCTTTTACGCAGAATGACAATTTCCATGAGTATAAAATTATGTCTTTATGGGGAACGACATCTTATATACTACATTAAATATCTTAAAACGTAATTTGGTGTGTCATGACATCATTTATGAAATCGAGCACACAGAATGGGTATCACTGATAGTCATAGTACCCAAGAAGAACAACAAAATGCGAAATTGTGTGAACTTGAAGGCGCTGAATGCGATGATAAAGAAAGATCATTTTCCCTTACCTTTCACAGAAAGTGTTTTGGATCGAGTAGCAAGAGCAGAAGCTTACAGTTTCTTGGATGCTTCAGTGGCTACAACCAAGTCAAAATAGCGCCGAACAATCAACGCATTCGCCATCGAATGAGAAACCTATGCCTACAACATAATGTCATGTGGACTTTGCAATGCCCCAAGCACCTTTCAACGAGTTACGCAAATGGCATTCAAAGAGCACCTGCAAAAAACTTTGTAGACCTTCTTGGACACTTTTGATAACTCAGAACACCTATCCAACTTGGAAAAAGTGTTGAAGCAATGCCATGAATATCAGATCTCCTTGAATCCAGAAAAGTGTCAATTTTGGGTGACACACGGCCTGATATTGGGCCACATAGTATCAAGACACGGAATCGCCACTGATCTATCCAAGATAAGGGTCATTGTTGATCTGCCACCACTAGGGATGATTCGCGATGTCTATGTTTTTATGGGTCACGCTAACTACTATCGGATCTTCATTCTAAGACTTTGCAGAGTTAGCAAGACCAATCTACAACCTCATAATGGAACCACATTGGACAGAGGAAGTCCTACAGGCTTTCCAAAAGCTTAAAGATGCATTGGTCTCAATGCCAATATTAAGACCGTCCAATTGGTCCAGAGAGTTTCATGTGCATACTGATGCATCAAAGTATACAATTGGAGCCGTCCAGGAGAGTGCAAAAAGGATTTCCCAATCTGATTTGTCAACCGACAACTCAATGACTCAGAGATGAACTATTCTACCACAGAGAGAGAGCCACTGCTATGATTTATGTGGTTAAGAAGTTTAGGCATTATTTGATGGCCACCCATTTTTCATTTTATACGGACCATCAACCCTTGTTTTATCTTGTTAATAAAACTTGCAACACAAGACGAATTACTCGGTGGTTGCTTCTGCTATTGGAGTTTGATTTTAGGATAGTGGTTTGCAAGGGCAAGCAGCATTATATGGCAAATCATGTGTCGCAAATTAAAGGGAAGGGAACTACAACCCAAACCAATGATAAACTACATGATGCTGCCTTGTTTTATATTGACACAGTACCTGAATAGGGCGCAGACATAGCGAAATATCTAATCAGGGGCCAACCTGATAAATCCTTACCCAAGGCGGAACAATGGAAGTTGATTCTAAAAGCTAGACCATATCAGCTGATTGCTGACCAACTATATCGAAGATGATCGAACAATATCCTTAGAAGATGTATCCTTCCACATGAGGCCACCCAGATTATCTCAATTTCGCATGAAGGCATGGTGGTGATCACTTCGCATCTGACATTATGGTTCGCAAGATCTTGCAATCAGGATGCTGGTGGCCAACAATTCATAAAGACAGGAAGAATACTTGAGAAAGTGCGATGTGTGCCAATGAGCTAGGAGACCAACAAGATTGAATTATGATCTACTACATCCAGTTCTAGCTCAAGCACCATTCGAGAAGTGGGGACTGGACTACATCGGTTCTATCCACCCAGCTGCAAGAAGTTCACAAGCCCGATACATCATCGTGGCCACAGATTATCTCACCAAATGGGTAGAAGCAAGGCAGTGCAAACAGTTGACGCTCGAGCTACTGCCAAATTCCTATATAAAAATATCATAGTGCACTTCGGATGTCCGATAGAGATAGTCAGTGATTGCGGAAGCCATTTCGTCACTGAGGCCATCAAGGTCCTATTGGAGGAATTCTTCGTGATCCATAGATTCAACAAACCTTATTATCCTCATGGTAATGGGTAGGCAGAATCATCAAACAAGATCCTGTGTAGCATTATCACGAAAATAGTTGAAGCTAGCATATTTGATTGGGAGCACAAGTTACATGCTGCGTTGTGGGCATTTAGGACAACATACAAGGGAAGCATTGATCAAACACCATTTTAGCTGGTTTATGGTCAGGATGCAGTAATGCCATCAAAGTTTTTGGTGCCATCATTAAGAGTTGTCGTAACACAGCACCTTGATAAATCCAAAATCTCTACAACTACGCCATGAAGCCTTACACAAACTTTGCGAGACACGCAAGCGAAGGCCAGTATCGTGTCAAAGAGTTTTTAAGCCATGGAGTCATGAATCTCGAACAACTTGATGGGACACCATTTGACACACCCATCAACGATAGCCGACTTCACAAGTACTGTCCACCACAGTAAGACAGATCCAGCTTGATGATGACCAACAGCGCATACAAGACATCAGTCACCAGATCTAACAAAATCAAGCCAGATCTAATGAGATCTAGTCAGATCAAACACAATCCATCAAGATTCAGCAAGATCGGACAAAATCTGGACAGATGGAAATTTTTGATTCACAATACTTATTCTTTGTTTGCCAGACCCATTTTGGATTTCTCTAAAATGCATCTAAGTAGTTGTGAATTGTCAAAAATTCTTAACTCAGTGGACTTAGATCAGGAGCAAATAGAGAAGAATAATATCTTAGATGAATTCAAAGATATTTTTCTAGTTGAATTACCTCATGGAATACCACCGGCTAGGTTGGTAGATCACTGGATTGAGTTAATTCCAGGTAGTCACCTTATCTCTAGACAACCATATCGGTTTTATCAGAAAGAAGAGATAGAAATCACTAATTAAATTGAAAATTATCTTAAGATGGGTCACATTCAGCCTAGTAAGTCGCCATGGGGTGCTGCTGTTCTTTTGAATGCGTTGAAAGGTGGAGGCTTACGGATGTGTGTGGATTACGGGGTTCAATAAGGTAGCTATTAAAATCAAAAATATTACCCCGAATGGACGATCTAGTAGATCGATTAGGTGGAGCTAAATACTTCACAAAAATAGATCTCAGAACCGGGTATCATCAGATTAGGATTCATCTAAATGACGTGCAAAAGACGGGTTTACGGACAAGATTCGGTCATTGTGATTGTATGCTTGTTAAACAATCTATCAGAAACTAGTCATCAGGAAACAAGATCTAATTTAGCAGCTTGATAGGAAACAAGTAGAGACAATCAAAGCATTGATCAATTAGTATAATCCAACTCCACACGTGTGGAAATAAGGCTGTAGTACAGCTTGTAGACAGTGTTTACAAAGTGCCAAAGCTGGGTTTCATTGGAAAAATAGAGTAATCACCATACAATGAGAGGAAACTCAAGTTTCTCCTTGAGGCTCCAAAAAGTTTCTATCTTCTCACTATGGAGAATGGGAATACATAGTAAAACACACTTCCTTTGCAAAGTTAGGTGAAAATCCAGCATGTAATAAGGAAGTAGACTCCACTTTCTTGCCCTAATGTGAAAACCCTATCCAAGAGTCATGCTTGGTAGGTGCATGGTAGGTACAAATCTCATCATATATCATGGTCTAGATCCTACAAAGTAGGAATCACTACCAAATAGACACAACCACTCCTCTTGACTCGTGGTAACCTACTTTAGGTGTGTATGTACAAGTGGCACTTTGGCCATTGAAGTAACCAACAAACAATATTGACAAAATGTACAATATTCTACATGGCTAGATTTGCCAATGTAGGCAATTTTTCACACTCCTCCTCAAATCTAGCCTTGGAGATCACAATGCTTTTATCAATAACTCCAATTGAAGATCTAAGCTTGACAAATGAATCTTTAAGTAAAGGTTTAGTAAACAAATCAGCCAAGCAACTTGATGATGGCACGTGTTGGAGCTTGATCTCTTTAGCTTGCACTTTTTCCCTCATGAAATGATGAGCAATTTCGATGTGTTTGCTCCTTACATGGAATGTAGGATTAGTTGCAAGTGATTGGGCTGATTGGTTGTCACAATAGATGATAGGGATCTCCTCCTCCGTGACATGAAGCTCTACTAATAGCCTTTTGAGCCACAAGACCTCCTTGCATGTTGATGTCAAGGCCTTGTATTCGGATTCTGTGGAAGATAGGGAGATGGTATCTTGCTTTTTGGAAAGCCATGATACTACTCCATCACATAGAAAGGTGGCAAAGGCACTTGTTGATCTTCTATCCACTTTGTCACCTGCAAAATCCGAGTCACTACAGGCTCTTAAGCCAAGATTAGTTCCTCTATACAAAATACCAAAATTCTTAGTGAATGAAATGTATCTAAGAACTCTTTTGGCCATCTTCCAATGTGAAACTAGAGAACTTTGCATGAATTGGCTCAACTTTCCAACACTATAACTAAGATCAGGTCTAGTTATAGTTAAATAGATCAAGGAGCCAATAAGCCTCCTATATAATGTGATGTCCTCAAAGGATGCTTCATCACAACCAATAGATGCTTTTACATGTTGCTCCATTGGTGTCTCAATGCCTTTACAACTCTTCATTCCAAATCTATCTAGGATGGATGTAGCATACTTAGATTGACAAATGAAGCTAAAATCACATCCTCTAATAACCTCTATTCCAAGAATGAAGCTCAATAGGCCGAGATCTACCATCTTGAACTCTTTTGCTAGAGCAATTTTTACATCTCTAGTTCCATCTAGATCATTACCACTCAAGATAATGTCATCTACATACAAAACAAGAATAATGATCATGCCATCGTGAAAACTTATATACAATGATGGATCATAGGCACTCATTACAAAATTGATGGCAATGAGAAAAGAGTTTAGCCTAGAGTACCATGCTCTAGGTGCTTGCTTGAGCCCATAAAGGCTCTTCTTCAAAAAGCACACCTTTCCTTCATGCTTTGCCTTGATGAAGCCCTCGGGTTGCCTCATGTAGATCTCTTCCTCCAAATAACCATTGAGGAATGCATTTGTGAAGTCAAGTTGGAATAGCTCCCAATTAGAGGTTGTAGCAAGACTAATGATCAACCTAATAGTAACAAGCTTAGCCACAGGAGCAAAAGTCTCATCATAATCAATGCCTTTGGTTTGTAAAAAACCTTTGCCAACAAGCCTAGCTTTATGCTTGCTTATTGATCCATCTTGATTATACTTCAATCTAAACACCCACTTGCAATCAAGAGGTTTCTTCCCTTGAGGAAGATCCACAAGATCCCAAGTATGATTCTCAATAAGAGCATCATACTCTACTGCATAGCATCCATCCAACTTTTAGACTTACAAGCATCTTCATAGCATGTTGGCTCATCTAACATTGAAGTAAGAAAGGTGTAAGATGTGAAAGATGATGAGCCTTCCCTTTGATCACCTTGACCATCATAGGTGAGCCTCAATGGCTCGGATCTTGCCCTTGTAGATCTTCTTGGAGTTCTTGGAGTTCTTGCATCTTGAGGTGGATCCTCAAGTTCTTCTTCACTTGGAAGCTCCTCCTCCATCCTAGCATGATCCTTGGAATCAAGATGATTAGTAGCATTATCATCCAAATCACAAGCATGTCCTTCATAAAAAATAACATCCCTACTCACTATCACCTTGCTAGTGATGGGATTGAAGACTCTATAACCTTTGCTATTCTCACCATATCCCACAAAGATGCCTTTGATGGATGTTGCATCATCCTTCCTTCTCTTATCCAAGGATTGGTGTACATAGCAAGTGGATCCAAAAACTTTGAGATCCTTGAGATTGGGCTTCTCTCCAAATAGAGCTTCAAATGGTGTGATTCCTCCAATGGCTTGGTTTGGCAATCTATTGCACAAATAGTTAGCACAAGTTATTGCTTCACCCCAAAATGGTTTGGATAGAGAAGCATCTAGCCTTAAGGCCTTAGCACACTCACAAAGAGATCTATTTCTTCTCTCACTCACTCCATTTTGTTGAGGGGTGTATGGACATGACAACTCCCTCTTTATGCCATTAGAAATACAAAAGTCAATCAACTTATTGGAGATATATTCACCTCCATTATCACTCCTTAATACCTTAATCTTGGTACTAAGTTGATTTTCTACCAAAGTCTTGAACTTTACAAAAGAATCAAACACCATTGATTTGCTAGACAAGAGGTACATCCAACAAAATCTAGAATAGTCATCAATGAAGATTACATAGTACTTGGCACCACCATTAGACTCATGTGAAAAACTATGAACATCCGAATGGATGAGTTCAAGAGGAGAGTTTGATCTTGATGTAGATCTTGAGAAGGGTAGTTTGTGAGCCTTTGAGAGGCTGCATGCTTCACATCTCTTCCCACACTTTGACAAATGCTTGGGGAGTCCAACTGCAAGCTCTTTGTAGCCATAGATTCCATGGCTTTGTAGTTGGGGTGGCCCAACCTTTTGTGCCACAGTTCCACCTTTGATAGCTCCACCTTTGCCAAGTTAACACTCTCCACTGCAATATTAGCATCAAGCTTAAACAATCTACCTTGCTTAAAGCCTTTGGCTATACATTCATCATTTCTAAGGATGGAACAAACTCCATGCTTAAATTGTACATCTAGGCCATTATCCATTAACTGGCCAACACTAAGCAAATTCTTGGTTAACTTAGGAACATAAAGAACATTATCAAGATTCATCCTTTTGGATGATCCCACATACAAGGGAATTGTTCCTATTCCACTTATCTTACATTCTTGACTACTTGAAGTATAGATTGATCTATGTAAGTCATTGTAAGAAAGTAAGGTGGAGAATATGTCCTTTTGATATGTCATGTGGGAACTTGCCCCACTATCAATCCACCAAGAATCATTGGTGTTGCTCTTGGATGATGGTGGTTTGTTGGAAACCATCAAGGATGACTCTTCATCCTCCTCTTCCTCCTGATGTGCAATGTTGCTTTGTTTGCTCTCTTGTGTCTTCTTCTTCTTGAGACCTTTTGATGCAAAATGTCCTTTCTTTCCACAGAAAAAACATTTGTACTTGGACTTGTCTTTGATCTTGCCCTTTGAGCTTGAAGCCTCATCCTCCTCCTTGGTCTCCTTGAAGTGCTTCTTCTTGCCATTGGTCTTCTTCTTGCTTTTGAATGAGAAATTAGCTTTCTCATCACCATCCTGCAGAGAAATAGCATTCATTCTTGCATTGGTACGCAACATCCTACACTCTTCAGCTACTAATACACTGTGTAGCTTTTCTATAGTAGGCAAAGTGTCTTGGATTGCAAAGCTTTGGACCAAATTTGTAAAGCCACTCCCTAGACCATTTAGGACAATCTGAACAAGCTCACTATCTTGAATCTTCTCTCCAATATAAGCTAACTCCCTATTAAGAGACTTGATTCTTAGCACATAATCTTGTGCACTCTCATCACTCCTCTTCATGCTTTGTAGAATCTGATTCCTAAGCATGAGAACCCTCGAAGTGTTACTAGACTCATAGATAGATTTTAAAGATTCCCAAGCCTCTTTAGCACTCTTACATGATGATACTTCCCTTAAAAGGTCATTGCTTACATTCATCTTAATACAATGAAGTGCAAGCCTAGACCTCTTCTTGTATCTCACTAATTCATGTGCACCTAGAGGTTCATCTTCATCATCTATTAGAAACTCATAAAGATCCTGGAGCACCATTAGTGACACCATCCTCACTTTCCAAATAGCGTAATTGGTAGAATTTAACCTCTCACTAGCTTCTAGAAGGTAGGCTCCCACTGATCCTATCTTACTAGCAAGAGTCTACACACAAGATATAGATTTGTTTGTACCTGAAACTCACAAAGGTTCTAACTTGCAGTGTTTCACTCAAATGTTGACTTCTAATCCAACAGATGGATTTGTAATCACAGTTCTATCACTCCCTCACAAGCTGGAATGAAGATAAGATGAGATGAAAACTACACTCAAGCAAATCTTGCCAATCTTGGCTATTCTTGGACAAAAACTGACTCTATCTCTCATTCACTTTGATGTACTTTCAAGACCTGGTTTCCACTTTAAGAAGGTCTGAAATCAGCCTAGATTAATTAGTTTTCATGAAACAAATTCAAAACTAATCAATGGCAAGTGATCTTGGTAGCTTATCCTAGGATTTGCACCAAAAATTACATCAAACTAACACCAGATGAATATTCTATGATCCAATGAATATGGATTATTAAATGCTGGTTCAGAGATGCCCACACGTGTGAACAGTACGGATTTTGATCCTGAAAAAGTTTGGGATCAAATCCCCTCACCAAAACCTGGATACCAGCTCGCCCTTCCAATACTAGCTTTTTGCACCAAAACTTGCTAAAACTGGATTAGATTCAAACACAGATCAATGGCCTTGTACTTGGCTCTGATACCATGTGAAAAGTAAATTACTAAGGACCATAAATGGATCTTTGAATGATCCACAAGGTGATTGTATGCTTGTTAAACAATCTATCAGAAACTAGTCGTCAGAAAACAAGATCTGGTTTAGCAGCTTGATAGGAAACAAGTAGAGACAATCAAAGCATTGATCAATTAGTATAATCCAACTCCACACGTGTGGAAATAAGGCTGTAGTACGGCCTGTAGACAGTGTTTACAAAGTGCCAAAGCTGGGTTTTATTGGAAAAATAGAGTAATCACCATACAATGAGAGGAAACTTGAGTTTCTCCTTGAGGCTCCAAAAAGTTTCTATCTTCTCACTATGGAGAATGGGAATACATAGTAAAACACACTTCCTTTGCAAAGTTAGGTGAAAATCCAGCATGTAATAAGGAAGTAGACTCCACTTTCTTGCCCTAATGTGAAAACCCTAGCCTAGATCCAAGAGTCATGATTGGTAGGTGCATGGTAGGTACAAATCTCATCATAAATCATGGTCTAGATCCTACAAAGTAGGAATCACTACCAAATAGACACAACCACTCCTCTTGACTCATGGTAACCTACTTTAGGTGTGTATGTACAAGTGGCACTTTGGCCATTGAAGTAACCAACAAACAATATTGACAAAATGTACAATATTCTACATGGCTAGATTTGCCAATGTAGGCAATTTTTCACACCTTGTGCTTCCTTTTGGGTTGACAAATGCACCTCTGACATTTCAACAGATGATAATGATATTTTTTGTCCATATTTGGGTCAATGCGTAGTTGTATTTTTAGATGATATTCTCATCTATAGTAGAACTCTTAAGGAGCATTTGAATCATCTTAAGACTATTTTCAAAATTCTTAGAAGAGAAAAATTCTATGCTAAAGAATCTAAATGTGAGTTCTTTAAGCATGAGTTAGTATACCTCGGTCATAAGATCACCCGTGGTGGGTTGAAGATAAACAAGAGTAAGGTTAAGACAATGCTTGAGTGGCTGATATCGAAGGCGGTTAGAGAAGCTAAATTTTCTCAGTTTTACTGTTTTCTTTCGTAAGTTAATTGAAGATTATGCAAAGGTAGCAGCACCTCTAAATAATTTGACTAAAGACAGAGTTAACAAGAAAAAGAGGAGAGGTCAACCTAGTCCACCTATGGAATGAAATGAAGAACTGAATCAATATTTTGAGAAACTCAAACAAATGGTTGCTCAACTCCTGTTTTACATATTTACCTTACTTTGGACGAACTGACGCAAGTGATTCGACAATAGGAGCGGTTCTTCTACAAAATGATAGGCCGATAGTGTTTAAAAGCAAGAAACTTACCGAACCTCAGTTGCATTATACGACTCAGGAGAAGGAGTTATTTGTTGTGATACATGCACATAAAACTTGGAGGCATTACTTTTATGGTAGTCAGTCTATAGTGTATATAGATCACCAGCCTCTAATGTACTTTTGAGATCAAAACGATCTAAGGGTCGTAAAGCTCGCTGGGCTAAGTTTATGCAAGAAGATGATCATGAGATCCCATATGTCAAAGGTAGCTCTAACCAAGTTTCAGACGCTCTAAGTCGGATTGGTGAATTAAATGAAATTTCATTCACCTAGATTTCCATTGATCTATATCCTTCATTGAGAGAAAAGTGTGAATCAAATTCTCATTTTGATCGCATTTGAAAAATGGTTGAGATTGAGAAAAATGAGAATGGAATAGAGATTAATTCACAAGGATCTTAGGTTCCAAATAAAAATAAAAAGATAATGGAACAATTCTCTATTCGATGTGAATTGCTATTTCATAATGGGAAAGTTTGTATACTAGCGGATGATAAATTAAAGAAGAGAATTCTTTATGAATGTCATGAAGTATCCTGTGCAGGCCATCCAGGTATACACAGGACTTTGGACTTGGTCATAAGAGAGGATATTATGGATATTAGATAATCCTTGTGGACCTCATGCAACTAAAGTTGTTCCTTGACTCTAAAGAGTGCACAAGAGCAATGGGTAGCATAAGAGACATTATAGGATCTCATGAATTTTAAATCCTCAAAAATATTAGAGTGTCATAGAGAGTCCATAGGGGCAGTAGTAAGCATATGCTTGAACTTAAGTCCAAACATAAAACCTACTAGAAATCCTTATGAAGTGCATGGGAGCATTATGGATGATTATGCTAGAACTCAAGTATGATCATAAAGACCTTGTAGTACTTCTTGGAAACAATGAGGAAGCCCTATGAAAGGCCATGGAAAGACTTTGTGGTTTACGTGGAATCAGAAAGGACCTCATTTATATAGAGCATATGGAAGTAGGGGGAGAAGATGAGTGATTATGTTCTTATAATGATGTATGTTCTAGCTTAAGTTTCTACCATAGAGATGAATCTCATGAGACTAAGGATGTCACAGAAAGACTATTGAGCATTGAAGAATGAATAAGAGTACTAGGTAAGAGGTGTCGCGAATGGGTTTGGTTTGTGTCACGAACGTGTTTGTGTCTTTTGAATTCCAGAAAAATAGTTTATATCTCCACTATGTGGAGTTTACAAGCTATCTAAACAGAGAATTACAAGATTAGTTAATGCTAATCAACCAATCAGTTACTCTCCGTTGTTGCTAATTGTTTCAGCTAGGCATGAAGTTTAAAACTCCATGCTCGTTGAGCTGCCAGCTGGCAGCACAAAAGATTTTCTTTCGTTTCTTTTCATTTCGTGTCGTGTCGGGTCTTTTTGGTCTTGGAAGCATGTTTGACTTTCGCAAATCATTCGACCTTCGAGTTTCGCTTCGCTGCGTGTATTAGAGTTTTTGAGGTACATTGACTTTCGCGAATTGTTCACAATTCGACCTTCGATTTGTATCGCTTTGCTTTGCGCCGCGGCAAAGTTGCAGGGGTTCACCATTTCTGACACTTTTTCTTGAACCTTGCAGCTTTGCACGTTTAATCCAATTGTCTTTCTTTGCTTTGCGAAGAGTGGCTTGTCGAGCGGCTTTTATTTGTACCAATTTCATGAAAGAAACACATCTGGCTTGGTTCAATACTCAAAATTTGACCGAATGCAACGACTTCTTTTCGATATAGCAAGACAACGCAGACATTTTTCTCACGATTGCTTTCCATTGCAAGCCCTACACACACAAAAATTATGATGTCAACATACGTTGGAACATACATACATACATAGATGTAATACAACACACAATGTAAATAGTTGGATAAATATAGCCAAGTTTTGAAATTGTTTGAAGTTATCTTGCAATATTTTTATATAATTTAAATATCTTTATAAATTATTAGTGGATCTTCCTTAGGCCTTGACCCGCAACCCTTGGCCTGTAGCCCTTAGTGCTTGGTGTTTGGTCCTTAGCATTTTGCCATTGGTCCTAAAAGTTTGGCCCTTATCCCTTGCCACTTGGTCCTCAACCATTGGACTATAGCCCTTGGCTGTTAGCCCTTAGTCCTTAGATCTTGGTCCTTAGCCCTTAGCAATTGGACCTAAGCCCTTACCCTTATATCTCAGTCCTTAGCCCTTACCCTTTAGCCAGTTGGCCCTTAGTCTTAGCTCTTGGTCCTTACCCCTTAGATCTAGGCCCTTAGCCCTTCCTTAGTCCTTAGAGGTTGGCCCTTGACCCTTGCTCCTTAGCTAGTTGGCCCTCAGTCCTTAGCCAGTTGGCCTATAGTCCTTAGACCATGACCCTTGATCCTTAGTTGTTGCACTCGACCTTAGTTCTTAGCCGCTATCCCTTAGCCCTTGGTAGTCGGCAATTGGTCCTTGACTCTATGCCCTTCGACCAATGCAATATCCGTAGACGATTTGTCCTTAGCCAAAGACCCTTAGTCCTTGACCTAAAGGCTATTTTTTATTGTAACTTGCATTATTGTTTTTTATTATTCATTTAAAGCTTTTATTTTTTTCTTAACTTTATGGATTTTATTTTTTATTATTTGTTAAAATTTTAAATATTGTTTTATTAATTTTTTTAATATGTTTTGAACTTTTTTATTCTCATTAATTTTTTTATTTTATTGTATTTATTAAAAAAAAAACTGGTGATTTTAATTTTAAACTATATTGTTCACTTATTTTGTGATTTTATC
This sequence comes from Diphasiastrum complanatum, assembly GCA_029204225.1. Taxonomy (NCBI): domain Eukaryota; kingdom Viridiplantae; phylum Streptophyta; class Lycopodiopsida; order Lycopodiales; family Lycopodiaceae; genus Diphasiastrum; species Diphasiastrum complanatum. The sequence goes on along the minus strand of CM055107.1, from coordinate 21,205,558 downwards.
TTATTTTTATTCCATTTTTATATATCTAGTCTATTGTGTGATTTTTTAAGTTACGATTTTTATTTAGTAAACATTTAGTGTTATTCATATTTAATTCTACAAATTTTCACTTTTATGTTTTTAAAAGTTATTTATGTTTTTATGTTTTGTTTGCAATTTTTAATTACAAGTTTTTTCAAAAACAAAAAGGGAGAGTAGAAGGAAATGAGAGCACAAGAAAAAGACAACAATAATCCCATAAGCATTTCTGAAAGCATGATAGTGATCAGATTTCAGTTTTAGGACATTAATGATTGTACTTAACAATCATAGAGAGTTATTGGTTGTTTAATCAATGGATCTATCAAGTTCTACACTTTAGATCTTGATCTAGATTCACTACACTTAGATTTAAGCAAGAGCAATGGATCAAATTTTCATAAACAAGTGAGAGCGGCCTCACACGTGTGGAGTACTGTCCACTGTACGACTTGCACCTAAAACAACAAGTACAGTCCAACAGGTCTTCACACGTGTGAAGAGTGCCACATCACTAAGATCTATCCATTTGATCCATCCTTGATCCTTATCCAAAATTCGATCTTTGGAAAAAACTCGACTCTTTGAAATAATTCGAGTATTAAAAAATTCAATCAAATTCGAGTCTTTTAAAAAATTTAAGTTATTCCAAAAATTTGAGTCTTTTGAAAAATATGAGTTTTCAAAAGAGATCGATCTTTTTAAAAAATTAGAGTCAGTGGAAAAATTCAAGTCAATGAATAAATTCGGTCCATTGGAAAAATATAATTCAATGAAAAAATTCGAGTCTTTCCAATAATTTAAGTCATTTAAAAATTCGAGTTGTTGGGAAATTCGAGTCACAAGAAAAAATTCGACTCATTGAGAAATCGACTTTTTTCAAAATCGTTCCAAAAAAACTTATCATAAGATCCTGCCATGAGGGAGGTTGTGAGGAATATTTCATCAAGTGCCGATCGAAGATGCCAATGCGGAAGCAGAGCGACATCATTCAATATGAGTTGCAATGGGTCCTACAACACATTAGGGATGGGATGACGTTGGCTGATTGCTATCTTAGTTTGATTTTTCCATCTGAATAAGTTTTCAGAGATGCAACAATTCTTCAATTGCTTGTTTGTACTCATGAATACTAACTCAAATTCCAAAAGATACACTTAGTTATAAATCTTCCAAATGGGTTGATCTTATCCAAAATGTTGGCTGATTCTGACGAATCCCCAAGATACTCGGTTAGAGCTACCCAAGACCACCTCTCACCTTAGACCGAGGAGGTCTTTGAGAAGATGAGACGAACAAAGACTGAGAGCCGAGTATGAGAGCTGAGCAATACTAGTTAGTGATGACAAGCAAGAACTATGTAAGCCTCATGGTGAATCTCGAAAGATGGAATGACCATGTAGGAACTAGTATTTCTAGGCAAAGTAATAAATGCAAGTAGACCCCTCTTAAAGAAAGTAGAGTGAGCCACCTTTTGATGGTGACCTCTAGTGGAGAGCATTATTCACTTGTAATTTGTGAAATGCAGAAATGCCACTAGGATGCCACCTAAGGAGCTCTCTTGCTTATTTAAGAGACCCCCCCTTTGTAGAAGAGAGCTTTTTGTGTAATGTACCCACTCCATGTCCAAATGAGAAGAGCCTCCATGAGTTTGGTGCATCCATTGAGCTCCTTGATCATGCTTGTTTCTTGAGTGATGCATTCATGATCTTGCCCTTCCATCCTTTGTGTGTGGTTGTGGATAGTAGAGTGGATTAGTTTTCCTGCATTCCTAGAGTGGATTAGATTTCATTTCTTGTTTGTGGATTAATGTAGGAATCAACATTAAGGTAAACTAAAAAGGCTGGGTTTGTAATGAAATTCTTGCATATCCCCTTACAACCCTGTTCTTGATGTTTTGGGATGTCCAATAATCAAACGACTGGTTGGTTTCTTGATTCTTGGGCTTCTAAAATGCTGTCTAGTTTAGTTCATTTCTTGTTCTTGTCTTGTGGAATGTATGTGTAGGTTAGTTTTAGTTGTAAGGATCTGATTGTAACTCGTTTTTGCAGCAAGGTAGTAGTAGAATTATGATTTAAATGCATGTGATACAGTTCAAGAGTGACCTTCCTTGGTGTCCTCTGACAAGCAGGACAATACTACAATGTTTGAATCATCATTCTGCCTGATCCGGACATTGTAATAACAAGAAAACATCTAATAAATGTCCAACGAGCCGGTTAACAGGCAGAAAATAGTTCCGTAAGCAAGAAGTAAAAAAAAACCAATAAACAGATCCTCCCAAGCAGAGGATCTGTCAACAATGGTGATGTCATTTTCTTGTTCTTATGTGTTTGTAGCACCCACCCCTTGGTGGATAAAAGACAAGAATATTCCAACGACGACCAGGGCCCCCGACGCTGATGACATTCCAGCTAGGGCCAGTAGGCTAGTCGTCCTCGATATAAATGGGGTATTGTTAGACACTTATGGAACATATCCGAATGGCCCTTTTGTAAAATGCTTAAAGAGAAACATAATTCGAGTGCACGAACACTGCTACTGTTTTTTGAGGCCCGGGGCTAATTTGTTTTTTGCAAAAACTAGCTGAGGCGGGAGTGCAAATCATTATATGGAGCAGCATGAGACATTCGAAGGTCATGAAAATACTGCATACCTGCTTCCATGAAGAAATGCAACAAAGAATTTTCAAAGGTAGCTCAACATTTAACATATTAACACTTGTAATGACATTGTCATCTCAGGATTATTAAAGCATATGAGCTCAATTAACTCACAACAATATATTCAGCAATACCCGCAAAATAAATTATCAATACTTCTGTGGTACTTTCTACTAGTTATTTTGTGCTTTTAATACCAATTGCCTAAATTTTGGTACATTTTGGTAGTATTTTAGACCCAAACTGAAACTGTTTCGAATTATTTTGGATATAAGACTTCAAGGAGATTTCTTACATCAACGAGGATAAACTGGGGGTCCCAGTATATCTGAAGAACCTGTTGGAGGTATGGAAATTATGGCCAGAGTTCGACGCATCCAACACTATATTTGTAGACGATAAACGCTACAAGTCGTTAAAAAACAACTACGAGAACTGCTTGGCCGTAAAATGTTTCGACCCTTCCGTAGAGTGCAATGCTGAAATAGCCCCCTAGTATTTGAAGGAGGTTTTGTACCCGTGGCTCATGGGCTGGATCGATATGTGAATCCCTATCACCTTTACTAGAAGAAATCCTTTGTTTGATTGTGAGGACGATATGTCCTCTCTTGTGAACTACTTTGTTGAGGTCGAAGGGTACTCGTACCGCTTCGACCCCCCTACAGACTAGATCTGAAGAGCCCAGCTCGGGCTGCAACTAATTTTCTGTACATGTTACATATTTAAAAAATCAATATATGATATATCAAAAATATTTGAATGGCTACTTCATTCTTGAACGGCTTTGAGTTTCATTTGCAACTTTCTGATTTATTGGGATGAAGGTTGAAAGGCCGAGGCATTTTTCAACCTCTAGATCCTATGTTGGTGTTTTGTAAATGTTCGCAACTAGATTCTAGCATGATCTTTGAGTCACAGATAGGGTAGGAGAAGTTGATTTCAGGGTTTGTTCTCCTTGCAACATTACTACCATGTGTTCACATGCATATTCTAGCATGATTTACGAATGATGGTATGGGTGGAGTTTATTAAAGTTATAGTTTGTGCTCTTTGGATGCTTTTTAGTTTTTGCTTAAGAGTGAAGGGGTTTTAAAGGTGTTAAAGATGGATACAGTGTTAAAGATCCACGAGAAGTACCTGTTTTTGAGACTTACGTGCAATTTCATACAGTTACAAATGTACCAAAATTGGTACTTCGATAGTACCAAAATTTTGTACTTCGATAGTACAAAATTTGGTAGTCAAGTACCAAATAGAAAATCTGTAATTTAAGAGCAGGTGCTTTGGAGTTTTAAACAAGCAATACCTATTTTTCAAATGGAAAAGGCATTTTCAGTCAATACCAAAAGTACTATGATTGAGACTCCGATAGTACCAAAAAATGTAGCTTGAACTTATTAAAAAAAAATCAGATTACTGATAGATAAGTGATCTTGTAGGAAAATTACTAAGAATTCTTTCTCAGAGAACATGATGAAAGTTTGAATAAATCAAACTAATATCAGTGTCTTCAATTGGGTCTGTTTCTAATCTATGTACTAATAGAACAGTTTTTATCTTGATTGAATAAGGCATGCAGAATTAAAAGATATATTGCATGAGTATTATAGACAATTTTAGACAGTAAAAAATAACTAATAAAATCATTTGTTGAAAAACTTTGACCAAAAAATAAATTTTTATAATTCTGATTTTGAATCATTTGTATACATCTCTTGTTGTCTTGTTTTCCTCTTGCGTCTCTGTTGTTACAACGAGTAGTGCACATGTATTTATATTGTTACAAGATAGGTCTTTTGGCCTTTTACTTCTGTAACAATCGATCTAACCATTAAGGCAATTGATATTCAAGAAACATTCTGTCTAGACTCGAAGTGTTTTTGTTTGTGAATTGTTCATGACAGATCTTCAAGTTCACGATAGTTTGCTGTTCGCGACAATTGACAGTTTCGTGAATGTTTCGAGTTCAAGATTGAACAAGAATCAAAAAACATTTTGCGACAATTTATTATTCACGAATCTTTCGAGTTTCAACACGAATATAAAAATGTTTCGAGTTCGAGTTCATTTCTCAGCCTTTCTTAATTAAACTGTGCACTTTGTTAGTAGAACCGAGATTTGTCTGTTGAGGTGCTCTACCGCTCCCTCTCAAAGTGGGCAGTTGGATTAACCCCAATCTTCTTCACTACTTCTTGAACAAAGCTTTACTGAGTGGCTTTGTAAAGATATCAGCTGTCATTTCCTCTGTAGGTATGAAGACTGTCTTCAGTATCTTTTTTTCGACTAAGCCTCGAATAACATGATACTTGGTAGCTATATGCTTCGTTTTCGAATGAAACACATGATCTTTTGTAAGATAGATTGCTGAAGCGTTATCCATTAGTAAGACATAAGGTTCAGAAATAGTTTCATCAAATTCCTCCAACATTTGTTTGATCCGCATCAGCTCGTTTGCCATCTTAGCTGCTGCTACATATTCGGCCTCACAGGAAGATTGAGCTACTGCTGTTTGCTTCTTACTTATCTAGAGTATGGCTGCGCCAGATGCTAGAGTACAACCTCCCAAAATACTTTTGTTATCATCCTTCATGGATGCCCAGCTTGCATCACTGTAATATTCGATTCAAAATCCAGATTCCTTCGAATAACACAGTCCATAGTCTTTTGTTTCCTGGAGATATTGTACTACTCTCTTTGCTAACTTCCAATGCAATGATCTTGTGTTCTGATTAAATTGGCTCAGCCTGTATACTGCAAATGCTCTATCAGGTCTGGTGTCATCTGCAAGATGCAACAATGATCCAATCAGCCTCTGATAGGGTGTATTGGCCATTCGCTTCTCTTCTTCGAGAGTTTGCGGACAATATGCCTTGTTCAGTATTGTTCCAGGTATCATGGAAGTATGCACACCTTTGCATTCAAGCATGTTGAAGTCTTCAATGATTTTTTGAGTGTACTTTTGTTGGTAAAGATACAACTTTTGATCTACAAGCCTAAATAGATTTTTGCTTCTCCTAGGTAAGCAATCTCAAATATTTCAAAAATGTCTCTTTTGACATCTGAAATCAATTTATCTTTTCTTGAGAAGATAAGCGTGTCATCAACATAAACAGCTAGAATGATAATCTCATCTTTGACATGTTTGATATAGACATTCGATTCAGCGAATAAAGGTTCGAAGCCTTAAAGAACGTAGTGCTTCGTCCTTCTTTCTATACCATTGTCTGGCTACTCTTATTCATGTGACATCCGAATTCTAGATATTCTTGGCTTATAAAACCAAGTGGTTGGTCCATGAATAAATCTTCTTCTAATTATGCGTGCAAGAAAGCAGTTTTCTCATCCACAAAATGGATTTTGAGATCATGAGCCACTGCATAAGCGAATAACAAGCGAATTGATGTATGTTTGACTACCGTTGAGAAAGTATCAGTGTAGTCGATCCCATATTTCTGTGAAAAACCTTTCACAACCAACCTTGCTTTGTATCTGATGTTTTCTCAATCAGGACCTATTTTAATCTTGTAGATCCACTTGCATTTGACTGGTTTTCTTCCATCATGTATAGGTGCAAGTGTCCATACATTGTTCTTATACATGGATGACATTTCATCCTCCATTGCTTGAATCCAATGATTTTTATCTGGTCCATTAATAGCTTTCTCGAATGTTTGAGGTTCGTCTGTGAAACTTAACTTGTTGCCTGTCTGCTTCTCAACCCAATTCGTATACTCAACAAATTTCTCGAAAGCCTCTGATTTTGTATGAATAAAGTATACTACAGCGAACTTGCTGAAGTCATCAATAATCGTTATGAAGTATTTTGCATCACCTAAAGACAATACTCCGAATGGTCCACAAATATCTGAATGCACAATTTGCAGTACCTTGGTTGCTTTATAAACATCTTTACTGAAAGGTGTTCGAGTCATTTTGCCTTTAAGACAAGATTCGTAGGTAGTTTGAATATCTCGACTCTCGTTGGCTTGGCACAAGGCTTCCATATTCATGTGACATAACCACTTGTGCCACAAAATATCTGTCGATTCTTGAGTTTGATTTGTTTCTTTGATTCGAGTTCGAATGTTCAAGTGATACAAATTACTCAACTATCTTTGCTACAGATAGAAGATCTTTATCAAGAGTAGGAACATAGAGAACTTCCTCCAGTTTCTTGTCACCATGATTTGTGTTTAACCACAGTACACCAGTTTCATCAACTATATGCTTAGAACCATCTTCAAGTATAATGAATCTCGAATAATTCGTCTTCTTATAGTCAGATAAATTTTTTTTCGAGGAAACAAAATGTGAGGTGGCTCATAAATCAAGTACTACTTCTTGAATTTTTGAATTTGATGAACATCATAGATCAACACAAACAAATGCTGTTGAGTTTCTTGTCATCTTGTCTTCTGCTGCTCTGGAACATTCTGCTTTGTCTTCAACAAAATTTTAATATGAAGGTTCGCTTCGATTCTGCTCCTTTTTGTTTCTGGGATTTTGATAACAGTCTACTGTTGCATGACCCCGTTTATGACAATGAATGCAATCAATTTCTGGATTTAACCAACACTTGTCTTCTGTATGACCTGCATGATCTTTTGCACTTGTTGCAAATCTTCCTATCACCAGAATTTTTCTGTTGTTTTCCTGATTGTTGATCATTTGTCTTGGATTCGTTTCCATTCTTCTTAGATGACTCCCTCTTAAACTTAGACTTCTTTGAAGATTTATTCTTCAGAGTAAATGGAGCATTTTTGGAATCACCATTATCGTCATAGCATTCGCAACCTTCTACTTCCTCTTTGACTCCATCTATTGCCTTTTGATGTGTCATAGTCGAATCTTTCGCTAGTAAAGTTTGAGTTCTGTGGAATGACCTGGGTAGGGCTCGAAGAAAATAGCTAAGTTGTTTTTCCTTTGAGATTGGATTTTCCATGCCAGAATTCTGCAAAGAAATCAACATATCCTTTATCTTTTGTACAAAAGTGGTAAGGTCTTGAGAATATTTGTCCAAAAAGCGAACAAATTGTTAGACTTTGTATCTTTATGTTGGCTGTGATACATAATGCTTGCGAACAGGTGCCGTGGTTACAAACCTGGTGTCCTATCTGCTACCAATTTGGTACTATATTTGGGTGTCCCGTATAGTCTCAGTTTGGTAGTATATCTATAAGGGAAATAGTACCAAAATTGGTACTCCAGAACAGTGTAGTTTGGTACTATGAGATGGACTATGTAGTTAAAGTCTTATAGTTCAGTGCCAATTTTGGTACTATCTGAAGTAACAAACCTGAAAACTACAGAGTAATAATAATAGAGATAGTGAGAACCCCCAACAAATATACTTGGCCACAAAGAAGAAAGCCTTCAAGCTTTGAATTGGGATGCCGCACCGTTTGACCACACCCAATGACACCTCAGATTATAGTCGTTCTCTTTCAACCTATTGTCATGTAGTAGTAGACAATTCTATACGAAAGAAGTGTCATGGATCTTATCGTCTGATATGTAAAAATGAAGAGTCTTTTCAGCTGCACCTGCAGAGTTTCTGACGTACATTATGTGCACAAGCATCGTGACCTGATTAGACCACCAGTGCATGGATTGTATCTTGTTCTGCATCTTGAACGAATAATTCTCCACAAAGTCAATGATTGAAACAACAACATCCAAAGGAAATTTTAGCAAGCAGTGTTTAAATTGTTGTGACTGCCACCGAAACACAAAGTTATGCTTGATGAAGTTTTTCAGATGTGTTGAAATCAGGTCAACAAAAGCACTACTCCGCATTCTTTGCACTACCAAATCCTTCTTCTTCTTGATAGAACCGCCCTCATCAACAAACCCTGACACAACGTTTGTAAAGATCACACAGACAACTCCATGTTGTCCACTGATGTCTCAGAGGGACATAATGGCAATGTGCAAATGCCGCATTTATTGCAATCTCCGAACAAGCATTTTTTTGCATGGTATTCTGAATTAGGAGGCTTTTCACATAAAAGCGATTTTCACGTATTGTTGATGCAGGAGCAAACAGATTGGTTTGCTTTGCAAATATCCGATTTCTGAATTTTGTAGTAGATGGAACATGTGCAGGCATGATCATTTTCATGATGACCAAACTTGTTTGGTCTCATATGATTAAACGCCTCCTTAAAATATATCATATGCATATGATATACACAGCAACAAGCGTACCGATCCTTCAGTTTTCAGACAAAATAAGACTTCAACGTCTCAAAGCATCTAAGCGATATCTGCACTTTTGGGTGAGCTCTTCTAAATCTTTGGAACAGCTCGACTTGTGGCCTAAAAACCTTACAACTTACTAAAAGAACATAATAATATGTCTAAGTATTACCACGTAAGTTGATCCAAGCGGACTTGAACATTGAGCCAAACATAATCTGTGTGTAAAATTCATAGCAATAAGCATCAAACGAGAGAAAATGAGAAAAAGGAAAGCATGAAGAGTGCTAGTCAAAATTCCCGAACCACATGGTTGTATCCTATTCCAGAATGTCACCACAATGCTCCCTGCCATTAGCATGGCCTTCCTTGTGGATGTTTAAAGTCCAACAAAGAACTGTTTATGATACCATGCTTTTAATAGGGAAAAAACACGGGCTACACCCCTTCCTAGAATTGGGAACGTTGACTATCTTTAACTCTATCAAAATCTCTCTCTCTCTCTCTCTCTCTCTCTCTCTCTCTCTCTCTCTCTCTCTCTCTCTATATATATATATATATATATATATATATATATATATATATATATATACTAGTAAAGAGTGCCCGTTGTTGACGGGTGATGATGACCAATCTAGGTGCGTGCGTGTGTGTGCGTGTGTGTGCGCGTGCATGCATGTGTGTGTGTGTGTATGCATGTATGTGTCTATGTATGTCATGGAGTGTAGGGTTTAGGGTTTACGTGTGAGTGTAGGTTTAGGGTTTAGGAATTGGGAATCAGATTGAGGAGAAAATTATTCGAGCATGTTCGACGACGACATCCGATCTAGGTGACGGCCGATGATTTGGATTTTCAGTATGTCGTTGACGGGTGATGACGACCGATCTAGGTATGTGCGTGTGTGCGTGCGTGCGTACATGCATGTATGTGTGTAAGCATGTGTGTGTGTGTGTATGCATGTATGTGTCTATGTATGACATGGAGTATAGGGTTTAGAATTTAGGGTTTAGGTGTGAGTTTTTTGGAAAGTCGAAAAATCCAATATCGGATATTTCCAACCCATTGTAACCCTTATCAAAGAGAAAATTTCGACCTTGGACTTTTTCGACCCTGGTCATCCTTGTCAAATAATTCGACCCAAAGGAAAAGAAAATTCGACCCATTTTTTTAAAAAAATCCGACCAATGGCTAAATTCGACCCAATGGTAACAAATCCGACCCAATGGTAAAAAAAAATCCGACCCAATGGTAAAAAAATTTGACCCAATGGTAAAAAGAATCCGACCCAATGGTAAAAAAAATCCGACCCAATGGTGAAAAAATCTGATCCAATGGTAACAAATCCGAACCAATGGTAAAAACTCTACCCAATGGTAAAAAAAATCCTATCCAATGGTAAAAAACATCCGACGGATTGGATCGGATTGGATTGGATCTGGACGTGTTCAACCCTGGATCTAGTCGGATCGAGTCTGATTTATCCAACCCTGTGCATATTTTTATCCCAGTATAAATTTTCGACCCTTTGTATATTTCTTGATTCTACGTTAATAACTGAAACAAAATCAGATATAGATATTTCTGACCGAAGCCTTTTCCGACCCACTGTTTCTCTTATCAAAGAGAAAAATTCTGGAGTCGGGTTGAACCGGGTCTGACTTTTTTGACCCTGGTTCACCATGTAAAAATTTGACCCAAAGTATTTTCCAAACCAATGTCATCCTTGTCAAACAGAGATTTTCCAACCCTGGATCGGATTGGATTGGGTAAAGTCAAACTTACTTTGCCAATCATGTTCCAAGCAATCTTCGACATAACCAAATAGAGAAAATTATCTCGCATATAGAAAATCTCACATATCTTGCACATATCCCGTATCTAGCACATCCTAAAAGTCATGTTTGTAGGATTTTGTAGAGAGAGGCAATCTAGAATAAAAGGCATTGCACATGTTCTAAAATCCTTGATCAATGTGTTATTTATAAGATAGATACAATTTGACAATAATGTTAGCTCCATTTGATTCTTGACCAGAATAATAAAAAGCATACAAAAATTTGCAAACCTGATGTGCCATCTTAAACTTGCTCATCGAATTTGTTGTTTTCATTTTACATGATTGGAATTTGAATGCAATTTTGTGAATTCATGTAAGCTTTTTTGAGGCCTGTAACCTCTTTCACATTTGGATTTGGTTTTCTTTCCTACTAATCTTTTATGTTGACGTTTGATGATGACAGATTACTATATCTGGGTAAAAAATCCAGACTACTATCGGACTATACACCAAATAGTTATTAATATGTGTTGTGCGAGAAAGTTGCTGAAGAAAATTGTCAATTCCCTGAGTGGAGAATAAATGAAGACAAACACAAATATAGTACTTTTCAATAAAAGGAGTTGATCGATTTAGCAGCCAAAGCATCTATGAAAAGCTAATTGAATCTTTTGAAAGTAAATAAAAATAAATTATCATTTCAAAAGAAATGGTATATCAAAAACAACTATGTTCATGCAGTCTCTTTCTTATAAAATTGTCATATATAGGTAGTACCAAAGCATCAAACACAGGTAGTAACAAGAAGATAGGAACTACCAACAGGTAGTGCTAAATCATCATATAAAGGTAGTATTAAAGTACCAAAGCATCTTATATACCAAGTACTACACATGAGGAAAGACAAAGTACCTTAATTGGAAGTCTGAAAAATCAAGATTCCTTCTGCATTAAAGTCATTGTTAACATCTTCAAGGTGAACTTGAGGAGGATTCTCATTACCATTGATCTATATTCAAAAAGTCTTATCATGTTACAAGTAAAAAGTACCTGCAGGTAGTACCAAAGCATCATATACAAGTAGTACCAAAGTATCAATCATTGGTAGTATCATGAGTTCTAGAAAGTACCAAATCATTATATATAGGTAGTACCAAAGTACCACATCATCTTATAGTACCAAAGTACCACACATGCAGAAAGTTAAAGTACCTTAATTGGTAGTTTGGAGGATAGAAATTTAACACGATAGGTTCCATTAGTACCAATCTTTGGTACTCAAAAGTTTCAGAAACAAGCAAACATTACAAAAATAGATCAAATCTTGTAAGATTGGTAGTAACTAAAGCTTGGATTCCACCAATTTGTAAACAACACTAAAATAGTACCAAAAAGACTACAAAAGATTGTATGTGAGGTGCGAACACATAAATATAAAGATAAAGTACCTAATTTTATAGTTTTATGCGTAAACCATGGTCACGATAAGTCTAAATAGTACTTATTCGGTATATTTTAAAATAAATATGAGACACTTACAATAAAAGAACCTAACTAGGTAGTCAGGAGTATCAGAATTGGTACATGATAAGTTATTGTAGTAGCATTATATGTATTCAAGAGTTTTACCAACACAAAGAATAGTAACAAAATAGTACAAAATTTGTAAAATTAGTAGTCGACAACTGGAGTAATACTACCAATTGGTTTAACAACACTAAAGCAGTACCAAAAAGACTGAATCGAGACATGTGCAAACTGTAAATATAACGAATTCTATAAAAAATAGAACCAAATGCTGTAGATTCTAAAATCAAAATGGTACACACTATAGATCTCAGTAGACCAATTTGGATGATTTTAGAATGAAAATGAGACACGAGGTATTAAAGCACCTATTTTGGTAGTCTGTATTATCAAAATTGTTTCACGATAAGTTCTAGTAGTACCAACACAAACATTTAATGCCCAAAAGTTCCTTGAAATATCAAAAAACACCAAACAACTAATTGCTAGTATATCAAAAACGTTCAAAAACTACCAAAACTATCAAAAGCACCAATGAACAACAAACAACAATATTTTCTGCACACCAGAAGTACAAAATGTTCCATGAGTTCCAAACAACAAAAAGAGAAGTTATTTGAAAATAATATAGAGTACCAAATTCTAGACAAAAATATATCTTACACTAATTTTCATAAGTACCAAATAGAAAATAAATAATTGTTTATAAGCTTCTACAAGTACCAATAGTCCAAAAGTCCAAATGAGCAAAATATCAGTTGAGTAAAAAACTACAAAATAGTTCCAAACAGCAAGAGGTGAAGTGTGTATCTGCAGAACCAAAGAGCAGGAGTATCAAAGATCAGTTTCAACAGTGCAAAAGATCAACGTTACCAAGAAAACAGGAAAACAAAAAAATGAAGGACCTGACTGTCGTCAAGAAGATGTACCAGATGCTTGACAACACTCTTTCTTCCAATCCTGTGTTGGCATATGTCTTTTTTGTTTTGGGACACTCGAGTTTCTGAGCTCCAAAAGGCATACACCAGTCCCTTGACCCGAGCTGTAATTATGGTAGCTCTAGGCAATTGTCTCTGACAGGCACTCAAGGGCAGAACCTTCTCATTGTCCTTAATGTTAAGGTAAGAACTGGCTGTAGCAATATTTCTGCGATGAACACCCAAAGCACCTACAATTCTCGAATGAGGGAGATTCGTTGTGCCATCAACTTTAATTAGGACCATCACAAGCGAAGATCTCTTCACAAAGAGTTCATTCGCCGAGTGGGGCACCTTAATTTGACTGAGGGTGTTACGCATGTTAGAAACAAGATTGCTTTCAACAGTACTAGACGATATTTGCAGCTCTCAAGAAGTTGGTTGTAGAAGTAGTTCTTGGAATATCTCCTTCTGAATACCTATTGAAAATTGTTGTGTATGTCTTTGTCAATATTTTGCCATAGCCAAACAAATTCGTTTTCTTGTTTTGGCATCATCTTCTGAAGGTTGATCTCCAAGCCTCCTAAAAAAAATTTCTTTCAATCTCTGTTCCAGTTTCTTACTAGCCCAATAATCTCTCATTGCAACTTTGTCGGCACAGTGATGAGGTTCCATACTGGGGTCACTTGCGTACGTCTCATGCATTGTAGGAAAAACTACCAGAATATCCGGAATTGAATTTGTGAAATATATATTATTGCACTGAAAACTATCCATGCTAGAATCGATCAGACAAAGAGCTCGATCAAACAGATCACAATCAGCATGAAAGATCTGAATGCGTCTGGTATAGTCTAGCAGGTCTTCACACGTGTGAAGCACTAGTGCCACATCACTCAGATATTTCCATTTGATCCATCCTTGATCCTTATCCAAAGTTGACCTTCTAGAATATGGCTACAATCCAAAGAGCTAGCTAGTCTCCTAGAATATAGGAATATTCCCTACAAAATAAGATCTAAGAAAAGTGGTCAACTCTTATCTTCTAGAACTCTATACACACGTGTGAACATCCACTTGTCATGTGGGAGCATTTACTCATGCACATGCAAGGAAAAGCTAATTTCTATGTGACTAGTCAACTTGACTAAAAACTAGTCATATCATGTTCACACTAACTAGAATGATACAAAATCAATTTAGATATATACAAGTATGAAAAGTACATCCTTTCACACCTGGGAACAGGCTCCACACATGTAAAATTAGATCATCAACATTGTTCTAATGTTTGATCATTATTTACAATAACCAATGTCAAGAGAGAAGTGACAATTTTCAACACTCCTCCTCACTTCTAACTGGGCAAATCTAATGTACATCTATCTACAATTCCAAGAGCATATCTTAACTTAAAAATTGATCTTTGGACAATGGCTTGGTTAAGATATCAGCTATGCATTCGGATGATGGTACATGTTGTAGTTGCACCTCCTTGGATTGTACCTTCTCCCTCACAAAGTGATGAGCTATCTCAATATGCTTTGTTCTAGCATGGAAGATAGGATTTGAAGCAATTTGTTGAGAAGCTTGATTGTCACAAAATATGTAAGGGATCTCCTCGGCCTCTAGCACATGTAGCTCCATCAAGAGTCTTCTTAGACATAGGAGCTCTTTGGTTGTTGAAGTCAATGCCTTGTACTCGGCTTCACAAGAAGATAGTGAGATAGTATCTTGCTTTTTGGAAAGCCAAGATATTACTCCTTCACAAAGAAATGTTGAAAATGCACTAATGGACTTTCTATCCATCTTGTCACCTACAAAATCTGAATCCGAGTAGGCTCTCAAGTGCAAGTTAGGTCCTTCATAAAGTATGCCAAAAAATCTAGTACTAGAAACATATCTAAGTACTCTCTTGGCACTTTTCCAATGATGAACTAATGGAACTTGCATACTTTGACTCAACTTGCTTACACAAAAACTTAAGTCAGGTCTAGTGATGGTTAAATAGATTAGAGAGCCTATAAGCTTCCTAAAGAGGGTGATGTCCTCAAAGGATGCTTCATCACCTTCATTAGTTGCTTTTACAACATGCTCCATAGGGGTGTCAATCCCCTTACAATCTTTCATACCAAATCTTTCAAGAATGGAAGTAGCATACTTAGATTGACTTATGAAAGTACAATTGCTACTTCTAGACACTTCTATCCCAAGTATAAACTTTAGGAAACCTAGATCTACCATCTTGAACTCACTAGATAAATCAACTTTTACTTTGCTTATTCCTTCATCATCATTTCCTGTCATAATGATGTCATCAACATAAAGCACCAAAATGATGATCATTCCTTCATTAAATTTGAAATATAAAAAAGGTTCATAAGCACTTAGTACAAAGCCAAGGGAATAGAGAAAATCATGCAACCTAGAGTAGCAAGCTCTAGGTGCTTGCTTCAATCCATATAGGCTCTTCCTTAAGTAGCACACTTTTTGCTCCTCACCAACCTTGATGAAGCCCTCGAGTTGCATTATGTAGATTTCCTCTTCTAAGAAGCCATTCAAGAAACATCCATTTGGTAGAGATCCCACTTGAACAAAGTAGCAATGCAAATAATTAATCTAATAGCTACAAGCTTAGCTACAGGTGCAAATTTTTCTTCATAATCCAATCCTTTTATTTGAAGAAATCCCTTAGCAACAAGCCTAGCTTTTTACTTACTAATAGATCCATCTTTATTGTACTTTATTCTATAAATCCACTTACATGCAAGTGGTTTCTTTCCTCTTGGAAGATTTACAAGATTCCAAGTATGATTTTCTTCTAATGCATCATACTCTACTTGCATTGCATCTCTCCAAACTTTAGATCTATATGCTTCTTCAAAATATGATGGTTCTTCAAGCAATGTAGCTAAGAAAGAGTAAGAGGTAGAAGATGTAGAGTCTTCTTTTTGCTTTCCCTTGTCCACATAGGTGAGCCTTGAGGGCTCGACCTTGCTTCTTGATGATCTTCTTGGCCCCCTTTGACTTGGATCTTAGTCTCCATCCTCGGGTTTGTCAAGATCCTCCTCGGGTTTGTCAAGATCTTCAATGCACAATGGGTTAGATCCATTAGACAAGATCTTAGCAAATTGTGACTCATCAAAAAGTACATCCTTGCTTACCTTTACTTTCTTGGATATAGGATCATATATCTATAGCCCTTGCTATTTTCTCCATAGCCAACAAAAATCCCTTTGAAGGAGGTAGCATCTTCCTTCCTTCTTGTCTCCAAAGGGATGTGGACATAACAAATATGTCCAAAGATCTTAAAATCTTTTACATTGGGTTTCTTACCAAACAAGGCTTGATAAGGTGAGATCCCATCTATAGCACTACTAGGAAGTTTATTACACAAGTAATTAGCACATGTTATAGCTTCTCCCCAAAATGAGATGGGAAGTGATGCATCAAGTCTTAAAGTCTTTGCACACTCACATACACTCCTATTTTTCCTCTCGGCCACCCCATTTTGTTGGAGGGTGTAGGAACTGTTAAAAATTGTAAAACATATCTATCATCTGTTGTTAATGTTTGGGGGATCCTACCCATATAAATATTTTGTACGTATCCAAGGTATGTGAATTGAGCACATATCCTTGTAGAATAGGGCAAGTTTGGGTTAGGTAGATCAAATTCCAGTGACATGCATAAAGTCTAGTTGGTCTAGTATGATATGCAATAATGTTGACAGTGTCTAGTTTGACATGCATATAGAGATTCACATGGAATTGGTCAATTATGACCTTGTAGAAACTCGAGCCACAATAAATGCATAATGTCCTAAGTTTCCATAGTGACATGAAAAGCATGCAATCACTCTAATGGACACATGCATGTAGATTTGTACATGGCTAGTTGAGAAATTGCCATTTGGAGAAAGTAGATAGTAGGTGCAACCTATGCATGCTAGCAGTTAGGTGTCAAGTTAATAGTTGTTTGCACTTGAATAGGTGTAGGATGTGCATTGAATGCAAGGAGTACCACGAATTTTGGCTCTCCTATATATGTACATATCATTCTCATTCACAAAGTAATGAAGAACCAAAGTTTTGTAGCTATCTCATGCTTGGTTGGATCTAAACTGTTTTTTCTTGTTATCTCTCTAGCTCTCTCTCTCTAACTCGTGTTGAGGCTAATGCTTATACATTGTAATCTTGTACTTTTAATCATTCTTTGATTCATTGCTATCATAGTCTATTGATTAGCATGCTAGATTGTGAATTAGCCATATCTTCTGAACTAGATCTTGTTGAACAATCTAGAATCAGGGTACTGTGCCAATCACAAAGCTTAATCAAGATCAGTCACTCTTGTGGACATTCCCCACACGTGTGAATTCTGGAATTTTCAACATGGTACAGAGCCTCATTAAGCTTTGCATGCTAATTTCCTTGATAGTACAAGAAATTGAGAGATTAACAAGCAAAAAAAAGCAGTTTTTCACCTTTTCTAACATTTCTCTGAAGTGTAATTGGATCAAATCGGACCTGAACTGAATTTTCAGACCTGAATTAAGGTAGTACGGAATTCTGGAATTCCGCACATGTGAAAATCAAAGATTTTCAGTCCCTTTGTTCTCCTTATTTATAGGTCTAAAGATAGCAGTCTTACAGCTTGATGGAAAGCTTATGATCTGTACTTTCCATAGAAATTGAAACCAAATCAATCTGAAGTGTCTAGCAAGAGTTATAAGCTCTTAAAGAGGATTAGGATAGGTCCAAAATCTGAGTGACAACATTTTGATTTGAATCAATTTTTACTTTGTTCTGAATTCATGGTTTTGAGCATCCTACACAAGAAACTAAAGATCAAGACTGAGTTTGAAGTAACTGAACACCCTTTGAGCTTTCTGAGTGTCAATAGTGTTTTCTTTTGTTGCATTTCACACGTACCAAAAGTAGGATTCAAACTAACCAAAGTGTCTCAATCCACTTTGTGTATCTGATCTAGTTAGCTTGTCTTGTGGAATATTTGAGATCTGTCTCAAATACAGTTGCATGTGTTTCACATAGGAAGGTAGTACATTTTTTGAAAATACCTATAGTGAAAGAGAGTAGCAACTCTAAGTCAGATAGGAACAAGCTCAAACATATTGCAGTCCAATTACAAGAGTCTTCACATTCATGGCTCTCTATTCCATTTGTGTTCCCTTTGGGAAGGTGCATAGCTTGAAGGAAGGTGCTCTTGCCTCCTTCTCTACTAGAGACTTGAACTTAATGACACCTTAATAAACAAGACTTTTCTTTGATAGTAACTCAATCCATGTGAATCTAGTACTATCATCTATAAAATCTACATACATCACAACACCTCCATTACTTGCATGTGAAAAACTATGTACATCAGAATGTATGAGATCCAAGGGAGAGGTAGATCTCGATGAAGATCTCTTGTAAGAAGATTTGTGTGACTTTGCAAGGCCACATGCCTCACACATCTTTCCACACTTCTTGAAGGCTCTTGGTAGGCTGAGAGCTAGTTCCTTGCTTGCCATTGACTCCATAGATTGAAGATTAGGATGGCCTAATCTCTTATGCCATAGCTCCACTTGAGGTAGCTCCTCCCTAGCCAAGTTCACACTTTCATTTGCAACATTAGCATCCAACTTAAATAGTCTACCTTGCTTAATGCCACTAGCTATGCACTTATCATTTTCAAGATGGAACAAACTCCATTCTTGGAATATACATCTAGTTTATTGTCCATTAATTGTCGTACACTAAGCAAGTTTCTTGAAATGGTAGAAATATACAAAACATTATCTAGATCTATCCTTTTATATGTGCCTAAGCAAAGAGGAATAGATCCTATGCCATCTATCTTGCATGCTTGATCATGCTTGTTAAAAGACATGTGGGAACTAGCCCCACTATCTATCCACCATGTGTCTTGACTTGAAGTTGGTGTAGATGCAACCATCAAGGATGTATTGAATCCATCCTCATCTTCTTCCTCTTAAGCAATGTTGCCTTGATCTCCATTTTCTTGTTGATTCTTCTTCAAGTAGAATTATGAGGCAAAGTGTCCTTTCTTTCCACAAAAGAAACACTTGAGCTTTGCCTTGTTCTTCACCTTGCCTTTGGAAGTAGATCCTCCATTCTTCATCTCAGCCTCCTTGCCTTGATTCTTCTTGAATGGATGTTGCTTCTTCTTGCTTTTGGATGTAAAGTTTGCTTTCTCCTCTCCTCCATTAAGTGACATGCCATCCATTCTTGTCTTGAGGTGTAGAAGCCTACTCTCCTCGGCCACAGGAACATTGTGCAACTTTTCAATGGACGGAAGAGTGTCTTGAATACCAAATGATTGGACTAAGTTGGTGAACTCATCACCTAGGCCATTCAAGATGATTTGTACCAGCTCTTGATCTTGGATCTTCTCTCCTATTGCACTTAATTCCTTGTTAAGAGATTTGATCCTAAGGACATATTCTTGTCCGCTCTCTCCACTTCCTTTCATGCTTTGGAAAACTTGATTTCTTAGCATGAGGATTCTTGAAGTATGATTGGATTCATAGATGCTCTTTAATGAATCCCAAGCTTCTTTGGATGAGGCACAAGAAGACACCACTTTTAAGAGGTCATTGCATACATTCATTTTTATGCAATGTAGAGCTAATCTTGCTCTCTTCTTGTATTTGGTTTGTTCTTGGGGAGCTTGAGGCTCTTAAGACCTCAACTCCTAGAACTATATCAAAGAGATCATGGATCACTAAGAGTGATTCCATTCTCACTTTCCAAATGGAATAATTTGTGGAAGTGAGTCTCTCACTTGATTCCAACAAATATCCACCCATGGATGACATTGTAGAATGAATGCTCTTCTAAGAATCACAAAAATTTCTAAATTTTAAAAGATCTATGAAAGATCTAAAGCATACAAGATTGCCTATAGCCTTGTCTCTATCAAACTAGCACACAAGCTTGAATGATACACAAAGGTCTTGCCAAAAATTCCTAGATTTCACTCTCACAATTTTTTTTTTGTTTTACACTTTTATTAGAGATTCACTTCAACTAAGGATCAAAACAAATCAGCCTCTAAGATCTGATCTTAGACTCTAAAAAAAGATGCTTCAATGATTCAAAATTCTATTTGGTCATAGGCATTAGCTAGATTGAATCTAGATCAATACTATGCTTCAAAAAGCACAAACAATGAACTAGTATTGTGATTTTGAGACCAACAAACACAAAGTAACTTGAAATGAAAGTTGTTGTATGGTTTCACACGTGTGAAAAGTACATACACAGCCTCCAAGTTGTCTTGATTCAAATGAATACAAGCTATCACTCTAGATGAACTCGCCCTCACTAGTATTGGTCAAAAACAAATTTTGCCAATGATCTTTTTAAGATTTATGATTCAAATGATCACTCTCTTACTTAGCTCTGATACCATGATAAATTTTTAGTTTTTAGGACAATAATGATTGTACTTAACAATCATAGAGAGTTATAATGATTGTACTTAACAATCATAGAGAGTTATTGGTTGCTTAATCAATGGATCTATCAAGTTCTACACATAAGATCTTGATCTAGATTCACTACACATGGATTTAAGCAAGAGCAACGGATCAACACATCATAAATTAGTGAGAGCAGCCTCACACATGTGGAGTACTTACTATCCACAGTATGGTTTGCACCTGAAACAACAAGTACAATAGTCCTAGATAGCAATCACTCATAGAAATCACAAGACAAATGACTAGAAATCTCACAAAAGTGTAGAATGCAAAAGTCTCATCAATCTTCTTAGCAAAATAATGATCCTTTTATGGATCAAGTACATCCATGAGTTTGGTACAGTCCAGCAGGTCTTCACACGTGTGAAGAGTGCCACATCACTCAGATCTATCCATTTGATCCATCCTTGATCCTTATCCAAAGTTGGCCTTCTAGAATATGGCTAAAATCCAAAGAGCTAGTCTCCTAGAATATAGAAATATTCCCTACAAAATAGGATCTAAGAAAAATGGTCAATTATTATCTTCTAGAACTCTATACACACGTGTGAACATCCACTTGCCATGTGGGAGCATTTACTCATGCACATGCAAGGAAAGGCTAATTTCTAGGTGACTAGTCAACTTGACTAAAAACTAGTCATATCATGTTCACTCTAACTAGATTGATACAAAGTCAATTTAGATTTATACAAGTATGAAAAGTACATCCTTTCACATGTGAGAAAAAACTCCACACGTGTGAAATCAGATCATCCACATTGTTCTAATGTTTGATCATTATTTACAATAACCAATGTCAAGTGAGAAGTGACAATTTTCAACAGTGGCTAAGAGATCATTGCAAGTACCTTGCAGAGACCAACTGCCACCTACAATGCTTGATCAGCTAGAAATAAGAAGATTTAAGAAGGCAGCCGAAGTAGCTACAAGAAATGAAAAGAAATAAAACAAAGAAGTTGAGGAGGAAAGGACAAAACTTAATCAACAAACGAGTCAGATCGATCTTGATTAAAAGAGACTCTTTGCAGAAATGATAGTCGAATCCCCTCCTATGAAGCCCAAAGAGATCCAAAAGTAATGGATCAAAGGGAGAAAGAGCTACAGAAAAAGAAAAGATGAAAACAAACGCGAACTGCAGAATAAAGCGAGCTCCTCACCCAGCAAGTGGTGGTCAAAGCTTGACGTTGCAAGGGTCCAGGCATGCAACTGTAGAACTATCAGTTCCTTCATCCTCCCACCAAGCCTTCATCATGTTTTCCTACTGTCACCAAATCATTTGTCCAAATTTGTTTCTACCACCAATGTGTTGATGAGTCCATTTCCTTGAAGACTGTTAACCAAGATTTGTGCAACCTACCAATCGAAGATCTTCCTCTTCTCGTCAAGGAAAGAGCATCGACAAGATTGGAACTTCAACTCAGAGAAAAACTACAGAAATGCCCCGAAGCAAAATGGAGGATACAGACCTCCCACAAGTTAGTACCTACCAAGAAACCAAAAATGAAACCATCAATGGCAGATACAAGTGATAAAAGAAAAAGATACGCGAAAAGCACTTAGACATGTAAGTTGTGAAGCTGCTGGGAGCTCTCCAATTTTGAGAATGTCAACAACAGTAAGACATTTTGGTTACATTGCAGCATATTGTGGAAAGCAGTCTTTTGACAAGTGACTGGCAACAATAAGCACTTGGTTTTATGCAAGCGAACAAGGATCTACGCTTTTCCAAGTGACAATCGAAGATGCCAATGCAAAGTAGAGCAATATCATCCAATATGGGTTGCAGTGGGTCCTGCAACACATTAGGGATGGGATGATGTTGGCTGATTTTGACAAATCCCCAAGATACTCGACCAGAGCTACCCAAGAGCGCCTCTCTCACCTTAGACCGAGGAGGTCTCTGAGAAGACAAGATGAACGAAGACTGAGAGCCGAGGAATACTAGTTAATATTGTCAAGTAGAAACTGTGTAAGCCTCGTGGTGAATCCCAAAAGATGGAATGACCATGATTAAATGTAGATTTCAGCATTCAAGTAAACTAAATAGGTTGGATTTGTGGTGTAGATCTTGCATATACTTGACATTCAAGTGCTGGATGTTCTTGGGCAGTCCAAGAATCAAGAAATAAGTGTTTCTTGATCCTTGGACTTTCAAAATGCTATCTAGATTAGTTCTTGTTTCTAGGTGTGGATTAGATTTCCTATTTTGGTGGATTAACATAGGATTCAAGCCTCCAAGAGCTTTGTTGCTAATAATGTGGCATAGGTCTTGCATATCCATTTACATTTTAGTTTCTTGAGTTTCTTGGAAAATTCAAGAATCAAGAAGATGGAGCTTCTTGATTCTTGAATGCTTGTAGGAGTTAGTTTTCTTGTTTTTTATGAGGAATGTGGCATGCTAGGCTAGTAATCTGATATTGCAAGTAGTTTAGTTTCCATTTTGCAATGATCCGTTCTAGCATTCTGTTTTTAAGTGCCATAGTAATGCACAACCATGTTTCAAGAAGAGCTGTTGTTGGGCATTCTTGGTGTGCTTGCATTGTAGGATGATTGCAAGTGATTTCAAGAGTTCAAGAGCATTCGAAATCTGAGTATCCGTGACATGTTGAACCATACTACAACCTTGAAAATCTTTCTGCCTGATCTGGGCATTGTAATAATCAAGATAAACACTAAGACATGCCCACAGTCTCTACTGAACACAAATCTATTTAAGCTGTAAACAAGAAGTAAACAAAGCAAAGGACAGTAAACATATTCTAGAGTGTGGAATCAGCCAACACTCTAGTTCATGCATCTATTTTGATGTGTCTTGCTTATTTTGATTTATTGAATATATACAAAGTTACAGAGATCGACGTGGCTAACTAGTGTGTTAGGCACAATGTGGAGTTCACAAGATAATGCTAAACAATCTAGTGTAAATTGTACAACGTGCAATTGGGTGATTATGGCATAACAGCATGTTCGAACAGTGATGTAGTCTGTATTGGATTCAGTAGAGAAAGAGCTCCATTTTGAGTAGTACCATTCAACACTCGATAGTTTGACAATGTCAATAATGACATAGTGTCAACGAGGCCGAAAGTGTCGATAGAGTCGATAGTTCGATGTCAATGGTAGATGCTCGAACTAGAATATTTGTTGTCAAGTCGAGTTTTGCTCTGCTTTGAATATCCATGTATTTACGGAGACTATCTTGAATGTGCATGTAAAGCTATAGATTGTCTCGAATAATAGTTCATTACTGTACATAGTTGTAGAGAGTGCATATTTACATTGTACAAGAGTACTCAAAAGATGAATTTAGGTGAGTAGGAGTAAAATTAAATTCCAACAAAACCATAGTAAGGGCTACTTATCATATGGATGCTAGAACATGACTACACTCCTATACAAGCTATACCTTTGCAGGCATGGAAAACTTCTATTAGCTATAAGAGTATGGTTGTTTGGTAAAACGTACTTGGGATTATTGGTTCAGGATTAGATTTTGGACATGTCCAACCATGTAATAGCACGACACTATAAGATAGTGGTGTTGTATTGCGGTTATGTCATTTTCTTCTTGATGCTGATCCCTTGTGGAGAAAATGTCCTAAGAAATTTGAAAAACTTGAATGCTTCTAGTTTGTGACCACCCTTCTAGAAAAAGCATCAATAAATGTAAGAAAATATTTTGCTCCCCCTATGAAAGGAATCTACATGGGATAGCATATATCAATATGCATAAGATTTAAGAGATCTTTAGATTTGTGAACAAGATTTTACTTAAGAGGAGTCTTGGCATGTTCCAAGGATTCTTGGAATACACTAAAGGCAATATATAAGTCTAAGAATACCTCAAGATTTCTCACCTTAAGAAACAAAATCATCCAAAGCCATAAATGTTGGTGTTAGATGCTTGACTCCACCAAACAAAGGAAAAACAATGAATTATAAAGGATCGAATCGAACTACCAAATTCAAAATATCACTTGTATCGATCTTTTGACTGGTGGATATTTGTGTAGGTGTCTTAGACAGCCATGAAGAGAGCAAAACAATTAGGCATATGTGACAACCATGCACTCTTCGAATCAGATATTCTAATTAGTTGCTAGAGCAAGTATCAGTAACATAAAGAGAAATGAATTAGAGAGTATTCGACAGTACTAATGCACATAAATAAAATAGAGAATATGTATATTAGTTATTGTGATAACGATGATCAGATCATGAATGGATGAATCATGTGCCTAAAACAGGTTCATAGTACTGTGTGCTATGTGTTGTGACCCTACTATGCTTGTAACAAATTAAACAATATCTCTACTTCTTGAATTTAAACTCTCACTCTCTCTTGATCTCCAATTCTGAGGAATCAGATAATCTGATACAATCTAATTCTTGTTTTGAACTCCAATTATGACCCCTTCGCCTTATTCTGTTTTATTATATATATGCAAGTTTATAGAGATCGTGGCTAATTAATGTGTTAGGCATGATGTAGAGCTAAGGCAAAACTGTTTAAACTGTACATAGATCCATATTCGAATGGTGACGTAGTCTAGAATAGATTTGATAGGGGAAGAGCTCCTTTTTGAGTGATACCACTCGATAGTCAATAGTCCAATGGTTTAACAGTTTGATAGTGGAGAACTAATGATAGTTCGATACTGTCGATAGTGCAACAATAGACATGTCATGGCTGTTGATAGTCGCTAGTCACGATCCTACACACAATCAACCATGTCGATGGTTTTGCTTGATAGCTTGACTTCAAACTAGAGTGGCAGAGTCAATTCATTTTTCAAAATTTTATGTATTTTTGCAACTTGTTCAAATATACATGTAAATCTACAGACTGTTTTGAATAACAGTTCTTTTTTGTAGACTTTTGTAGATCTAGTGAGTATTTACTTTGTACAGGAGTACTCAGAAGATGAATTTAGGTGAGTAAGATTAAACTCCAACACTCCCCCTTAAGCGTACTTATAGGGACCTAAATGAAAATTTCATGTACTAAGTAAAGTAGCATGCCTATCCTTTGACAAAGGTTTTGTCAAAATATCAGCCAACATAATATTGGCGTGACAGTAACTTAATTTGACATCTTTTTTTGAACGTTTTCTCTAAGAAAATGAAATTGAAACTCAATACGGTTAGTTCTGGAGTGGGTTCAGGAGTTTAGAGAAAGAGCTATGCACTCTGATTGTCGCAATGGAGTATAGTTGGTCTGGTCTACTAAAATTTCAGATCTTAGAATAATGTCTTTTACAGTAGATGTGGCTGCAACATATTCTGACTCGATAGATAAAAAACAAATGCATTTATGCTTTTGATTATTCCATGAAATGGGTCCTCCTACAAGAAAACATAAGTAACTAGAGGTGGATTTTCTAAAATCCACATCTCTAGAGTGTTTAGAATTAGTACATCCTTTGTATTTCCATCATAACACAAAACATAGCGCTTTGTGGCTTGTATGTACCTTAATGCTCTTTGTAGAGCTTTCCAATGAGGTAGACCTGAATTTGACATGTACCGCAACAATGTGTTGACCATGTATGCAAGATCATGTTGTGTGCAAATCATGGCATACATAATCGACTCAATTATTGACTAATAGGAATATTTGCATTTCTTTGTGATCTGCTTCATACTTTGGGCACATGTCCTTCAATAGCTTGAATTCTAGATCGATGGGTGAGTCTATCGACTTGGAATTTTTTCCATGCCATACTTGTGGAGTATATTAGTTAGACTTTTTTCTTGGCTTATGGTAATCCTTATATTCATTCTATCTTTGGTGATCTCCATGCTGAGAAGATAATGCATTGGGCCCAAATCAGTCATTTTGAGTTCCTTCAAAAGTAGAGCTTTCATCTCATGCAATAACTTTTTTGAGTTGTTGATGTTAAATGAATCTTTGACATATAATGCTATTATCACGTAGCTTGAGATTTTGTGCTGGAGATACACATTATTGATAGAACTAGAAGTAAATTGGTGCTGCAACAAGAATCAATTAATTCTATAGAACCAGGCCCTTGGAGCTTAGTTAATCCCATAGAGAGCTTTCTGCATTTACATACCTTGTGCTCTTGGCCTAAATATAGATGTGTTTTTGTATATATCCATTTAGGAATGTTGTCTGACATCCATGTAGTGAATGTCCAAATCCTCTATAGCTACGATAGCTAGTAAAGTTCGAATAGATTGATGCTTTACCATTGGACTAAAAGTCTTAGTGTAATCTATTCCTTAGACTTGTTTGTATCCTTTTACCACCAGTCGAGCTTTCCATCTACAAATCAAAGCATGTAGGTTAAGCTTCAACTTGAAGATCCACTTCGTGTTGATGATCTTTGAATTCAAAAGAGGGTTGACAAGACATCAAATCTTTTTTTTTTTTTCATTAGGAAATTATACTCGACATTCATGGTTGTACACCAGTTGTCTGCATCCGACTTCAACAATGCTTCTACAATTGAGACAGGTTCATCATGACTGATGAATGTTTGAGGGATGTATCAATCAAGCTCTTGTCAGATTTGAGTAGATTTTCGAACAATTGTCAGTTGTTTAGTAGATGCCTCTCTTTGTTGCATTACTGGGGTATCTTGGATTGGTGTCAAAACATTCACAGGTTGAGGCCTATTGATGGTAAATGGAGTTGTTGGAACAAACTCCTACATTGGCTACTTTTGTTTGAAATTATAGAATTTGTCTTCTAAGAAGACAACATCTCAACTTACTGAGATTCAACCCTATGCAACATCAATAAGCTTCGTGTGAAGTCAAATATCTAATAAAGATACTCATGTAGCTGACAAGATTGAGGTTCTTTATCAGATCAGAAGGGATCTGCACATAGCATAGAAAACCGAACACTTGAAGGTAATTCAGACTTAACTTGTAGCCATAGTAGGTTTCAAAGGGAGTCATCAAGTCGACTGCCTTAGTGCTTGAGTAGTTTTGCAGATAACAAGTTGTAGAAACTTGGTTCGGTTCAGCTCTTTCATTTGGCTACTCCATTATACTATGGGATGTAGCTGGTGGTGAACTAATGATGCAGGCCACATGAATATAGATAGTCCAACATTCTGTCAGACATATATTCTCTCCCACAATCAGAGCATAGGGTCTTGATCTTCCAACCTATCTACGTCTTAGCAAATTGCTTGAATTCTTTGAAGCAATTCAATGCCTCAGACTTGTTCTTGATGAACATTGTCCTAGCAAATTTGGAATGACCATTGATAAAAGTGAGATAATATAGTGCAAAATCTAGAGATGGTATACTCATAGGGCCACATAGATCACTATGTATCAATTCAAGAATGGACTTAGCTCTAGTGGCTTGTCACTTTGGGAATCTACTTGTTCTAGGTTGTTTCCCTAGTAAGCACATCTCATAGACAGTTCAAGTGTCTGTGGAGGCTGCATTTATGCTCATATCCTTGACCATACTGTTGTGATGCATGTACAAGATTGCTCTCATGTTTAAGTGTCCTAATCTTTTATGCCATAAGTGGGCATTAGAATCACTCACATTTGTAGCAAGTGCATAATCATGACTCAAGATATGCAAATTACCCTCACTAAGTGCAGAGAGGATTTTAAATTCTTCATTTAAGATGGTACATTGTCTATAATTAAACAAAGCCTTATAGCCTTCATCTGTGATCTTGTTGATAGAAAATAAACTCTTTGTTAATTTGGGTACATATAAGCAATTTTTTAGCTAGTAAGGAGAAAAAGTAGAAAGAGCAATGATGGAATGGTAGTATAAGTGTTGGGTTTTTGTTTTGCAATACTTTCACATTTGAATTGATAGAATTTTCTTATTTTCAGTGTGTAGGTGTTCAAATGAAGGAAAAGTGCGTATTCAACCATGATCACATTCATTTTGCAGTCATTCAAGTTGTATTCGCTTTGGGCATTTATTTTTTGAGAACAATGTTTTCATTTTACTAGCAAGCTAGCATGCTTTCATGGGAATCATATCGTTCACAGAGCATTGAATTCCATTTCATAATGCACTAAATTCGCTTTCTAATATTCAATGAAGTTATCTGAAAACATGCATTTATAAGCCTTTAAATGACATACTAGAGCATGGATAATAGTTTCTAATTGCATTGATGCTTAGCATGGGCTTGGTAAATCACTTCCAACCTTACCTTGAAGTTTATTGATGAAGTGTAATCATGTATCACTTTAAGTGATTCACTGATGAATTAGCACCAAAAATTAGAAATTTCTTTTTTTGATTTTTGCAAGGTTTTTGGCCAACTTTGCTTGTTTCATACTTGTTTTTCATAAAATCATTTCTTAAGTGACTTTATAGTGGCCTTCTAAGCATTATGGAGACATTGGTGCTAAGTGGTCATAGTCTATTTTGATCCTCATTGGAAATGGTAAGGATCTAAACACAAAACAAATGCTAAAAAATCAGCAAAAGAAAGAGAGCCAAAAAGTGCTAAATTCTTGAAAAAGGATACAATCATTCCCCCTCCCCTCTCCCCCCCCCCCCCCCCCCCAAAAAAAAAAAAAAAAAAGAAACAAAACAAAACAAAACAAAAACAAAAAAAAAAAGAAAGCTAAACTAAACTTAAGATTAGAAAGAAAAGGGCAAAGGATGAGAGGATTCCTCCCCCTCCATCAGTTTTTACACATTGTAGATAGCTTGTCCATGTTCTTGTGTTGTAGTAAATTCGCTAACGCATGACCCCCCATGATTGCCCTCCATCTTTGCCTTTAGGATAGCCCCATGGCCTCCCCCTTGGACACACTCTTGCCCTCGCCCTCGAGATGGTGTTTTGCCTCTTAGCAAAGTCCACTAACTTTTACGATATTTTTGTGCTAACAATATAATGGACTTTAACTTTTCCACTAATGTTCATTATCCATTTTGTACTCCTCAGCTAGATGCCCCAATATCTTCATATGTCACAAAAATGTATGATGACAATAATATTGCACTGATCATCGCACATGCTCTTTAGAACTTATGTTATATCAAACTAGGCTCTTTGGTAGACACCAGATAGTTCCAATGAGATTTTGCTTTCCATGCTTTTATATATATCTTTCCTAAACACCTTAAATTCTTTTCATATTAAAACACTGAAGCTTTCCCTTAAGCATTTATTTATTTATTGTTTAAGCTAATCCATCAACTTTTTAATATATATTATATTTGTTATTAAAATTTACTCTGATGTTTGCTGGTTCAAACTTGGCTCTTTTTAAGGCACAATTTTGTGGTGTAATATCATTTACATGATTCTCAATATCGAAGTTAAATTTTCAAATACTTCTATTATCGTTTTTTTAATTCATATTCTATCAATCTTCTATTTCCTAATAGTCATGTTTTCAATATGCTCACATTATGAATTTTGATATAACTTAAAGTTCCTCGAATAGTTTGAAGGTTTCAGGAGAATAATTAAATCTCTTCAAGACATGGGATGTATGATGTTAGTTAAAAAACATAACAACTATATGCATCATTGGTTTGTTAGGTTTACTAATAAATACATAATTGCTCCATGATTTTGAAATAAAGATTGAATGAGTAGTGTTTTATATCATATGAATGAGACACTATTTAGAAATGTAGACATGCTTAACATTAAGACAATGACCTTTGATCGAGACTTTTTTTTATAGTGTGAAATAACTTGATATGAGGTGACATGACAATCTATAATAGGTGACGTGACAGTTTATTAAACAATATAGAATAACATGCCATAAATCATGACATGATTTTCTAATGAGTACGTGTTGAATTATCATACATGTTCAAAAATAAACATTTCAGGTCACTTCTTGTAGCTAGCATGGCAATTTATAAAACTATGGGCATGCATATCATCAATCTTGATATTTTATTATCATTTTTAACCATGACTTGATTTTCCTATTGATCATACAAATAAACTAAACTCACTATAGTCAAGTAAGCAAAACAATTTCACATAATCAAATAACTTTTCAACTAGTGTATAGGATCTCCAAATTGATAGTAGACTCAAGTCTCATTTTATAATCCTTGGAGAGAACTTGATCCATCAAAATGCCATAAAAGAGACTATTTATCTATCAAATGTAAGAAAGAACTTCACCACTAGAGTTGTAAGAAACTAGAAAGATTCAATATCCTTTTGAGAGAAAAAATTTAAACACTGATAATTGACACTAATAAAGTCTTATGGCTTCATATTTTGATATGTTATGTTACAACATGAACTATGCCACTCAAAATTTTAATTGACCCAAATTCATGTAGTCAAACTTAAAGTCTCTATAGTCCAAAGAATATGTCTTAACTTAGATTATTTCTAGCTATCAAATGACTAAATTTTTTTGTTCAATGGCTCCAAAGATAGAATATACTATGGAATAGGATAACTAGAAAATGCTATAGTGTGAAAAAGATCAATAAGATCGAAATTTTTTTTTTGAAAGAATGAATAATCTTCTTTAGATTTATTTATCTTATTTTTGACCAAGAATAGTGGTTGATCAAGACATGTTTGTATTAATTTGAATATTCTATAGCACACAACACGTAGTTCAACAACATTTCTAGATGTTTCTTATTAAAATTGGAAGTCAAATTGTGAATGTAGTTTTAAAAAAAAAAGTTGTCTTGAATTAAATAAAATGTCTTAGGTTAAAAAATTTCTACTCTATTACTATTGTTGAGTATATCATAAAAATCTTGAATAGAATAAGATGAAAGGCTCTGCCATGATGACTACCCATTTGGTTTATTTCAAAGTCATGAACTTGCAAATTTGTGACATAAATTCATTTTCACTTCAAGATGATAGTATGTCACCAATATAATTGTTTCACTACTTAGAGATTTGGTGATGTCATATAGTAAGTGATTATGCTCTATATATTTTTAGATTTCTCAATAGGCATGGTATAGACATTTTTGTAGTCTTATGAAAATAGATAAAAGTAAGCTAGTTATTTTACATTGTAGTTGTCATTATGGGTTATTGAAAAGCATTCAACTGTGATTTGGGATCAAACAGGCAATCCCTTGACCAAACCAAATGTGTCCACTGTTGAATTCACACGTGTGGATTGTCCACTACATGTACTTGTGATCTCCTAAGGTGTGTAGATGCACCAAGATCAAGACTAGATTGAGATTCAAGATCTATCTTTGATTCTATGGCAAAAACACACTACTACATGCATTCAATCACTTCCAACTCTCAATCACACGTGTGGGAAGTGTTCCAAAAGTATTCTAAGTAAAAACAAGCTGCTCTCCTCGGGTAGAGAGAGAAAAACCATCATGAGCTCTCCTCCAAACTTGGTAGCTCCTCCTTAATGGCATAGGATTGGACAAGGTTGTCATATTCATCTCTCAAGCCATTGAGAATGACTTGGACTAGCTCGCTTTGATTGATTGAGTCACCAATACATGCAAGCTCCCTATGAATATCCTTGACTCTCAAAACATAATTAGATGCACTCTCATCACTCTTTTGACTACTTTGGAAGATTTGATTTCTAAGAGTGAGGAGCCTAGAGGTGTTCTTAGCCTCATAGATGGACTTGAGACAATCCCAAGCTTCCTTGGATGTAGAACAATCACCAATCTCCCTCAATATCTCATTAGAGACATTCATCTTAATGTAGTGGAGAGCCATCCTAGCTCTCTTCTTGTATTTTTGTACTTTTTGAAGGACTTGAGGCTCCTCCTCAGTCCCAAGTACAATGTCCATCACATCTTGGAGTATCAAGGTGGACTCCATCCTCAACTTCCATATTGAATAATTGGAAGTCGACAATCTCTCACTTGGTTGCAACAAGTATGAACTCATTGAAGTCATGTAAAGTGGAGATAAATAAAAGTGATGAACAAAAAATGTTGCTTCTCTCTCACTATAGGATCCAATAATGGTGTGCTACCATCTCCTATGCAAGATCTTGCAACAAACTGTGAGATGATTCTCACTAGCTATCTCAATCTCTCCAAAACTAGATCTACTTCACATCAAATGATGGAGTATGGGCAAAGTTAGGATCAAACACTCTTAGCATGTGTGAAATACACTAAGAAACCAAATTTGACTCAAATACAATGATATTGCATGAAACAAAATGGCTAAGATCTCAAAACAGTGCCTAGATCACATATAGATGAGATTGGTAAGCATTCAACTGTGATTTTGGATCAAACAAGCAATCTCCTGACCAAACCAAATGTGTCCACCCAGGTCTAGGTGCCCTACCTAACCCTCTTCAAAAGCTTATAACTTTTAATTGGCTCAACCAAATGGAATGAAACTGATTGCATCAAAAACTAGACAAAAATAGCTTCAAAACAAGCTATCTAGCAAGATTTTTGGATCAAACATGAAAGAGAACTCCCAAACTGAAATTGGATGTTCCTCACACGTGTCTGAGCACCTGATTTCGTACAGTACCAGGTCAGACCCAATCAATGTCCATGGTAACCTTAGGTAGGCTCTGATACCATGTTGAATTCACACGTGTGGATTGTCCACTACATGTACTTGTGATCTCCTAAGGTGTGTAGATTCACCAAGATCAAGACTAGATTGAGATTCAAGATCTATCTTTGATTCTATGGCAAAAACACACTACTACATGCATTCAATCACTTCCAACTCCCACTCACACGTGTGGGAAGTGTTTCAAAAGTATTCTAAGTAAAAACAAGCTGCTCTCCTCAGGTAGAGAGAGAAAAACCATCATGAGCTCTCGGGTAGAGAGAGAAAGCTAGAAATTCAATGACACTCAAAATCCACTCAATCTCAAAATCAATTAGATCCAAATGAGGAGTACAATAATACTAGTAGATTCATGAGCTACCACTATGCTTAACTATGATTGGATCACACTTTGCCACCTCTTAATCCTATTGGACCATTGATCCATGCACCTCTAGATTCTATTGGACTATATTCAAGCACACCTCAAATTCCTATTGGACCACACATGGTTCCACCTCTAAATCCTATTGGACCTCTTCAACTTCATCAAACAAAAGCATTACACTTGTCTACACTCTAATTGGCACAAGTTTGGCCTCCTACTCTATTTTGACTCAATAGTGGCATTACAAGTGGAAATGGATAATTTGCCATCTATGTCAAATTTGACCCTATCAACATCCTACACCTAAATGCTTGACTATGAAATTCTATGAGACCCCTATATCAAACATTTTGATTTACTTTACAATTCTCCACACGTGGGAACATCCTCCACACATGTGAGATTCACTTACAAACTTCTATCATAAAAAATACCAAGCTAGATTTTTGCCAATTTCTCACAACCCAGGTCTAGGTGCCCTACCTAATCCTCTTCAAAAGCTTATAACTTTTGATTGGCTCAACCAAATGGAATAAACTAATTGCATCAAAAAATAGACAACACTAGCTTTAAAACAAGCTATCTAGCGATCAAACATGAAAGAGAACTCTCAAACTGAGATTGGATGTTCCTCACACGTGTCTGAGCACCTGATTCTATACAGTACCAGGTCATACCCAATCAAGGCCCTATTGATCTCTTTTGATCCAAAAATAAACAAATGTCAATTTACATCACTGATGAAGCCTGCGAGAGTTAGTGTGAAGATCTGGTGAAGATCAAGCCAAAAAAGTGGTTTTGAACCCTCGTAGATAGTGAAAATTTCACTTCTTGCAAGAGTTAATTCTCGCAGAGAATTTTATAGTGAGATCTGGCCCAGATCCAGCTACTGTGAACCTTGCGAGAGTTGCTTTCCAGAGATATGAAAGATATCAAGTTTTTTACCTGCAAAAATAGCTAAAAAACCCTCGCATAACCAACCCTTGCACAAGATAACCCTAGCAAACCATATCAGTGGAAAGATCTGAATCAGATCCAGCTATTGTCAAAATCTCAGGTCAATCATTGCAAGGAGTAAAAAGTTATTAAGAAAAAACCACCGTAAAAGGCCTAGAATTCACTTTTGGCCAATCAGATCGATCAGATCCTTGAAGATCCAGACTGCATCCTACTGTATAAGCAAGATCCAATCACTTTGGAACCCACCATCAGATGAATCTGAGATCGGGATGATCAATAGCACGAAGGATAGCAAATCAGACACCACACCTTCCCAAATTAGCAGTTGTGCAACAAGAGACAGAACCGAAACCAATACCAATGGATCCAATGGGCCAACCCGTACCTGTCGCTCTACTATGAGGGACTATCAAAGGAAAGTGAAAAGATCAATGATAGCAACTCTATCAGCAATTCATCTCAAGGCGTTTGGGGAAAACACTTCCTAAATGATACTATAGAAGTATTGACTAGAAACTACATTTCTATTACAACAGGAATGTTACTTAGCCATTTTGTATTTACAAAAAGTACATCTGTACATAACCCAGTAACACAAGATTTTTTTATTGAAAATACGCTACTCTGGCAACTAGGAATAAATTTTCACAACTACTACCGTGTGTATTAGGATTTTCGAGGTCCATTGACTTGCGCGAACTGTTCGCCATTCGAATTGTTCGCCATGAAGTTCAAGAGGTGAATGGACCATTGATCCATTCACCTCTTAATTCTATTGTATCATTCTCAAGCATATCTAAAATCCTATTGGACCATTGATGGTTCCACCTCTACATCCTATTGGACCTCTTGAACTTCATCAAACTAAATCACTACACTTGTCAACACTCAATTTAGCTCGAGTTTCATCTCCTACCCTACTTTGGCTCAATAGAGGCATTACATGTGGATTTGACCAATTTGCCATCTATGTCAATTTTTGACCCTATCAACATTCTACACCAAGATGCTTGACATAGAAAAGTGTAAGACCCCTACAACTAACATAGATAACCTTTTTGCATGTTTCACACATAAGAGATTGATTCTCAATATCCATTGCTGGATCCGCTCCTCTTTTTGTCTTGCTTCATCCACACATGTAGGTTCATCAAAAGAGGTTAGGAAAGAATAGTTTGTACCGTCGACAACTTGCTTATCTTTTTCATCATAAGTGAGTCTCAAAGGTTGTTGCCTTTGCCTTGATGTCCTCCTATTGGAGTTAATCTTCACTCCTACTCATCTAATTCATCTCTTGAGTACAATCAAATACTATGTAGATATTCTCTCTCTATAACAGCATGCAACCTTACTAGCACAAGTCGAACAATCTGTGTCTTCATTGACCTTGAAGCAGAACAAGATCAACTCGACTACATCAACTTTGACTTCACTGACTCGACTTAAGTCCATCGACATCTCGACTTCGACTCCATCAATATCTTCTCAAAGGCGAACAAGTCGACTCGACTCATTCGACACCTTCGATGAATGTTGACTATCACTAGTCAAAATGGAGCTCTGCACGACACATACTACGTCACCGTTCACTACGAAGTAATTGCATTATTTTACAACTGTTACCCATGTAGTTGTACCACAACTGATGTATGCATATATACACAATAAACTAGTAGCAAGAATAACAACATTAGTAATCAGTGGTAGCATGAATCAGAGTTCCTCCATGAGCTCCTCTGTATTAAACTATATGATTCCATAGGATCAGAGATCTTTAGATAGAGTGAAAGTAATTCAAGAAGTAGAGATAGTATTCAATCTGTAACTAGCGTAGTAAGATCATTGAACATAGTGCGCTACTATTGTGAACCATTCTCAAGCACTAGATTTCTGGTCATCACAAGGCATGAAAAAATCACATTGGCAAGCAAGAGGTGCTTTTCATAGAGCTACAAATCATGGTGGACATAGTTCAAAAAATAAATATTTAGTACAGCTATTCTAGTGGTAGTGGTGTCTTGGCTTTCCAAAGAGCAATATACTATATCACAATCCTCAACTAAATCGGAATACATCACTAACACAAATAAAAACATTATGACATAAATCAATATACATACATGTGAATAATCAATAGGCGGTCTACATCAACTGATGGAAGAGCTTGAAGATGAATCAATCAATAGTTGCTCATTGTACTTTAGTCTTGCTTGCTTCTTTTTTCTGTGATAGAGCTCAATTCTTTTTTCTTTCTCTAAATCACGTGGAGGTACGATAATTTCCCTAGAATTTATAATTCCAATCAAATGTCATTGTAAGAATAAATTTGCAAGAAAAATTATACACTCATATTCAAATAACAAATAAAGTGCAATTGATGTCAATATCAATAACAATATATACTTATTGTTGCAATCATGAGATGAATCGCTATCTGATGATGATGACATCGTCGATGACATATACACATTGTAGCCAGCTACTCTATACCACATCATAAGTAATCATTATGAAACTGTATGTACTGAACAAATACAATAAAATTTATTAAAGACATGCCAACATCTGATCCATGTATATTCTAGCTATGCTTAATGAAAATCTAATATTCTAGTAACATTGCTATCAAGAAAATTGCTTGGGTGGGGCAACACATGACGAGCAATCAAAATGAGGTTCATACTGACAAATGTTAGACATCAGTAGATAGTGCGCACAGGCCTATGTCAAGTAATTTAAAGACCACATAGCAATCAATGTTTGAAGCTTTCAGTTTGAACTCTTGTCCAAGATGAGTGATGATCTCACTCAATTTTTCTTTCAAGATGGAATGATCAAAATCAAACAATCAATCATATATTCAAATGATTGATTGCCCACTCAATCACTCATTTGATTAATTAATACTTGGCTGGAGTTAGTTAGTGATAAATCTCTTTGGATTGGCCTAGTGTGCCATGGTATCTCATGACAAGCAATATGCACTCGCTCTTTCTATCTATGGTTGCTTTGTATGCAAGATGATGTTCCTCGAATCGAAAAGAAAAGGCAAGCAATTGGACAATGTCAATCAATCCTATACTTATCATTCTTGCAAAAAAATTGAATGCATATATTTTTAATTCATGAATGCAAATGTATAGTCTATTGAATGCAAATGTATCTATTGATGTATTCAATGCAATGTATAGTCTATTTAATGCACATCTATGGAATGCAAATGTATCTATTGATGAATTCAATGCAATGTATCTATCTTAGCACATGATTTGCATGCTAGAATGCACAATAGAAAGTAATGGAAAGAACAATGGAAAGCAATGGAAACCACAATATAATGCATCAATAGATAACACATCAAGTTATCAACTAAATATCAAATGAATCAAAATAAATGTGAATTTACCTTTACTAATGTATCTCCATTGTTTTGCAATCTTTGCTTTTCCTTTTGCATGCACTTGATCTTTCAATCATTTGCAATGCAAGCTCTTTTTTCATTTTTCATATCCAAGCCTACATCACAAACAAAAAAAATCTTAAAATTCATGATCACAAAACACATACAATTAACATCCATCAATGAACTAAAAACCCTAAACACTATCAATATTCTCACTCGCATCCATCCCCATCTCATCCTCACTCCCATCTATACTCTCTTTTTCTCTCTCTCACACAAAAGAAAAAAGGAAGTTGACCTCTAGTTTAGGAGCGAACCACATTTTGGTTCGCGCCAAATGTTTTTTTTTTTGGTCAAAAAAATTTGCATGGATTATCCACGCAAAATCTGGAGATTTAATCACGTGGGCTATCTTCTGAATTCGACATGACCAATCTGGGCAAAGCTCATTTCTGCCTTGGTATTCAAATTCACAGAGACAGAAATCGAAAGTTGATCTACATTACTCAACAGAGGTACATCTACAATATGTTAGTCATATATAGTCTGATTACAGCTCTCTCACCAATGGAACTAGGTCTCAAATTGTCAAAGGACCAGTGTCCTCAAACAATTCAAGAAAAAAAACAGACGCGTGAGTATCCTTACCATCTATTATAGGATCTCTTATGTACGCAATGATCTGTATCAGGCCAGACATAGCTTTTGCAGTCAGCTCTCTTAGTCAGTATATGACCAACCTTGGTGTAACACATTGGAAGGCTCTTATCAGAGTCATGAGATATGTTTGAGCTACTATGGACTTTTGCATTTGTTATGGAGCAGTCAACAACGACAAACTCAATTTACTCAGTGGTTTTACAGTTGCAAGTTGGGCAGGAGATGTAGACACTCGTAAATTCACTTCCGGATTTACATTCTTCCTCAACAATGGTCCAATTTCATGGAACAGTCGCAAGCAATCTTCAATAGCTCTGTCTTCTATAGAATCAGAGTATATCGCAACCTCACAAGCTATAAAGAAAGCGGTTTGGTTGAGAGACTTACTTTCAGATATCATTCTGAATCAATTTGCTCCGACTTTATTATTTTGTGATAATCAAAGTGCCATTGCCTTGTCAGCCAATCCTAGATTTTATTCTAGGAGTAAGCACATTAAACTGAAGTATCACTACGTCAGAAGCAAAGTTTTGAAGTCAGATTGCAATATTGTCGAACGCAAGATATTTTTACAAAAGCATTAAGCTTGGATGCACACAGAAGGTTTTGTGTAGAACTAAGTTTAAAGGTCAAGGCATTCATGGATTCAGATTAAGAGGGAGTGTTGGATTATTCTCTTTCCTACTAATCGACTAATCGGTTTTTAATCTTCATCCAGCTGTTTATTGTTGACATCTTTAGAGCCTATATAATTTGTTTACTAGTTCTTCCTCGTTTCTTGTTTACAAGAACTGTTTTTTGTCTGTTTAGAGGCTTGTTGGCATTTCTTGAATGTTAGCTTCTTAGTTCAATGCCGAAACCAGACAGAAGGGACTGATATCAATGTAGTAAATGTCCTGCTTGTCAGAGGACAATCCAGGGAAGTCACTCTTGAACTAATGCACATGCATAAACAACCACTCATACATGCCAAAACGTTCAACCATAAAATCAGTGTGCATATCCGTTGAACAAACAATGAAATTCTACTTCTACTTTGCTGCAAAATGAACTAAAATCAGATCCTACACTACTTTACTTGCATAAATTGACAAAACAAGAAACAAGAACTAATCTACAGCATGTTAGAATTCCAAGAATAAAAAAACTAACCAGTCTTTTGATTCTTGGACAATGGAAGGGCATGATCATATGGGCATCACTCAAGAAAACCATCATGATCAAGGAGCTCAATGGATACATCTAACTCATGGAGGCTCTTCTCATTTCAGCATGGAGTTGATACAATAGAGGGAGTCTTTTAAATAAGCAAGAGAGCTCCTTA
Organism: Diphasiastrum complanatum; assembly: GCA_029204225.1. Classification (NCBI taxonomy): domain Eukaryota; kingdom Viridiplantae; phylum Streptophyta; class Lycopodiopsida; order Lycopodiales; family Lycopodiaceae; genus Diphasiastrum; species Diphasiastrum complanatum. The sequence continues at coordinate 21,165,730 of CM055107.1, read as the reverse complement.
GGTGGCATCCTAGTGGAATTTCCACAATTCACAAATTACAAGTGGAATATTGCTCTCCACTAGAGGTCAGCATCAAAAGGTGGTTCACTCTACTTTCTTTAAGAGGGGTCTACTTGCATTTATTACATTTGCCTAGAAATACTAGTTCCTAGGCATGGTCATTCCATCTTTCGGGATTCACCACGAGGCTTACACAGTTATGGCTTGTTATTATTAACTAGCATTTCTCGGCTCTCATATTCGGCTCTCAGTCTTCATTCGTCTCGTCTTCTCAGAGACCGCCTCGGTCTAAGGTGAGAGGTGCTCTTGAGTTGCTCTGTCCGAGTATCTTGGGGATTTGTTAGAATCAGCCAACATTTATCTAGTTCTGTGAATTTTCCCGTGTATTTATACAGTCTGCAAAATTACAAGTGTTTTTACACATTCTGCTCCTCCTCAAGTCCAAGTACTATGTCCATCACATCTTGGAGTATCAAGATTGACTCCATCCTTACTTTCCATATAGAATAATTGGAGGTAGTTAGTCTTTCACTTGATTCCAATAGGAAGGAACCCATGGAAGCCATAAAAAGTAGCGAAGACTCCTTGTCATGAACACAAAAGTGTTACTTCGCTCTCACTATAAGATCCAATGAAGGTGTACTACCAACTCCTATGCAAGATCATGCAACAAAATGTGAGATCAAGCTCACTAGCTTTTTCAATCTCTCTCAAACTAGATCAACCTCTCACTCAAAGATGGAGTATAGGCAAAGTTTGGGTCAAAATCTCTTTGGCACGTGTGAAACACTCAAAGAATCCACTAATCACTCAAATACAATGGAATTGTATGAGACAAAGTGGCTCTGACCTCAAAAAGATGACTAGATCTCAAATAGATGGGACTCGACAAGCTTTTTCTTGAATTTTGGATCAAACAAGCAAGATAGAGATCAAAGTAGATGTGTCCAACTAGGTTGGGTGCCCTACCCACCTTGATTCAATTGGCTATAACTTTTTATTTGAATATCCAATTGATTTGAAACCAATTGCTACACAATCTTGATCTCTAGCTTTCAAACAAGCTATTTAGCATGAAATTTGGATCTAACTTGGAAGAGAACTATCCAGATGAGATTGGCTGTCCTTCACACGTGTCTGAGAGCTTATTTTTGTACAGTACCAGATCTGGTCCAATCACTTTGATAATGAAGCCTCTTGATCCAAAAATCTCATAGATAGTATGGGAGATGCAATCTACACTCTCTAGGCCTTGATTTCTAGGAAAATTTTCATACATATGATGAGAGATGCATGAATAGCTTAGGTAGGCTCTGATACCATGTGAAAATTCACACGTGTGCCCTAATGTGTGATAATGATCTCCTAAGCTTTGTGTTTGCACTTTAGATAATTATAGATTGATAATCAAGATCTATGTCAAAAACTAAGGCAAGATCACATTTCTACATGCATACAAACACAAGACAAGTATATTCACACATGTGGAAGTGATACTTGAAAAAAACTAAGTATGAAAATTGCTTGCTCTCGGATAGAGAGAGAATATCACTATGGAGCCTTGGGTAGAGAGAGAAAGTGAAATAGTCACAAATTGCCAAATCTCACATTACTCTCAAAAACTCAATACAAAAGTGAGGTAAATCAATCTACAAGTAGTATCTCGAGGTAGCCTATTGGACCCCTTTTCTAGCACCTCTTACATCCTATTGGATGAGTGACTCAACATCTCTTCAATTTGATTGGACCCTTCTAATGAAACTCTCACTTATGATTGGACCCTTGGGCTCATGCCAACACTTTGACTTTGGTCACTCATCAAATCTAAATTTGACACCTGTAGAGAGCCTAACTAGCTCGAGCTACATCATAATTGACTTTTGGCCTAATGATGGAAAAACATGTGTACTTGACTATTTGACCTCTGGCCCTATCAACTACATACACCAAGCTGCTTGACTAAAACTGTTTATCAAACCCCTAAAGTCAACATAGATATCTTTTTGTATTTTTCATAGAATTAGGCATGCATCAACTTTTGGGTCTCCTACTCACATATGTGCTTATTATAATCTGCATGTTCATGATCAAACATTCAATAACCAAATAAATGTGTTTGCTTATTTTCATGTATGTAGGCTATGTTCTTTCTTTCATTCATATGTATGCAAACTCACTTTCATCTTTGGTAATTGAGCACCCTCCACAAAAGTCTAAACCTCCAAAGCCAAAATGGCCACCACCATTTATCCTTTAACAATGACTTCTTTTAAAACTCCATTGACCAACCTCAACACATAGTACTGCCTTTGCAAGGCAAGGCCAAAAAAAAAACCACAACACCAACCTATAGATAAAACATTACAATGAAACTTGATTGTAACTAAAATGCATGGAGTGTTTATCTGTGAAATAGTAAAAACTTTAAAATTCATCCATACGCTAGCATCATCAACAATTGGCTCGAAGATTTTAACATATATATGCTTGTAGTGATGAAGTGAAAAGTTGAAAGCAAATTCCTTGTCATAGCAATTTTCAATTCTATCATTACAATGCAGACTCATTATCAAGTACAATTCTTTTACAAGAGAGACCATTCGTTATCTACTAAATGCTAAACACCTCATCACCATCACCATCACCATTCCAATTGAAGAAAAAACTGGCTCCTTGGTGTGATGGTTATGTATGTCATCTACTCTCATGTTAATTTCAATTTATAACAACCTATTAATTAACAAGTTAAGGTAAGGCCTTTAAAGTTGTTCAGCGGGCGACCAGCCACATATAAATAACCAGAATCCAAAGGCCATCATACATACAATGCTCTCGCTCGCTCGCTCGCTCGCTGTCTCTCTCTCTTCGTTAAATTGATCCGTCCATATGCATCTAGCTCCCTTTTGATCTTCCTTGTGAGAAATTGCACGATCTTATGATGAAATTCTTGCGCTTGCTGGGGGAATGGGGAGCAGTAGCCACAGACCTGGTCTCAAGCATTGCACCAGTAGATTGGGTTTCTTTGCTTGCAGCTATCATCGTGATCCTCATCTTTCTTAAACTCCACCAGCATGGCACAAGAAGAAGAAGCAGCAAGCTGCAACAACACAAGCTTCCTCCAGGCCCACGTCCTTGGCCCCTCGTGGGCTGCATGCTCCAAGTAAACGATCTTCCTCACAAATGGTTTGCAAATTTGGCCAGCACGTATGGCCCTATCCTCTATCTTCACATGGGCTCCCTTCCTTATGTAATTGTGAACAATGCTCAGATGGCTAAGGAAGTTTTGAAGACCCATGACATGGAGTTTGCTTCCAGACCTCGCTCTATGTTGGGTGAAGTCATCAGCTTTGGGTATGAAGATATAGTCTTTCGATCATCCGATGCAAAGTGGCGTGCTCTTCGTAAGATATGTGCATCTAACCTGTTCACACCTAGCGGATTGAAAACAACCACTGCATTGCGGCAAGAAGACATGCTGTTCATGGTGCATTGCATTCATGCTGCAGCCAAGAGTCGCTCGATTGTAAATGTGAAACGGGTTATACATGAGGCTAATCTTAATACCATGTGCAGTATGCTATTTGGAAAGAGGTATTTCAGAGCTGATGGGAAGCTAGATTCCAAGGGGAAATCCTTTCTGGATTTGCTTGATCTGCTTGTAGCTGAAAGCGGACAGCTCAACCTGGGAGACTTCATTCCGGCCTTGAAATGGCTTGACCTACAGAGAGCAGAAAAAAGACTTAGAAAAGACTTGAAGCAAGCCCTCGAAAAGTTCTTCTTTTCAAAATTGGCCGAGAACAGGAAATTGCATTGTACAAATAAGCTTCTGGACGGAAAGGAGAGCCATTTGCTCGACTTCCTGCAGTCTCTCAAGGGGAAAGAAAGCCTCTCGGACAAGACCATTGCTGGAATTCTATGTGTAAGTAACAGCTCTTCCGTAATACTTCAAAGATTAATTAAACATTAATTCTATTTCCTCCACAAACTTTTGAAAGCAGATGCAGATCTTTTAGCCAATAGCACCAATTACAATATTGCCATTTTCTTCTTTGAACAACAGATCTATCAGTCTGTATGAGGAAATGTTTGTGCTAGAGTGACTCAAAGTTGGCTGATTTGCAGGATCTGGTTTTGGCTGGCACAGATACAACTTCTGTAACAGCAGAGTGGGCATTGTCAGAGATACTGGCCAATCCTCACATACTGCATAAAGCACAGGAGGAGATAGCTTCTGTGGTGGGCCAGGAGCGATTAGTTCAAGAATCAGACCTGGTAAATCTTCCCTACCTTCAGGCAATTGTGAGAGAGACTCTCCGCCTACATCCAGCTCTTCCTCTCGGAATTCCTCACTACAATTCTGTTGCAACCCATCTCGCTGGTTACACCATACCTGCCGGATCGACTCTGCTCATCAATATCTCAGCCATTGGCCGTGATCCAGCTAACTGGAGCCACCCCACACAGTTTAATCCTGATCGGTTTTTGGGCTCTGACATTCAGCTCGTTGGCGAGCACTTCCACCTTATACCGTTCTCAGCAGGCAGACGATTCTGCTTGGGGTATCCTTTGGTGATTGTTCAAGTCCCCCACGTTCTGGCAGCCCTTCTCCAGACATTCGACTGGTCCCTTCCAGCAGGTAAGAGACCTGAAGATATCAGCATGCAGGAGAAGATCGGATTGGCGTGCTACAGAGCTGTTCCTCTGGAGGCTGTAGCCTCATGTAGGTTTCCAGCTGCCCCCTACTTATCTAAGTTATCAGAAAATATACAAGGATCATAAGTCATCATCACTGAGTGTGCAAAAACCTTAACTTCTGTCTAAAAGCAGCTGATTTCCCCTGTATCGCTATGCTAATGCTGGTGCCTTCAGGGAGCCTCTACCAGTATACTCATAAGTTACAAAATAAGCATGTGGTTGCCCACTTGTCTGCCTATTTCTTGTAATCAAAATGCACTTGAAATGCCTTGCAGTGTAAGATCCGGCTAACTTACTGGTGAGCCAGAACCTCAATCTATCTATTGGAAAATGAATAGAGAAACATGCATCCTACTTACATCAATAATGAAAGTTTAAGGTGCCTGAAAAATGAAGTCCTGGCTTGAAGACTTTAGCGATCACGATAAAAAGGGTGTAGAACAAGTCTTAACCAGAAAGTTTCTTACAGATATTGTTGCATTGCTCAGGCCTCCAGAAAGGTTTAAAGGAATTCAGAGCTAGGAGTGACGAATTGAAGCTTAGACCTTGATCCAGCTAGGAAATAACGCAAGGGTTGCTCACGGCCTGGCTAATCCTTATGTAGCTGGATTCTATAAGGTTTCTAGCATAGAAGCTAAAAATAGTAAAGAAAATTGCAGGGAAGAGAAGACGAAGAACTTGCCACGGCCTCTAGGCTCTTGAAACGAAGACAAATTTAATTCAGTGTCATGTGAAAGATAGATTCAAACAAGAGCTTGGTGGTAGCTGATTTCCGACAAAGGACCTGATGTGATGAATATATTCGATCACTTTGGATGTTATTTGTTATTTAGAATAGAAAACAACACTTTGCTAACCTTCTACCAGGCCAGATTTTTTCATAGCTTTGCAGCCAAATCCTGGCTAATTCATGTCCTTCCATCCTTTCATAAGTTGATAATTTGCTTAGCTCCCTACACTTGCTTCCACACATGTACTCATTCACCATCACAATATCAATAAGCTGACAATCTCCATATTCCCCATTCACCTCATTTTCAGATTTCTTCCATAAACCATTCCTCACAACAATACAACTGGTGTGGTAAATATACAAGCTATGATTTCTAAGCATATTCTCTAGTCATAATCTTCACTTCTAGTTTCATTTAGATCTTTGATTGATACTCCGTCAAATTCAATATGGTTACGAGGTGATGCCAAGATCTTTTAGACCGAAGATCATCTATTATATTGCCCTTCATTGTTCTTGGAGTCCTATATAATTTGCCTTCCAAAACTAACCCTTTTATTGGAACTTAGAGGTGAGTAGTTTAAGATGAGTCTCCCAAAGCTCACCTTTGCCCACAAGCTCCAAAACTTGGGCTTGATGATATGGTTGCCGACTTTGATGGAACTTGAATATAGATATTGTACATAATCATGCTACTGCAATTAGGTTGAATGTTGGAACAAACAAACAAATAATCAATATAGGTTTGTGTCCCATAAAAAAAAGACTCTATAGCCTACCTATTTCATTGTGGATCTATGTATGTTTTCAAAAGATTAAATAGTGAGATGGGTGTGATTTTCATTAGTGTTCATATTTTGAATGTATATGCCTCGTGTACTTCATACTTCCATTTTCTTTTCTTACCCAACGGGGTTGGCTCAACTGGTTAGCTTGGCATCCAAAGTTTCTTTGGTCCCAGGTTCGAACCTCCCCTTGGAAACCAAGAAGCATTTTCTTTTCTTGCAAAATACTTATTTTCTCTAATTTGTAATACACTTCCTACATATATAGATGATTAAAAAAAGCATGATTCCTCGTAAGTAAAAGTCTCCCTCAAATATTTTACATGAATGAAATTTCATTGCCAACCCCATGAAATTTACCTACTTGATTTGTAATAGCAAATTTCCATGATGTTTATGGCCTCTATGGGTTTTCAACTATTAATAGAATTTGAATTGATGTAGTAGATTAGTTTATTATATAGATTAATACCTTGAAATCTTTTGGAACACATTATACAATTATTTTGTGCAAGAGTAGTGAAAACAACAACTTAAGAATGAGACTTTTGGTGATTTAATATTCTTCTCAAGTTAAGAATGACCTTTAGTGATTAACTTTTTGTGACCTTAGTAATTTCGCTTTTGTTTAAATGATGGTAGCTTTTTTTTCAACTAAGGATCAACCTTGTTGGGAAAGAGTCTAAGTGTGTACGGCCCCGCCCTCCGTTGGTACTTGTGTTGTTACAAGAATATACTACACTTCTAAGATTATGAGGGTGCTTTACCCACTAAACTATATTCCCCTCCCAATGTGGATTTCCTAGGCCCAAAATGGTCCCCAATGACGAGGATAGTGTGTTGTTTCCTTCCTTTTCTCTTCATATATTTCTTTATTCTCTCTGAGTTTTGATTTATAGGCATTTAAACAACTACTCCATTGACTTACTTCTCCTCCTTGGGCCTCCCTAGGCTCTATTTTCATAGTTTTGTGTGTTCACGATCTTCCAAATGTCAACCTCAAGATTGTAACACACTTTTTTCCATCGGGCCCTCCTCAAGATCTAGATAGATGCACCACATGACTAAGAGCTCAATATGTGGCTTTCTTGGATACACAGACAACTCAAGAGTTGCTCAAGATAAGTAAAAAAAGGTGGCTACTTTAGCCCTTGTCCTTAGTCTAAAATTTTGAGGCACATAGCCAAGACCAATTGTCGACTACTCCACCTTTTTATCATGGATTCTAGGTGCCAAAGGCCAAAAAGCAAGGTCCTTCAAGATTGGCCTCAAGAAATTGGCTGTAAATAGCTCTCTCAAGATTTCAAGGTGATGTTGAGGTTGTATGGCACACTTATGCTAGCAGACTTAGGATATGACAGTAAAGGCCTTCTTGCCTCTTGGATGCATAACGTCAAACCAAGGTGGCCTTGAGGAAATTTGACTATGAATCTTGGTTGTGCCCATTTGTCTTGCACTAGTTTTGAACTCAAGGTTTCATCTTTTAGAGCTTCTTGAAGGCTGGTGATTTTTCAGACTTCTTTCTAGGCTATTGCCTCTCACTCAAGATGCAAGCCAAGATATTGGCTAAGTCGCAAGCCTTGACCTAAGGTTCAGGGGATGAAGGCCATTTGTGAAACTAAAAGAAGGTCCATGACCTCTTATCTTGAAGTTTGGTTTTTTTAAGGTTGTACCCAAGGCCTTGAAAACTTGTTGGACAAATTTAATCTACGATCCTTGACCAACTATCTAGTAGGGGATATGAGCTCATGGGCTTGAGATATTGGTTTCATAGGTATTTCAAAAGAGGTCTTAAGGTAGATTTGAGTATCTTGACTTGTACGTCAAATACATGACAGGGCTTGCGCAAACTATGGTATCCTGTCGTACTAGCACCTATCACCTGTAAATCCGCTGCTACACCACTGGTCTCCAAATCAGGTCCTCAACCATGGCCAACACCTGTCACCAAGATGCCCTCATGTCCAAGCATATCCAACTGTCCAATACATCCTGAAAGCTGATTCCCATCCATTCCCCATGCTCCAAGCACAAGATTCTACCAAGGACTCAATGAATGAATGTATGCGAACCTCACCATAGGCTATACCTGAGTAGCATGCCCATCTCCCAGAGATATTGATGATGATCCGCCTCTCCTACATCCCATGTAGACTCAACTTCCCATGCTTGACGTTGCCAACTCGGATTTGACCAGTACATAGGCCTTGGTGGAATTGAGGATTCCCACAATCAGCCCCCATGGTTTTTGGGCTGCAGAGGCCCTTTTATGGCTTCTTGAATGTTGTCATACCTCTTAGAGGTCATAGCTCTTTCAACAAAGGTTTTGAGCCAAATGTTCGTTCCCATGTTTGTTCATAAATGAGAGTGAATCTTGACTCAACATCTGGGCCAATAGGGGGCATGAAGTTCCTTCCCTAAGAGCTCTTGGGTTGCACCTATCAATGCATGGCAGGTATTTTGAGATAGTGAGGATTGTGGCTAGAATAATCCCCATGTGTGTCTTGTATTTATGATGTCTGTCCAAAATTGCTTGCCTCCTTATCAAAATCAATCACTTCAAGGTGTTTTGAGATTGATGGCTACAGGAAAAGGAACTTTTCTATGATAAGCAAAAGCTTGGAATCTAATTTTCTGGGGTAGAATTGAGAATGCAACGGGTGGAGATCAAAGGTCAAGAAGATGCCTATTATGATTCTACTTGGCCAATATCGATAAGATGACTACACAACATCAAGTAAAAAGTGGTCTATTATCACCCATTCATAGAGTCACAACCAACTTCACTCTATGCGCTAGAGATCCTGACACCAACTAGCCTAATGACCCTACCTCCTACAATAATCGACATTCCATACCATCGTCCAATCAAACTTGGCTCTCATGTGCTCTCATTTGTTGGAAATTAAGTCCATAGTTGTCTCCTTGGTGAATAACTATTTCTATTTCAAGATTCTTCTTGCACGTTTATTGATCGTTGATCTAGGGTCAGGTGAAAGTAGCTTTGGTTCTATGTCTGCTCATCTGATACCTGCAGGAATCATAACTTAGACAGCCAAATTATTTGAAGAACGTCTACAACGAGCTTCCGGCTGATCTCCAGTAAAGGGTAACCAATCCTATCATGTTTCATGTTCAAAAGTTAAGTTCAATTATTTGAAGATCACTGAACTTGGCCATCTTCAAGAACTTCCACACTAAGAATTAGCATTTAGAACAACTCTGCAGAAATACACTAAGTGTCACAACAGTCTGTAGAAATACACTAAGTGTCACAACGATCTGTAGAAATGAACTATGTTTTTAACAGCATAGGGCATCCAGTTGTATGATGGTGGAGGTGGCATGAAGGTGTTGTGATTGGTTCCTTGACCTTGAGTGAGAGTCCGCCTTTTGGGAATTGAAGATGTGGTGAAAGAGGGCATTATGTTTCCACTCAATGGGTATCTTTGTTTTTTCCTTTCCAATGATATGTTTCCACATGGCACCCATATAGCTCTAGATCTTTCAGGTTTGTTAAAGGGGTACATTGGCCTTGGTTGCACATTTTTTTATTCACTTTGATTTTTTGGTTCCCTTTGCTTTGTCATTATTATGTTTATTTTAAAAATTCTTCTTTGGCTTTAATTGGTAATCAACATCTTGATTCATGATTCAGGCTCCAACAACAAGATGTCTCTTACGATATCCCAAACATTCTGTATATTGATATATCGAAAAAGAGAGCATTGATAAAACTTGTTGGTCATTGTTGATGTACCAAGATTCACTGCCTGACTATTTCAGGACCACTTCTCTAAGGGCCTCAAAAATTATAGCCTATAGCCAGTAGTCTCTATGGGCAGATTCGGACCCTTTATGACTAAGGCTACATATGACATATTGATGTTGACTAATTATTACTACTGATAATTTATACATTTAGATGCTACAGAAATTACCTCAAGCAAGCTAATGCCAGTCTAATTTTTGATATAAAAGTATCAGCTTCCAAATGACCCATCATGATGAGTATACAATCTATGACCAAAAACTCAATGCAAACAAGAAATCGACTTCATTCTTAGGTGTGATAAAAAAAATCAGCAATGTGTTAAGCTGGCTTGACAAAAAAATAAGGGTGTTCTTGAAGGCAAGTGCTCCTTACTACGAAACAAAACCTTTTTGGGATAGACATTTTTATTAGAAGAAAAATCCAACTAGCATCCTACGTGTTTAAGTCCAAATCATTAGAAGTAAAGTTAGTCTTAAAAAATACTCATTGGTTAGCTTAGGCCTACTAGAACTATTTTTGTACAAGTTACAAAGTTGAAGTTAGACTTTTGAATTAAGTAAAACCTTGTAGCTTATACACTTGCCTTAAGTCTTATAAGCGATGTGAACAATTTGTTCCACTCATTCTCGGTAAGAGAAATGCAATGTACTAAAGAAGTCCATCCGAAAGGTGTCAACTTGCACTTTTTGGTTTATGATTTCCTAATAAACGCTTATTTCTTCTTTCTCTCCTTATGCTTTTGCTATTCTGCTTATGTTATTGCATAGGAGAGCTTGAGACTTAGATACTCTAGTGCAATAGCATTAGTGTGCCAATGTGGTAGTGCAGAGTGGAGTATATGAAATGAATGTGGTGTGCTAGAGAGTGTAAGTGCTAAGAGTGAGAAAGATGGAAAGAGTGTGGGTGTGAACAAGAAAAGAGTGAATGATTTTTATTCAATGCAATGTATGTTCTCAAACTTCTTGGTTCTCTTGCTTAGCTAGCATACCTTGTTTTGTTAGTCTTTAGTATTGTTGTTTGTGAAGGATAGCAAGGCTAGAAATAGTTGAACCATCATCAAGTCTCTTTGACTAAGCCCCCCACTACTTGCACCACAATGGAAATAATCTCAATACAATACCTCATGTCGTTGTTCCAAAACTATTTGCAAGCTATGAAAAGCCTAAAAGAATAATACTGCAAATGCTTCCTATAATGGTAGTAGCTACTAAATTTAGAAAAGTCTGATCTTATGTATGTTAAAGTAGACATGAGCTTGTGGTTTTTGTTAAATAAGTTTCTCTTGCATCCTAAGTCCGGTTATTATATGTAAAGTCACGTACTCATATAGGGCTCGACCATGGTACACTTGATTGGCATGGATTTGCCCAAGTTGTTCGGTGCTTGGACTCCCGGAAAACGGTTACGGGATATCCATGGGGGCTAGCATAGCACGGAGGTGCTCTAGTACCTAGCGTTGTGGCCATAGTCATGTCTCTGTCCATCAGTATAGTGAAGGATAGTTGCTTACATATAAAATGTAGATCTGAACCTAATACATTTCTTTTGCTCTTGTACTGATCAATATGGCTTGTGCCTTGATACAGCTTCGTTAAAGGGCGGAATGTATTGCTTAGTAATGAATTAAATGATTTGGAAGATTGGACGTACTTGTTATAAATGCAATTTAGCTGATAAAGTAGTGAATCTTGTTTCGAACATGGATAACAACTGATGCTCAACTATGACATGTCTTCCTCACTCAACTAACTTGTGCGGTTTTGTTGTGTGGGATGGTGGCAAGTAACAGCTGGGTGTCTTAAAACTTGCTTCGCTTTATGGTACTCTATACTGTTAAACTTTATACAGCTATATTTTTACCTATTATACTATAAATTGAAGGGTTCAAAGGGTTTGGTCTTGACTTGTCAAGAGGGACTATGTGAAACCTTGTTACTCTCTCTCTCTCTCTCTCTCTCTCTCTCTCTCTCTCTCTCTCTCTCTCTCTCTCTCTCTCTCTCTCTCTCTCTCTCTCTCTCTCTCTCTCTCTCTCTCTCTCTCTCACCGCAAAGGATCCCATTTTGACCGCATATGATCGCATTTCATTTCAAAGGAACGCAAAGTCAACGATTGCGGTCACATACGAAGCACTATCGCAAAGTCTCGCGTATGCTCTCAAAGAATTGAACGAATCGCAAACCGCATGCAAGGGTCTCGCAGATGACTACAAACGGTCTGAACAAATGAAACAATACTCTCTCTCTCTCTCTCTCTCTCTCTCTCTCTCTCTCTCTCTCTCTCTCTCTCTCTCTCTCTCTCTCTCTCTCTCTCTCTCTCTCTCTCTCTCTCTCTCTCTCTCTCTCTCTCTCTCTCAGGATCACCATATGAAGATTTGACTAGATCATGTTGCAAAATGGATCCCCTCGATGTGGACATTCGTCTCGACGATGTTTTCCTCCGCATCCATAGCATCTTACCGAGTGCAATACCCCATCATCTCTAAGTTGATAGGCATACACTGGTAATGGATTCCCCTTAGGATCTTCCACAAAATAGACTACGAGGCTATTGTAGTTCTCCATTGAGTTCGGTGACATGCAAGATGATATGACTAAAACTTCCACCTTGTCACTATTTGTCGTTGATGACTTTTGTTTCTTTGATTCCCCATCTGATGATTCAGCAATGTGATAGTGAAAATCCATCATCCCGTGTTGCAGTTCCATCATGGCAGCATTCTTACAAAGTTGTGCAAGTGACGCATAGGATGCTAACTCTACCATACCGGCTCTGATCTTTTTGTGCAGTCCAGCATATTATATTGTCATGATGATCTGTTGGGAAATCGATGAATTATAATCCTGCACTAGATGGAAGATCCGATAGGTGTAGTCTCTGATTGTTTCATCAGGGAACTTTTGCAGTTTAGGTAATCCTACAAGAGCGGTCTCCATAGTTCAGCACTATAATGTCGCAAAGTAGTTGGTTGATGGATCGCTTTAGTGATGGTGCAATGGTGATGATGTTCCAACTTTTTTTTTTTTGAGTGGAGAAGAAGAATAAGAGAAAGGAGTAAGTAAAAAGATTGATCAGTAAGGATGGAAAAGTAAAATAGAAATGGATTTAACATATGAGAGAGGGGATGAAAGATGGAATGGGGATGGAACAGAAAAGTGATGAATGGATGATATGGGCGGTACTAATTTTCTAGGTACTGATCGTCTTGATCTGAGGTTCATTCACTTGGTTCAGTCCATGGGTGTTGGATCTTGATGGATGTTGTGACTGCAACCTAGATTTGACAAGATCTTATCAGTTTTAGTTGGCTATTAGTGTGATTTTATCCCTTTTTCTTGGTTTTTTCCAGATATATCTCTGATCCTAGCTGTGATTGGCCTGAGATTTTCATAGTAGATAGATCTGAGGCAAATCTTTCTATTGATCCTACCTGTGAAGGTTACTCAGTGCAAGGTTTGGTCATGTGAGGGTTCTTTGTACTATTTTGCAATCAGATTATTTGACGACATTTGTGCCATAGCCCAAAAGGAGCAACAATCAAGGAAGCCCGATTCCAAAGACAAAACATTGTTGGGACATTGATTCCTACTCAAGAAAGAAGGAGTGCAAAAAATGGACCAACCAACTTCAATAAGGCCAAGAGTATTGCCTTATGTTTCCCATGCTAGACATATTTCCAAAAATGCTCAAAAAGTTGCAAGAAATTTAGCACCACACAATCTTTCAAGGTCTCACATAAGTATATGTCTTCTTGTATTGACTTATACTTCATAAATGATGTGAGTTGCAAAAATTGTTGTATTGACTTATTCTTTATGGTTGATACTCTAATTTGGACTTTATATTAAAATTGTTTGATATTAGAAATTATAATTACAATCTTTTTAAAATCAATAGAGAGAGAAGGGGGGGTGGCCAGGCCACACTGGCAGCTTGGCACGAGAGAGAGAGAGAGAGAGAGAGAGAGAGAGAGAGAGAGAGAGAGAGAGAGAGAGAGAGAGAGAGAGAGAGAGAGAGAGAGAGAGAGAGAGAGAGAGAGAGAGAGAGAGAGAGAGAGAGAGAGAGAGAGAGAGAGAGAGAGAGAGAGGGGGGGGGGGGGGGGGGGGGAGGGGAAGAAGACTACATATTGGTGATGCATAAGATTTGTCACATGGGAAAGAACATATGGGCCCGACTTAGCATTTGTAAGTCATCAAAGAAAATCTTAAACAATGATGTGCATCTCACTTCATTTCCAAATCTTATGTGCACATTTTCAACAATCATTGGTTAGTTTAATAATGTTTTACTTGAAAAATATAACCCATTTTTGTAGTTGGTGTTTGTCTAGTTACCAAGTAATGGTCTATTGTGGAACAGTTTAAAGGCTACGTATTGATGTTTGGAAGTATCATAGGCCAACTTCAACATTTTCAAAGTGACTTCATGTTATCCATCCTCATCAATGGGTATATTGACATGTATCATCTAGTGGTACTTGATGAAAATACACATAGACATTTTCTAGTACGTTAAGGGGAAAGTCATGAGCGTTAGTTATCCAAAAGCAACAACATTTTGCTCATTTCTCGAGAAATATTTCTTGAGAGAGAGAGAGAGAGAAACATTTCCACAGATTAGTCGCGATCCACAAAGAAAGAGAGAGAGCGACCAGCGGCCAATCATGAGAGAGAGAGAGAGAGAGAGAGTTAGAGACTTCTGATTTTTGAGAGAGAAAGAGAGAGACTTCTGATTTTTGAGAGAGAGAGAGAGAGAGACACACACACACACACACACACACAACGCAATATGTCCTTGTGTGTGTGTGTGTGTGTGTGTGTGTGTGTGTGTGTGTGTGTGTGTGTGTGTGTGTGAGAGAGAGAGAGAGAGAGAGAGAGAGAGAGAGAGAGAGAGAGCGTTTGCTTTGTTTTGTAAGGAGTAATGTTTTGTAATGAGCAATACGTGCTTTCTCAGGATATTTTTGCTACTAACAACCCTCAATGAGGATAGAAATTCATTTTGAGTGAATGATGCCAAAATCCTAATGATGGTAGAGATATGATTCAATTAGGTGTTCCTGAACATACTGTTGAAAGGAGTGAGGAGCTTTTGAAGATTGTTGCTATATTGGCAAAAATAGGTACAGCTGGAGTTTTTCCCCTTGGGATTACGTTTCAAATCGTCTAAATTATTGCTAGATGTTGAAGGAGATGATAGAGCATATCTTGCCTATCAATACTCATCTCTTTGGATTATGTTTGTATCAAAGCCCTAATGCAGTTCTAGCCACTGGAGGCATGTCACACGTTTGTGATATAGAAAGGCATTATAGTTAGTCACCATTGGAGCCATCCATCACTACAAACAGAGGGTCCAGGCATGACATGTTGAGATCACAATTATGAAGGCACACATTTGAGTCGGGCATTTTCTGTGACAACAACCAACTAAGAGAGCAAAGTTCTCTATCTTTTTTTGAAAAATTTTGATCGACGTTTTGCACCCAAGGATGTACAATGGGAGCATGATGCTTCGCCTTATTGCATGAAGAAGTACATTTGAAATCTTTGATGTGCTCAATCTATGCTCCAGAGCTGTGCTACCTATAGCTCATTCCAAGGCAAAATTCAATGCTAGTATTGAGAGCACATTTCGCATCAAAGTCAACAAACTACCGACAACATTAATATGCTCAAGAGTTTCGACACTAGTACACGACTTGTTATCTTTAACAGATCTACAAGGTAGTATGGCATGAATTTTTTCTAATACCTTTGCATGTGTGTGTGTTCGCTCATCTTATTTGCTAAGCAATTCGTAAGTACAGTTACGTTTTTGCATACGTTATGATGATTTAAAATTGATTGATATGGACCAACACCAGAAATACTGATCAATATCGCACTCACCCTGGTACAATTAAAAGACGGCTTGGCCTATCGCTAAAACTCATACATGAATGGGAAGATTGGACCATGAATTAATTAAAGTTCTGATCAAGGGCATTGCATTTTTATAAGTTGGCAAGTGTCATGGTTACAATTGGGTCCAGTTTAGGGCAATTTTAGGTCTAGTTTCATGCAATTTCAAGGCAAAATAAATATAAAATTTGTTTTCTTTTTCTCAGCGATTCTGGTGCCCAAAACGCGATTCTCAGAAACGTGTCTGGAAACGTTATTGCCCAGAAACGCGTTTCTGTGCAACTATGCTATAAATAAAAAGAAAGGAACACATCTTACGATTTTGTAAGGTGTGATTACCATATATAAGTAGTAATTTTGCATATTTAACCTGAAATAATAAAAATTCCTGTAATTAGCTTTTTTTTCACGAGCAACAAATGTTTGATATTCATTCATGAAACACAAAAAACTACAACATACAACATTGTTTATCAAAAGATGTTTTAAGGGTGAGGAGAGAAGAATGAGAAGCATGGCAAAATGGCAAGTTGAAGGGGGGCCATGAGTTCAGCTCTATAAGATGAGGTGGGCGTAAGGAAAGATCTCTTTTGAAAGTAAGTAGAAAGCTTTGAAGGTTTTGTCCAAAGATGAGCAAGAGTTGTTCTCTGGTAAGCTTCTCTGCTTATTTTGAGTAGGGGTGTCAGACAGGTTTACGCTACTGCAACAAATACTAAGGGAAACCAATAGAAATGTGTGATTTGGATTTCACTAGGTTCTATTTAATTCAGTTTTCCTATTGGAACCAAGGCACCAAGGTATGAATGCACTCCAATCATACATTTAATATCATTTGCTGGATATATTGACTTTTTAGCACCACGACAAACAATGAGGGAAGAAACTTACTCCTTGTGCCCGATCATGCGGGAACTTGTCCCTCCAACATGGATCACAAAATGTGTAGCTTGATGATGATGAGAATATCATAAGAGACTGCTCCTCTTGATATTCTTGAAATTTACTTTATTTCCATTCCCATTTCCATTTACATTCTTCTTCTTGTAGCACTTGGATGCATAGTGCCCCTTCGGCTTTTGTCCATCATTTCTAGTGTATGAGCGCTGCCTCCTATAGAAGTTCATGGTATATTCTTCGTTAGTTGCCATAATTTGTCATAAGTCTAGTAGTGACTTTTCAGTATTGATAGCATTCACTAGGGCATCAAAGCCTTGTGGAACAGATCTTGTCCTTCCATGAATTAGGTCTGAGGCTTCTATTTAAGACACCATTGTTTAATGAGTATTATCTTTGTAGCAGTGTGTGTTAGTTACCATGACCTTTGGCTTTAGGGCTCCTTGTGCTTTAAGGAAAAACATGTACACATTTGTCTCTGAGTTGTTAAGGCGACCTTAAGTCTACTGTAAAATTGTGTTCAAGCCTAATCCCATTCGAAAATCAACTGCAATTAATTTCAGTCTTCCAATGTTGATCTCAGGGTAGCAAAAATAAATCTGAAGCTGCAGTAGGCAATGTTGACTTGGTTACAATACAATATTGACTTGCCCAAGTCTTACTGGAATTTCAATATATTGAAGTGTAGTAGTAGGAAGTATTGAACGAGACCTTGAGACTTTGATCTCAAAGCATGTTCTTTGCGAGAAGGCAATAGGGTAAACTCCAGAATGACTTTAAACATGCAGCTGCAAAGCTCAAAATAGCTCTTAAGAGGAAGGATTTGGCTTTACTCCATTATTGAATTTTCGATATCCTTCGATGAGGCTTGACTGTCAAGTACTGGAGTTGAATGTCGATTTGTCAAAGTCAAACAAAGTGGCCAGTACTTTAATGAGTTGTTTGTAGGAAACACTAGAGATCTTATTTTATCCATTATACAAGGTACTTTTTCTATGTAGTAACTTCATTAGTATCAATAGCATAGTATTGGCTTCAAATTTCAAAAAAACCATCAAAAATGGTAAGGGTGTGCTATCACCAACTAACACGTCAATAATTCTAGATGTTATGAAGTGAGTATTTAGGAGCACAACTCACTAGCCTGTACTCATTCTCTTCCAATCTCCTTACATACTCCTAACCATTTGCATTGTTTTCTGAATGAGCAGTTGAGGTCAGACGTAGAATTTGTAGAATTGAACACTGTAATCGGTCAATTCTTGTTCTAAACTTCGTTCTTTTACTTGCAGAACCCATACATGCTTGATCCAGAAGCTAATCCAATATTGCAAACAAACAGCAACTCATTTCACTTGTGTAAAAAAAGTGCATATTGAATGACTATGTTATATCCAGGATCACATCAACTCACCAGATGGGCCATGCAGCACAATACAAGAACTTAAAAAAAAAAACAATCGCACTACCAAAAATCTAGCCAGAAAATACTACACAAAGGGAGTCATGTATTACACGATGAATGGTGGAACCATGAGCATTTTTGTTTCCTCACAAGGTACTTAACTCTAAAGCTACCAGCTCTTTAATGACGTTTCTATCAATCGGTCCTAAGAAGCTTCGATTCCACCTAAAAGGAACAGTGGCCGAATAAAAGGTACCAGGCCACCAGCAACTGCAGCAGTCACAAAGTCACTATGTACTCATTAGTCAAAAGAGGACAACCCACAAGACCATACTGTGTACATTGTTCTTGCAAGTTAAGAATGGCATAAAGAGGATGCTCGAAAGTATTTACATAGATAATTTACCCATGAGAAAATATTGCAAGCGTGACAAAAATTATAAGCTGCATGAGCTGGTCAAGCTTGAGAAAGAATGTGAAGAACGCAATAAGCACCTTCTAACTGCAACTTGAGGCTCCCCCTTAAACAGCTAACATATCTCAAATAGTTCCATTCAATGTCGTGTGACCGTTGCTAGCAAGATCAGAAACACTGCTTGACCTCATAGAGTATTCTGACACTAGTTTTAGAAACAGTGAAGATTTTTCTTCCAAAAGCTTCAAAGGGGCATCATATTCTGCCACCTTTCCTGCAAACAGAAATCATTATTTTTAAAACTATACTATATTCTATAGCCACAATAACTCACAGAGGTTAAACCAGAACAAAGCATTCATCCTTGAGAGATAAATAAGCCCATGGCACATTTTAATCATGCTTGTTTGATCAGTTCTTACAGTTTAACAGTTTAATCAAACTGCCCATACATCAATTTCAACCTTGAGAGAACACGCCCTATAAAACAAATTTGAGATATCTTCAAAAGTAGTATGGTTATCATCACCATTGAGGAGTTTGTATAGAGTCTGCATGTGTTTTCAGAGTACCATATGACACAATATGACACAATAAACTACTTTAGACATCCCAATAAATGCAAACCACAGTTACCAGGAAATAACAACCACCTCAGAACAGGGGAATGAGCTCCTGAGACCCAGGGAATGTGGTCCCAGCTAAGGTTCCATTCCTGGGAACACATTGCTGTTGACATGAACGATGCGTTCTTTTGGCCATGGATTTACCTGTGCCTTGACGACCTAATTTCAATTGGGCCTTGAGGTCCAAATCCTCATAAAGACCTTCACTTTTTACTACGTGGCCTCTTTTGAAATGCCAATGCCTTATGTGATAGGCTTGTTTTGAGTTTAGCTTTACGGTACCTATGGATTGGAGATCAAACTAAGCCTTGATAAAAAGATTTCCAATTTCAGTGAAAAAACCATGATGGCATGGTGTTCCCCCATGTGCCCCAGATCCAAAAATATTTGCATCTTCCAAAAAAGAAAGTGGGGACGTTCCCTGTTCATGCTTCCTCTGGAAACTATGATGCAAATTCATTTTCAAACGAAAAATTTGAGCTAAGCTTAAAACTCTTACAGCAAAATGTCATGAAGAAAAGATTAAGCTTCTTCCATCAGTTGCTTGAGTTTTCTGTACACTAGTGTACAAACCATAGACTTCTTTTCCTTGTACCAGCAGGTAAACACTCTTTCTGAATGATAGTAGCAATTACAGTATATTCACAAATCTCACAATTCAAAAATGGCAACCAGCGCAAGAAATGCAATTTATAATTGGATCATTGCATAGTCGCCCGTTCCGGAACTTGACCAAAATTTTTTTTCAAAAAATACCTTATTTGTTAAAAAAGGAATTGAGACAGAACGAATAGCGATTCTAGGATCAGCGTGAGCTTAAGAGCATGGCTCAGATAGCGATTCTAGGGTCAACGGGAGGTGCAAGAATTTCATTCATTTTTGCCAGATTTTGCAGCTCTGTAAGATATGCATTATTGTCAGACAAGACATGGACATCGAGATAGTGGGTGAGTTTTCAAATATAGCATTAAATTTCATGCATAACCAAGATACAGAACGCAATGAAGAAAAAAGGGCCAGTCATCTGAATATGTGCACAGCGCAGTGACAAACTAGCACATCAGCAACAGAAAGCTACTTAGAAAAAATACATGCAAATAATCATGACAGAGATGGAGGACGTGAAAGTAACCGATATGGTGGTGGTGGTGGTCTATAGCGGTACAAGGGAAACTATAGAGATCGAGCTGGTACTTATGATCGTCCCAGTGCTGGCTGTGGAGGTCGCTCATCTTATGATCGCAACTAATTGTTGTCAAATGATTAGTGACTTCTTCAATTTTGTTTCTGCTTGAACTGTATGTTTTCCAGCATTTCTGATATCTAGCATCCCGCAATGTATTATCAAGAGTCGCTCAATGTATTATCAAGAAGAAGGAAGATCGTGGCCAGCAGGTGGCAATTAATAACCTGTTTTTTTTTATTCTGGAAAAAACGTTCCAACCCAATACATTCCGGAACGTACTGTATGTTCCAGCCCAAAAGGGTCGGAACGGGTTTCTAAGGATCATTAGAAACCTGCACTAGCAATTGTCGGAAATAATTAAAAAAAGAAGAAAAAAAACCATTACGAAATGTCTGTGAGGTACTATAGACATTTAAAATCACAAAATGAGTCAATGATGTCACTTACAAACTGGAACTCCCAAAAAGAAATGATATACATCTAGTCTTTCATGTGAGTAGACTTAAAGCAAGTCTAAATAATAAATATAGAAGATTCACTTGCTTTTAAAGATAAATTATGCCAAATAAAGGATATTTCATCCAAAGTTCCTTTGCAACTAGGAAAAGTATTGGATCAGAAAGAAAAACGCTTCAATATCAGTTTGACTTTGATTACTTAGTTCAAAGTTTTGGAGACGCTTTATACGCTCCCATGGTTACCACATACTTGACATGTCCTTCATTAGTCTTATATGCCTTTTGGCATGGAAAAGACATTAATAAAGCTTTTTTTCTTTCTTTCTTCTAGTTGTTTTCTCTAGCCCTCCTGCTCATTTGTCCCATCTTGCTCATTGATACCCTGTCCATCAATCTCTCTCTTGACTCCTATTTTCTCTCTACTACCTACCATTATTGCCCTCTCCTACTCATTTTTCTCTCCTCCCCGATAGCAACCATCATTTCAATCTGGCCCTTTTTCTTGTTCTCTTGTTTCTAGTTTTGTTACCCCTCTTCTATTGTGGCCTCGTGTTTCTCACTCTTCTCTTGTGTCTCCTCTTGTTCTTTCAATTGCCTTAAAGTGATATTCTTCGCAAGAAATGAATACATTATGTTTTAAGAACCTTCGTTTTGATTGTCGTAGCCTTGATCGTAATCATAATTGCACACACCCACAACCACCTACTACATTACAAGTCCACGAGGTATTTAATTTAGATGATTCTTCCCTTTACCTTTTTGCGGAAATTTTTGACCCTCCCCTCCTAATGATTTCTTTGATTGTTTAGCTCAATTGGCCTATGCCCCAACACTCTTGTTCCTTGTCACATTCATTTAAATTTTGTGTGTTCGTATAGCTAGCCAGGAGTTCATTACACTCGTCGATTTTGGTAATACTCATTCTTTTATTAGTCAAATAGTTGATTCTCGTATTCATGCTACCGCTATTCTTGTTTCCCATCCTTTGTCTGTTGAAGTGGCTAGTGCTCAATCTTTTTAGAGTACTCGTATGTTTCAGACGACTCCTTACCAAATTGATGGGTTTTTTTTTGGACATGCCGATTTTAACATTACTCCCATCAAGCAATATGATATCATACTCAGTGTCGATTGGTTTGCTTTCTTAGGACATGTTACTAGTAAACTTGTTGAGAGCAGATAATTCTTTGTTTACTTTTCTTGATATGGATTCTTCTGTTGATTATAATCTTATTATTGCCAAGCGATTTCTGCATGGCCTTCCTAGAATACTGTGTGGCTCTTTTCTGTGTTCACCTTGTTTTCCTTCTAGATTCTTCTCCTCCCATTCCATCTGTCATCTCTAATTTAGTTACAACCTATTATTGTATTTTTGATATGTCATCCATTACCCCCTTTATGTCTCATCAACCATCGACCCGATTATGTCAAGATTAGGCCACCCTTTGAAAGTTAGGTTATCGTTAATTGAACAGCCATACCTAGTGCTCCTTTCTAGACTAAGAATTTAAACAATTGTCATTATCAGCTGGAGACGATCATCATCTCTCTCTCTGCAATCATACAAAACTCTCACTGACCAAATCACATCAATATCAAAATCTCAACAAAAATTCTAAAAACATCTTGATGTGACAACACTTTCAGAACCAATTTGCTATTGGCTTCAAACTGAGAATATTTTGACACATTCTTCAACACGAGCATCAAGAAATCCCAAAACGACTAGAGATTCAAAATACGATCAATATGCAAAATACTTCTTGTGCCAAAACAAGATATTAGGGTTCTCTCTTAAAAATCAAAATATTGCAATACTATAGAGAAGAAAAATCTAAACATTTTAAATTTGAATCCCAACTCCCTTATGCTAGAAAAGTGCCTTGACACTAGGTGTAAGATTTAGGCTTTAGAGTTTAGGGTTTAGGGTTTAGGGTTTAGACAATGTCTATCACAAAAATTTTATGCTAAATAACAAATGGAACGGCGATGATATGACATCAAAATTATGCAACTTCATCTTCAACATATGCATTTTTGCAATCTTATTATTTGCAACATTTACATTAGTTATATTTGATAGCCCACATTGAGGGCCAAGACATCTGTTTCAGTTTTTATGATCTTTTAAATTCCTAGATTGACGACAATGTTCTAATATCCCCCAAACTTAGCCATAGCTTCTTAGAAGGGTCCCTCAAGGGCCTCTAGACTAAGAATCAATATGTTTTTTACGTCATGGGGTTCTACACATGAAGGACTTGTTCAATCATGCCACGGAGGACTACCTTGTCAGATAGCAAGCTATTACTATATGAAGCCTAAATTCAAGTGAAACCCTTATTTTCTATTTGTGGACTTTTCTAAAATGTTGCACACTAATATCAATTTCTGGCAACATCATGAAGAACAGGGGTGCTAGAAGACTTCGACAACTTTGCAGTCTTACTCTCTAAAGTTGAACGTTTGCACAGTAAAAAACTGGAGCAGAAGCAACAATGAAACTCTTACCTAAGGCAAGGATTATAGTCACACAATTCAAAAGTGTTCACACCTCAAACCATAGCACCATCACTGAAATAAGACTGTCCCTTGTTCGCTGTTTTTTGTCCTATACATCAACAAGCTACTGAGTAATAACCAAGAAGAAAGGGGAGGGGCAAGAAAATAAAAATGGAAAGGAAGGTCAGGGCAAAGGCCAATCTTTCAAAGTCTATGAGCTATCTAATTATCACAGTGACTAGGGAACGCAAGAACACAGCTTTTTGAACATGCCACGTGTTCCCAGACAAATCCTGGTCGGGAATTTGCACGGTGAAATGAAGTTGGGAATCTCACCAGGGAATGTGTTCCCATAACAAGAAATGTGAGAAGGCAGCTTTTTGAACATGCCACATGTTCCCAGACTTTGATTGTGGTTGGGAATGCGCATGGGAAAATGAGGTTGGAAAATCTAACCAGGGAATGCACTTTCTGGTCACTTTTTTAAAGACCCAAAAACTAGAAAATAAAGAAGGAAAGAAAAAAAACCTAGAGGAACTCACATATATTTTGTTTATATAGTGCCATTGCATAAATAGAGTACTCATCCTTTACTTTGTCTATATAATGTGTTATTTCAAATCACAAATTACTGTAGATTTATAGTTCTTAAGAATATGAGTATCTTATATGACATGTCACAAATTACTGTAGATTTATAGTTCTTAAGAATATGAGTATCTTATATGACATGTCACTATGATGATGTGGCGTTCCCATTCCCATTTCCTTGGAAAGGTGTTTGTTCCTTGTTCCTGTCCCAGTTCCCTGGTCACAATGCTAGGTATGCCACTATTCTCAACTGATGATAGTGTCTTATGGGCTAATACCACACATACAAAGACAATTTGGATAATGTTATTTAAAGCTCGAGTGGGCACGAAAGTGTGGCTTATTTTGACAGGGGACAAGTTAAGACAGAATAGTATTATCTTTTAGAAAGCAAGGGAGCGCGAGAATTTGACAATGTATCATATATTTAAAATATAGCATACTAGTCTATCTAGTATCATGTTAGAAATTTTTGTTCACAAAACAATGAAAAAAAGAAAAGCTTGCTAAAGCAAGCACTCAGGTAACCTTTAGATAATTTTTCATTTTGATAGCTAAAAGCTTTCCATATATAGTTAATGACACATATTTCTGTAAATTTTGTGTTGAAAATGCCATTGATCTTCAGCGTACATTGAGGCAGGCACACAAATTCGTGCATGACGATTGGTACCAGTAGCCACAGTTCCAAGCCACTCCCATCATCGCACACAACGTTTGAAACATAATCCTATGCAATAGATATTCCGGTGAGCCACCTGACGCTTGAGAAGAAATTATGACATACTATTGACAGTTTGTTATGTTATAGAAAGTTTGCTTTTACATATTTACAAGACACATCAAATATGCTACTTAGATAGATAGAGCTAACACTAATTTTTTGTTTATCTTTTATTGTGGAGACGCACTAACCTCCCACATGATGCAAATTCAACTGGCATGTATTCATCTTCTCTTATGTACTATTTTTGTACACCTAAAAGACATTCTCTCTCTCTCTCTCTCTCTCTCTCTCTCTCTCTCTCTCTCTCTCTCTCTCTCTCTCTCTCTCTCTCTCTCTCACACACACACACACACACACACAAACAAACAAATAGAAAAATGCAACTCAAAAAGTATCCTTAATGAAATACCAGCATCTTTCTAGAAATCTGACACGTACCATCACTTAGGACTAGAACAAGATCACTGTCGACAACAGTTGGTATTCGATGTGCTACAGTTATGACTGTGCAGTCAACAAATTCTGCACGTATTGTGCGCTGTATAACACCATCAGTTGCTGTGTCTACTGATGCAGTAGCTTCATCTAGGATTAAAATACGGGCACGCTTCAACAATGCTCGTCCTAGACAAAATAGTTGCCTCTGCCCTACACTCCAATTTTCTCCATTTTCACTTACTGCATCAGGAGATTACCGCAGTTGATATAATGAGAACTATCATATTGTCCATCCATGAATGATCAACATAATCAGGTGCTGGTGCACGGATCAAATGCAGTTGTGAAACTGAAACAGACTATTCAATAGAGCACTTCAATACTTTTAGGGATGCTCAAGTAATCTCTGATGAAAATTATGGCAGCAAAGACTATACCTAGTGAATCAAGTTTATCCTCCTTTGCCCGTAGAACATCCCCCAATTGGCACTTGTCAACAGCCTGCACATTTGACATACAAATTAATCTCATGAGACATGGCCGTGAAAGCTAACAACAGACCCATAATTAAACTCAAGATTTGGGGTGTCCCTTTATAATTGTGAGAATGGCAAATCTTGTACCAGCATACCTCCCAAATTTCCAAATCGGAATGGTCTTCCAGTGGATCAAGGTTAGCACGCACAGTTCCTTCAAAAAGAGTTGGATCTTGAGGTATGATACCTAACTTTGATCGTAGATCATGAAGCCCAATGGTAGAGATGTCCAATCCATCTATCAAAATCCTTCCTTTGATTGGCTCCACCATTCGGAACAAAGCCTGAATAAGCGTAGATTTTCCACTACCAGTGCGTCCAACCACACCAATTTTCTTACCTGCTGGAAATGTACAGGTAACACCATGAAGAACGACTGGGGTGCGGGGACTGTATCTGACCTAGTACACAGTGAAAATGATTCAAACATAAGATTAGGAGACTTTTTTGATTTGAAACTCTACCCAAAACCCTTAGTGAGGCCTGTGAGTGAGTACCTGGAGATCTTGCATGTCTATAGCTCCATGTAAAGGCCAGTCATTGGAAGGTCGAGAGCCTTCAATGACAAACGCAGCCTCACTCGGAATAATTGTATACTGCTTAATGCGCTCAACTGAGATTATCTTATTTTCCATCTTGCAAAGACTAAGAACCCAACGTGATTGTCGTTGGTTCAAATTCAATCCATATGTTACTGCAAGTCCTGCCATGCCTGCAAGAGATCATTCAATCAAAAGTAGTTGGAAATAGCTCTGAGTTCTTAGCTTTCTAAGTCGGTGGTTAAATCATTACTATCAACATTGACCAATAACCAAAACCTCCAAACAGCACTACAACTATACAGAGGTTGGCATCGATGCAACAATGTCTACAATAGAGGAGGACCATCTGCAGCCCTCTTTCTTCCAGACCATAACTTTCATAAAGGTAACAAAACCCACATCTTTTCATAAATGTAAAGACACATTTTAATTTCAAGGTTTACAATTAAAATTGATTAAATCAAATCTCAGAACATTTTCCATGAGCAATAAAAACATCACATGAACGTTCGAATTGAGTTGAATTTTTCTTTTAGAAATTCATAATGAGCTCCTATCAGATAATTCAAAAAATCCCTATAGTTATATAAAACAATGTCAAAAAAAGCAGGAAATCTCAGAAAAGTTTGGCACACAAGAATTGATGTTCAAATTCAGAAACAACTTGAATGATTTCTAATATATTCAAAAGCAAAAGAATCAACATTTGGAACTGTGCATATAAGCTAGGCTCTACATCCCTTCAAAAGAAATAGGATAGAGGATTTATGCAATTAAGCTTATCTTATAACCAAATCATATAAGCTAAGTTCTACATATCCTTTACAGACTATCTTATCATCAATAGGTTTGAGACCAGTAGGTATGGTCTGCTTTGGAGATGTGATTCATGTCCTAGTACACTGCTCTCTAACTAAAATACCAATGTGCTCCCAAAATCCCTTGTACACTTCTTACACCACAGAGTATGGGACGACCCTCTCCAATCTTGGCGTTAAGCTTGAATCCATGAGCATTTTCTGCAATGTACACTAGAAGATACAATTGTGCTACCAAGCTATCTTTGTGTAGAGATGCCCTATTATTTACAGATCTCAATAGATAATCTGGTCCTTTGTACACCCCATGGTTCAAGTGACCCAGTCATTCATTTGTAATAATGAAATGTACACTAGAATATTTATGACATGTCATTTCGATTCCCATCATCCTGGCCCCATTCTTGAAGAGATTTTTGACCCTCACCATCCTAATGATTTTGTTGAGTATTCAGCTCAATTGGCCTATGCCACTTGGTCCAGCACTCTTGGTCCTCATCACATTCATTTGCGTGTTTGTATTACTGACCGTGAGTTCATTGCACACATCAATTTTAGTAGTACTCATTCTTTTATTAGTCAAAGTCGCTTCTCAAGTTCATGCTACAGCTATTCTTGTTTGCATCCTTTGTGTGATAAAGTGGCTACTGTGAGTACCAGTACATTTCAAACTTCCTTACCAGATCGATGCTTTTTCTAGACATGCTGGGTTTCCCATCAAGTCATATGACATCATACTTGGTGTTGATTGATTTGCTTCTTTAGGAAATGTTACTTTTAACCTTGCTGAGAAGTGCATATCTATCATGGTCAATAATTTTCCTTTTACTTTTCTTGGTACTGATGATTATAACCTTATTACTACCAAGCAATTTCTGTGTAGCTTTCCTAAAGAGTTCGCCTTTTTTCCCCTCCGAATTCTTCTCCACCCATTCCATCTATCATCTCTGATATACTACATCCTATCATTCTATTTTTTATGAGGTCTCTACAATAACCCCTTTCTATCAAAACATCGACTTGTTCATACAAGCAACCAAGATAAAATTCCTATTGTGGTAAAACAATAGCCACAAGCACATATGGAAGAGAATACAAGTGATGAGATGAACTCCAACTATGTCCCATACAAATGTGATAGGACACGCTCCATTATATAGATTTTGCTAGAAAGATCTGTGTCTAAAATTTAAATTCACTAAAGCAACTAACTAGAACGTTCCCTATATTGAAACCATAGTACCCCGTGGTACCGCTGGTATGGTACCGTCGGTACCATAACAGTGGTACCGCCGGTACGGTACCGCCCTGGGATCCACGGTACCAGGGCGGTACCATAATATAAATAAAATAAAATAAAAAAATTCCCGTGTTATTTTCGCAAAAAAAATTTTTTTTTTTTTTTTTTGGTACCGCCGAGCGATATGGTACCGCGGTACCATATATGGTCCCGCGGTACCGGGATCCGCGGGACCTGCTACCGCGGGACCTATGATTGAAACTAAGATTCTTATAATTTTTTGTTAGACCTTTTTTTTGCATATTTTTGTGTTTTTTCCTTGTCATTATAATTATTTAGGATTTATTTAAATTTTGTTACTAGGTTTTTATATTTTTTTGTTTCCATGCTTAAAGTATTTTTTTTGGTTAAATTTTATCATTTTTTAAGTTTTTTTTTATTATTTTAACATTTGTTTAGGATTCAAGTTCTTTTTTTACTTTTTTAAGTTTTATTCAATATTTTAAAAGGTTCTTTATAGTTTTACATTTATATTGTAAAATATACAACTATTTTTTTTGAAATTTGATGGCTTCTTGAAAAAACGTGTGTTGAAATAACAACCTCTACTTTCAAGCAGCACTTATAGCTGCACAATAAGAGCCATATCATATGACCTATAATAGAGACATGACGGTAAAAATGAGTCCAAAGAGAAGACAGACTTGCAAGCTATGTATAGCAATACAGTGAAAAACAAGGAGCAACACTTGATCTACAACTACAATTCATACAATTTATACAAACATCTTAGGGTAGTCATGATTTACGATTGAAAAATCTTAAAAGCCTTCTTTTATCGACTAGCAAGTAGAGTAGAAATTTTTCTAACAAATGTACTTGGACATATAAAAGAAAAATATGAAAAACTATGTTACAATCTTGCAAATGATTAGTTTGACACTTTTAGGCATATTTTGAAAGTTAGAAATTGTTCCATTGGAGTGGGTTCTTGCAATGTGGCATCATACGTATGGTAGGTCATTTTAAATTTTAAGAGTGTACATCAAAGCCTACCACTAGCATGAATGGGTGAAGCAAGAGTGCCTGTTCTACCCCTACCTCTTTAGAATATATGCTGACGAGTGGAGGCTATCATTGGTCGTAGTGGAGGCACAAGCACCAAAATAGGATATAGAGATGATCTGGTTTTACATCTGCATGCAAAGACGGATTATAGGAGAATGTTGATATACTACTCATAGATATCACCACTAGTTGTACAATTGAGTTCACATGACTTTTTAGAATAGATTCCTTCACCACTAGTTGTACGGTTGAGTTCATGTATCTTTAGAGTAGATTCCTTCACCACTAGTTGTACGGTTGAGTGCACATGCCCCCTTAGAATAGATTTCTTCACCAACAATGTAAGGGTGTTTGTAAAAAAGCTACTGAAATCAAAATTCAAGAGAAAATAAGTCATAGCTTCATGACAAGTACTAGAAGAATGAGTCTCTGCGTAGATACTGATTCCTAAGAAGAAAGGTGCATTTTTGTAGGATGAACTACATCATTAGTACCCATGGGAATGACTATCTTTTGTTGTAGTAAAGAACCACCTTAAGAAATATGCAAATTATCAACATGAAACTTCAGCCAAGAAAGAACATCACCAAGTTCAACCATTCTAGCAAACTCCATTTATGCTTTTACCAAGAGGTTTGATGATTGTTTTCATATAAAGTGAGAAACAAACATATCCACTAGTGAAAGGTGATTACAATTGCCTTTATTGATGTCCTACATGCTTTTGAAGTAGGACAGGCAGACACAATCTTGTCACTCATTTATGGTTTGGAATCACTTTGAGAAAATAATATTTGGAACTTTCACTACAAAACTAGCGACTTCATGGAAAGAAAATCATTTTGTAAAACTACCATAAAAAAATCCTTCTATAACATGTTGCAAATGACCAAAGTACCAAGTTCTTACTTGGATCAAATGTGCCGATAGGGAAACTCACAAGTAGTGCCATGCAAGAAGCGAAGACACAAGTAGACATCATCTCCATCCGTAAGCACAACCACTCAATAGCTGCAAAGTTGTTGAAGAAAGGACGAGAATATAAATCAAAAAGCTGCAAATTTGTCTTTATAAAACGTCGCTCTTGACCAAATCCTCTAATTGTAGTCGCTCCAGCAATTGATTCACCGTAGTGGTGGATAATTGGAGCTTTCTGAATTCCAACAAGTCGTGACAATTCTCTCGCTGATGCCATGTAATATTGCTGAGAATAGCCCAAAAACATATCACAGCCAGAATTCAATACAATGCCATACATGCCTTACAATTTCAAAAAGTCATACATGTGGATACATTAGGACGAGACATGCTTAGAATTAACACTAGGAAGAAGTAAGACATTTGGAAGAAATCAAGTGAGAAATAGCAAGTCCCTTTACATAGAACTAAATAGTGCAAAATCCGAATCTAGTCTATGAAACCTTGATCATTTTTTAAGGAGCGAGGGCTTGTCTTGGTGAAATTGTGAGAGACTTCAGCATTGTTTTGTTGGCTAGAAGATGGGAACATAAGACATGCAAGTTACTAGTATTTGAAAGATATGAACACTACTTGGGGTGGAACAGAAAAAGGCATACACATAAAAGTTATGGAGGGATAAACCAATAAACCTCATATCCACCTATTGCAAAATATTAAGATAGTACTATAAATAACGCAGAACATGTGGAATGAAATGTTGGGCACTAAGAACCAAGTTCTAACGCAACTAAGGTTCGTGATGTGCTTGAAAATTGCAATGAAGAAAAAGAATGCCAACTTGATGATCTGTTATTGTTCTCTCAAAAATTGTTTTAGAGGCATGTTACTAATTAAATACATGGAACCAGCTATTTGTAACTTAACTAAGTGCAAGTAGCTCACTCATATGGTGACACCTATACATTCCATGCAATGACACACAAAGCATGTGTCCTATAAGCAATATAGATCAAAACAAAACAGTTCCTGGTGAATTCTCTTCACACTGCTTATTCAACCAATTAACTTTTAACCAGGAGTAATCCAACTACTGAGGTCGAATCAGAAATCTCAAATATCTAGGTGCCGAATTCATATATCTTGGAACAACACGACATTTATAATCTCATCTAAACCATCACTAAGTTAATGAATGATATATCCTTTCCACAAAAAGAGTCATTAACCTACAAGTAATTTTTTTGAACATTACTTGTCTATATGTCCATGTTCACTGACTAGTTTAAGTATACAATATAAACTCAATACATAGGAACACACAGTAGATCCACAAGATTAGGACGTACGTAACCAACATATCCAACTATGTTCCTATACATAAACATAGGCTATAAACTGGCAAATTTTTCCATAATCCGCATATGTTACCCACATAACTCACTGAGAATCTTGCAACTCAGCTACAAAAGAACTCTATTTCTCATGAGTAAATAACATATCTGGGAAATCTCTGAAGTGAACACATCCTACAAGTTTTCCAATCATCAAACTTTTAATAACAAAATTTCTTCAACTTAGTCAACCTACAACAAATCTTAGTAGTCCTACCAAGATTAGGTCAACCTATACAGACATCTTTGGCTACAGGGTTAAGATTAGAGCTTTATTCCCACCTGATCCAATCCATAACAAAATGGTACTTGGTAAGCCAATCAATGGAACCTAATATTAATCTTTACCACTACTATCCAAAATTATAAATAACTCACAGCTCAATACCCCAAAACTCCTCTAGTTCCAGATTATTCGCAACAATCCCTAGAGAGTTCCTCTATTTCACTAGGATAGTTCATCCTTTGCACACTTACTGGATTTCTCTCAAAAATCTATGCAACCGGCTGATCCATTGAAAGTCTTATTCCTATCTCTTCATCTCCCCCTTTTAAAAGAAATTCCCAATTTCCCTTAAGAAAGGTCCTCAAGAGACAAAGTATAAGATATCAAAGATCAGAAAAAGTCAGTAATGAGTATCCAATACTACTACAAAGCAGACTTTCTTCAAAATCATTAAATATCTTATCCCGAGTGATAGAAATATTACATCTCAATAATCAACTATCAAATAGAGATAATCATTTGGGTCTAGGAAGTCTAAATTCCATGAATTCAATCATTCCTTTACTGAATCAGAATCGATTGAAACGTCAACAGATTTTGAGCCATATTCACAACCGTATGGAAGTATAATTTCATATAATTATAATCAGTCCTTCAGAACATAGTTCCACACTGGAAGGAGTTATATGAATCTCAATCCAAATGTCTCGTATTTAAGAAATTTCGAAAAAGTATAGATTCAAATAAACGAGATATAGATTTAAGGGCCTCCAGATTTTGTAAATAATGAAATACCATTTGGGATCCAAATCTATATCTCGTTATTTTCCAAAATACCCTGAACCAAAAACCAATGGATTCCTGTTAGTATTACCATTATAATAATCACTAACCATCGGTCTACAGATCACTCTCCCACAAGAAAATCTCTTTGGAATCACTGATGTCCCAAACCACCAGGTTTCCCTCCAAGAAATCCTCTGCTTCTAGATCTTCTTACCAGAAACTCAAAAAGATTAACTGGCTATCCTATACCCAAATATAGTATCAGATTCACAACCAATTTCATGAGATACTTCTAGCTATTGAATTCTCTCATGCTCCTTAAGATTTTCACTATAGATGAACACATCATCTAAGAATATCACTCCTCATTGACCCAGGTATGGATGAAATATATCATTCAAATACTATTGAAATGCGACAAGTGTATTCACTGAATCAAAAGGAACATTAAGAATCTCAATATAACCATAAAAATACTGTAATAGATATCCAATATCCATTTCAGAATTGGTAAAAAGAATTTCAGTTTTCAAAAGTTAGTAGTACTCTTAGTTGTCTCAATTATTATAAAAAAACACTCGAACACATTCCAACTGCTTTTCATTTGCAAATTCCGGGGATTTAATCCAAATCCAATTGCAACACAAAGATGGTTCCATAAATGGATTATCATCCGACTGTCGTTACCTCTTCTCTTAGAATCTTCAATTCCTCAAAATTCTAAATGAGCACTAGGGAAAGGAACCCAAATTTCTAGAGGCAGTTTAAAAATAATTCCAAAGCCTAGTTTCCAATTGCACTTACTCTTAGAATCACTTATACTTCCGGAATTCAAAGTAGATTAATGTAAACTGGTTGACTCGGTCAACCAAACAAGTAGATAGGCAAAAAACCATTCTAACAAGACTTGCGTTATTCTCGGTCATCATTGATCACATAAACAAGAAATTGCTCTATTTTGTTGACAGATTCCAAAATCTTCAACCGAAAGTGAAAGGTATTGTGATCTTATAAAACTGACTGATTTCATCTCGGTAAGGTCATTCACTTTGTAAGCTATTTCTGTTTGATCAAAAACCAACGAATTTGAACAAAATCAAAACATCCATGGTTCTTTGGCAATTTCATAGTTGCCATCCCACTTCAAAAGGATTTTGAAACATCCGGCATACACCAAACATGATATGCAGTGATTTCAATAAAAAATCAAAAAAATTTACGTAAAATACCTAGTAACTGGGAAATTGCTTTTTCGACTAGCTTTTTATAAATTGTATTTAAGCATGAAATTACTTTGATCAACCTATTGTACCACCATGTATCATGCATCCAAACATGCATACAAGTTCATCAAGCACTCTACTGCTTCACAAGCATGCATGCAATCAGAACAATGCGGAAATTTTCAAATTTTACTCTAAAAATTGCTGAACTTTTGACGGCCATAACTTTTGCTACAGGACTCCGATTTTGTCCCTGTAAAGCACAGTACAGAGGGAGAGGAGGTTAGCAAAACACATGCCATGTCATCCTGCCACGTAGGCTTCACACGTGCGAACTGTAATTGACTGAAATTGCAGTAGGAGGGCGCACTTTTACTAGGTGATATATTCAAAAATCCAATTCCAGCCCAATATGCATCCAATCAGAGGTTACAAGCACTGATCTAAGGTTCAATAGAGAGGCATAGAGGCTTCCATCAGTTCCAGCAAGCAATCATAAGCTCATATCATGCAAAATTTGCATTTATGGAGTCCTTCAACAAGCAAAACTTCAAGATATTCATGCCTAAGCCCCCCAACTCCAAATTGGGTGCATGATGGCTCAAATCAGAGGCAATCCATCATATCTTTCAGCTTGTAAAATGATCCAACGGATTCAGACCACCTATTAAGAGTTATTCAAGCTCAAAAAACCTCAAAAATACACTATTTTTTGACTTTTTGAGACCCTTAATGGTGTCCAATCCTAACCAAACTTCATGACAGCCTTAGGACAGCATCATTACACCTCTAAAAACGTGCATGCAAGATATTAGCCATGGATTTACAAATAACACCAAAAACATGAAGGGGACAAAAAAGCCAAAGGTTGGACTAGAAGATCTAAAGATAAGTTAAATATCACTCCTGTGAGTAGATATCTACTTACCTTATGCAGTTGTTTTTACCTACAAATATGCAATGGCTCATACTTTCTAAAGCCACAAGGGTCTAGCATGGTCAACTACCTCATTGTTCACTTCAACTTAGCCCACTTAATAGAGAGTTTTCATGAAGGGAGGGGAGGAAACAAATCAAAATTGCCCCATAAGCCTCTATCCTTCACCATGAGAGGAACAATAAGAGCAAAAGGTAAATTTAAGAAATATAAAAAACTAATCACGAGGGTGGATTGCAGCAAGGCAAAACTAAATAGAGAGAAGTTAGAAGAGATGTTAACAAGAGATACATGGCTAGATAATGTGAAGAGACAAGCAAAAAAAATTCTTCTATATTGATGGAGACCACACTAAAACTCTTCAAAATGAGCAACGATAGAGAGAGATCGGATGCCCTCACAATGATTGGCATGATGACAGATGCAAAAGGCAAAAAAGCACTAGAAGCAGGCAAGGGACCAGGGAAATGTAAACAAAATGGGGTGGTAAGGAGAAAGAAAAAGATCTACCTTAGAAATGGCAAATCCATTATGTGATTAAACATCCCTCTCTCGCTCTTTGATCTTTTTAATGATAAGCTAGAAACTTGGACATGAAGGCAACAAAATAAATGCAGGAAAATCCACCAATGAAATCAGGAGATAAGATGTCTCTTTAGAATCTCGGTCAATCTGTAATCCTTTGAAGATGCCATGTATGGGGTCCATGTTTATCAAAAAAAGCTTGAAAGAAGGTTGAAAA
This sequence comes from Diphasiastrum complanatum, assembly GCA_029204225.1. NCBI lineage: Eukaryota > Viridiplantae > Streptophyta > Lycopodiopsida > Lycopodiales > Lycopodiaceae > Diphasiastrum > Diphasiastrum complanatum. The sequence goes on along the minus strand of CM055107.1, from coordinate 21,130,173 downwards.
GGTGCACAGCAGAAATTTCATAGAAGAACTAGAAGTTAACAAGCTACACTTACTACAAATAAGCTTCCATCCAAGGTGGTGCAAGCTACATTGGAGAGAATGGCACAAAGTGGGGAATAGGAAGAAAGGACCTTCGAGAAGGGAAAGAGCACGGAGAACAAGGAGCACCTTATTTTTTGTTGTACAACATGTATCTTAGGGATGTTCGTGGCTTCTTCAATCTATGATTTTCAAAATCTTAATGCCCTCTTTAGATAGCTAGCAAGTGTATTGAGAAATTCCCTAAAGGATGATGTCCTTGGCGATAGAGAATGGTATGGTAAGCTAGACTTAGTATAATGTTGCTTTAGTTTTTGGTTTTACTCTTTAAGACATATCTTGAAAGTTAGAAACTGTTGTTAAACACTGCAGCTATGTAGAAAACTACAATAGATCTACTGAGAGTACCTGCATCCAGATGCTGATCGCAGCCATTGCAACAAACAGAAACAAGATTTGCCATGTCACGCGTGACATAACTCCGATGATTCCTAAGAGTTGTATAGTACTTGAAGCGAAACCCCCAAGCCTGAATGGAATATCCAGATCCACAACACTCTGGTCTGTAGATGCCTGCTTACAGATTGATTTTGTCACGAATCAAATGCATAAGAAGTAATTTTGAAATTCAAAAGTGGATTAAATGATATCTGTCATGACCCATGTAGACAAACAGCTAAATGAAGCATATCCTTTCTTAAGTAGAAGCGGAAAATATGTATTTGCATGGCATTCTTAAACAAAGCAAAACACTGGCAAATGTGAAAGAGACTCAGCAGCACAAGAAAAGGGACAAAAAGTCATATAATTAGATTTGTGTCCTCTTGAAGGTGAAGAAGGACTGTACGTAAACTAAGGAAGAACTTCATGAACAAAAGGCCAACATAAGGCACATAATAGCTATGCATATAATAATACGGAACAAATATCAATGCTCAACGCAAGGGCAAATAGCCCCAGAAATAAGCAGGACATATCACTTACACGATTCAAGATTCGCCCAGCTGGTGTTGAGTCAAAGAACAACATCGGAGCACGAAATATACAACGCATCATATCAAGAAATAGTTTTTGAGCAGTCACTAGCCCAAAGATAGATACTAACAAGGCTCGCAAAAATACAAATAGTGCACTTCCAAAAGCAAGACCTATGTAAACAGCAATGAGAACAAAATTGGTTGCCCGAGCTTCTCCCCCTTCTGTTGTCGGACTAGCCCAAGCCATCCACCAGTTACTTGAAATCTGCAACAACTGGAATATTGTCTGTGACATGAGGATCACAGGAATCAATGCACCTTTATGAGCTGCTGTAAGATAAGACCAATACACATCCATGCTCACACTCCCTTTTTCTCTTTCTTCCTCCTGCATAAGTTGATTTTTTTTTTTCTCTACTGCTGTAGATTTATCTTTCTTACTACATAATCTCGACACGGTAGCTCCTTTTTTCGAAGACGCTCGTTTTTCTAACTTCTTAATCTTGACTTTTGTTATTTCACAAGACATGGCATAGTCCTCCTCATAAGATTTTGGGCAATCTCCTTGTTCAAGTGCAGCATCAATGCTTTTATCTGCATCTTCTAATAAATAATCAGTAATGTCCATGGCTTCTATAGCTTCATTATGTGCATCAACCAAAGCACTAAAATCTGTTCCCGCCTGCAAAAGCTCCTCATACTTTCCAGCCTGTATGATTTCACCATTTCGTAAGACCTGCAAACATGACTTGGCTTCATAAACATGAGAAGCTGAATATTTCATTGCATATACTTTTATCAGCACCGTAATGCATAATGATTTCAAACTAAAAGTCTTTTTGCAAGTCGCAATGCTCTAGTAGTTATCTGCACGCAGTTGGGAGGCCCATTTTGATGTTAGAAGTTACCAGAATGAGATCGGCCGCAGGTAAGAACTCCACTTGATGAGTAACAAATACCAATGTTTTAGAACTCAATGCTCCAAGTACACATTTCTGCAAAAGGAGAAAAATCAGAACAAAATTCTTTCAGACACACAAAAGACTATCAAATGAGTTCTCATAATCGTTAATTATGGCCTCCATGAGGAGAGGTAGTCAGCGTGCAAAGTAAGTGGTGATTTGAAAGATAGACTTTGAAAATTTGATAGCAAAAAACATTATATAGAAAAATCATCAGCACTAAGGTAAAATTTAAATTGACAAAGGATGGTATAGTGCAAAGTTGTGGCCTGCGATCCGGATGGGATTTCCAGAAATTAGGGTTAGGGTTTATATGTGTGTGTGTGTGTGTGTGTATCATAGTTGCACTAACGAATCACTGTACGCAATTCATCAAAAGAAACTATGTTGTGCAAAAGATTATTTGTGAATCAGAATAGTTTTACACTAGAGCACAAATCTAAGGTTGAACATAGCAAACAAGATGCTATAAGTGTCTAACCTTGAACAGTTCTGTGCCTGTGTGTGCATCAACCGCACTAAAAGGATCATCTAGAAGATATATGTCTGCATCTTGATACAATGCACGTGCAAGCTGGATCCTTTGCTTCTGCCCTCCACTTAAATTGATTCCTCTTTCGCCAATTTCAGTTTGATCACCATGAGAAAACATGTGCATGTCCTTTTCCAGAGCACAGACGTTCAATACATGCTCATATTTTCTTTTGTCCATTGGACTTCCAAAAAGAATGTTATCTTGAATTTTTCCAGATTGTATCCAGGATGATTGGGCAACATATGCTGTAGTGCCAGCGACTGTCACCTGCAAGTTGATTCAACACCAAAGTATAAATTCAAATAAGCTTCTTACTCTGTAGCCCACATCTAAATAAGCTGTTCCAAAAAAGAGATTGGCAATTCAACTTGAAGAATTATATTTCAGAAAATTCATCCATGAACAAATTACCTTGCCTGCAAGCTTTGGTATCTCTCCAAGGATACAAGATAATAGGCTTGACTTTCCAGCACCAACTACCCCGCAGACAGCAACTCGCATGCCACTCTTCACCTGTAAGTTTATCTCAGTAAGTGTGGGTGTTGGCACGGATTGATCCCAAGTAAATTTTCCTCCTTCAATAACTATAGCCATGTCTGAAGAATGATTTTCCATGTTCTGTCTGGTTACATGTATTACTGCGTCATGTTGTAATTCGGGTTCTTGGAGGAATGTCCAAAGTCGATCTAATGATACTTTAGTCTGTGCCATATTGGAAACAAGATCCGGGAAATTTCGCAATGGCTCTTGCAACACTCGAAAAGTGGCCAAAGCAGAGAGGACTCTTCCAGCAGTCAGAGGAATTCCTAATATGATGCAAGTGCCAAATGTAACAGCCGAGACCAACATTGGGGCTCCCCAGAAAATAAATGTCACCGCTGCTTGTGCAAACAGAGCCTTCCTTAACCATGTAAATTCTATTTCTCGAAGGTTTTCCAGCTTTGCAAGGTATCTGTTCTCCCACGCTTGCAACTTCAATATCCTCATGCTTCTCAAGCATTCTGAAGTGGCCTTCATCCGATCATCTTTAGCGGTCATCAATTTATCCTGATAATCTTCCTGCATTTTGGCAAGAGGTGTATTCCCAGCAATCGAAAGGACCGTGGCTATAAGAGTGGCAAAGCATGCAACCCCTACACTCCTGTACAGAATGATCAGAGCTAGAATAATCTGTAAGGGCAGAACCCAACTGTCATGTAGATACCATGAAAAGTCCCCAATACGCTGGACATCGACAGCCATGTAATTGATTATTTCCCCACTTGTATGACTTTGTCGACACTCATTAGAGAGCCTAAGACCTTTATCATACACAAAAGCCGTTAATGCTGAACGAACATGCAAACCAATAATGTCTATTCCCAAGTACCATTGGCGCAGCGTAAGATTTTCAATTAGCTTTGCTGCAAAAAACACCGCTGCAAGTACATAGCCTTCATGTGGAAAAGTTTGCCGCCCTCCCAAATATTCGACAAAATCGTTCACTGAATAAGGGCCTACGTAAGATGCGAAAACATTCATTGCGGCGAAAATAGCACTGTAAAGTGCTTCCCTCCAGAAGGATCTCACTATAGCTGTGAACAAGGAAGGTGGGTTTGAAGGATCCTCTGCTTTGAGCCTTTCCCAGTTGGTTTTCAAGGTCAGATAAGATGTTTTTGCTCGGTCTTGTGGAGCGAGACGCGGTATGTCTCTGTGTTCCAAAGGCTTGCGAACGCCAACAGCAAGTAAAGGATTCAGCCAAGACAATGTTGCAAGGCTCCATGGACTAGCTTTCCAGTAAGGGGTGACTTTATCAGATCCAGGCAAATCCTGATCACTTGTCAAAAGGGGTTCTTGAAGTTCATGCACCACAAATTGGATCCCTGTGTTTCCGCGCAATGCAACGATACACAAAAATACGGATACAGGAGATGAAGCAATGTTTGCCCAAGCAGCAAAAGGAAGGGCACCTGTGTTTTTGCTAGCTTGATAAATTAAGAAACCCACCTTATATGCACAAAGGCAGAAATAGGACACCCACCACACACGCAACAATAGTGCAAATTTGTGTGCTGTTCTTCTTCTTGCATCAAATACAAGCAGTGTAACCCCAACCCATGTGACTAATTGAACACATGCAAACCCTGTCAAAACCGTTGGCACTTTAGACCACTCACTTTGCCATGCCAGCAAAAGCCTTTGCAATGTGATCCCCGAGTTCAATAGCAAAAGATAAATACAGCAGCACAGTGTGGCTCGAAAATAGCTACCAAGCTCAAATATCTGATGAATAGGTGAGTGAAACACCGGCCTATACCCCTTCGCAAATCTGGATGGCAAGATATGAAAATTGATTCTTTGCCACAACAACGAGGCCCCGCAAGCAACAAGGAATATAAGATGAATTACCACAGAACTAACATCCTGGCCATAAAAATGAGAAATTGTGCATATCAGCGACGGCCATAAGGAGCTGTCTTCATGGCAAGCTTCATCTGCATGGTTTCCCCACCACCAACTGTCGTAGGTCATATCAGCCGACGAACAATAACTAGCATTGCAAAGGCGTCATTTTAGAACAATGGGTCGTGACAAAAAAAAGAGATTTTCCAGTTAATAAATGCTAAAAGCAATCAATTTGCACGATCCAAAATATATTACTATGTAAGGATAGGTACCCATTCAACGGTAAAAGTTCATCATATGTTGATAAACCCTTTTAGCTTTCCACCTTCCCTTACAAACTTTGATGCACACGAAGAAAAAAAAAATACCGGTTCCTTTTGGAATTGCGAATGATTTGAGCACCACTTTACTGTTCATTCTTGAGGTACATTTAATTATGTGCAAAAACTTGCATTTCTCGGGAATTTATGCACAGAACATCACAACTACCCCGATTCCGACTGTTTTTCTTTTTACAATTTCATAAAAGCCATTGCAAAGTCTAAGGGCAGATTACAAGTAGAGAAGCCAACTGTCGCAAGTCATACCAGCCGACGAACAGTAACTAGTATTGCAAAGGTATCATTTGAGAACAGTAACTAGTATTGCAAAGGTATCATTTGCCCAAGTCTTACTGGAGTTTCAATATATTGAAGTGTAGTAGTAGGAAGTATTGAACGAGACCTTGAGACTTTGATCTCAAAGCATGTTCTTTGCGAGAAGGCAATAGGGTAAACTCCAGAATGACTTTAAACATGCAGCTGCAAAGCTCAAAATAGCTCTTAAGAGGAAGGATTTGGCTTTACTCCATTATTGAATTTTCGATATCCTTCGATGAGGCTTGACTGTAAGATCCTAAAAGCAATCAATTTGGTTTGTAAGCACAGGTACCCATTCAGTGGCAAAAGTGCATCATCTGTAGATCAACCCTTCTAGCTTTTCACATTTCCTTGCAAACTTTAATGCCCAGGAAGAGAAAAAGAGAAGCAAAGAAAGAAAATGTATCAGTTTCTTTTGGAATCGCAAATGATTTGGGCAACACTATACTGTCTACACTTGAGGTGCATTTAACCGTAAGCAAAAGCTTGCATTCCGCGGGAATTTATATCCAGAACATTACAACTACCCTGATTTCGGTTATTTTTCTTTCTACATTTTCATTAAAGCCATTGCAAATTCTAGGGGCAGAATAAGAATAAAGAATAGTGGCATGACCTGCCATGAAAAAAGTTTAGAAGAAAATTACAGCCATAGAGAAATTTTGAAAGCATATCACGGCCAAAAACGGGTCAAAATGTGTCAAAACTTGAAAAAACAAAATAAAAAAGGACAGCCTTGCCATCCTTTGTGCTTGGGAAAGCATTTTCTAGTAATCCTTTTCATGGAGAAACGGTGGTGAAATAATGTCAAGGCCAATGAACACCCATTTTACACCTTGAAAAGGTCACTTGATGATTCATTCCCCAACACGGAAAGGTACACAGAGGAATTGAAGGGGTAGGGGGATGGCTCTTATTGGCACCATTTATTTTTAGTCCATGTCCATACATTGGAATGCTAGACAAGAGTCAAAATTGCCACTTAAAAAAAATTTAATGGCTAATCATGAAAACGTGGCAGAATCTGAATGTTTCTGGAACATTCTGTACCATTAAGATCTTGTGGGTGGGGGGCATGTTCAGCATGTTGCCTAAAAGGCTCCCTTCACACACTACTCTTTCTTTCCAATCCATGCATTCCATACTGTCATTTACACTAATCATGATTAATCTAATCATCTGCGAGGATATTAATGTCAATATCATCCCTGTTCAGACCCAATCAAAAATCCTTATATCATGTCAATAATATCCTTGTTCAAACCTAACCAGAAGTCATTAACTATACGATGCCAACAATCTCAATTTTCACACCTAATTAAAATTCCTTAGATAGATAACGTCATTAATATCCATGCTGACACCTAATTAGTGGTCCTTACTTTAATAATGTCAATAATATCACAGGTGAGATCTTATCAAAAGTCTTTAGTTGATGAAATCTTGTGTAAGATATGAGAGATAAAGAAACAGATTCCAAATTTGGGTTTTGTTTCTAAATGTGAGAGCCGACGCACCGAAGACTTGCAGAACTAGAGCAATTTTCTTCTTCCTATAAGAACCGATCCGCGCTTTTCGAGTTTTCACACTGCTCTTCCTGAAAAAAGCAAGCCTGATCCTGCTCCCAACCGTCCTTTACATGCAACCATACCAATCAACTAATCATTCAATCATTCAATCAGTCAATCTCAGCATCCGCCCAGCAAGCAAGCTAAGCTTGCATGAGAAAATCAAGTCGATCGATCATTCATAAGATTGCATGTTCTTCTGATTCTGGAAACAAAAAGCGAAGAAAACAGCAAAAAATTAAGCTGGGGTTACCAAAACAAAACAAAAACAGAGATGGGCATTGCACAATTTATCCTTCTTACAAAATCTCGAGCGGATAACATGGACACAACACCCCACCCCAAAAAAAAAAAAAAAAAAAAAGGGAGAAAGGAAAGGACATGGGATGGGGTCCATTGGCACGGTATCTTTAAGCGTAACCACTTGGGGCTTTTTGCCACTTGGATAGTTTGCCAGTAGGGAGGAGCCTCAACGTACACGTGGCAAATTTGAGAGTGTTGGGCCTGAACCAAATCTTGGTGTTAAGATCCAAGGAAGGGGGCTGAAAGGGAGGTTACCCACAATGGCCCCTAATAAGCATGTCGCAAGATCTCAATGCCTTCCAGGAAATCCAAACGTCGAGGGGCTTGTCTATTTAGGTCCACCCACTTGGATGATTGCCACGTGTTACAATGCTTAAAGATCTAATTGCTTATGTTATGTGACGGTGACAAAAATGACAAATCCAACAAAGAACAAAAGCAAAATGCATGAAAAGCACGTGGACCAATGTGTCGGGTCTACGTGTCCTAAAGTGCTAGCATGCGTGACCTCTAAAGTACAAATGAAAATGTTTGGACCTTCAACATGTCTTGTGCACAAATTGACGTGCATGTGTTTTCTTTTTTTATTTTCAGCTTTATAATTAATTTTGAATTTATTTACAAATTTTGGCTTATTTTAATTCATATTCTTTATGAATTTATTATAATTTATGACGTTGCCAAATCTAGAAACATATGTTATAAATACATATGAGATAAGCTTGAGGTTACCTTTTAATATTTTACAATTTTTTTTTTATGAATGGCATGGTTTTGGCCTAAAGTTGTTCATTATTGTAGAATTTTGAATTCTATGATTTTGACAATTGTAAAAAATTTGATTATAATTTAAGGTGACATTAGGTGTTTCATATTTTGAAAGTGTTTTTTTCTTCTCTCAAAGGAATCCTCTTTTCTTTTTGCTTTTTTGACAATGAAAGCACAACTAGCTTGACTATACATGTTGAGTAACACGTGCATTTAGATCTCACCCATTCACCCAGGATGTGTGTCATGCCATGGTGAATAGGTGACCGATTCTCTCCAACACCTAATCTCCAACATTTTCATCACCTAGGCAACCACCCACATGGAAAGGTACTCTAACAAGCTCAAGCCAAGGACCACCGGGCTCCAAACTATCAACCTCAACATCAACAAACTTGTTAAGCACATTAGAGGTCACATACATAGCAAGGTCAAGCCAAGGACCACATCAGGATTGGCATTTGCAAGCTGCAATGCACGTGCCTTTCAAAGAAAGGCAAACATTTTAAAAGCATGTCATTTGAATGGCAAACTTAAAAAATGTCCTTCCATTTGAAAGGTAACTTTAAAAAGTCAAATGTCATGTTAGTTTGAAATTTTTAAAAATCTATTGTAAAATAGAACAAGAATATATGTATAAGTGGTTGAAAGGTTCATAATTATTTTTGTTTAAAAGGTTCTCTTGCATTATACATGTCATGTGAAAGGTAAGAAAATGAAAAGCTCGTCGGGGTGAAAGGTAGGGGTGCACGTTAAATTCCAAGCTTGACCACATGGCTCCAAACCATTGACCTCGCATCAAACTAATTGAGTACACTTCAAGTCACATACATAGCAAGATCAAGACAAGGACTACAAGACTCCAAACCATCAACTTCGTCATTAGTGAACAAATTGAGTACACTTGAATCAGCCTTGCAGTTTGACGGCTGTACTTACCGTCAAATGCCATCTTGGCCATAAAATACAGGCTTTCTAAAAATTTGGGCGTCACAGCATACAGGCACATACAATTCAAAAACGTCATTTTGACATGTTCCTTTGTTTTTTTACTTGTATGTTCACAATAAATATATTATACACATCACTTGAAACTTTAGAAAAATTTCAACACAAACTTTCACATTCATGATTCAACTTTCAACCCTTCGAACTTGGAGGCTCATCTTTGAAATTTTTACCCATCTCTAAACTATCAAACGTTATTTCAGATTTGAAAGTCAAATGGTTTATCAAACCGTCATTGAAAAAAAACATGACAAGCAACCGTAAACTAGAAGGCTGCACTTGATATTATGTCCATGACTAGCACATAGGATTCAACATACTTCTAGTCTTAGATACACGGTACTCCAGTGAAACGAGCTGTTAGTTATGCCACGTCATACTGGACGTGACCCGAAAGTAACTAATATCCTTGTGAGGCCCAAAACACACTAAATGGAGTTACTACAAGGTTTGGGATCGTATGTGAGTTATCAATAGCAATTCTATGAATAGAGTATCCATGCATAGAGACTCTATTCTAAATGAATCTATGTACAGGGGAATTGGGACCTTCCATGACTAAGTGCACAAGTGGTTCTAGGCTCTATATAAGGAGGCCAAACTCGCCCTACTACCTCACCTTATGGTTGATTAATTGTCAGGCTCTCACTCTACTTTCATGCTTCCTATTCTGTGGCTTGGGAATGAAGCTTCTAGAGTTTGATTGGTTGCTTCTACTTGGTCGGGTGGTTTCTCCATAGTGTGTTTTCCATTGTGTTTGTCTTGTAAGCAGGACCTTGAGGAGCTTTCCATTATAGTGGTATCAGAGCAAGGCTTACGAAGATTGGAGAACTTGGAGAAGTGCTATTCTTCGTCGATATTTCGGTGTGGATCAATTGGAATTCTCTTCCAAGTGGATAGCGAAATGCAAGTGGGTGTACTATCCCGGTTTCAATTGCATGTTGCTAAGATCCTTTTCTCTCGAGATTTTTTTTGTCCTAGAAAGCCAATTTGTGATGCTTTTTTGGAGCTTTTTCTTGTGTAGCTCAAATCTTATGTAGATTTGAATTTTCCAGCAAGTGTACTTTTATTTTAAGGATCATTAATGATGAAATTAATGATGCATGTCGGTTCTTTTCATGATTTACGATTCTAGGCTGTTTTTTGATCAAAATTGCTTATTTTTTCATTTTTTTTTGACTCAAAATTGATAGTAAGAACACAAATCCAGCAAGATCAGATCAATTAGATGTGAAAAAACCTAGAAAGGGCTAAAATTCATTAAATTGGTAAAATTTTCAATTGTTCTGATTGCATGCATGACAATTTTCTATTTTGAGGTACTGTGCTTGCATGGAATGTCTGCATGTGGTTTCTCTGAGTGATTCTGACATGCATGAGTTGGTTAGGTCTGTTTTGAGTGGTCATACGCATGTACTCTGACGGTTAGATACAAAACTGGATTTTATAGCTGACAATTTTCGTAGAATTGAATTTTTACGTAAAATTCTGTAAAGTTAAAAATCAGTTTAATGTCGCATGTCTTGCATGCCTGATGGACATTAATGAAGTAAAATTAAGAATCAAAGATTGAATCAAATTTTCAATTTCGATTGCTTAATAACTGATTGTGATTTTTTATGAATTTTTAGAAAACGTAAAACTCTAAAAAAAAATTAAAAGTGCGAAAACTTGAAATTTTTAGTTTTTTCCAGTTTCTTGTAATGTCTATGAAATTGACTAATAATAGTGATTTGACCATACTGGAATCAATTTCAGTCAGTTTTTGGTCAACAGTACTTCACTATGAGTTAATCACATATTAACTAAATTTAGTAATTTTCAGGATAGATATATCGAGATGGCCAAAGAAACTTCAAATCAAGCTACAAATCCAGGTGTGCCATCTTTTATGGTGATTTGTCAGCAGTTGAGTACGGCACTCAATGATATGAATAATCATAATCAGATGAGAGATCAGCAAATGGAGGTTCTTTTGAATCAAGTGAAATTGATGTCTTCACCCAATCTCGGTTTTCAACCGGAGGTTTATGCGGGTGAAAAGAAGGAGAAGAAACCTGAGGTCGTCGAAGACTGGTTGGCCAAGTGGAGTAGTTACTGCACGGTGTTCCTGATGAGAAGAAAATTGAAAGTGTCGTGCTGTTCCTACGCGGCAAGGCATCATCGTGGTGGCAAGATTTACCGGTGAAGCCAACTACTTGGGGTGCGTTTGCAGAAGTTTTCAAAAAAACTTCATACTCAAAATAGTCCAATGCCTCCATTTTATTAACTATAGAAATCTGATCCAACGGACGTACAAAATTACTACCAAATAATGTAACTACCTTATCACTCTCCTTGAAAGAGAAAACATGCTTATCAAAATCAATTAACAGAGAAGGCGATTTACTGAATAACCATTCATAACCTAAGATTAAATCAGTACGAGCTAGGTCTAAAACATGAAAATTAACTAATTTTGTGTGTCCTTGCACCAAAACTGGGAGCTTCGGGACTTTTACGTTCCAAGTCTTCAACTTTGCTCCTGAAGCTAGATAAACTTTATATCTATGATTGTTGGCTTCAGTTTCCAAGCTGAGTTTCTGCACAAGACAAGAATTAATAAAATTATGAGTTGAACCACTGTCTAATAAAATACTCACTTCTTGATCTTTAACTGTGCCAATTAAACAAAAAAGTTCATTAGGCAAGAAAGAAGTAGTACTAAAAGGACATTCACACTCACAATCAGTCAAGTTAATTTCCAAAGTCTTACCATTGCCTCCTGGGATTTCAATCATGTGAGCAGACCCTTTCTTCCTTTCTGGACAAAATTTCATCATATGTCCAGGCTTCTTACAGACAAAACATAAGTTATCTCTTTTAGCTTTTTTCCGAGACATAGATTTTTTGAATCTCCTTCTCTTCGGCTTCCTAGGTTTCGATGCTGCTTTATCTAATTCGTCAAAATATTTTGCTTGGTCTGGACCGCGCTTCTTAACCTTCTTGGTTTTCAAAGTGGTTGGAATCTGCGCAAATTGCTTCCTGGATGCCACCACTTTGGAATCATATGCTTTCGCAATCTGAAACGCATCCTCGAGGAAAGAATGTAAATCACCTTCCCTGTTGATTGATTTTGAGAAGCATGTTCTCACTTTCAAGGAGGGTGATAAGGTAGTTACATTATTTGGCAGTAATTTTGTACGTCCGTTGGATCAGATTTCTATAGTTAATAAAATGGAGGCATTGGATTATTCTGAGTATGAAGTTTTTTCAATTTATTCTATTCCATTTGTGGATGTTCCTGAAATGAATCTAAATGGTTGTGAATTCTCAACAATTCTTAACTCAGTAAATTTAGATCATGAACAAGCAGTAAAAGAACAGATCATAAGTGAATTTAGGGATGTTTTTCCATCTGAATTACCTCATGGTTTACCACCGACTAGGCCAGTGGACCACAAGATTGAGTTAATTCTAGGAAGTCAACCTATCTCTAAACAACCTTATAGGTTCTCTCAGAAAGAGGAGACAGAGATTTCAAATCAAATAGAAAACTATCTAAGGATGGGACATATACAACCTAGTAAATCACCATGGGGCGCTCATGTTCTTCTTAAAGCGAAGAAAGATGGAGGTTTCCGGATGTGTGTGGATTACAAGGGGCTTAATAAAGTGACTATAAAGAATAAATATTCATTACCTAGGATGGATGACCTTGTAGATCGCTTGGGTGGAGCACGGTATTTCACCAAGATAGATCTCAGGACAGGGTACCATCAAATAAGAATTAAGTCAGAAGATGTCCAAAAGACAGGATTTTGTTCTAGATTTGGTCATTATGAATTTCTAGTGTTGCCATTTGGATTAACGAATGCTCCAGCAACGTTCCAACAAATGATGAACGATTTATTTCGTCCATATTTGGAGAAGTTTATGGTAGTATTCTTAGATGACATTCTCGTTTACAGTAAATCCTTGGTGGAACACGTAGAACACTTAAAAATCGTCTTGATGAAACTCCGTCAGGAGTTACTCTACACTAAAGAGTCCAAGTGTGAATTCTTTAAGCAAGAGTTTCTTTATCTCGGTCATAAGATCATAGTAAATGGGATCAAAATTGATGAGAATGAAATTAAGATTGTGATTGAGTGGCCAATTCCGGAAACTATGAGGCAAATAAAGTCTTTTTTAGGTTTTACACTTTTCTTCAAGAGATTTATTGAGTATTATGCTAAGTTAGCAGCACCGCTTAATAATCTGACAAAAGGAATTGTTAATAAAAAGAAAAAGAGAAATCAACCTAGTCCACCTGTTGTTTGGAACGAGGAATTGAATCAATGTTTTGAGAAACTTAAAACAATGATTATTTCAGCTCCTGTATTACAAATTGCAAATCCAGATTTACCTCACGTCGTGAGAACAAATGCAAGTGATGTTGCAGTTGGAGCAGTTCTATTACAAATGGATAGGCCACTAGCGTTTGAAAGCAAAAAAATTCATTGGTCCTTAGTTGCATTATACTACGTAGGAAAAAGAATTGTTTGTTGTAATCCATGCACTTAAAACCTGGAGACACTACTTGTATGGTAGTAAGTTTGTAGTGTATACGGATCACCAGCCTCTTAAGTATTTTTGTAATCAACATGATCTTCGGGAGAGAAAAGCTTGATGGGCTGAATTGATGCAAGAATTCAATCATGAAATCCATTACATAAGAGGCAGCTCTAATCAAGTTGCAGATGCTCTTAGTCGGATCGGTGAACTGAACGAGTTGTCATTCACCCAGATTTCTATGGATCTATATCTTTCGCTGAGAGGAAAATATGAATCAGATTCCCATTTTGGTCACATTTGGAACATTGTTCAGACCGGAAGAAATGTGGACAGTGTTGAGTCAGAAACACAGGGGACTCAACTAACTAAGAAAGATAAGAAGATTGTGGAACAGTTCACCATTCGAGATGGATTATTATTTCGGAATGGAAAAGTTTGCGTACCTGGTGATGATGAGCTCAAATGAAAGATTTTGTTTGAATGTCATGACATACCCTGTGTAGGACATCCCGGTATACACAGGACTCTGGACTTGGTTAAGAGGGAATTTTATTGGCCAAAGCTCAAGCCATATGTCGAGTCATATGTTGTTAAATACAAGCCCTATCAACTAGCAAAGGCTGAACGCCATAAGGCTGGTGGTTTGTTGCATCTGTTAGATATCCCAGATAAGAAATGGGAAAGCATGTCTATGGATTTTGTAGTTGGACTTCCAAAGACCCAACGGCAAAATGATTCTAATTGGGTTGTATCGGTTAACTAAGTTAGCTGCATTCATACCAGTCAAGTCAACCATAAAGGCTTCTGATTTAGCCTAGATCTTTGTTGAAAGATTATTTCGGTTGTATGGTCTGCCAAGTGACATTGTTAGTGATAGAGATCCTAAGTTCACAGGTCACTTTTGGTCAACAATATTCCATAAACTGGAAATTTCTTTGAGTTTGAGTCCTTCTGATCATCCTGAATCAGATGGCCAGACAGAAAAGACTAATCAAACTATGGAAGTCTGTTAAGATCCAGAAGTTGCTGATTTTTTTGCATGATATGCAAGAAATGTTGCAAGTGGCTAAGGATAGTATCCGGAGTGCTCATGATAGAGCTAAACACTATACCGATCTTAAGAGATCTCCAAGAGATTTTAAAGTTGATGACTGGGTATATCTTAGGATTCCAAAAGATTCTAAGACGCTACGTACAGGTAAGCATTATAAGCTGTCTACCCGTTATTGTGGACCTTTCAAGATTGTACGTAGAATTGGTTCTTTGGCGTATGAACTCGATCTTCAAGGAAAATTGACTGCACACTCAGTGTTTCATGTAAGTCGTTTGAAACTAAGTTTACATGATGGTGATACAGTTGGATCGGATGAGGATTTATCCCATTTTTAGATTTGTCGCTTAGTGTACTTTTGGAACCTGAGAAAGTGCTCAGAACCAGAGATAAACAATTGAGAAATCGTTTTATCTTTGAGTGCTTAATTCGGTGGAAGGGTCGTATTGAGGATGATGATTCGTGGGAGAGAGTTGATAGCATAAAGAAGAATTTCTCGAATTTTAGTTTCTAAGAATAGAAACAGTTTAAGGAGGGAAGAATGTTATGTCCATGAGCAATACATAGGATACAGTATACTCCTAGTCTTGGATACACAGTACTCTAGTGCAACAAGCTGTTAGTAATGCCACGTCATATTGGACGTGACCCAAAAGTAACTAATATCCTTGTGAGGCCCATAACACACTAAATGGAGTTTAGACAAGGTATCAGACAGTGTATGCATGTGTAGAGTTATCAATAGCAATTCTATGAATAGTTGGTCCATGCAAAGGACTCTATTCTAGGTGAATCTATGTATAGGGAACATAGGGCTATGCATGGATATGTGCCCATGATGCTTTTGGCTCTATATAAGAGGTCCAAACTTGCCCTACTCCTCATCATGGTTCTTGATTCATTTCCAGGCTCTCACTCTACATTCATGCTTCTTGTTCCTTGGCTTGGGGGTGAGGCTTCTAAAGATTGATTGGATGCTTCTACTTGGTTGGGTGGTTTCTCCACAATGTGTTATCCTTTTGTGTTTAAGATTTGTAAGCAGGATCTTACAGGCTGAAAGGGAGAATAGGACTTTATGTGAAAGTGCTAAAGCTATGAGGTTAAGTGCTAATCTTGACAAACCATTTTGGGATCAAGCTTTGTTGTGTGCCAATTTCTTGTGCAATAGGTGGTCGAGTGCTATTTTGGATGGAAGGACACCTTTTGAGATGCTATTCAAGAGGAGGGCGAGTGTTAACTTTCTAAGAACCTTTGGATGCACATGCTATGCCAACATTACTCTTGATTATAGGACCAAGGAGGATCCATCTTCAAGAAGAGGTATTTTTGTTGGATATAGTGAGGTGAGTAAGCCTACAAGGTTTACATTCCTTCTAGTAACAAAGTGATTGTTGGTAGAGATGTCATTTTTGATGAGGGGAACATTCCAAAAGTGTCTTCAAGCATGATTGATGGTAGTGTGGATGGATCTAACATTCTTGATGTAGATGAAAAGGATCCTACTTTGGATGGTGGTGATGATGGACCTTCATCAAGTCAAAAGCCAAGGAGAACATCAAGAGAAAGACAAGTACCTTCAAGGCTCACATATGATCAAAAGGGTAAGCAAGTAGTTTTTGAAAATTATGTTGCTTTCCTAACCTCTTTGGATGAGCCTACAAGTGTAGATCAAGCAAGGAAAGAAGAGGAGTGGATCCAAGTAATGGATCTTGAGTATCAAGCTCTTATGAAGAATGGAACATGGAGATTGGTGGAGTTGCCTAAGGACAAGAAAGCTATTGGATGCAAATGGATCATCAAGGTGAAGACAAACCAAGATGGATCTATCAACAAGTACAAGGCAAGGTTAGTGGCAAAAGGATATGCTCAACAACAAGGGATTGACTATGATGAGACCTTTGCACCCGTGGCAAAGATGGTAAGCATTCGAGTCATCATTTCACTTGCTACACTTTATGGATGGGATCTATGGCAAATGGACATTCAAAATGCATTCTTGTATGGTGATCTTGAGGAGGAAATGTATATGGAGCAGCCCGAGAGCTACATTTTATCAACAAAGACAAATCATGTGTGTCTACTACAAGAGAGTTTGTATGGCTTTTAGCAAGCACCAAGGAGTTGATATGCTAAGCTTAGCACTTTTTTACTCTCTCAAGGCTTTGTTATGAGTGAGTATGATTATTCACTTTATTATAGGTTTGCTGGAAATGATGTTACCATCTTGCTAATCTATGTGGATGATATTATGTTGAGTGGTGGAGACAATCAAGATGTGGATGATATCAAGAATGCTCTTAAGAAGGAGTTTGAGGTGCATGATCTTGGTAATTTGCATTACATTTTGGGAATAGAAGTCATTAGATCTTCTCAATCTACTTTCATTTGTCAAATGAAGTATGCTAGTTCTATTCTAGAAAGATTTCATATGGTAGATGCAAAAGCTAATGATACACCTATGGAGTCTCATGTAAAGCTAACTATAAGAGGTAATAAAAGATCCTTCGAGGACATTACTCTCTATAGAAAGCTAGTTGATTCACTCATCTACATAACCATTACTAGACCTGATCTAAGCTATTGTGTTGGAAGATTGAGTCAATTCATGCAAGATCCTTGTGAGGAGCATTGGAAGCTAGGAAACATTGGAACTCGAGATTTTGGCATATTGTATGAGGGATCATCACCTAATCTTTTTGGATTTTCAGATTCGGACTATGCTGGAGATGTAATGGATAGGATTTTCATAGGTGATGGAGCTATATCATGGATGTCGAAGAAACAAACCACTATCTCATTGTCATCTAGTGAGGCCAAGTACAAAGCTCTTACACATTGCACAAAGGAGATGGTATGGATCAAGAGGATGATCAAGGATATTCACTTGCTGTTTTCAGAGAGACCAATCATCTTTTGTGACAATCAATCAGCCCAAATTTGGCATCCAATCCTATCTTTCATGCTAGGAGCAAGCATATTGAGGTGCAATATCACTTTGTGAGGGAGCAAGTCATTGCAAAGGAGGTGGAGCTTCAACATGTGTCTCAAGGGAATGTGTAGCTGATATCTTCACCAAAACATTGGGAAAGGACTTGTTCATGAAGCACATGACTTCACTTGGAGTGCTATCAAAGTCTATGCTAAAACTAGTTGAAGAGTGAGTGTGAAAGATTCAACTAGTTTAGATCATTTTGTCAATATTTTCATATTTGGCATATTGAGGCCAAAACTTGTTTTAGACTTAGAGATTGACTTTTCAAAGTTCATTAGTCTAAATTTCATTTGAATAGACACTTTTTGAAAGTGTGGGAAAGTTTTGAGGCGAGTTTGAGTAGATTCAAATTTGAATAGTTGGGTACATTGAATCTAGACCCAAATATAGTAGGGTTTGCATTTTGGAGGGAAATCCAAGTGGCCAAATAGGATTTATATAAATGGATGTAACTCGTGGAGAGAGTGATATTCTCTCTTCTCTATCTCATTTCATGCTTATACATGGTTCTCTTGGGTTCTACTATCCATTGGTGCACTATATTGGTGATTGCATGCAATTTTATGTGCAGAATGATTCATAAATGCTATTTTTGGTTTCACACGTATGAAATATAGTAGCTTGCTAGTTTTGTACGAAAACAACAGTACTTTATCATTTCATTCAAGTTTGATCAAATTCTATTGGTGTTTGCATCTCATTTTGTGTGTAGATGCTGATTTTTCTACATTGGTGAGATTTGTAATGTATTTCTCTTTCTAACCAAAGATCATTTAAGTGGATTGGATCGTAATGATCTGAAATCCTTCATAGTTCCCTCTTTAGGCCCTCCAAAGTAATTAATAAGGATAATAGGCCAACAAGGGCCCAAATACATTTAGTAAGACTTAACAAGGGCTAACTATCTTTAAGATAGTTATGTTTAGTTAAGTTAGGGGACTTGTCTATAAGTACGCAAGAGACATCACTTTTGGAATCTTTTGGCCCATTACAATTGAGGGAACTACAAGCTCCATCTCCTCTTCCTCCTTTGTGAATGTGAGCCTGGGGATCTTAATCTTGCTAGGTCTCATGTGCCCCATCACATGAATTCATGTACTCATCACTCTCCATTATGTAATCCATCTCCTTTTGAGCTTCACTTTGATATGAGCTTTGTGGTAGCTTGTGGTTGTCGCCCTAACGTGCTTGCTTTGGACGTCGCAGCCTGACATTTAGTAATTGTCGCTACAACATCATTTTTTCAGAAACTTGATTCGGGACTGAACATCGCGCGATGACGTTCAGGACAAATTGTCGCTAAAAAAAGTATCACAAAGCATCGAATATTGTATATCGCATGACAACGATTAAGATGTTGAAAGCGACGTTCTTTTGCGATAGTTAAAAAAGCATATATCTGTCGCTATTAAAATCGCAGCGCGACAACGTTGCAAACTTTCGCCGCTATAGACATTTTTTTGTAGTAGTGTAGGTCGCAATTGGTAGTTAGCCAAATGAGCTGTAGATCACAATTGGCACTTAGTCATATTGTGTTGTCACTTATCCAATTAGGTTACATAGTAATTAGCTTAAAAAAAATTGGTAACATGTTCTGTTAACATTCGAAAGTTCAATCCCCTTCGATAGTCTTTGTCATTGTTGAAACGTGTATTTCCATAGACTGTGCAATAGTGCAAGTAAAAATGTAGAAACTGAATAACTAAATGGATGTAGATTAAAAATTGGATTATGAGGATAATAATCCAACAATTAAGATGTAGGGATCCCGTAGCCTTCCTCTTATGAGGCATAATGGTAGGTGCCTCATTAAGAGCCTGTAAGAAACTCGTAAACGACCTACGAGCAACCACCGAAAGATGACATCTCTAATGAAAATCCTACAAAAAATTTGGCAGATGTTGGTAGACAATTATAACAAGGCTTACGACTTGTATTAGGAACTAATTCATTCTTTTAATCATTTCTTGTAATAATGCTTATGTCTACAAAAGAAACATGATGCCAATGATGTCGAGAGATGCAAAGATGCAACAAAGATGCAAACAATTTAGATTAGCTTTTGGGCACGCAATTATCACTACTATTGTCTTGTGCTCATCATCATTCTTAGTTGATTTGTACATGCTACTTTCAAGATTCAATCTTAATGTTTTATTACATTCAGAATAATGTCAACAATGATTGAATATTCATTTTTATGTAATGTTATTCTCATATTGTTTCATTTAAATTGTTTGTTGTTTTCGCTTCTGCACTCCACACATTAATGAATTTGTGTATGGATACGTAATGAGTTTAATTGATTCTCATGATTTCAAAGTGTGGATTAAGTAGAGTTCAAGAGTATCTGGAAGCTCAAATCTGATAGACATAATGCATTGCACTGAGGGAACGGATCTCATGATATGTTCCCAACATGGTATCAGAGCTAGATCTCATGGTAAAGGAACTACTGATTTGTTCTTACATTTGAATTGTAATATGTCCTTTTGTTTTGTTGGTCTTATTATGATAACCCGCAATTTGTTGGCTCTGCTTAGTAATGAAAGTATCGAAAAAAGTGTGCAAGGCTTAACATTTTTCTGGGTTATTAAAAAGCTTTCCTTGACTGTGATTAACACATCAGGTTGTGACATGGATAACAATCGAGAGTTTGTGTAGACACCTGCAATTCCCATGAGGATTCCCCAATACTTACCTGGTTATTGTTGTGGATGGATGCATGTGAGCATTCTCTCTTCAACCTGATTTTGTTATCATAGGTCTAGGAGATGCTACTTATGACTTATTTACCATTACGTAATTTGATGATCATTAATGGTTTGTTATGTCCTATTTGGTTTTGGTAGGTTCAAACACACGCGCACACACACACACACACACACACACACACACACACACACACACACACACACACACACACAAACACATGCCAATGACATTCACTAATGGGCTTGAGGATCCAAAATGGTAGTACTTCCACTGTTACAATAAGGATGCCACATGTTACAAAAGGGGTTCTACTTATAACAAAAAAAGAGTGGGGCCTCTTTTCACTTTTTCTTATGAGACTAAGGTAGTCTAAGTTATCATAGATAATTTTAAAAACTTTTTTAATCACTCATGCTAACTACCGACATTACAAGTTCGACTCATACATGCAAGATGTCACACTTGGAAGCTTGTACCATAAACTAATGATTGGCACTACAAGTTGAGCTTGCACATGTAGGATGCCATACTTAGGCCTTTAATTTAAGAATTATAAATAACATGTAAGATTAGAATTTCCCGTGCACTCTTGTGTTTCATTGAAATGCTCTTTAAGCCTTGTGTCCTTGCTATCTTAAGGAATGATGCTTGTTGAGACAATGACAAAACAACACACTTTCACACATCATGTGCCTTGATTTGAGCACAACTTCCAATTCTACATGAGTGATCCAAGTTGTTCAAGTACAATGTAAAATGGCAACAATGAATGTTAAAGTCATTATTTCTTGTGACAAGTCCCTTGCAACTAACACCAATCTCTATTAGAAGGTAAGAGTTGATGTCCGTGACATGGTAACGAGACTCATGTACTATCAAAGTATTGATCCTCTCAATCAAACAAAGAAAGATATACACAAAATATATAAAATATAAGTCTCACAAGTAGCTCATGTGGATGGGGATTCAATTTTTTGCTTGATGGGGCATAGACATCATGTGAATGTTTGTACATGAGGAGCTAAAACATTTTTTTTTGACAATGATAGGTAATTAGACTGGCTTAATTATGTTCAGTAGGTACACATACATCACATAGAATGCCAAGCCAAGGAGCACAAGGCTCCAAATGTCCACTCATGCAATAACCCATATTTGAGCCTACATCTAAGTGGGCATAGTTCCAATTGTTAACAAATACTAGAATCTGTTATAATTAAAATGTACATTGAGGTGCAGTTGAAGTATCCACACCCATACATCATAAGTTGGAGTCTAAGAATAGGATCAACCATTAACATTACTTTCGTGACAATGATATAGTTGTACAACATGGGCAATCTATCTAGGTACATCATTGAGTCGATGAAGATTTCAATGTTTTTAAGTGATTCAAATCGGATTTAAGCCACACTCTAAGAAATAGGATAAGCTATTTATATGACATTGATAGAGTCTCATGGCACGTGTGTGAACCTGCATGCTACGAAAAGGATCAACAATGAAAACTATTAGACAATTTATCTATGAACCAAAAAGTTAGGGTGGTCCTTGTGGCGAAAAGAGGTATTTTGTTGTGTCCAAATGATCCAAAACAAATTTTACAAGCACACAAAGAAAATGATCATCCATCAAAATACACTAATAGAATTTCATGGCATGTGCAATCCATCAAATTACTAAACGGATGGCATGGTCGCTACCAAAAAGACAAGGATATTGCAATGTGCAAGTAAAAACAAGTTTAATTTGCATTCTAAGGAAATAGGAGCATATCATTAAAACTAGTGGTCCTTGTTGACAAGTAGATAATTTCATTATGTTCAAGTGATCCAAAACATATTTGACATGCGCTCTGTCAAAAATTAAACACATCTAATTTTTCCCAAACATAAAAGAAAAATTAAACATCACATAAGAAATGTAATTGGTGTGGCATAGACCTAATAGGGCATGGCTGAAAACGCTTCCATGAACAGCAACCCTGGGTAGAGGCGATTCCAATTGGAGAAACAAACTACACTGCTGTTAGCACTCCACATAGCTCTTCTGCAGGAGCGAGAGGTCTCCTTAAAGCGAGCCAGGCAGCATCTGTCCTCCAGGTCAGAGCTTGATGAGCTTAGATCGGGTTCAGAATCTATAGATCCTGGCTATTTGGAGCAGATTTCGGTGCTAGAAGGCTAAATGTAAAAAGAATGGGAATGGCATTGCCTTTTGTCTTCTTTTTACTTCTGCCCTGCATTGCCACTGTTTCGGCTCAACATGCACTTAACTGTAAGCCTTCTATCAGCCCATCTTCCAATATTCCGTTTACTTAATGTTCATTCTATCAGCCCATCTTCCATTATTACATATACTTAATGCTCAGCGGATTGGGGCAGGTACAACGTCAATTCACTTACAAAACAAAAGTTACTTTTGTATGTTTTGAATCTCTTTATCCAAACGTTTAACTGCAAAAGAGTTTGCTATGCTGAAATGGAAGTGAGCACATGCTTTTTTCTCTCACTAGATTGACCAAATGACAAGCAAAACCTTATAGCATGTCTTTTTTGATTATGTAAGGCTCTTATTATACATACATTGAATCAACCCTCGCGCATGGTCCTATAATAAGCACAAGCTTCCCAGTACAAATGAATTCAATATTCTTGTCATGAGCTCAGGGTAGGTCTATACATCATTGGAAGTGGTCCATCAAAGTCGCAGTTCACTAAAAGAATGTATAGTAACCAGCCATCAGTTCTCATCAAACGATCCTTTAAACCAAACGGTGGAAAGTGTTTTGACTACTATTGATTGAAATTGCAAGACCATGTGATTTGTTCCTCTAAGGTCAATGCAAATTTGTCTTATTCTTCTATGAGGAAAAGTTTCATTTGATCAGCCTTGCTCTTTAGTGCTAGCCGTCATCATGCGAGAGTCTAATGTTCACCTTTGGAGAAGTGACAGAGACGTACTACATTGGTCTTTGTACAAATGTATGAAAGCTAATGTGGACATATGTTTGTGCATGTGACTTACTCCTACTCTTGGTCTTTGAGGAAGTGAGTAGGAACGCAGTAGCATTTGGTGCGCCTATGGATGATGGAGTCGATTGGTCTGAGAGTTTGTGGGTGGACTACATAGTGGTATAGATTGCATGCCTCGAGAAAGTATGGACCCTTGGTTACAGGAATGTTTTCGAGAAAGTGGAAACGTGGGAATGGATGTGGTCATTTTAAAATATAAAACGATAAAAAAGTAAAGTGTTTTTTTTAGTTCACACATTCGAAATTAAGGTATATATCATGAACTTACACAATTTTGAAGGTTGAAATGCAAAATAAATGAAGACATTGCTCCTTGTGTTTGGGAACACGGGAATGTGTTCCCAAAAGTTCCTCGTATCCGGGGATGTGAGAACTCGTTTTCCCAAGGAGCGGGAACGAGTTCTTGGTGATTATGGATTATATACCATGAGGGCCCCAACCCCTCATAATCACAATCGATTGGCTGATTGAGTTAGGCCTTTTGACCTCCTTATGGGACACAAGTATGAGGTCACTCATTTTATAAGCATGATAGTTGCTCCCCACAATAGCCACTTGAAACTGCCACCAGAAATTGGATGCATACCACTAGTTTTTGAAGTCAAAAGCCTTCACATTTTGAGGTAGGAGGCTCAAATTAAAGGCTGAGCCAGCACTTCAAAATGAAGTTTTGAATTTTTAGTAGAAGGATTGGACCCTCTCTTTGCACTAAATTTGACAAAATTTCAAGTTTATTGAGCAATTTTTAGGACCCTTGAATTCTTCTTTAGCAAGGACACAAAAACCTTTTTTGAGGGGTGGATCCTCATATGTAGAATCAGATCCCTTCTCAAGGGGTCTTCTTTCTCACAAGGAAACGCAACAGAGGGATCTTTCTACACATTGAAAAAGGGCTGTACCTTCACTTTAATGGACAAAAGAGATCCACTCTCCTTCACAAGTTGCTCTACACCTCAGAAGCCCCATTCCAGCCAAAATGTGTCGGAACCAATGTTGCAGTGGATCGCGATCTGCTGCAAAATCATTCCGGAACGTGCATTCTGGAACTTCAGCGATCCATGACCCTGATCACAAATTTTTTTTTTATGGCAAAAAGAATGGCCAAAATTTTCTTTTTAGATAGTTCATTTAGTATGAAATGAACTCAGAAATCATCAATGAATGCATCAGAAGAACAACGTATTGATAAACTAGAAAGAGGCAAAAAAAACATTGCATAGATGCTAGAGCCATATTGATCCGGTTAATTATAGATAGAGATACTGTTGGCACTGTATAATGTACTCGTATTTGGTTGAGTACGTTGAGTTGCCTCACATTTTTGTCACAAGCTCTGAGATGGGTGCTTATGCTTCATAATTGTTGTCGTTTGCTGTCATTCAATACGGTTCCATGTGATTTCATTTCACATAATACAAAAATAGAGATGTTCGATAAAGAATCACTTAATGGCCCAAAATTGGACCGCACTTCTCTTGGAACTCCGAGCAAACTAGGTAAGTGAATTGCTCTTGAAAACACCTTTAATCGGATACCATATTGGCACCCCAAAAAAACAAAAGAATTTGCTTTCCGGGAAACCCTAGTGGGATTTCCCGGATCGCATTCTGGATTGCATTCTGGAACGGACGTGCAACATTGGTTGGAACCAATAGTATGTTTTGCACCATACATTCCGGAACCACTGCATGCTTTGAAACCTTTAAATTCATCCATAGCTAGGTTGATGTACATTTGAAGCAGATTTTCAGTTAGGATCATAGTTAAAGACGATTAGCTAGGATTGTAGCTAGAAACGATCAGCAAAAACAATCACGTAAAAACGCTCAGCAGTGTTTTGAACCCTAAAAGTGCACCCCAGCTGCATGACCCTGACAATTTGATTATTAAAAAAAAAAACCGTACGTTCTTTTTTTCAAGGCTCATTCTGGAACAGAATGGGCAACTATGCTACATACAAGCAATTGTAACTATACTATACTATTTTCTGAATGCTGATGGCTTCTGAAATGGGATGACCTACTGTACAAAGTATTTCTGATTTTGGCAAGAAAATTGTTTGTGCAGACACTTCTATCAGGATTGACTGTGGTGGATTCGCTAATTTCACTGATCAGTTCAATCAAACTTGGCTTTCGGACAGGTATTTTACAGGGGGTGCACCTGCCCTAGTTTCAGAACCAGATACCTTCATCCGTTTGCAGCAGCGATCGCTTCGCTTCTTTCCTGTTACCCTAGGGAAAAAAAACTGCTATACTGTGGGTGTACCAAGAGGTAGGTTTTTGATTCGGATGTTTTTTGTCTACGATAATTATGACCACAAGGACCATGCTCCCAGTTTCGATGTGTCTGTGGAAGGAACCGTTGTGTTCAATTGGAGGTCTCCCTGGCCTGAAGATTATGCACGGGAAGGTGTCTACAGTGATCTTTATGCATTCATAGATGATGGTGTGGCCACAATCTGCTTTTACAGTTTTGCTACAGACTCCCCAATCATAGCATCCTTGGAAATTGTGCAAGTTGATCCTCTCTGTTATGATTCTGTGACGACTGGGGACAGTGTAATTCTTGTAAATTATGGGCGTCTTTCAGGTGGCAATACTCCATTTGGTGCTGGTATTACTAATGATACTGATCGTGCAGGCCGTGCTTGGGATTCAGACTATGGCTTCAGCTTGAGTTCAGCACCAAAATTGGTTCTAACCACAAACGAGTCCATACACAACGCTGACATACCTCCTAATTATTTTCCGAATAGATTGTACCAGGCCGCCCACACGTTAGAGCTGCCTTCTAACTTGGAGTATCTATTAACTGTTGATTCAAGTCTAGACTACATGATTTGGTTCCATTTTGCAGAGATTGATCCAGGTGTTAGTGGACCTGGCGAGCGTGTCTTTAACATTTCTTTGAACGATCAAGTTGTGTTTCCCAATGTGGACATATTCAAGGAGGTGGGCAAGTTTGCGGCTCTTGATCTGAAGTATATTGTGAAGAATCTTACGGGATCAATTATTAACATCACCCTATCACCAGTTTTTGGGTCTCCTCTACTGAGTGCTGTTGAAAACTATGCTATTCTGCATATGAATCTTGCAACAGATCGTACTGAAGGTTCGTTCTTTTTGAGTTTTTGGATTCAGAGCTACTTATTTTCATGCTACCAATGTTTAAAGCTTTATACTGATACATAATTGCATGCCCAAAATCATAATAACCCTGCTGCACTAAGAACAGTGTGGGCTATGTCACTAATATGACAGTCGATTCACAAATGTAGTGCGTACTTTAAACCTATTTATTAGATTTCTGCCCAGCTGATAATTCAAAGGAACAGATCATCATAAACGATAATTTCTCATTGCAGTTATGGCGATGCAAGCTTTGAAGAAATCCCTTCAGATACCTGACAGGATGGGTTGGAATGGAGATCCTTGTGCTCCATATGAGTGGGATACTTGGGAAGGTGTAAGCTGCAGCCTGCGGTTTGACAATCAAGCCCTTGTAATTACTCGCTTGTAAGTTTTCTGTTTTGAATCCTGAGGTTTGTACATGTTAATTTATGGGTTTACAGACTGAACGTAATACTAAATTTTTTTGTGCAGAGATTTAGCTGGACAAGGTCTGAAAGGGGTTATCAGTGACACAATTCCTCTTCTCAGGCACCTCTTATCACTGTAAGTAAAGTAGGACATATCACAGGCCTTTACTATCTGTTATCATACTTTTTAGAGCTTCCAAAACAATATAGTAGCTTCTAAGTTTTACTCTTTGCACATGTAAAATGCAACAGAAAAAAGTGAATTCATTTGCTATGCCAAGTTTGTGCGATAAGATACCTGATGGCAAATTTTTGCAAAAAACAAATGATCCTTGCTATTTTACACAAATTTTAATATATTGATACGTTGCTCATTCCAACGATTCAATTTTTCTTTTAATTCTTTGAATCTATTCAATTTGAATCTAGTTGTAACTATGAACAAGATCCCCTACGAGTTTCATTTAGTAGTTCTAACCCTCTATATGCATAGTCAAATGGCCCACTCGTGGCCAGAAGCTGCTGGGAGAGGGTGCCTTTTTGTGATAGGTGGATGAGCAGATCATTCTGTTACCTTTCCTTTTTATATTTTTGTGTAATTGTTGTATTCTCCAAATTTTGGGCTGAGGAGCATGTTCTCCAATCAGCGCACCTATACTCTTCCAGTGCATAAAAGTTTACCAGGTTAATCTATTAGAATCAACACAAGTTATCAGCATTTTTACCTTTTTGTTTGTTCAAATCTTCAAGAGATAAAGGATTAGAAGCCCAGATGACATAAAACGCTACTTGTTTGTGAAAATAGGTTCTGGTAGTTGTTTTTCTGCTTCTGATTATTCTGTTTGTGATGCAGAAATCTGAGTGATAACAGCCTTCAAGGAAGCATCCCTTCTGGGCTTGGAAAGGGGAACCTCCAAAGTGTGTAAGTAGATTGAAGAAGCATGGCTTTTTAACAGTTTGTGTCTTGTACTTCTGATGACTGTGTAGCTACTAGGAACACTTGTCAGTAAATAAAGAGGCAGACTAATTTTTTATGGTTCTCGTTCACACATATCTAGAAGGCACTCTTCTTGAGATGCTCATGACAGAGAATTGAGATCATCCTTACACTTGAAGAATGTTTCAACCGGCTCACTGAAGCTTGAAATTTGTCATGTGCCAATGCTCATGAACTCTTCAGCCTGAAGATAACAACCATTCTTTCTGTCACTTGGGATGAATAATATTGAAAGGCATTTTCCATTCATTCTTCCTTGTATCTTTTTATTGTTGTGGCTACATACCATCTTCACATCTAATTACTCATGGTAGAGAAATACTTTTGAACACCTCGTGTAAAAAAAACTGCACACTTATTTCTTTGTTTGTTGAACTTTGTTCTACCGCAAAGAGTACTAGCGATGGAAAATCCGATAAATGGAGTCTGATAATCATATTAATGGAGTCAATGGTAGTTAATGGCAGCAGTATTAAGGCTCACATGCCATCTTCTACCACTGTAAGAATTTTGACTTTCTTTCTTGAAATCAAAGTTGCACGTTCCGATCCGGAACGCAATCCGGGAAATCCCATTAGGGTTTCCCGAAACATGCACTAAATTTTTTTCCAAAAAAGAAATTATTGGTGTGTGAAATTCTTTGGACAGAATGAAATTTTTTTTCTGCTCCTGTTAAGCCATTTAGTGGTTTTGTTTGGACTTTTATGAAGAAAATCAGCTAAAAATAAATAAAGCGATCCGGACAGCGTTCTGCTGTCTGGAACGATGGCGATCCGGAGCACGCGTTCCGGATCGCTGTTGCAGTGGAACCCGATCCGCTGCAATGTAGCTTGAAATAATGTTTTCTTCAAGACCAGTGAGCTTTGCTAGGCTAGGTGGAGAATATACCCTTATGATGAAGGCACCACAAGAATTCTGGAAATACTGAAGAAAAGACTGCAATATGAGGTATGGAATCTGCTGGGAATATCAAATTTATAGCTGAACTCACTTTATGCTGCCCAACCTAAATTGGAAACTGATAAGCTGGAAAAGAAGACGAATAATAACTAACCAAGAACTGGTGGCTACTTTCAATAAATCATATGTTAATGAGGAGATACGTCTACTTATAACTGCTGGAGGCTCCAGAAAGGTAGGGTTGGCCCTACCAACGCGTCTGTGAGTTTGCTACGTTAGGGCCTGAATGGCCAAATGACAATAATTTATGTGAATTGGTACATGACTATTTCCTGGCACTGAGACCATATGGTATAAATGAAAAATAAGAATGCAGCCCAAGTTTTAACATAAGGGCTCAAATATTAGTAAGTGTCCTGAAAAATCAGAACATGGGCCTGTAGCTTTAGTAATGCAAATGAGATCGTTGTAACTTTCCCCTCTCACAAAGGTATTCTCTTCACTGTCATATTCGTGAAGAAAAGAAAGAAAGAATATAGTGCTATGTAGTGTTCATACTGGGGCAGGTGCCACTGACTCCCTCCCTCTCAAATGGAAAGTAAGAGAAATATAGCAGATCTCTCTGTATAAACTTGAAGTTGTGTTAGGGAGGTGACTTTTGCTACTTATGGACGACTACGTGGAGTGAAGTAGCGTCTAGTCCATTTTATATAATATTTAGTTGGTTTTTTGATACTTTATTGATGGAATATAAGCAGAAAAGGCAGCAAGTCCTTGTTTTCTTTATGAATATGATCTATATTGAACATTGACATTTCAACATTCAAGTCATGTTCTTGGGTTCTTTACCAATTTCATATCAAAGGCTACTTCAGACCTGTCGTATCCCTTTTGTTGTTGATATTGTTTGAGCATTGAATGTTTGTTTCTTTTATGCTTTGTTAGATTACAAGAAACCTTTTAGGTGAATGTATGAACTTGCTCTGACAATTTTTTTAAAGAGCTCTAAAAGGTTGAAGCTGAATGAGCTGCTTGAACTCGTTTGGCCATGCCTTATTGTTCTGGGACATATAGCATAGGCCGATGCAAAGAATGCCCTGGTGTGTCATAGATTCAGCTATTTGTGATGATTGCACATTTCTAAATGGTCATTATAACCTCGTAGACCTTGTTCAGGAGATGAACATTCTGTCATTTATTTCTCAGTTGTATCAGTAAGATGAAAATCAACACAAATGGTGCTTTGTATTTTGATCGTTACCAGCAATTGATCTTACTTTTTCTGATAGTTGTGAGGCTGTTGTTGCAGTGACTTGTCATTCAATCAGCTTACAGGCAATGTTCCCGAGAGCCTTGGTGCACCACAACTTGTACATGTGTATGTTATTCCCCATATGGTCCTTTTTTTCATGTTGTCAATGGAGATGTTACTGCTCTTAGTTGACATGACAATTTGCTACCGTTATCTATAGAGTCGACATGCTTTGAAGCCTGACATTTTTGTAGGATTCAAATTTCAAACTAGCTTTGCTTTTCCAGAATGTCTTAGATTTTATTCATGTTATAGAGCATTTTCATGAATGCCCTGTGGTTGTCTAGCGCTTTGTTGGTGTGGAACATGTAGGTACACCATCAAAGACACTTCAAAGGCCGCCGTGTTGAACATGAAATTATCTCCCTTTTATATGTGGAAATACATGTTGTAGGCTTCAAACAATAGACATTATTGTGGGAATCGGAAGCTAAATAGTTACATAGAAGGTAGTTAATAAGTCTCTAGACAATTATGGTTAGTGTCTGGTCCCCGAATAAGTGGTATGTTGGTGAATGCCTCATTTCCTGTCCTTAAAGTCAGGGTTCCAGTCAGCTCCATAAACGGACATCCAAGAGAAGAAAAAGGATGCTTAATGGCTAAATTTTGATCGAAGATGAATGTTCTAAATTTTGTAATGAATGTTCTAAATTTTGATCAAAGATGAAGGTGAGCAACAAAGTTGCAAGCTTGGGGAATTTCTCCCCACTTGTTCTAGGCTCTGAGTTTTCTTTGTAGCAAGAAGCAATTTCTTGAGATGTGATGCTCTCCAGTGCTGTTTCTATGTTTAATAGGTCTTCATGACATAGATTTAGTTCCATTTCCTGGTCTAAATTCAATGGGTTTCTACAATGCATATGTAGTAGTGAATTGTAAGCTTTTTAGGATCAATTGTGGTCGGGTAGGTTGTGGTTGGGTAGGGCATTTTTCCATCTGATTTCACAGTAGGTTATGTGTTAGAAACCAATGATAAACTTGTTACTGTTTACGATTTACTGTTGACAGCTGTTACCAGCTGTAAGCAGCTATAGGCTAGTCTATCGTCAACTACTAGTTTTCTCTCTCTCTATATTCAGGGTTTATTGTACTCCCTTTCAGTTAGTGTAATAGTGTGATGGTATGTTCTTCCTCTTTCTCTTGGTGATTGCTTATGGTGATTGATTGTAGTGCTCATCATATTATTGACATGGTATCAGAGCTCCTCTGATCCAGAGTGCCTGACTACTGGGTTCGGCTTGTCACTGGCTCCGTACTGAGGTGAGATAGTCCTTCACAGGAGGTGAAAGCTTGGAGAGGCAAAAGTTGGAAGAAATCCTTCCTTGGTGCATCTTGCAGGTTTTTGGAGCTCAAAACCATCAGTGGGGAACGAAGATACAGTCCCGGAGGCATCAGAAAGGCCAGGGTAGCATCAGACAGATTGAAAATCTATTGAGTACTTCCCAATTTTTTGTGGAAAGTGCAAGTTTTCAAGAAGTTTCAATCAGAAACTTGCTCAATCAACTTGTGGGGAACATTTTGTGCTATCAAAAGTTTAGCAATACTGCTACTGGCAGTTTGGAACTGTTCCTAGTTCATTTGGTGGAGATTTGAACAATTTTTTGCAAATTTTTGTGCATTTTTGCTTGAAGTAGCCTTGTAACAGAAAATCAAATTTTTTAAGCTTCATTTTCAATAATGATGACTTCTTAAAGTGGCTAGACTCAAGTACAAGTCAACTCAATGTGGTTTTCCACTCAAAATCGCATTTTTTGGTGAAGATTTGGCTTAGAAACAATGATTTTTGCTTAGAAACAGGCTTTCTGCTCTGTCTCTGTCTCTGCATTGCTCACCAGAAGGCTCTAGTACGGCCCGAAACGCCAGCTCTATGACCCAAAATGCCAGCCAAGTGCCCGAAACGCCGCTACATTAGCCCGAAACGCCAACGTGGTGACCCGAAACACTTGTCTCCTGCCCCGAAACGCACGACTAGCAATCTGAAACGCCTGTATTGCCTCAGGTCTGTGCGCCGAACGCCTCTAAAACTTAGTGTATTGGAGGGTCTTCAAGCCGCTGAAGACTGAACGCTCGCGAGTAGCTGTCTGCCACGTGTCAATGAAGAAAAGTCAGATCAATCTGGACTGTCCATGAATCCCAGATCAACGGCTCAGATCAATTGAAGAATCTCCTCTTCAAATTTTATTTCAGATTGAAGGGTCCCACAGGTGCCCCTAGTATTTGGGACTAGCCCATTCTTTCTAAGGGCTCTGTCCACTGTGGTTTTTTGCAGATAAGCAGAAAACAGAGTGATGTTTTGACCTAGCTGGAGAGACTGTTTTTGGGATTTGATTAGACATGAGCTATGCTGGTACAAAGGGCTACGCGCTGATATAAAAATTTCCGAAATCGGAGATCTGTGCGAGACGGAGGAAATTTCCAAAAATGGCAGTTTGGCAATAATTGCCATTTTTCAGGCTTAAGGACAGTTGTGAGCCATTCTAAGGCCAAAATCTTCAATTTGGCGTAACTTTCAATCCATGGCTCGGATTGGAAAGTGGTCGGAGACGTCATTTGTCAATTTTGCATCAAATTTTCCATTTTTGCAATCATTTTTGCAATCCGGAGTCATCTAATTGCAGTTATGGCAATGCTAAGCGAAAGCGTTCTCAATGAGTCAAGCAAATTGGAAGGAGCCGGCAACTATGCAGTTTGGATTTTCAAATTGAAGAACATTCTGATGGAAAAGGAGCCATGGGAGATCGTGGCAGGTGAGGAGACAAGGCCAGTGATTGAAGAAGATCAGCGGGCATTTGATAGGAGGAAACGGAAAGCACAGAATGTCATCAACTTGTCAGTAAGAGATGCTATCATTCCCTACATTTCGGATTCGGAAGGACCGAAAGAAGCGTGGGATACGTTGAAGGCATTGTTTGAGACCACAAACACATCTCGGGTTCTATTCCTGAAGATGAAGCGGCACACATTACGGATGGATGATGGTGCAACTATTGCCGATCACCTATTGACGGTAAAGGAGATCCGTGATCAACTAGCTGCTGTTGGAGAGCGAGTACAGGATCGTGAGATCGTTCAATTGACATTGAACAGCTTGAGTGAGTCACATCAGATGTTTGTGACAAGCATTGCCACACGGGAGAATCTTCCAACCTATGAAGAGCTAGGTGGATTACTGTTGCAGGAAGAGCAACGTCAAGAGAATTTGAATCATCGTAACAGGGGCTATGATCAAGCTCTTGCAGTGAGAGGACAAGGTGGAAGATTTGGGCATGGTAGGTATCAATCGAGAGGAGGAAACTCAAGTCGGGGATCATTTCAACAATTTCATGGACAAGCCAATGATAGCCCAAATTGAGGCAATTAGAATCAAGGCCGAGGTCAAGGACGTGGCTATTCCAGGCAAAATAAACCTGGAAATTGTAGGTACTGCAACAAACCTGGCCATTGGGAGCGTGAATGCTTCAAGAAACAAATAGCACAAAGAAAAGGGAAATGGCAAGCGGGCAAGTATGCTGATCATTATCAATTTGATGATGATCATTATGAAGACAGTTATGTTGATCAACATCAATACGATGATGATCAATATGAAGATGATACAGGCGAAAGCTCAAACTTGTTCATTACGGCGCTAATGACAAGTGACGAAGCAAAGGATACCTGGTACATCGACAGTGGAGCGTCCAAGCACATGACTTCGAGGAAGGAGTGGTTTTTGGAATTCAAGGAAATCCACAATGGCGATGAAGTTGGACAAGCTGATGGCCAATTGCTACCTGTGAAAGGATTTGGAGTGGTACCAGTGAAGCTAGCCAGCGGAATGATAAAGCGGATAAGCAATGTACAATATGTTCCTGGTTTAGCCAACAATTTACTATCAGTTGGGACGATGATTGATCAACAACTCAAGGTTGAGTTTGATACCGACAAATGTCTCGTCAAGGACATCAAGAATCACTACAAAGTGATTGCTACAGGAGATAGAGTCAACAGGAATCGACTCTACAAATTGAATGCGAGATCTTTTACTCAAGCTATGTGGTAAGCACTGTTGATAGTCGAAGTGATCTTTGGCATCAACGATTTGGTCATATTAGTGCTCAAAGTTTACAGATTCTGAAAAGAGGTAATATAGTTATTGGATTGCCTGATATTTCTTTTGAAGGAAAAATCTGTGAAGGTTGCATTTTGGGAAAACAACACAGAGAGAGGTTTCCCAAAAGTGGAGCAAGGAGAGCCAGTGGCATCCTAGATCTGGTCCACAATGATCTATGTGGACCAATGCAGACTAGATCTCTTAGTGGCTGCTATTACTTTATTACCTTTATTGATGATTATAGCAGATGCATTTGGATTTATTTTATAAGCAAGAAATCAGACGCTTTTGCTATGTTCAGGGAATTCAAGGCATTAGTTGAAAAGCAAACATGAAGTTAAATCAAGACTTT
This sequence comes from Diphasiastrum complanatum, assembly GCA_029204225.1. Classification (NCBI taxonomy): domain Eukaryota; kingdom Viridiplantae; phylum Streptophyta; class Lycopodiopsida; order Lycopodiales; family Lycopodiaceae; genus Diphasiastrum; species Diphasiastrum complanatum. The sequence continues at coordinate 21,095,472 of CM055107.1, read as the reverse complement.
GAGATCTAATGGAGGTGGTGAGTATTTTTCGACAAAATTTATTGATTTTTGCAAAGATCAAGGGATCAAGAGGCAGACTACAACACCTTATTCACCGCAGCAAAACGGAGTTGCAGAGCGAAAGAATAGATCCATTGTTGAGATGGCCAGGGCAATGCTCAAAAGCAAGGGTGTGCCAAACACCTTTTGGGCAGAAGCTTGCAGCACAGCTACGCACATCCTGAATCGGTGTCCTACGGAATCTGTGGAAGGTAAGACACCTCATGAAGCTTTTACTGGAAAGAAACCTAATATTTCTCATTTGAGAGTATTTGGTTGTGATGCTTATGCTCATATTCCTGATGAGAAACGAAAGAAATTGGATGCAAAAGCTGTCAAGTGTATTTTCCTTGGATATGATGAGAAGGCCAAGGCATATAGGATGTATGATACAAATGCACAAAAGCTTGTGATTTCTAGGGATGCTGCATTTGACGAGATGGGTCAAGGTGAACAATCTGAAGAAATCACTAAACCTTTTGATGAGGGAGCGAAAGTACAGGTCAAGAAAGAAGTGGATTTTGATGCAGAAGATTCAATGGAAAAAGATAAGTTTGAAGCTAGTGCCTGGGTGCTCACAAGGTTATTTATAACCAACATTGGCCTTGAATGGAATATATTCAGGTGTAACTAATAATCTTGACTCGTTGGAGTTCCGTGTATCCACGTCAAGGACTATTCCGGTCCTATTCAATGGACATGGACATAACAATAAGCTAAAGAAGTTTATAATGTTTCCATGTGCGAATATTATTAGAATGTTTAAGGTTTCAGATATACCCAATCAGCCATCTTATAATTCCTATGAGATACTTTATGATTCGTATAAAGTTTAACCCCTTTTTTTGAGTATACAAATACTCTCATGAGTTAATTGCATCATTCCTCACATCTCATGCAGGAAATCTGTAACCTTTTGAATCTTAATAGATTGTGTCCACGAGATCTTGGTCAAAAGATTGTACGTTAGCATAACTAGACTATAGTCTGTAGTAAAATGTCTTCTACTAATATAAGCAACCCCATTCAAGAAAAGTAATCTTTCCAATGAGATTGCCTATGAGACACATAGGTCCTCAACATAGACAATAGAGCAAAGATAATTAGATTTTTGAATTTATCAAAATACTATTCTAATTTCTTGTTCCAACTAAGAATCAAGAATAACTTATTATTTTTGAGATTCTTTGCATTTTCACACAATCCTCTAATAATAACCAAGTGTACCTTTATGATGTGTCAATCATGATACTTACAATCTGAATCATGATTCATCAATCATAATTTACTGCATTCCCAAGTCACACATGATTACTACAAAATATAGGACAATATGTTTGAAACACTTGTTAAGTGTGGCAACGAGATAAATAAGCGAAATAGCTTCAAATATCAGAAAACGGAAGTTTTGCTTACATTGAAGGAAAGTCTAGCCTCTCCTAATTCACGTCTCCAACATGTATGCGGGGGAGAAGTGTAAAGATCGGCTCAAAGACACCAAAAGGATGACTATGGAGCCAAACCACTCAACCAATGAGAAATTGAAGATCAACTCCCGATAGGCCACGGTAAATGAATATAAGAGAGGAGAGGACTTTGGTGACTGAAATCTGGAAGTGTAGGGCGAGTTTTGTAGATATATATAGACCCCAGGAGCCTATGAATATTCTTCCTGAACCCTAATCCATTACTAAACTCAAAAGCAATTACTATTCATACTCCTGTGCATGCATATAATCGTCATACACCATACATTGCCCCACAAGTCATATTTGGAGTGCCTGGGCCCTCTCAGTGGTATTAATCACATTTAAGGCCTCGAATGGAATATCGAGGTGTAACTAATAAACCGAACACTGGAGTGCTGAATATCCACATCAAGGACTATTCCTAATCCTCAATAATGGACGTGGACATAAGGAGTAGAACAAAAATCAATGGGTAATGGAGAAGTGACTCTTCCCACATCCACTTGGAGCAGTTCAGGGAAGTTTAGAAAAATCATTCCCGGTAGCTAGTGATTCAAACTACTATTAAAGATCTAAATGACTAAATGTCTGTAGGTTTTCACTTTTCCTTGCCTAAACTTAGATAATTTTTGAGAGACCGAAAATTCTAAGGGAGAAGAAAGGGGACATCAAAATTAGTAGTTGTGCTTTGGAATTGTATCATGCAATAAGAATTTTTTATAAATCCCTAGAAAATTTGCATAATACCATTTCATGAGTAATTCCATATAGGTATCACTAATTTAGTATTCATTTGAATGAATTGGTTAGAGATATTTTTTATAAAATCCTTAGCAACCATGAGGTTAACCATAAATATTGAATGAAAAAAGTGATGGCAAAAGCTGAAAGTTGGATTAGGAACCTATTAGCATGGAAATGCTTATCCCTAAAGGTGGCCACTCTTAGTATACGGGTGCAAGTAATCTAAATAGTGGGGATTGCTAATGTGATACAAAAGCCATGTCTCACTCTTCTCATTAAATGATTACTTTTGCAGATTTTAAACAAGGGGAGGTGAAGTGGTAGGAATCATTATCTCGTAAATCCATCTGTTGTATAGATTTCTCAAAACAATGTAGTATTTGTATAGAAGTACAACTATTTTCAATTAATAGAATAATTCTCTGGGGATTGTTTTTGTGAACAATTCAGGAAGCAGAACTGGAAATTGATTAATACGAGAATTATTCATATGCATGGATAGCAGGGAAGAAGATCAAATATACTTTTATAGTGATTAGAATTATCTTTTAGAAATCTACTATGATTTGGATCAAGATCGAATAAGTTTATGTTTTAACAATAACTTAATCAAGTTGGAATTCAGCAAGACTTTGGCTATCTATGTTGTTTCTAGACTAAAACCATAATTTTTTGTGGTTGAAGAAAGCTGATATTAAAATAATATTGGTATGCTTTCTATCTTTAACTATAAGATGAATTACAAGATTGAGATATTTATATTCTTGATAAGAATCCAGTATGAGAAATATTCTTGAAGTCCAGAACTCTCCTAGGGAAAGAGACTAGAGAATGATTCTTACCTCATAAAAGCAACTTTGTTCTTGCTTTTTTTCGTGGTTCAATTCATTTTCTTGAGCAATAGTTGCCAACCCTTGACATATATATTGACAAGTTTATGCTGCAGATACTTGAATGATAATCAGCTGAATGGACAAGTACCACTTGCTCTCTACTCAATTGGAGTACATGGTGGATATGTAAAGTAAATATCCAAAACCCCTCTCTTGGTTTTAAATTTTTGTTTCTATTAGGTGTTTCACTTTGTCAATGCAATGAAATATTTCAAAGAGAGAGAGTGAGAGAGAGAGAAGAAAGATTTTATTAATGTCTTTTCCATGCCAATAGGCATATAATACGAAAGAAAAATACATATCAAGTGTGTGGTACAGCGGGAGCGTATGAAATGTCTCCATAACAGAAAAGAATGTCAATGTACTACAACTATAGCTATAAACATAAAATATGTCTAATGTCTAATGCTGCCAATATGATACAGTGTCATCAAGTACTGCTGCTGTCAAAGATGTGTTGAGGATAACGCCTAGTGGTCTCGATACATGCTGCTGACGTTGCCAAGAAGGTCATCTCTGAGTAGTGGCTCTGCGGGCAATATGAGTATGTGTAGTACGTCGTCTTTGTCTCTATGTCGTAAAGAGTCACCGTCGTCGTCACTATCATCCGATCTAAGGTCCGTACGCGGTCTCCTGTGGGAGAAAAACGATGTGATCTGGAGCTGTGCAACAGGATGAGCAGGTGGCTAGTGTAGGTCCTGTCGCAGTGAAAACATCTCTCTGATCATAAGTGCGACACATCGTGGATCATCATATGCTATAAGGGACCGCAGTGTGACTGGAGCCTCTCGGAAGAGGCAATGGTATCTCTCTTTGATCTCGTAATAGACTGGACATTTGAACAAAAAGTGCTCCTCTGACTCCACCTCGGATAGAACATAACTGGCAGATCCGCTCCTCTCGTGGGGTACCATGGAAACAATCTCAAGCTGATGTGATGAGACTCGTAACTGGCCCAATGTGAATCTCAGGCCATGGGATAATCCCGAGTCTAAATAGCGTGGTAGCACTGGGGTCCCCACATGATCCATCTCCAAGGATTGAGTCCTGTAACCATGACAAATGATAGCCCAGACTATGAAGGTGCTGAGATGATATGAGTGTTGCCTGAGGGTATCTCTGTGCATGAGTGGGAAGTAGCTTGAGACGCTGTATATATGTGATGAGACAGAAGATGACATCGAGGTGTAGAGGTGGAACTGCGAACTCTGCTAAGATAATATGGTGCGGGACAGAGGTTTTAGCTCATATCATCTGTGATAACATAAGGACCTGTAGGCGTGAGATATTGGCCCAATCAACTAAGGTGAGCCCTGGGCACCATGCCTCTGCAACATACAATGGTGTGGGGGAGACAAAAGTATCAAATAACCGACACTTACTTGGGGCGTCCTGAATAAATCTTTGAAAGCAAACTCGCTCAAGCTGGACCAAGGAGGCATGTCCCTTTCCAAGTCTGGCTGTAGCTGCATGTCTCCTACCAAATATAGGACCAGTGAAAAGAACCCCAAGATAGGTGTAGGATGACACAATTTCCAACGGCTGTCCATCTAGAAAAAGCTCCTGTCATTGCATGAAAGCCCCGGAAGTGTTGAAGACCATAATTTTCGTCTTCTTAATGTTAATCCGCAAACCCCATCTAGTGCAAAAACCATGAAAATTGTCCAACTGTCTCTGTAATCCATCTCTAGTCGAAGAGACTAAAGCAACATCATTTGCATCACATATAGGAGAATGGCAATCAAAATATCTCCAAGTCGGCAACTTGTACCACCACTCTGCTCAATGACTCTCTCAAGCTCATCAATATATAGTCCGAATAGTGTAGGTGAAAGGGAACAACTTTGTTTCACCCCAATGGCGCTCCATATATGCTCTGAGAGGCCAGTGTCACCCCGAAAGCATCCAAGAACTCGCCCATAAAGTGCCATCACGACTAGAACTGTGTCAGTGGAGAAGCCAAGATCACGTAGTTGTTGGATGAGAAGAAAGCGTGGAACAGAATCAAAGGCTTTCCTGAAGTCAACAATAAACCCTCTATGCCTGGCCTCCTCAATGATAGCTCAAAGAGTGAAGACATGATCTATGGTAGAGAGAGAGAGCTTTATTAACGTCTTTTCCATGCCAAAAGGCGTATATAAGACGAAAGGAGTACATCATAAGAAATGGAACTCGGACGGAACAATGCCGTCAACAGAAAACTAAATTAAAGCGTAATTCGCTATGTAAAAAAACTCATCTCATGCAGGAGAGGAAATAAATGACTATAGCTCAAACATCTCTCACGTAGGAGAGGGAGAAGAATATGAGATTTTAAGTTTTGCAATTTTTCCATCTCGAAAGAGAGCCCGTAAACCATTGGCCTTAGCATTTGCGATAATTTTCTTTCTCTCAGTCCATTGAATGGGCGCCAAGTCTTCATCCATAAAAATAGTAGATCCCTTCAGGCAACCTCTTTTACGTAGAACCTTTTGAAGAAGCAAAGCATCCTTGAAATGCAGAAACACTGTAGTGGATTGGAGCTTACCCACCCAAGCAACAGATATGACATCCTCTTTGAGACCAAAGGTGGAATGAATGAAAGCATTTGCCTCAGCCACGAGGTCCTTACCCGCAAAAGAAGATCCCCTAACTCTAACATTGAGGGCCTTGAGATCTCTTTTTTGATGTTCTTGAATAGATTCAGAAATAACCTGCTTAGATCCCTTGAGCATGTCGGCCCAAGAACTCTTCGATTGCTGAAATTGCTACTCCAAAGAGTGAACCCGCTGTCAGAGATGTGGTGTGTCTTGACCGTCAGAACCCTAGCCGTCAGTGACGAGATGCTAGCCGGCAAGTAGTTGGGGTAACCAAGAGTGTCACAGGTCTTTGTCGGGCACAGGGGTGGTACCCTATGAGTCACTCAGTATTCACAGGTCATAGGGGCAACAAAAAAAAAACAGGTCAGATTTTTGGATTTGGGCGTAACTTCTCCAATTTTTCTCCGGTTTCTGCTGTTAAGGGTGCAGATGGGGCCTAGTAGGAGGGCGACCTACTGCCAATTGACGGTTCGTGAAAAGCTTTTGCCGTTTGGAAGAAATTCGACGTCAAACAGCCCGCTTTTTTCCTGTTTTTTTTGACTTTCAAGCCGATTTGGTGCCCAAATTAAGTTTTTTACCAACTTTTGTACCAGCGTAGGACACAAGGGAAGTACTACCTGTCCTTGGCTTTGTGTTTTCCCCAGAGTTTTGTTACTTTCCAGTTGCCTTTTTCTCTTTCAGTTCTAAATTGTGAATAAGCTGAAAATTTCCACATTTCCCTTTCTTGAGTGTGTTTCAATAAGTGCAATTTCTAGCTTGATTTCGTGCTGTCTCTGTTTTTGTTTCATAATAGAAGATAATAGAGTTGATATTCGGCTCAGTCCACCTGTTGCCCTCCCATCACCACCACTCAGCCCTGTGCTTAGCCCTGACCGTAACCCGCTTATAGTGGCTGCTAGTTCGTCTGCTGATGTTTCCTCTTCTGTGCAAGCTCGCATGGATAGTATGGAGAAGACCATCGCAGAGATGCGAGAGATGCTCTCCTCTGTAGTTGGTGGTTATGCGTCTTCTTCGCAGCATGCTCCACCTTATCCTTATCCATTTCTGTCTTCTGCGGTTCGTCCAGTGTTACCTCCACCCTACTTAGAAGACAAAGATTTTAAGCCTACTTATTTCGTAGGAAATACTTCCCAGAGAACACCTGATGTTGTAAACCAGTGGTTGCATCAGTGGGACGATTATTTTGATTTGAAGCGGGCCCCAAACGAGGAGGGTTGGCGAGTCCGCAAAGCTGCTTACCATTTCACTGATTTTGCTGACAGGTGGTGGTGCAAGTTGTTAAAGTTTAATCAGGCTCCATCCACCTGGATTGATTTCGAGCGCTTTTAGAGCTCAGTTCATTCCTCCACTTGAACATGTGTGTGCGACGGATGCTTGGTTTTTGCATCATCAGAGGCATTACATGGTGCAGGAATATGCTGATAAGTATCGTGAGACGCTTATCAAGATTCCAAAATAGATTCCTGAGTGGATCGTAGTCCACAAGTTTATTTTTGGCCTTCGCGAAGAGTTGAGGCCTTCAGTTCTTAATGAAGGGTGCAAGACCTTGGAGGAGGCCGTTGCAACAGCCCTTAACTTCGAAGGTAACGTGCATAACAAGGCTGAATCTGGAGTGGCAAGTGGGCCCCAGAAGAAGGGTTCGCGAGAGTTTGGCCAAGCTGGTCAAAAGAACTTATCGCAGAGGGATCCTATCCAGATGCAGCAGACTTTGAAGCGAAAAGAGGCATCTCCTATGGCTTGTCAGGCTTATACAAGTCTCCCCTCAGTCCAGAGCAAATGGACAAGGCCAAGAAAGACGGATGATGTTTTTTCTGTCTTGGCAGGCATCTTGTCAAAGATTGTCCTTGCCGCACGGACACGACGCAAAATGTTTTACAGCAGCATCAAGATAAGGACAAGGATGAGGAGATTTTGGAAGACTTATTAGTAAGCGACGATGTGTAGGCAGCCTGTATAGTTTTTCTTTCTTTTGCATGTATATGAAGTTTGGACATGAGGGTATGTCTCATGTTTTAAAAGAGGGGGAGACCATCTGTTGAGGGTCCTCTTGTTACCTGTATGCAAATAAAGAGAATGGAGATTCAGTATTTGTGGTTTTGTTATGTGAATGTTGATTCCAGTTTTGATTCTTATGTTGGTAATATAATCAGATAAGCACACTCACTAATAAACCACAAGAAGCTTCATTTACTTTTGCATCCCCTAGTGCACATGCATTTTCATTACAGCCTAGATGTGATCCAACAAGTGAGTTGGAGAAGTCCATCCACACTCAGTTTAAACACGTGCTAATTAGTAATATGCCAAAGGGATTGCCGCGTAGTCGGAACGTTGATTATTGTATTAAGCTCGTTCCAGGGGCAAGTTCGGTATGTAGGCATCCTTATAGGATGAGCCTAAAAGACGAAGAGGAAGTCAGAAAGATGTTGGAGGAGTATCTCAAGCTGGGATACATCCGTCCTAGTTATTCACCTTTTGCCTCTCCTATTTTACTTGTCAAGAAAAAGGAGGGTAGTTTTCGGATGTGTGTAGATTACAGAGGATTGAATAAGATCACTATAAAGCACAGGTATCTGATGCCCATGATTGATGATCTACTGGATGCATTGCAAGGTGCAACCATTTTCAGTAAGATAGATCTCAAAAGTGGATACCATCAAATAAGGATTCGAGATGCAGACGTCCAGAAGATGGCCTTCCGAACCCGTTTCGGTCATTATGAGTTTTGGTTATGCCATTTGGGTTAACCAATGGCTCAGCCACGTTCATGATGCTCATGAACGATGTCTTGCGAGACTATATGGGCAAGTTTGTCATCAATTTTATTGACGATATATTGGTTTTTAGTAAAGCGGTCCAGGAGCATGAGGTTCATCTCAAGACCGTATTGGGCAAGTTACAAGCTTCTGTCTTTTATGCCAATGCTCAGAAGACAGAGTTGTGTAATGTCGAGTATTTGGGTCACCTAGCGACAGCTGAGGGTATTTCGGTTGACCCAGCCAAGGTGGCTGTGGTTAAGAAGTGGCCGAGGCCTGCCGATATACGCCAATTACAATCTTTCTTAGGCTTTTGTAAGTTCTACCGGCGGTTTGTCAGGAATTATTCCTAGATAGCTGCTCCTCTAACGGACCAGTTAAGGAAAAACAACATTGTGGTTCGATGGGATGCTGAAGCTCAGCAACGTTTTGAGAACTTGAAGGAGTCGCTGGCCATGGCTCCAGTTCTCAAGATTGTGGATACCCAGAAACCTTTTGACCTAGAGACAGATGCAAGTGACATTGCCGTAGGTGCAGCGTTGAGCCAAGAGGGTAGACCAGTAGCCTTTGAGAGTAAGAAGTTGACACCAGCTCAACAGAGATATCCTACACACGAGCAAGGGCTGTATGCGATTATACATGCGCTCAAGGTGTGGAGACATTATTTATATGGCGCCGAGTTTTTTGTGTACACAGATCATTATACTTTAAAGTATTTTGCACTCAGCCAGATTTGTAAGGCCGCCAAGCTCGGTGGGCCGAGCTGATGTAGGAATTCATTTGGAAATTCGCTTCCGAGGAGGGAAGGAAAATGTGGTCGCTGATGCACTATCGTTGGTACTGCATCAGATGAGCATTGCCTGTAGTTGACAGTGATCTCATGGAGGAGATCAAGAGGGCTCAACAAAAGGACCCACATTGTCAGTGTGTGTAGCCTATGCCTGCAAGTTAGTCGACCAAGCGGAAGAGTCAGCCTCGCCTGTCGCTTCCGTAGAGGAACACACCAGTACTTATTTGACATACACCGTGAAGGAAGGTATGTAGTTGAGAAAACGGAAAAGTATTCGTGCCAGACGTGAAGGATCTTCATCGTAAGATACTTCATGAATGCCATGATAGTCCCTGCGAAGGGGCAGCCTGGTATTGATAAGACTAGTGAGTTTTTAAGAAGGCATTATTTCTGGCCACGTTTGTAGCGGGATGTAAGAGAGTACGTCCAGCATTGCACGGCTTGTCAGGTGAACAAGGCCGAGAGAGTAAGTCCTTCGGGCTTGCTACATCCACTTGAGATACCTACAGGAAGGTGGGAAAGCATCTCTATGGATTTTATTGTTGGGCTACCCAAGACCCAGAATGGATTAAACTCCGTTATGGGAGTGGTAGACAGGTTTTCCAAGATGGCTCATGTCATCGCAACGACCAAGAAGGTCACAGCTCCGCAAGTGGCTGAGTTGTTTATTCAGAATATTGTCAGGTTACATGGTCTTCCGAAGTCCATAGTTTCTGACAGGGTTCCCAAGTTTACGGGAAATTTCTGGATTGAGATGTTCGCCAAGCTGGGAACACAGTTGCAGATGAGTAGCTCTGAGCATCCTCAGACGGATGGTCAGACATGGCGAGTGAATCAGAATTTGGAAGATATGCTTAGGGCATATGTGAGTAGTACGCAAAACAGATTGGGTAAAGCATTTACCGCTATTGGAGTTCGCGTACAATGATAAGAGACATGAGTCCACGGGATTGAGTGCATTTGAGCTCAATTATGGTTTCAGGCCACGGAGTCCTGCATTCATAGGGATTCTGCATAGGGTACCTAGTGCTATAGAGTTTTTGGCTTAGATGCAGCAGAAGCTAGAGTTGGCACGAGATAACTTGTCCAGGGCTGTAGCTAGGGCAGAGAGTTATGCTCGTGAGAACCGTACCTATCGGGAATTTGAGAATGGAGATTGGGTGTATTTACTAGTCCCTTCGAAGTCGAAGGTGCTACACATAGGAAAGAGGGGGGTGCCTATGGTTGGGAGGATTATTCTACACATCGGCTTCTAGGATTCATGAGCTTGGAGAGACTTGCTTGAGAGAGAGAGAGAGAGAGAGAGAGAGAGAGAGAGAGAGAGAGAGAGAGAGAGAGAGAGAGAAGGCAGGTGTGTAGAATGAACCTCCCAATCGTAGGCACCCCCTCTATGAGTCCTGCTACTTGCTATTCCTGTCACCTCGCACATGGCATCCAACAGTGGGTGATCAATCCACCTGGCATGCATGCTACCTATGACATGTGAATACTGAGTGTCTTATAGGGTACCACCTCCATGCCCCGCCAAAGACCTGTGACCCGCTTGGTCACCTCACCTTGGCTACTTGCCGGCTAACATCTTGTCATTGATGGCTAGGATCCGGACGGTCACAATTCACTACGTCTTTGACAACTTGTCAGGCAGTCACACCGGGTCACTGCTTGTGATGTACCTGTCCCAGCTTGGGACAAATGTCCACTCCGGTCACTGACCATCGCCAATACTTGGCCTCAAACCCTCTGGTAACCGGCCATGTTGAGGTCATGCTATTGCCAAGACTGGGGTCTAACAATCCTTCCCTCTTCTGGCAAGTCATTGGTCCTCCATGACAAACTCTGGGTAAGACTTCTACAAGCATTGTTGTGTCTCCCAGGTAGCATCTGACAATGGATGCCCTTTCCAAGTCACTAGATACTCTTGGAGGAGATGATTTTGCAGTCGTTGCTCCCTCCGATCTAGAACTTTCTCTGGCCCATAACCAGTAGTTTCTTTCTCTTCCAGAGACAGAAGACCTTTTACGAGGTTATCGCCATCATGCAAACATTGCTCGAGTTTGCTAACATAAAACAATGGATGCACCTTACATCCCAAGGGTAGCTGTAGCTTGTAGGCTACTTGGCTAACTAGATGAAGACTTATAAGATGATGTATCCAAGCATAACTAATCTTGAGCTATAGAACTAACATATGAATTTAGATGGTCCTTTGCCTCATTTGTACATGTATCCAAGCATACATGATCCTGAGCTATAGAACCAACAAAAGAATCTTTTGGCTACTATGTTCACTTTTTTATGAAGGTCTAGTGGAGGCCTCTCAAAAGATTGAAAGCCCTCAAGAAATCCATATATGCCATTACATTTAAATGAGCTTATTTTGCTAATGTGGCTTGGTGGTGAACAAATTTTCATTGTGAGGGTTTATGATGATAGCAGTTTACTTTTTGCTAACAATTAGTACACCAACATTTCTAGTTTTATAGAAGCTTTGTGAGCTCCTTTGCAAATTGATGTCTTTCACAATTATGGTTCTAAACTCCATTTGGAGGTAATGAATTCTTTATGCTTCTGTGTCTGTAAGTTTCTGTTCATAATAATGTCAGTCATGAGGTGATCAATTCATTTTAAGAGGTAGAAAGCCCCTTTAGTTATGTAGATGGATGTATTGATAATCACCTCCTTTTACCATAGAAAGTGGACAGAGATTTTTGCTACAAATATTCTGGAGCATAGAAAGTTAGCTGAAACAGTTGAGCCGCTTGAGTTTTCATTGATTGATCGAAGTTGAAGTCTCTCTTCCACCCTTTGGCACACATTACATACTCATGTGCTCAAAGAACGGAGCATCTGAACTTGATTGAGATTGTTGTGGTCGATACGCTCAACCTGTCTTGGGTAATACCCAGTAAGTAGAGGAAACCTTCTTAAGAAACTTGCTGTAATTCTTCTTTGACAGGAAAAAGAGGCAGTTTGGACTGATACAAAGACTAAAATAGCTTCTCTGATATGTCCACTCTGCAGTATTTCATCCAATACCAACCTTTGTGGTGTACCATCACTACCTCCTTGCCCCTTCTTTGGTGGAAAAGCTAGCTTGTCAGATGGGGCGAAAGTGGGACTTGCGATTGCTGCTGCAGCTGGGGGGGCTGTTCTTGTTATTGGGCTGTTGTACATATATGTTGCAAAGAGAGGGAAGGACGACTATAATTTTGATCTTCCCCATGAGCTGGCAGGTAAGTCCTTATAGGTTTTGCTCGAGTTCAAATTTCGAAGTTGAGTTAAAATGGCGAAGTTGTAATGTGTTGACATTTGAAATATGGTGGACCTCCTTCAAATAGTTATTTTGATACATGACTAATATCCATTCTGTGCCTTTTTAGGGGGTACATTCCATTCCATACATAGAGAAATGAGAAAGCATCTAATTTTTTAACTTTCATAATGCTAAGAAAATAAAAGACAGCATTTTGTACAGAACATTGGAAATCCTCCTACATTCCATACAGTACATATGAAACAGTGTTCCATATGCTACGGAACTATGGACAGCACACGTGTAGGGAAGCTCCTTTGACTTTGAGAGCTCAAAATTTGTGACTTCTGCATTATCCAGTAAACTGTAATCCATCTAGGCCATTGTATTCTATTGACTGATATAGTCTGTAGCATCGTCTTTCCCTTGCATGTACATTCTTCGAGAGGTCTCCTTGGTGCCCGAGTTTCATAACTTCGAAATACATTCATGTTCGTGCCAGTCTTTTTTGTTGAGCTTTTAGTTTAGAAAGATTGATACTGGTTTCTTCTTCATTCTTACCTGCATGTATTAATGATGTTTGGCTGAGGATTCTAGGATAATTTATGCTTATGCTCTATCAACCTCTCTTAGAGACCAATTTAATGAAAACCTTTATTTGATTTATGTCCCTCAAAATCTGTTGAACCGAAAAAAAAAATCCATTCCATGGTGCAAAATCCCTCACCAAAAAATCTACCTGCCTGGTAAATGTAAAAGTGCATAATCAGATGCCCATAAAGATATTTGTACTGCAGATATATATTTTGACTGATTTACTGAATCAATTCATCGCAGAGAATACTGCCTGAGAATATTTAACAGCACATCTTACAATCATCATAGGTAAGAGTTAAGTAAAAATTTTGCTTAAAACCTTTTGTAAGGGAGTGGTCTTTATAGATACCTTTACTTGTGGTTCAGGTGGTTTTCGAAGCTACATTTTGCTCTAAAATTCAGTGTAACTTCTCAAAGTTACACAATATTACGAGGTTAGAGCATCAGCTAAGAGGTTTACTTACATACACAAGACCATTTAGTGGTGAAAGCTTACTCCTTAAGCAGAGTAGCAACATCATTTGGAACCTCGTAATATTGTGTATGTAAGTAAACATCTTAGCTGATGCAAAAGAATGCTGACATACTTTCGGTTTTGGTACCACTTGGGTAGAAAAAATTGAATGGTCAACTGTCTCAAATATATTGGTTTATAATTGATAGCCTTCCAGTGACATTTCTTCTCCAATATCAATTATAGATTTGACAAACTTTTGAGAAAGTCTTTATCCGTCATTGATGAAAAGCTTCTGAAATTTTTTTGTTATCAATGTACCGATAGATAAGTTATCAGGTACACTTCAACTGCAATGAATATAGTATTTAATCATCCATTGGTTGCGTGATGAACTGTTCTATATAACACCCCGCCCGCTCTACCAGCATGGACACAAAATTCTTAGTTGATCCAAATTTGTCAACAGCTCTGAATGGTGCATAGAAGCCAGTCATACAGAATGAGGTTCCATACAGCATATGGAACGTGTCCTCTACAGCATGTTTCCCACACAAATTCTACATCCCATACAGAACTTACTTTTTTGCCTTGTAAAAATTGACAAAATTTTAGTAAAAATTCTTCTGTTCATACAGCATTCTGTTAGTCTGGAACAAAACAAACTTCTGGAAAAGTCCCGGAAGAGATCCTACGAAGGTCCCCCCTCGCTCACCTACCTGCCAGTGGTCACACTGAGGGCTATATGCCATGTCAAACGATTTAGCAAAATATTTGTAAGCAGATTTTTTTGCACTTCTATCATATTTCTGATAATCTTCATAAATTTCTTATTGTTGATCAAAATATTTGCAAATAATCAGTACAAAGAAAGGCCAGAAGCTTGCAAAAGGATGTCTTAAAGTCTTATCTTAGTCCAAAGTCATGAAAATTTCTGCCATCTTGAATTTGACTGTTTGGTTACAAGGCCAAGCATTTACTTTCTAGATTGTCCTGCCCTGCTTTGAGGGTTGGAGTGCTTATTGTCTCTGCTTTTTATGTTGATAGCAATGCCTCATGATTTGCTGCTGTATTTTTTGTTGTTTGAATGTATTACAGCAACAGCAAAGCACAGCCGATATCAAAGGCACAAATCTAAAGTGGACAGCGATGACTCCAAACCGGTGATTTTTTGATTGATAGCTGCTAAAGACTGTCCACATCCAGCATAATTCTTTTTCTGGAAGCACATGTAAAATGGATGCTGAGAGCGATTGCTGGTTCCTGACAGAATCAAATAGTGAAGAAAGCTAATTTCAGTCTTGGAATAAAATATAATCGATAATAATATCAACATACAGGTGTGCAAACTCGATGTACTCCCATGTCCTACTTCAGGTCTTTTTTGCTTATCTCTTGTATTATTAAGCTTTTAGTTAACAAATTAAGCTTACAAGCTGCAGATAGGTCTAGAAATGGTTGCAAGCTTGGAGGAGGGGCCACACAACTTGATTACAGTTTCTGTACATCTATTAAATGGAGAATTAGATTGAATTTACCAATTATTCTATTTTCATGCTATCAGAATCTGGTGCACTTTCTGGGGTTGTCCTGTGCAATTTATTGGTTAACATGAAATTGTTATTATATGTGATGATTCAGTTTGCTTAAGTTCATAATTTTCTTGGCTGGAGGGGTGTAGAAAATAGCTCTGTTTATGTAGATATGCAAGATACGGGTACATCTTATACCCATGGAAGCATGTCAAGGCCAAGGCTCAGTCTGACTCTGTAGACTCCAAAACTATGTGATATTCATGGTTGATACGACTTGCTTGGGATGCATTCCTACCTGGAGCTTCTATTGCTGGTAGTGGCATTTCCTCTAGCACTTTTGGTCCATTAGAGTGGTGATTTGATTTTCGTGACATCATTTTCCTTATGTGCAGCAGGGTTCTATTGATACATGATAGCGGAGTTTTTTGTATGGATATATGGCTGCAAGCTATTCATGACACCTTTCGCAATGAATACTCAATACCGGTAGCAATATTCTTCCCTTGTCTCACAACAAAGCTCTTGTGACATACATTGGCAAAGTCCTAGTCTTGATATTTGAAAGTCACATTCTTGCTCCACACTCCAGGCATCAGGTATATGTCGATGCATCTTAACCATCTGTACAACAGGATGGGCCATAAGCAAAAACAATTTCTCTGTCTCTCTTTGTTCATGCAGTGTTGGTTCATTCCATCAGTGTTGAAGATAGTAGTTTCAATGCACCACACCACAACATTGGTCTCTAATTCTCTATCTTGCAACATTCGAAGACGCATTGACGTATTAGGCTTGGCTTTCACAAGTAGCAGATGTTCTATTGTCTTGACTCGTCTATTGCTACTTATATGTAGTATTGTTGCCATATATAAACTCTCTTATTGCTATTGCATGGCATGCATGGGCTACACAGTGGGCTTGGAGTCTACTTGTATATATCAAATCATTTCCTACTCCTTTTTGATGAGTCTTTATCTGTTCGGTTACCTTGGCCACGGTGGGTACATTTTGAGTCTTTTGCTTTATCATGTGTATCATCTCCACTTGTGTGTGGATTGTATATCCCATTCCTGGATTTAGGTCTATCCTGATTTTTTATGTGCTACAGTCTATTCACGGCTTCTATGATTGCCTTGAGATCACACATCCATAATCATATGTAATTTAAAATTAAACCTAAAGCATGTATTGTGACTTTAGACTTGAATATTGAACTTCTGATTGTAATAGAGCGAATACCAAATGACAATGAAGAGCACCATCGATGACAAAATCTGCTGAAGAAATGTGTGAATCCTGAATGTGTGCAATTGCAATGTTGAGAGAGAGAGAGAGAGAGAGAGAGAGAGAGAGAGAGAGAGAGAGAGAGAGAAAATGTGGAAATAGTAGTGCTTGACTGATTATTGTGAGCACGTTCCTTGTGTGGAGTTCTAGAGTATTGTGTATCTTTGAATGCTAGCAAGCTCTATTAATTATGACTACTAAATTTTTGACAAGCTAAAGACGACTCATTACGAACCATAGACTCCAAATCAACATATGGCACGATTGACTCGCTAATCATTCATCTTTGACATCCTTACTAAAATAATCAATATTACTTTGTCCAACCTCCATTCTTACTATGTGCAACTTATCTTTCAAATGAAGTCCCCGAGCAGCATTAATATACCATGCATGCTTCCTATACAAAAAATGGCATTGTCTTTTGATGACATGTTAATGCAAGAGATGCATGTTGTACTCTATTATTATAATGCATGGCCTCCTTTTCACCTATGGTCTAGTTTCATCACTGGTAATTATGTATGAAATTCCATGCTTCACAAATTTTTTTATGATAGATTGGATGGAATGTGAATTTACCAGCTTTGATACTACTTCAGTTGACGTTTGGATTGATGTCAACTAAATAAATAAAGAATTCTTGAAAGCAGGCGTGGATTACTTAGAGAATGGATTCTATGAGCTGTTCTTTGTGTTCAATCAGATTATCAATGTAGGAGTCATAGACTGTCGTGAAGAGAGATTGCGAAACAATGATTAGGCGTCTGAGACAGCCATGCTATTCTCTAATGCTGATAACCTGGTATGAAGAGAATGTAGAATCAATTTAGGCGTCAAAGACAACAATACAGTTATCTGATAATAGTGTTTGTGTAAGAGGAGTGAGAGTTATCATTAAACAAGAATGCAGAAAGAATATAGAACAATAGTGAGTCTGTATAATAAGTTGTAAACACAACAATCAGATCACAATACAATCATGCTGATAAGCGCATGATCCTACTTACAAACTCAAAACAATTGCTACGTTCTAAATCTCTCTCTCTCTCTCTCTCTCTCTCTCTCTCTCTCTCTCTCTCTCTCTCTCTCTCTCTCTCTCTCTCTCTCTCTCTCTCTCTCTCTCTCTCAGGAGTCAGCTACTGTAAGACCCGTTTTGGTCGTTTGATCTCTGACAAATAGCTTATGATGACACTTACAATGACTTGATCTATCTGATCTGATTGCCTCATGATCAATCGCTCATTTACATTTACATTTATATTTATAGCAGTTGGAAGATCTTGTATTATTCTAACTTTACATTTACAAGATTGTTTAATAGCTGATTAACTGCCTAATTAGATAGTTGTTATTGGAGCGTGAAGACAGAGGGTGTACATAGAATACTGTGTATTTTTGCAGAGTGTCGCCTGTGTAAAATCTCGTGTAAGTTTGCAGTGTCGCCTGTGTAGTATCCCGTGTAAAACTGTAGTGTCATTTTTTTCGCCTTTTTGTCACCTGTCAGAAACTGCGAGGAAAAATGCACTGTCGCATTTTTCGCCTTTTTCACCTGTCGGAAACTGCATGTAAAAATGCAGTGTCGCATTTTGCCCTAATTGTCGCATGTCAAAAACTGCATGTAAAAATGTAGTGTCGCATTTTTTGCACTTTTCTGGAAGTGCCTAAATGGCCCAAAAACAACTTAATAAGTGTCGCTAAACACTTAGTTGCTCAGGAAGGTGGGAAAAATAGCGACAATGTCGTGTGTCTGGTTTTTTTGCCTATGGAAAAACTCGAGTAAAAATACAGGCTGTGGCGACAACTAGTTCAAATATGCAGACTGTTGAAAAACAGTTCATTTTCTGCAGGTTGCATTTGAGAGAGTAAAAATCAGAGAAGGAAGAAGGGTTGTTGGGATGAGTAGGAGTTAGATTAAGTTCCAACAGGGATGAATGGATAAACGATGGTGGTACAGAATAGAAGCTGAGATGGCAGTGGTCTCTCAATGTGTGCAGAACATCTACCCCAAAAAAGAGGTTTCGTAGGCGAACACAAACAGCTTAATGCTTTGCGAAAGCGTAAAGAATTAGAGCAAGAGCTTAGAATCAACACGATTTAACAGTGATAAGAGTAGTTTAAAATCTACAAATAGTTTTATCTGCATGCATCAGTTGATCAGAATAGAATAAAAATGCATCCAATTAAGTAGGACAAGACTCGGATTTACTGGAACAGTAATCAAATAATGATTAAGAGTACAAGTCTAAATGCAGACAGAAGCGCGCTCTTTCTAAAATAGTACTCTGATGAAACAGAGAGAAAGAAACGAGTTATTGCACTCTGATGTTCGATCGAATGAATAATCAATGATCTTGTTTTTTGTATTTGTCTATGTCTGATTTGAAGTCTTTATACCATTTACATTGGTACATGAAAGCGGTGTCTGATGTAGATCATGGCAAGAGGATCGTGAAGCGGTGGAGCATGATCAATGCCACGAGGATTGTGAAGTGATGGAGTGTGAAGTCCGTCGGCGCCACTCCGCTAATGACCGCAAGTGATGCTTTTGTGATTCCTTTGCGGCCTGTTTCCTTTGTGTATCATCACCGTGAATGATCGCAAGGAGTTCTTTTACGGTGTATTTGCAGCCCCCCATTTGTGGTGCCTTGAAACTGATCTCTGCCATTGACCGCAAGTAAGGCTCTTGCGGTGCCTTGCAGTATTTAATGAACATTTTGGAAAGACCAAAATAGACTGTATGCTTGTACAAATATTTCAGAATGGATGGATCTAGATTAGTGATTTAGATAAGGGATGGAGAGGATAGAAATCCAACAGATTAGCAACCTGCTCAAAACAAAAGAAAATTATTCTGCAAGTCCTGCTAAAGGACAAACCACGAAATCCGGGACTACCGAATCTTGAAGTTCAATAACAGCAAAAAGAAGTAGACGGAACAACAAGCCAATGCAGCCAACAACATGAAACAAAATGTCGAAGATGACGACGAGCAAGATGCCTTCATGGTGAATCATCACCATGTTGAACAATCGGAGGAATGTTATTTAATTCTGGAGTGACGCAACACATGACAAGCCATGAAGAATGGTTTATCAACTATTCGGCCGACAACATCAAGAAGTTCGTTTACCTCGGAGACAACATCTCACACACAATCGAAGGTGAAGGTACTATAAATTGAATTTTCAGAATGGACTGAAGCTGATACCAAATGTACTGTATGTCCCGGATCTAATGACAAAATTGTTGTCGTCAATCAAATCATTGATTTAGGACATAAGGTATAGATTGAGACAAATTCATGAAAAATGATTGATAAATGCAAGAGAGTTCTTGCACTCGGAAAGAGACAAGAATATCTTTATAGACTCACTAATTGTTATTCTACGACTGATCATGCTTTAAGCAGTTGAGCATCTATCAATAAAGAGTTGATTTGGCATTATAGACTTGGCCACCTTAATCACATATTGATTGCTCACATGTCTAGGCGTTCTTCAATTCTTGATTTAGACTATCGAACTATCAACCCTCATGTTTGTCAGAGTTGCATCATAGGAAAACAAGCAAGAAGGCCATTTAAGTCAAATCAAGAACACATATCTAAAGATTTGCTAGACATTGTACATACTGATATATGTGGCCTGATGCAGACACCATCACTGCTTGGTGAAAAATTCTTTATTACATTTATTGATGACTATTCTAAAAGAACTATTGTACATTTCATGAAGCACAAATCTAGAGCCTTCCAGTCCTTCAAACAATACAAGGAGCATGTTGAGTTTCAGACATGCAAAAGAATCAAATTTCTCAGGAGTGACAACGGTGGTGAATACATCTCAAGCGCCACAAGCATCAAACAACAGTTTGCTGCTTTCTATTCTCCACAGTCGAATGGACTTGCCGAAAGGAGAAACAGGACCTTAGTTGAGTCTTCCAAATGCATTATCACTCCTACTTCATTGCCCAAATCGATCTGGAAACATGCTGTATCAATAGCAACCTACTTGTAGAACCGATGTATTACTAAGGGCCTTCCTGACAACAAAACTCCTCATGAAGTCAGGACCATATCCAAGCCTTCATTGAAGCATTTGATTGTATTTGGATGTACAGCCTATGCTCATGTCACAAAGAACAACAGAAAGAAACTTGATGGGCATTCTTTTAAAACTATTTTTGTTGGCTATTGTTCTTCTAATGGAATGTATCGACTGTACAATATAGAAACCTAAAAAGTTTTCATTGAAGATTAGTTAATTGATTTCAAGGGAAAGGACCAAATGCAGTCTATAATTTCTGCCCCGACAACTGATACATATCGAAATACTATTTCGCTTCCTTCAAGCAGTCAACTTGTACAGTCAAATTCAGAGGACGATAAAAAAGCTGCAACTCAGGAGCAACCGACATAGCCAACACAAAGTCGAATTCCATTACCAAAAGCCTCAACTAGAAGATCAACAAGAATTCGAACTCAGCCTATCCGATACACTGATGAGTTTAATCACTACACTATTTAGGAGCCAACCACAGTTGAAGAAGCTATGTCACAGGCCAATTGAGATCTTTGGAAAGAAGCTATGGACAGGGAGTACAACTCACTGTTGAAGAACAACACATGGATTGTCACCAAGCTTCCAGCAGACAAAAAGATAGTCGACTGCAAATAAATCTTAAAGATTAAATATAAAGCAGATGGCGGTATTGACAAAAAGAAAGCTCAACTCGTGGCAAGGGAATTTTCACAAATTTCCAATATCGACTACTTCGAAACCTTTAGCCCGATGGTCAAGCATACTTTTATTCGATTACTACTATCCTATGTTGCTACAACAGATCTTGAGGTACACCAGATGGATGTACAAACAACATTCCTCAATGGAGTTATCGAGGAGGACATTTACATGATCCAAGCAGAAGGCTACATCCTCAATGGTCAAGAAGACCAGGTATGTAAACTCCATAAAGCTTTGTACGGTCTGAAACAATCTTCCAGAGCATGGTTCCATCGAATCAACACTTTCTTGATTGATCATGGATTTGAACCTAGCTCTGCAAACTATAATGTTTATTTCAAAGTTGTCAGAACTTTTTTGTCATCATCACACTATATATGGATGATACATTGTATTTTAACAACAATATCGAACTGAGAAAGGACACCAAGAGGATGCTATTCCAAAAATTTGAGATGACAGATCTTGGAGAAGCACATTACTATCTCGGGATTCAAATCCACTGAGACAAAAACAAAAGACTTCTCTACATCACTCAGCAAAGGTACTTCCAAAATCTATTAATGAGATTCACTTTTATGAATTTCAAACTTGTACATAATCCCATGGATCCAGGTCTAAATATTTCTAAAGAGCAATGTTCTCAAACCAATGAGAAAAAGGCCGAAATGAAGGGATATCCATATCAGTCAATCATCGGATCCCTGATGTATGCAATGATCTCTACCATGCTCGATCTTGCATACACCATCAGCTCTTTAAGCCAATATATGGCTAATCTTGGTATGATCTACTAGAAAGCTCTTTTCAGAGTAATCAGATATGAAAGAGCTACCATTGACCTATGCATCCGTTGTGGTGATGTTGATCCATCTGATATCCATATACTTCATAGATATACAGATGAAAATTGGGTAGGTGATATCGACAATAGAAGATCCACTTTTGGATTTGTCTTCAATAATGGCCCAATATCTTGGAACGATTGAAAACAAACCTACATTGCAATGTCTTCAACAAAGTCAGAATACATTGCAGCCTCTCAAGCTACTAAAGAGGCAATTTGGTTGAGAAATTTACTGTAACTATCCTAAATTTCACTCTAGGAGCAAGAACATCGAGATTAAGTACCAGTATATACGAAGCAAAATACTCAACAAGGAGGTAGGTATGAAATTTTGCAAAACCCAATACATGGCAGCTGATACATTTTCGAAAAGGTTAAATTAGGAAGCACACAAGAATTTTTGTGCCATCTTGAATCTTCAAATCAAGGCATTCAAGGATCAAGATTAAGGGGGGGGGGTGTTGGATTTCTATCCTCTCTATCCCTTAACTCATTATTAATCTAGATCCATTCATTTGATGTAAGTAAATACTTGTATAGTCGCATACTCTATAGAAATACACTTGTTTTCAATACAAAGGAGTCGATGACAGTGTTCTGTTAACTCAACTGACATCGACTATTCGTCAGACCTCAACGACTTGTCCAACACCGACTATTTGGCCACCATCCTATTGTTCAACCACCATTCACCGTTCGACTATTTGGACACCATCCGACATCAACTATTTGGCTACACCGACTAGTCGTATGTCACTATCAACTCAAATAGTCGACTCAAACATTCGGCGGCTCAACAATACCTTCATCATGTCTGGACAGAGTCTCTAATGGAACCTAACATTTTCCAAAAGCGACTGCTAACATCATGTATTGCCTAAATCATCCCATTTGTAAAGTACAGACTAAGCACTCTTTTAATTAGTCAGCCATGTGTATACATCCAACAACTTATTAGTTGCTCTGTTAACTCAATAATTTATCTAGCATATCACTTGAACATCTAGAACGCAATTGTTTTGTTCTTTCTCTCTCTTTAATCACATAGTATTGTTTAAGGAAGAACACAACTCTGTCTACATTCAGATTGTATCTACTCATGACTGAATAATCAATGTTCCAGTAAATCTAGGTTGTGCACATCATGTCTAATGCTTATTTTATTTATGCTCTGATTAATTCTTGCTTATAGTAAATTGGTCGTAGATTAAATCACTTTATATGATTGATAGTCTGAGTCGATCATAATGCTCTAAAGTTTCGCTTTAGTACACTTTTGTTGCACCAAATTCGTAAATCAATCTACTTCGTGCATGGATATGGAATCGACTGCATCGATCCAGTGACTTCAAAGTTGTGATCAAGTAGGGCAATCTTTGATTCGTCTTAGTCGGAATCGGCCTGAATCTGATAGACATAACTTACATGCATCGAGGATTCTCTCTCTTTTTGAATTCCTGACACAAACATCATTCCTCAATGGAGTTATCGAGGAGGACATTTATATGATCCAGCCATAAGGCTACATCCTCAAAGGTCTAGACGATCAGGTATCCAAATGCCATAAAGCTTTGTACGGTTTGAAACAATATTTTACAGCCTAGTTTCATCAAATCAACACCTTCTTGATTGATCATGGATTTGAACCTAGCTCTGAAGATTGTAATGTCTATTTCAAAGCGATCAAACAAATCTTTGTCATCATCACATTGTACATAGATGATATGTTGCTTTTTGACAACAATATCGAACTAACAAAGGACACCAAGAGAGTCAATCATCGGATCCCTAATGTATGCAATGATCTCTATCAGGCCCAATCTTGCATACGCCATAAGCTCCTTAAGCCGATATATGGATAACCCTGGCATGATCCATTGGAAAGCTCTTCTAAGAGTAATCAAATATGTACAAGCTACCATCGACCTTTGCATTTGCTATGGTGATGTTGATTCATCCAATATCCATACAGCTCATGGATATACAGACACGAATTGGGCAAACGATGTCGACACTAGAAGATCGACTTCTGGATTTGTCTTCCTGTTCAATAATGGTCCAATATCCTAGAACAGTTGAAAACAAACCTTCATTGCAATGCCATCATTAGATTAAAATATATTGCAGTCTCTCGAGCTACTAAAGAGACAATTTGGTTGAGAAATCCATTGTCTGACATTGGCTTGAGACAAACTGCTCCAACAATTATTCAGTGTGACAGTCATTTCATTATCAATCAATCCTAGATTTCACTCTAGGAGCGAGCACATCGAGATTAAGTACCACTACATCAGGAGCATAATACTCAACAAGGAGGTGAGTCTGAAATTTTGTAGAACCTAGTACATGGCAGCTGACATCTTTACAAAAGAATTAAGTCAGAAAGCACACACGAATTTTTGTGCTATCTTGAATTTGAAAATCAAGGCATTCAAGGATCCAGATTAAGAGGGAGTGTTGGATTTCTATCATCTCCATCCCTTATCTCATCACTACAATTTATTTTATCACCTTCATAGATGACTACTCTAGATGGTCTACAGTCATGTTCATTAAGCACAAATTAGAAGCCTTTGAATGCTTCAAGAAATTCAAGGCCATGGCTGAGACTCAAACATCTACAAAGGTGAAAGCTCTCCGAACTGATGGCCTGGCGAATACATCTCCAATGAGATGTCCAATTATCTAGCTGAGCATGGCATTCGAAGACAATTTGCAACTTCTTACATGCCTCAACAAAATGGAGTTGCAAAAATGAAGAATCGAATGCTTCTCAACTCAGCCAGATCAATGCTACATCAATCGCACTTACCTGCAAAATTCTAGGCAAAAGCCATTGCCACTTCATGTTATGTATAGAACAGATGCAGCATTAAATTCATTAACAATAAGACTCCTTATCAAGTATGGCATGGACATAAGCCTAGTGTCAGCCATTTAAAAGTCTTTGGTTGTATATGTTTCGTTCATGTTCCTAAAGAGCTTAGGAAGAAACTGGACGAGAGGTCAAATAAATGTATTTTCATCGGCAATCCTGATGAACATAAGGCTTATAAAGTTTATGATCCATCCACTAATGTAGCATTTGTCTCTAGGGATGTAATCTTCAAGGAAGATATCTTCTATGACTACAAACAACCATTGATAAATGATATTGTGTCATTTCATCCTATTTTACATAGTATAGAATATTTCGCTCGTGATGTTTCTTCTATAGAACTTGCAGCTATAGCTACAGAAGCTGAGTAGCCGATGGTACCTGTCACTAGACCAGACAAATCTAGCTCGAATAGATCTAGACAAATTCAAGAAGAAACACCAATAAATCCTGGTCAACCATAAGTTCGAAGATCCTCGAGAACTCGAATAGTAATCCCACTATTGAGCCAAAATAGAGTAGGAGGCCAAACTCGTGCCAATTAGAGTGTAGACAAGTGTAATGCTTTTGTTTGATGAAGTTTAAGAGGTCCAATAGGATTTAGAGGTGGAACCATGAGTGGTCCAATAGAATTTGAGGTTTGCTTGAAAATGGTCCAATAGAATTTAGAGGTGCATGGATCAATGGTCCAATAGGATTAAGAGGTGGCAAAGTGTGGTCCAATCATAGTTAAGCATAGTGGTAGCTCGTGGATCTACTAGTATCATTGTACTCCTCATTTGGATCTAATTGATTTTGAGATTGAGCGGATTTTGAGTGTAAGTGATTTTCTAGCTTTCTCTCTCTACCCGAAAGCTATTGATGGTTTTCTCTCTCTACCCGAGGAGAGCAGCTTGTTTTTACTTAGATTACTTTTGGAACACTTCCCACACGTGTGAGTGAGAGTTGGAAGTGATTGAATGCATGTAGTAGTGTGTTTTTGCCATAGAATCAAAGATAGATCTTGAATCTCAATCTAGTCTTGATCTTGGTGCATCTACACACCTTAGGAGATCACAAGTATATGTTGTGGACAGTCCACACGTGTGAAATCAACACAAGGAACCACAAGGAACCGCCAGGGCATCACAAGAGTCAACCTTGCGGTCACTGAACGAAGACCAGCGACTGAAGGAAACTGCAAGCTACAACTTGCGATCAATGTTGCGACCGCCAGAAACCGCCAAGTCAACAATTGCGGTCTACCTATGCAATTTTCCTGCTACCTGTACTTGACTCACACTCAAGTACACAGTCAAAGCACTTGACTCACAAAGTATCAACCAAACACCATGCTCTCAACAAGAGTCTGCCACACTCTGAATTTGACTTGTTCATCATCCAGCTTGAAACACAAGTGGACCACATGAGATACAAGACTCAAGGAATCCTCACTGCCACCATGAGATTATCATCCTCCATCTTACTAGGCTGACATCTTATCAGACGCTTACAAGACAAACTCATAACATTGATAACAATGAGCGACTATGGCTCAACCTGAGGAAAACTTACTGCCACTAAGATTATACCCTCACCAGAAAATCAGCTAGTAGACATGTCAACAAGTCACTGAGCATCAAATGAGTACTTTGTTTTTCTTTCAGTAGCAAATGCATAGCGAATCAAACTCCAACTTAGATCTACGTCTAGTCACAAAAGACTCTCATGACAAAGTCACATGCAAGCAATCACGTTCATGCGACCAACACAAATGACAAACATATCAACTGATGATCATTGCTTGCTGAAGAAGATATCCTCCTGTACCATACACCTTTGCCATAGGTAGATCCACTGCTACAACAACCATGCATCCAAAGCTCCACGCATCTGTCCTGAGATGTCCTCGAATGCACCATGTACCTCCCAAAGATACATCCCTGTCCAAGTGTCTCTTCCAACCATCCATTCCACTTTGCCTTGCCTTGCCAAGCTATCATTCATCCTTCATGCACCAAGCATACGAGTCTACCAATGACTCTGATGAATCCCCTATGTCTCATGAGCTTTCTCCTGTAGGTTACAATCTTTGACAAGCATTCACATAGAATGTGGATCATATATCAACTTGGACTCTTCACAAAAAACAAGCTAGCAAGATTTGACCTATAAGTCAAGTGGTATCTCTTACCATAGCATCCAACTCACCATCAAGGCTTCCTGATCATGGACTACTAAGTTCCATAGCACCACATGCTTGCTGCTTCCTGTTACATCCTATAACATGATCTATGAATTTGATATCATAGATCCTGAGAGTTATGTCTCATCAACCTTGATCTTACTGAGATAAAATGGCTTCACATGACTTCGACTAGGCTTCCTTGATCTCACTCCAAAAGACCACAAACCATCCAGGTTTTAGCATCCAATGCCAAGCCTACATACCCGCAAATACAGCCAATGCATAAAAGCCTCAAAGAGATGGCTTACCAATGCTCTTAATGGTAGATAACACTCCATCAATGTCAATCCAAGTATTGACCCCTGTTGCATTGCTGACCATGCACACATCTCATGCACACCATGAAGTCCATGCCACTGCAACAATATGCCTCTAGTAGATCATAGAGACTACCCTCTCTGCATCTTTGCCCCTTCATGCAAGCTACTAGATTTGTTTCCTTACTTCTTCTTTTTTTGGCTCATCCAGCTAACCTTATCATTGACATCCTTCACCTTGTGACCGCCACCATTGCATTGCCACCATTAAGCTAGTGTAAATGTCTCCTCAACCGAGACATTTCTCCCTTGCAAAAGCATGTGAAGCAACCACAACCACCAAATCTGACAATGCCCTTGTCGATTTTCACCTTGAGAGGCCCCCTCCAAGCATCCCTTGAGCTTGGTTAGTTCGAACTTCCAAAAAGTTGAATCAGTAGACATGAACTATTTCACCATGTCCATCAGCATAATGCGACACCATGCCTGGCTCTCTCTTGTGGTTGGTTTCCCTCTCTCAATTTCTGCCAATCAAGAGTTTCACGATTTGGCACATAGGTCACCCAGCAAAAATCGTACCTCATTGGGTCACTCGTCTCCCGCTCCATATAATGGTGTCAAGAATGCATCAAAATGCATTTCTCCCTTGACGACGTCGTCATTCTGTCCGTCAACTTTGTGCAGGCTTTTACAGGCTCCAAAATGGCCCTTGTTTGACTCCAAAAGCCCTCCTCTAGCTTTAGGCCCTTCCAAAGTGGCCTTAGAAAATGAGTTCAAAAAATGAACTATTTCTTCATCTCGAAGAGCTCCTGCAGGCCCTTCAATCCCAAATTCACCAGTCGGGTCCATTCACACATTTCAATATGAAGATTTTTTATTGAAAATGAAGGCCCAATAGCCCTTCAACTCCCTCCAGGGTTCTTTTCATCCTCATCCATTGGTCCATCTTCATCCAAAGGTCTGAATTGCTCATCAGGCCCTACATCTTGACCATCGGTAGATCTTGGATCCTATCATGTGGTTAAGATCCTGTTCGCACATTAAAATCCTCCCCTGCGTCCACGGACACCAATATACACTAAGGCAATAGTCTATTTGGATGCGCTCGAGACCCTACTGGTCATGGCCATCTCCTCCGTGTATTTTCTTGCTGTTTTTTGCTATGGAGAGTTGGATTGGAGTACAAACATGCACGCTCTCAGTCTGATCCTACTCCTCAAGCCTTCCACGACCTTCCACGGCTAGCTACAGGCAGGTTCGGCCTACTCCGACGCTATACTCCATAGCTTCACAGATTAGAAAATCATCTCCTATAGACGAAGATCAGAGATTTTCTATCTTCAAACCCTAACTGTCCATGAATATAGCTGCCTCAGAAGATTGGAAGTCGTGCCTTCACCTCTCTATGACTAAGCATGCCTCTTGGCACTCTTTCTACCTCACCAGGCTTTTACAGATCCAAAATTGATCTCCTACAACAAAAAATCGATCACTTTTTTGCTGTAAACCCCAGCTAACAAAAAATCAGCTTTGTTGCAAGATTTCGGAACGGCTTTTCATGTGATTTTTGAAAATAGAATCACCACAGATACTCGAGCTGTCCAGCGACCTGTCCCAATTCTTGTTTGCAACAAACTGCTCCACAATTCACTGAGAATTGATACCGTTATGAGCTCTTTTTCGTCAACTGCCTCATAGCCTACTTGTTATGAGATTTCTTTAACTTTGATTCTACGGATCTATTCCGTATGCACTGAATCAAAGGGCTTTGCATCTCCGATCACCCTTGACCATCCTGTACCCGGTACGACGTCCTTACCGTTGCTCGGTTCTAATGCTACCATCGATGGAATTGCTCTTCCAAGAGCTTCGATCGTGCACATTCCTCCACAGCCTATCGGCTATGATACCAAGTTAACATTCTATGCGGAAATTCTGATCTAGTGGAGAGTGCAGATTAGAGATGCAATCACTGACTGATTGCCAACCATCAAAACCATGAACATCATCCACAAGTAACCGAGTGATGGAGGAGCTCACATAAAGCAAAAGAGCTCACAAAGCAAAAGCATCTTTATTACAAAGAGACTGATACATATACAAGTAAAGGTCCCCTTTGCATGGGGACGCAACATGGCATAGACCTAATAAATGCACGAAATTCACTATTGGCCTCTACATGGCATTTTAGCCTATATACAGGTAAACTCCCGTTATATGCCCGGGACAAGCCCCCGGGCTGGCTTCTTAACTAAAGCCTACCATACTGAAATAGTACATAGCTGTAAACTACAATCACAGTTGAGCTTACTATTTCTAACTATAACCTACTAAAATAGGTCGAGTTTGAGTTAGGTAGATTCAAATTTGATGTCATGCAAAAGTTTAGATTACATGCAATGTCATTCAGTGTGCATGCAAGCAACATGCAATTAGTGCATGCAACATGCAAAGTAGTTTTCATGATCTACACATGTCTAGGCAATTTCGAGAGATGACATGCAGTACATGCAATATCCATGCATGCAGTTACACATGTGGATCCCTGTTAGTTGAGTTGACTAAGTTAAGTGGACTTTCCATGCAACTCCACTATAGGAATTTGAGCCTCTTTGATGTAGGGAAACTTTGGCATGTTTTGCCATATTGTGAATATTGAGATTTTGGTGTTTTGGGCTCATTCTCTCTCTACCCAAGTTTTATGTGTTGATTTTCTCTCTCTACCCGAGAGCAGGCTACTTTTCCCATACTGAAAACTTAGAATTATTTCTAACATTCATTCCTCATAGTGAGAAGTTAGTTTTTTCAGTCTGATGTATGCCATTGTGCTCTTGCCTTAGATTTTTCAAGTAATCTGTTCTTTGATCAATCTTGTGCAATCACAACACCTCACTAAGATCCTGTAAGGTGTGTGGTGAAGTTCACACGTACTAAAAACTTCACATGGTATTAGAGCTTCATGCTTTGAAGAGGTGAGGGTGTATACATCAGAACATTAGTGCTTTTGCTTGCAGGAACTTGGATTTGGGAGAGGAATCCAAACTCGCAAACAAACAAGCCATCTATGGATCATAAGTGGATCAAATCAAGCCTGATCTGCTTCAGCTAAGCCCAGTACCGACAGAGAGCTCACACACGTGAAATCAGCCCTCTTTGTTTGAGTGCTACTTCTCAAGGAATGATCCAAATTTGATGTTCTATAGCTTGTTGGATAGGTATTAAAGAGTAGAATGTGTTGCTCGAGTTTCTAAACAATTTGATTTGTTTTTAGAAGAGTTTTAGGCAATCAGAGAGTTTGGGAGAGTACTCATCTCATGTGATATGCCAAAGTGAGCACACATCAGTTCTTTTCACCAATTTCTTCAATTTTCATTATCAATCAAGTAGAATTGGATAGAAGTGAGTTTTGTGAGGTCTTAGACTTTTCATTTCACACAAATTATTGTGTCTGAGTTGAAAGTAAGTTCCTAGAGAGTTTATCAGTTCTTTGAAACTCGTGGGAGAGATAGACTTCTTACTTGCATGTGCTTCATTTCCATGATTGAAGCAAGATCCAAATTCAAGATAGATTGATTTTTTCAGTTGAGAGCTGAATCTCACATTTTGTTGCTAGATTTCATAGGTTGGTCAACATTATAAGTGTTAGATCCTAGGTTGAGATAGTAAGCAACATTTTCAACTTCATCTTTGTCATTACTTGAATTTCTCATAGAGAAAATGTCTTCATCTAGTTCACATTTTTTGGAGCACAGTGAGAGATTAACATCTTCCAATTATGCAATGTGGAAGATTAGAATGGAATCATTGTTGATTCTACAAGATGTAATGGACATTGTGAGTGGAGCTGAAGAAGAACCTGCAACACCTAATGAAGTTGCAGCATTCAATAAAAGAACCAGAATTGCCCTTCATTTCATAAAAATGAATGTCACAAATGAAGTGTTAAGAGAGATCAGTACATGCACCACTGCCAAGGAGGCTTGGGACACTCTCAAAACAATCTATGAAATTAAGAATACTTCTAGATTGCTTACACTTAGAAACCAAATCTTTCTAAGTTATCAGAGAGTAGATGAGAGTGCTTCATCTTATGTAATGAGAGTAAAGGATTTTCATCAAGAGTTAGCTGGTATTGGAGATGCTCTTAAGAACACTGAACTTGTTCAAGTAGTCCTTAATGGACTTAGAGATGAGTATGACAATAGTGTGAAGACTTCTGTTGTCAAGGAGGAACTTCCATCCTTGGAGACATTACAAGGTGTTCTCATTGCTGAAGAAAGCAGGCAAGAGAACAAGATGTAGAGGATCAACAGACTTCCATTGAAAGATGGTGGAGATGACAAACCACTCTTCACCAAGGACAAGTCAAGAGGCAAGGGCAAAGGTCAACAACACTTCAAGAAGGACAAAGCCAAAGAAGGTGGTGAGGATCAATCCTCACAAGTTGCAACATCCAGTGACAAGAAGAAGTTGTCAAAGATCAAATGTTTTTTTTGTGGCAAGAAAGGCCACTATGCATCAAACTGTTTCAAGAAGAAGAACCAATCTAAGCAAGCTAACCTCACTAATGATGATGAGTGTGAGGGTGTTGAGAGTGACAAAGAGGATTTTTTTAATGATTTCTAGTTTTTCATCTTTTTCTTTCAAGAATGAAGAAATCTGGTGGATAGATAGTGGGGCTAGTTCCCATATGTCTAGGTCTAGAAACTCTTTTACGAGTCTCATGCCATATCTAGGTGCAAAAAGATCAATCTATATTGCTAATGATGTAGAGTGTAAAATTGAAGGAATAAGTAGTATTCCACTGCATGCATCATCATCAAAATATTTTTGTTTGCATGATGTACTTTATGTACCTAGACTAACCAAAAATCTCATTAGTGTAGGACAATTGTTTGATAGTAGATTGGATGTCAAGTTTCATGTTGATAAGTGTATAATCTCAAGAGAAAATGAAGTTATTGCTAGAGGATCTAGAATTGAAAAGTACAACAAACTAGATTCTAGGGAGGGTGCTAACATTTCAGATATTGCTTATGAGACCAAGGTCCTTTAAGAGGATCTGTGGCATAAGAGATTGGTCATCCAAATTTTAAAGCCATGCAATCTATGGTCAAGGAAGGAAAAGCTGTTGGACTACCAAAGACACTGTCAAAGGAGCTTCAACCTTGTGAAGCTTGTGTTTGGCAAATTCTCACAGAAGGCCTTTTCCAAGATCAAGCATCAAAACACAACAACCGTTTGAACTCGTGCACTCTGATGTTCATTTCTCTTCAACCAAAAGCAAAGGAGGAGCAAATTGTTTTGTTTCCTTTGTAGATGATTATACAAGATATTCTTGGGTCTATATGTTGTCTTCTAAAGCCATGGTTTATGATGTTTTTCTTACTTTCAACGCTTATGTAGAAAAGTAGTTTACTTTCAAGTTGAAAGCTTTGAGAAGTGATAGTGGAGGTGAATACACCTCCAATAAGTTTAAGGACTTTTGTGAGAGAGAGGGAATACAAAGATAATTTTCTTGTTCGTATACTCCTCAACAAAATGGAGTTGCTGAGAGAAAAAATAGAACTTTGTGTGAATGTGCAAAAGTCATTAGGCTAGAAGCAACTCTGCCTACAGAATTTTGGGGAGAAGCAGTTGCATGTGCAAATTATCTTTGTAATAGGCTTCCTAATCTTGCAATAGAAGGAAGAACACCATTTGAGATGTTGTATAAGAAAAAGCCCAAGGTAGATCATCTTAGGATCTTTGGCTGTGTATGCTTTGTGCATGTACCTTTAGAGACTAGGAAGAAGGATGATCCTAGTGATGTTAGAGGAATTTTTGTAGGATATGCATCTACTAGAAAAACATATAAAGTATATCTTCCCTCTACTGACAAGAATGTTGTAAGTAAAGATGTGATCTTTCATGAAGATCAGAAGTTTAACTTGGATGAAGCACAGATCAAGGAGTCTCATGCAAGATCTACAATTATCAATCTTGATGCTGCTCAAGAACTGGTGAGGCCGAGGCTTGAGGAGGAGCAACTTCAAGCACCTACACCAAGAATTAGATCTACAAGAGAAAGATCTGAACCAAGAAGGCTCACATATGATGAGGAAGGAAGGCAAGTGGAAGGTGAAACTTCCTATCATGCTCTCTTTATATCAGATGAAGAGCCTAAAGATGTCCAAGAAGCACTTCAATCCAAGAAGTGAGTTGAAGCAATGACCCATGAGTTTGAAACCTTGATGTTAAACAACACATGGGAGCTTGTGGAGACACCAAACAACATGCATGTGATTGGATGTAAGTGGGTTTTCAAGATCAAGTATAATAATGATGGATCTATCAACAAATATAAAGCAAGACTTTGTGCTAAAGGCTACTCTCAAATCAAAGGTCTTGACTATTGAGACACCTTTGCACCAGTTGCAAAAATGGTAACAATTAGAATACTCATATCTCTTGCATGTTATCACAATTGGAGGATTCAGCTTGATGTTTCTAATGCCTTTCTCAATGGTTATCTTGAGGAGGAGATTTACATGGTGCAACCACCTAGATTTGTGAAATTAGGTAGACCCTCAAGGATAACCCCTAAGATGAGGATAGGAGAACACAATAGGAGAGACTATGGAGCCAAACCGCCCAACCAATCCTAGACAAAATTTGAGTATAGAAAATGTTTGAACTACTATGTGGGTTTCCTTCGAACGCCTATAAAGAATGTGCTTCAACCAACTCTTTTCAAATCCATTTATGCCGCTAGTTTTATGGAACTGTGCAATATGATGGATCGTGCACTTGCTCTGGAGCACTTATCTACAAACCATATCAATGAATGGTCGAAAGTCACCGCTCAACGGAAACCTTATTATTACAACCAACGACTGTCTGAATACATTAGTCCTACCTTTGATGGAAGCATCCACTCCATTAATGTAGACAATTGGCTAGAGAATTTGGATTATAACTTCTACTATAGCGGAGGTATTGGTGACACTGATATAATTTTCTTTGCTTCATCGGGTTTCCAAGGACGTGTTCAGTCATGGTGGAACATCGTTCACGGCTTTCTTCCTGAGAACTGGTTAAATTTCAAAAGATTTTGTAGACAGATCTTCAATCGATCTGACTTCATCCAATGGTGTTCTTTGGACCAGACAACTACAGTTGCTAAGTACAATAGAAAATTCCAACAAATGGTCCCAATATTCGATTATGGAGAAGTATATCTTGTACAATGCTATATATATGGCTTACAACCTCAATATCGGAGCATTGTAGAAAACTATCTACAAACTACTTCTCTCCAGCCTGGGTTTCGATTAAGGGAAACTATGGAATATGTTTTAAAGTATGAGCAACAAGAACAAAGGCTTAAGTTGGAAGCTAAAAGGAAAGAAGAACAATCCAGATGGTTTGAGGAAATGAAGATGCGGATTCAGAAAGTGAGTGTATACACTAAAACATCAGTGGATCGACAATTGCATGTGAGTGAAAGGGAAGAAACTTCTGAAGATGAAGATGATCCCATCAATGAGTGATGAGCAAAGTGATAACAACGAAGCGGATGAGCAAAGCGAGGACAATGAGTCAGATGAGCAAAGCGTCAATGAAAGTCAAGTCTCAGATCCAGATACAATTGCAGGCAACAAAAGTCCAATTCAAGATTTTGATCAAGTTACAACAATAGATGGTGAAAATCAGGATTCAGACGAAAGTCAAGATTCAGATCAAGATGTGAAGATAATTGAACATCCTTTTGAGTTTCACTTCGACCATCAAAGTCCAGAACCTGACCTACATCAATGCCTTAATTTGGTCAATGAACAAGCAACTATGGATCGTCAGATTGAGAATATTGCTATGCTCGAAGAAAGTCGATCAAGGCATTCACCAAACTTTCAGATTGAGGACTATATGACACCGATATTCCATGATTTGGAATTGAGTGGTTATTATAAGGCTCCGATCTACGAACCATGTCAAATTGATATGGGAGCTTTTAAAAATAATTTTATTCTTGACAATGATCTAAGGGAGTATGAGGTATTCAACATGGATACTGGTAGAAATGAAGAGATTTCATTAATCCATGGAACTTCTACTTGTATCAATACTTTGGATTATTGTTCAATACCTCATGGATCCATTAGTCAAGAGCTTCAAGTGGCTTTTGTTGGAGAAACGTACTCCTATGGATTCTCTAGAACTCAGAAGCCAAATTGTAATTCACGTGCATATTCAGAATGTATGGATGTGAATAATGACTGGGAACATTCTCTAAGTCAACCAACACTCTATAGGAAGCTGATTTTAAAATATGCCATCAATCTATATCAGTTT
Organism: Diphasiastrum complanatum; assembly: GCA_029204225.1. Classification (NCBI taxonomy): domain Eukaryota; kingdom Viridiplantae; phylum Streptophyta; class Lycopodiopsida; order Lycopodiales; family Lycopodiaceae; genus Diphasiastrum; species Diphasiastrum complanatum. The sequence continues at coordinate 21,059,791 of CM055107.1, read as the reverse complement.
CTTTGGAGAGGTTTACATTGCTCAATGGACTCTAATGTGATCAATCTTCAATTCGGTGATGTCAACAATGATTGTTCACCATCAATGGTTATTTGGAACAATCGAAACATCAAATCCCTGGTTCAAGTTTGGAATGTATTTTCATTACTTGGGATTGATGCTTCAACAATTTATATGGGCGACTGCAAAATTTATATTTCGAGACGAGAGTCCATATTTGAGGTCAATCAGTTCAAATATTCACTACCACCTATGAATGAGGTATTGACCAAATTTGAAGAAATATAATTTGGTCAACAATATGCCCAGAGATATGCTTTATCATACGACCGAGTTTCAATATTCATGCCGACTACTTCGTATAGAGCATTTATATTTGAACAACAATTCATGACTACCATTGCTCATGGAAGAATTATAATGTTCTTCATCAAGCTAGTTAAACAACATGGATTGCCATCTACGGTAGAAGAGCCAGATGCAAGACAAAACCAAGAATCCAAGGGAATTGGAAAAGAATCTAAATTGGTATGATGTCGAGGAAGCAGACAAAAGAGGATACTACGGTGACACACTCTGTCCATTCCATACAGATTGGTTACCAATAACCAATATGGTGCTTCATCAAACTCTTCTTCGACCATCAGTTTTTCCTCCATGGGAACAAGGATTACAGTCTGAAGCCAACAAAATAATTTCAATTCGACAGCTTTGGATCTGTAATGAGGCGATACATTTTTGGATGACACATCCTCAATCATGACTACTTAACTAAGGCGATCAAACTGATCAGACAAGAGTCTTCATTTTTTAGAACAAAAATGTTTAAGTAGGGGGAGTGTCATGTACTTTTAGTACATTAGTGCTTTTCAACGCATTAGAATATCCATTGTAAGCTTTGTAGGCCCAAAGGAGCTATTAGCCTTAAGAACAAGGTGGTTCCCTCTTTAGGCCCTTCAAAGTAACTAATAAGGATAATAGGCCAATAAGGGCCCAATGTAGTTTGAATAATACTTAACAAGGGCTAACTATCCCTCAAGATAGTTAAGCTAAGTTAAGTAAGAGCATTGTCTATAACTAGGCAAGAGACATCATTTTGTGGATCTTTTGGCTCATTTGCAAGTGAGAGCTTCTAGCTTCCTTGTGAATGTGAGCCATAGGGATCTCCATTGTCAGGTCTCATGTGCCCTATCTACATGAATCCATGCTCATTTACATTGCTTTGTACTCTTCTTTTCATTGCTAATGTGATTCCATTGAGATCTCATTGTTTCTAGCTTTCTATGGATATGCTATCTTGAATGCTTTGTACTTTTCTTGCTCTTAGCTTTACTTCCATTGTAATTGCTATTTGCTTAGATTTGGCACATGACATGAGCAGAGAGGGAAGGATCAAGTAGCCGCGCTACAACAACACATATACAAGTGCGACTTATGATCAACCTCCAACACCCTCAGCTGCATCACACAGCGATGCCAGTCGGTTTTCACTAAGGCTTCTTCAGCGTTTCAGCAATGACCACAACCATATTAACGACCTTCAAGTCCAATCTTCAAAATGACCAACACACATGAAAAAGATCCTTTGAGGACCTTCAATGCCTTTTCTGCAGATCACATACAGGTTCTGAGGCTGCTATTGTTCATAACATATGCAATATCCATCTGCGGCCCTCCCTGGGAAGTCATACATGCCATACCCATCCATTTGAGTCATCTCATTCATGATTCAACATACATACATCACTTATCTTTCTTTATATACTAAAATAATGAATAATTTATAGTAAACACGTTAGCTTTTGCAAGGTCCATGTCATTCAGCACTCACTCGGATCCGACAATAATTAAGATTTACGCTCTATACACCTATGCTTCCAACAAGTAACAACTATATATTGCACACAATTGAATCATGTATGGACAAATATCAAAATTCAAGAAATTTATTTGGATCTACATACGCTTATTGGTCAGATCATTCGCCAATATATTACCTGTGTGGTTAACAAAAACCCATAATGTTATTATATCACCTCCCTATAAACACTATTTTATCAAATACGAAACTAAACATGTAATTTATTATTTTTACCAAAACATGCATTTAGAAGTTCTCATTTCTTTTATAATACAAATTTAAAAATCTTTAATAAAGAACAGTTTCTCACATATTGCAAAGGCGGGGCCCTGTGGCTTGCCACAATGCACTTGTTTTCTAACTTTTTGATGTTAAGGCAAAGTTTCAGCCTTAATAAGGGATTATTGCCCTTGGAATTAAAGCTGAGAAGTTGTTCTTTCAAAAAGTTGTTCTTTGAGTACTTTCAGTCAAAACGATTTTGACTATGGTAGATGAAGTTGAATCATAGAACCCACGGTTCCCAGAACCGTGGGTTCTGGGAACCGTGGTACGGTTCACCTAATTAATTAATTAATTAATTTCCTACGTTTCCCCCCCAAAATCCCCTACAGCTCGTTTTAGACCCTCATTTATCATTTTTTGCAGGTGGAGGTTTCTGAGAGTGGGTGGAGGTTTTTGAGAGTGGGTGGAGGTTTCTGAGAGAGTGTTGTTCAGATTGGTGAGAGAGAAGAGGGCAGGGTAAAGAGAGACTGTAGCGGCCAATGTAGAGAGAGAAAATTAGGGTTTAGTTGTAGGGTTGTTTTTTTTGCTAAAAAATCAGGTTTTTTGACATTCCCTCATGCAAATAGGTCTATTTTTAGGGTTTAGGCATTTAAGATCATGGAGAGAGTTTGGGACAACCTAGAGAGAGACTGTGCCAGCTCATCTAGAGAGATAAGGACATGGTTTATGAGTTAGGATTTTTTTTGGAGCCAAAAATCAGGTTTTTTGCATTTGTCTTGTCTTGCACTTCTTCCGTACTTCACTTCCGTACTCCCTGTTTCCTTAACACACCATGCCTCCTAGAGTTATGCCTGAGCTCTGGAGTGAGGTGGACCAAGACCCCGAGTTCGTTAGGTCTGACGTCCGGTCTGGGACGTGTGGATGGTCCTGTAGGTTTTGTCATGCTCGTTTTGTCACCACCCTCACTAGGCTGAAAGGCCATCTCCTTGGTGCTGTCAAGGGCGATGGCCACCGCTTAGGCTCCCACCCTTGCCCACACATGTCTGCTCTGGACGTTGTAGGCTCATTGACATATATGGAGCTCGATTGACGCAGGCCGGTATGTCACTAGATCCTGATGTATATGCAGTGGTGTCATCCACCCCACGGGATCCACTAGCTCCTCGTCCACCACCACCACGTCCTCCCCCACCTCCTGTTCCTGCTCCTCCCCCTCAGCCTGATGCACATCCACCACTCATTCCTCAGCCCACCGCACCACATCCTACCACGCCACCACAGCCCACTGCACCACATCCCGCCCCTCCTCCTGCTACATCTATTCCAGTCGGTGCATTTCCACAGTGTCCTCCTGCAGTCACTCAGATGACTCGCCCAGTGCAGACATTCCATTTTCTTCGCTCTGAGTCGGCGCCAGATGGTCTCTCACAGGACACCCAGGACATACCATCCACTTTCCCTACACATCAGGATGATTTGGACTCCGATGATGAGGACGGTGATGGAGACAGCATGGTGAGGCTGGTTCTTCTGGAGCTTCTTCGCCGCCTTCTCTGCAGCCCAGCATGCCCCGCAGTCGCAGCATCCCCCTCAGCCATCTCAGGCCCAGATTCCGTCGCGCAGCTCCCAGTATAGTCAACAGTCCATGGGGGAGTCTTTCCAGCCCCATCTTGAGGCCAAGGCCCAGCAGGCTATGGCAAACATGATCTATGAGCTGAACCTACCATTTGCCATTGCTGACATGGAGCCCTTCAAGAGGGCAATAGTTGCAGTTGCTGCTGCAGGTCCACGCTTCCGGCGACCCGTGGCTGAGGCTATCCGTACCACTTACCTTACATCCAGGGTGGAGGATCTCACCACACAGATGATGCCTCTTAGGCAGGCCTGGGAGAGTTATGGGTGCTTGATCATGTCTGATGGCTGGAGTGACACCCGCCGTCGGCCAGTGATCAACATACTGGTATCCTGCTGCATGGGCACTATGTTCTATCAGGCCGTTGATTGGCAGTAGAGGTGGTGGGGTTATTAACTGACAGTTTATGTTCGATATCATCAATGAGGTTATCGAGGAGGTTGGCCCTGCCAACGTAGTGCAAGTTGTCACCGACAACGAAGTAATTGTGTGAACATGTCTCACTTGCTACAGCAGCAGTACCCTGCTATTGTATGGACCCCATGTGCTGCACATAGCATTGATCTTATACTAGGGGATATTGGCCGCTTGCCCTGGGTTTGCACGATAGCTGACATGGCACTTGTCGTGGTGACATTTATCACCCAGAAGAGGCGTGCCCTCGCCCTATTCCGCACCTTCAGTTCACTTGATTTGAAGAAACCAGCTCCCACACGTTTTGCATTCGACCTGGTTGTCATGCATAGGCTTATTAGAGTTAGACATCAGCTCAGCCACATGGCCACTAGTGCTGCATTTAGGGAGTTGCCTTTCTCTAGTAGGCCTGATGGTTTGAGATTTTTGAGGATTGTGTTTGACGATGATTTTTGGCATCAGGCTAAGAGCATTACATCTGTGATGAGTTCGTTCTACCATGTTCTGGGGTTAGTTGATAGCGAGGGCAGCACTATGGGCCTTATCTACGAGTTCATGGACAAGATTGGACAGCTGCTGAAGCAGCATTTTTTCTCTGAGGACAGGTATGGAATTTGATGGTCATTTCAGTCATTTGTTGTTTTGGAATTTGTCTATTGTAATTGAAATAGGTTTGCTATCATCTTCGCATCTTCGGATTTATTCATTGACATGTCATTAACTATGTGGACCAGGATGGTGGTGTTGCGGGACATCTGGGAACGCAGGTGGAATTGGTTCCATAGGCCGATTCACTCTGTTGCCCACCTATTGCATCCCATGTGGCTATCTGAGCGGCAGGCAGCAGACATGGAGCTAGGCTTGGATTGGTTGAGATATTTGGATGGAGTTGCCAGACACTTCACTGGCATAGATGTTGTTGAGATACAGTACATTGCCTTCAAGAGGCAGGTAGGTGTGTTTGGCCACCACGCGGCGCTGAATCCCAGCAGACGGGAGAGAGTGGTGACTTGGTGGAACCTCTATGGTTCTGCATGCCCAACTCTACAAAAGATGACCTTGCGAGTGCTATCACAGGTATTCCTTTACCCACCAAATTCTATGAGATTAAAAATGGGTGTTAAATGGATGGAATTAACTAATGCGCTTTTTTGAATTTTATGACTGTCAATAGGATTGTTCCTCCAGTGTATGCGAGCGCAACTGGAGCACATTTTCTTTGATCCACATGAAGAGGCGTAATCGCCCTTCTATTGCACAAATGACACGGCTGGTTTTTTGCAACACCAATGCAAGGTTGAGTGACAGACTTGCATCTATTGTGGACCCTCTAGAGGTGTTGCCCTCAGAGTGTTTACTAGGCGATAATGATCCAGCTGATTCCACCACGCCCATGCCGAGGGCTGATGTTGCGGCTGACATTGCAGCAGAGACAGAGAGAGAGTTGTTGCGGGTTAGACGGTTATTGATGGACGGAGTGGGTCATGATCATGATGCAAGTGCTGGCCAGGGGACAGGTATGGGCATGGGTGCTGATGAGGAGGATGAGGATGATGATGATGATGATTTGGGTATACCTGCTCCAGGATTGGAGACCATGGCTGAGGCAGAGCTTGATGTAGAGCTTGAGGCAGAGTTTGAGGCAGAGTATGAGGCAGACATAGGCTATGGCCTGGAGCATGATCGATTACAGAGGATGATGGCAGGGATGTATGAGCCACCTCCACCAGAGTAGGATGTGTACCAACCTGATCCACTACCAGAGGATATACAGCATGAGAGAGAGACAGTGGATGCAGCACATGTTGGGGATGCTGACCATATGGCACATGACGCTTTTGCAGGGGATACAGCAGAGGGTGGAGATGCATGTGCCACAGTGGGAGGGATTGATGGTGTGCAGGATTCACAGGCCCCTGCAGATGTTCATGTAGATGATGATGCAGATCGGACCCGCCGTGTTCGCTAGAGGACCATGTCAGACCTCCTTCGGTATGGAGATGACGAGGATGCCATTGATGATATAGGGTGGCTCTCACCACATGCACGTACTCAGCCACATCCAGCACCATCAGCTGCTGGTTCACATACAGCTGCCACTCGTACGGCTCTTACTCATGCAGCGCCGACACATACATCCAGTTATACAGTTGCCCCCCACATTCCACCACCTGCACGTCGCCTCCCAGGGCCACCTCGTCATGTTACACCGGCTTTTTCGATTGGTGTACAGCCTCGGCCTCATCTTACAACAGCTGCACCACGGCCTACTCCTGCCATGCCAGAGGCTTCCACTCATAGACCCCTTCTCCCAACAGGTTACTATCCACGAGGAGCTGTCCTTCACCAGCTTGCAGTACAGCCGTATTCATACATGCCGCCTACATTCAGGGTGCCTGCATCTTGTGCCACACCCATTCCTGCATCAGCGGCACCTCCTACTGCATCTGCTTCCACAGCACCAGCTCGTAGGCGTCCAGGAAGGCCTCCAGGATCTGGCAGGGGGTCTTTTCAGAGAGGCAGAGGTCCTAGTCAGACAGTGGCACGTAGACAGAGAGGGAGGCCGCGTGGCTCTGGCAGAGGTGCATCTCGCATCACTTTGTCAGGGACACAGACTGAGGGGAGAGGTTTTACATGACTTCAGTCAGGGTGCGACAGAGGAGGATGAGTTGGATGATTTTGATGATTCGGATGCCACACAGCCATTTTGAGGACATGTCATGTACATTGTCATCTAGTTCATTGTTGTTCCATTCACACTGTTTTATTTTGAGGTCAGACCCCAGCCGTATGTGGCGGGCTCTATATGACGAGATTATATACAGAGCTCACTTGTTTTTGTAGATGGATGGCTAGTTGATGTGCATTGTGTACTTATGAAATGGTTTACAGTCCTCCCCCTCTCTCTGTGTCCCTCTCTCTCTTATCAATCCCAATAATTTTTTCAACTTTTTTGGCCTTTTTGGCCATTAATTAGTTTAGAAAAAAAATGCCAAATTTTTTTCAGAAAAAAGCAGATTTGTAGGGGGACAAATCTGTTTTTTCTGAAAAAAAATTTGGCAATTTTTTAAGATTTTTTTGGGCTGTTTTTGGGGGGGAGACCAAAAAAAAAATTAAATAATTAATTAATTAATTCTGCCACGGTTCACACGGTTCTGCTCTAAAAAAAATTATCAACCGTACGGTTCAATGTACGGTTCTGAGAACCCTACTGTACCGTTAACGGTTCATTGATTCTATGAGTTGAATGCTGGATTTTATCCCTTGGTATGCAAAAATCAACTGGATTTTATCCCTTGGTATGCTTTTTGCATAGTTTGAAGGCAGTTTCACTTTCAATTTGTCAACAAGTGTTGACAGTTTTGTATTTGTCATTGAAACGGTGCTTTCAAAGGGGATCCAAGGTGGTTTTCTATTTCTTTTTTTAAACAAGCTGTTTTTTTTTTGGCATAAAACGGATGCTTGAATGGCTAAATGTTACTTTTATTCTTCAGAGTCCAAAACTGTTCTTTAGTAGTACTACCTGTGTGAAAACTTATATGTTTGTGAAATAGAATCTGAGTCACAGAACCCACGGGAATCTGGGTCCTGGGAACCGTGGAAGGAACCGTGGTACGGTTCATGTAAAAAAATACTTGATTAATTAATTAATAAATTTTCCTAAATTCCCCCCCAAAACCCCTCAAAGCTAGTTTTTGTCTCTCTCTCTCTCTCACTCCCTCTCTTTAATTAATTAATAAATTTTCCTAAATTCCCCCCCAAAACCCCTCAAAGCTAGTTTTTGTCTCTCTCTCTCTCTCACTCCCTCTCTCTTATCAATTTGGGAGATTAAATCATTTGAAGTAAATAATCTAAGTAGGGAGAATCTGCTTTTTCTGATATAAATTGGCATTTTTTTAGCATTTTTTTGGGCTATTTTTGGGGGCTGGGACAAAAAACAAATTAATTAACTATTCAGTGCGGTTCACCACCGTTCTGGGCAAAAATTTCAAAGAGCCGTACAGTTCACTGTACGGTTCTCAGAACCGTGGTGAACCGTTAACGGTTCATTGATTCTATGATCTGAGTAACGGTTGATTATTGGGATAAATCTTTCAAGGCACAACTTTCTGGATTATAAGCTGAAAACTAAATCTAAAATATTGATTATCAAAGGAGACTAAACTATCAAAACAAGCTTTTTCTGAAATTTCAGATTGTGACTTTGAGAGTGTATCGAAAACCTATAATAAAGTAGTTAGCATAGCTATGTGAAGCCAAATAAAAGTAAGCATGGCAGTAGACAGGGGTTGGAGGCTGCCAGCCTGGTACTGCCGTCTTGGTGCTTCTTATATTTTCTTCTGATGCTTTTTTCCTCAAACCCTGCAACCAATCTGAAAACATCATAACAAAAGCTTCAGTGCCTGACCTTCTATGGATCATAGGTAGATCAGGAGGTGCGTTGTTGAGTGCAGATGCCCATCCCTCCTCCTAGCCTGCCGTAACGTTCGCTCTCTCTCTCTCTCTCTCCAACACCTCACTTATGGCTATTTTATATCCCTAAATTTAAAAAAAACCCTAACCCTAAAACTTAAAAATCGCTCACCCTCTCGTGCTCTCCCACCTCTCTCTCTCCTCTCGGCTCTCTCAACATATGCCTCGCGCTCACTCACAGCTCTCTCCCCCCTCTCTCTCTCTCTCAAAAGCCTCACCATCTCTCTCTCTCTCTCAAGCGTCTGCCATCTCCCTCTCTATCTCGTTACCTGCTATAAGAACGACTATCCATCTTCTTCACGCATTCCTGTAAACCGCAAATCAAACTCCTTTTAATTCAAAGAAAGCGTTCCTGATCCGTATCTACGAGCAAAGAAGTCACGATCCAGCACTCAAAAAAAGGGAACGGGAAATCTAGCAGCAATCGCATCGTCTCGCTCTCTCAGATCACGCTCACTCAACAGCATATCAAGCTCTCTCTCCCCTCAGTTGCACTCTCTCTCTCTCTCTCTCTCTCTCTCAACTGACATTCTCTCTGCACTTTTTTCATGTCGCCCTAAAATTCCCACCATAAACCTGTTTCTTATTAACAAATTCTCTCTCTTAAAAAACTTCTTTTGATTCCAAGCATCTCTCCCAAGATTGGATATAGAAGTTTCCAAGAGCATGAATGCATGCAATTGACACCTAGCCAAAACCATAATTAGCAATATTTCACCCATGCAATTAACACCTAGTCAAAATCATAATTAGCAATACTTCACCTATGGTCAAGATAAGTCAATGGTCAAAACCATAATTAGCATTGCTTATGGTCAAGATAAGTCAAAACCCTAATTTTTGAACGGACGAATCAAAACGCAGGAATCACGTTTTGTCTATCACAACATACTCTCTCTCTCTCTCTCTCTCTCTCTCTCTCTCTCTCTCTCTCTCTCTCTCCATGGGGCTCTCTCGAAATTTCTTTTTCCAGAAGTTTCCAAAAGCAAGTTCTCTCTCTCTAAAATGAACGTGGCTGCCCTTCAACTCCACTTCGATTGCCTTTCACGTGCCCATCAAATACGTTTTAGGGCAAACGTGGCCCAATAAAAAAGCACCATTCATTTTTTGTCTACAACAGCCTACATTCTCTCTTTTGCTCCTGCGTTTAAAAGTTGTCAACTTTCTAAAAATTGTGGGGGGGGAGGGGAGTTGGGGGGATGGGTGAGGTTAAGTCTAGTCTAGTTTTTCGTTTTTTCTGCATGAACCTTTATTGGTTTATGAAAAAGCAGTCATGCAATGGTTAAAAGAGATATTTTGCATTGATTATTGTTTTTTTTGAGATGCTAGTGATAATTACAAGTTAGTTCGTGTATTAGGTACCATGCGCAAACTTGTTAAATAGGAAAAAAATAGTTTTTCCTACGAGTTATCGCCTGAACAAAGTTCCTGTAATTGGAGTTGCGTCTCCCACTTCTCTGAAATTTGACTGGCATCGTCCGAGATTGGAGACCTGATCGATCGTGATTAATTACTTTACACATTTAATAAAGTCGTTTTGAAACTTTGTTATGGTGAAAAAACCGTAATAATCAAATGCAACATCTATAAGATCAGATGCTATGTGCATATGTCTTTTGATGGCAATCTCCTCAGAGAGGTAGTTATCCTTGGTGGAGATTTCTTGTAATAGTAGTAAGCATTCGGCTACCGGTTATATCCCGTTCATGCTTATGTATGGTTTTGACACTTGATCACCCATTGGCGCAATAGAGACTCATACGATCAAGTTTCAGGAAAGTAGCAGATTTCTTGCACGATGTGCACAGTTGTGATGTAGTCTCCACCATTGTTTTCTGACCTCAATGCTTTGATTCTTTTACAAGTTTTGAGTTATGCAAGCTCCTTGCATTGTCTGAAGAGATTGAAAGCCTCCGACTTCTGCTTAATGAAATAAAAAGCTGTTCTTTTTAAAAAAAATCGCTGATAAAGGTAATAAAATACTTTGCACCAAGCAAATGATAAAGTTTGCATTGGGCCACATATATCTGAAAGAACAACATCCATAACATCTTCTGTTGCATGCTTATGACTTGATCTAAAAGGAATCCTAGTCTACTTTCTGATAATGCAGCTATGACAAACAAGGAGATTGATCTTCTTGTCTAGATAATCAAAATCAAGTACTAAGAATTGTCTAAACATGTTCAATATAGAGGTATGATTCAAGTGACCTAGTCTATAGTGCCAAAGTAATGCTTTATTTACTATAATAGAAGTATTCAAGCCTTGACTTTTGTCAGAATAACACTGAATTAGTCTATACAAATATTTTTTGTCTCTTTTCGAGTGCAAGAATCTTATTCATCATGTCGACAATTCCACATTGATTGGATTCAAATTCTACCCTATGACCTAGATCAGTAATTTTGCTTACCAATAACAGACTTGAAGACAGTTTAGGGACATACAAAACATTCGGTCAACATAGTGATTACTCTGACGAGAGTGAAATTTGAGTGTGTCATAATGATCGTCACCTAGTATTCATATGTAGGTGGCAAGCTCGATAACAATGTCATGATTTTGTCTTGATCATCAGTAGTTGATCTGACAGCTGCCATCTGCTACAAGAGATTTTTAAAATGGTTAGCATGATTTTGAAGCAAATCACCACTAGACATCTCGAGTGAGAAGTATTTCCTTCTAAGATGCAACTTAAAAGTCACGTCCCTCACACCATATAGTGAACTCAAGATGTCCCATACTTATTTCAAAATTTGAGCTTCAGATACATGGCCAATCTGAGTATTTGATTTGTTAAGAATGATCAGGGTGAAAGCTTTACCATTCTTAAGATTTCCATTTTGAGCTAGTTGTCTCGTTTTCAAGTTTCACTTCGATATATGTGACAACATCCCATAGCTCATTGACAATTAGCATAGTTTTCATCTCAAATTTCTACAAATGATAATTCTATTTGTCGATTGTAAAGCTAGCGTTGCCTTGTGAATCTTTTGGAATTTAGTCTGGTGATAATTGATGACCTAAGAAAGAAAAGGAATACCTAATAATATCATGACACTAATACTATGTAATGCTCTAATTTGAAATCAATAGAAATACTCTGATACCATAAACCAATGCTCTAATACCATGTTGAAAGAAAGAAAGTAGACTTGATAGAGAAAGAGTGCATTCGATAGATACTTTTATCGGGCTCTATGAAAAAATTCTTTTTCTAATGTATGACTACGCCTATTAAATTTGAACAAAACTATTGCTACAATTGCAATGTTTGATTCTACTTTATTCTAACTTTGAAATCATCAAAATCAGTGAGATTGATTTTGTAGACAAACATAATAGAGTGAATATTAAAATACAAAAGTATTCGATACGTCAAACAAATCTGTAAGAGAACTTAATTAGCTTACGATAGAACATAGAAGTATTCATTCATTCTGATACTAATATTGAGTGCAATAAAAATTGTATAATCACTTTAATAAGTAGCATGTACAGATCAGATGAATAGCGAGCACAAAACAATAGTGGATACAATTGCATACTTGAATCTAACCCTAAGTATCTGATTGACTTAGTATGATGCACTTTTGCAAGAAGCAGTACTCTATATCTTATCAATTGAGAGAGCTTAAGAGCAACTCTAAAAATGAGAAATGATCAGCTATTTATACTAGTTAGGAATGCTGAATAGGCTTAGCACCTACCAATGCGTTGCCCGTGATGCGCCCCCGTTGCCCGCAAAAATCTTGCATGCCCAAAATCACGAGCCCCTGCCCACCCTAGCACCACCACCACTTGGCACTCAACCTCTAGGCTGGGGCCAAACACCCCCAATCTCACACATGGGTGTAGGTGCCAAGGAGAAGGAATGTCTGAGCATGGCTCCCACTACAATTTAGCTAACACCACCACAACAATGACACATAGCAACATTTATAGTGACGTTTATGCAAATTTTAGCGACGGATATGACCTGTAATGTCCATATAAACGTCGTTATCTTCTTTTTTAAGTGTCGTCTGGTGACATTTATAGTGACGTATGAGTGACAAAAATGACAAAACTAGCGACGGTTTTGCGATGATTCAATGTCTTTCGACGACACAATGTACGTCACTGCGCATCTTTAAATACGTCGCCAGATGATTATTTAAAAAAAAAAAGTCGCCACGCGACATGCAATTGAAATTATTTGGGAGTGTCATGTCGCAACAATACAACAACAATTAAGTGTTGTTATAACGTTGAATCGTATTCGACGAGCATGAAATTCGAAAGACAGTTGATCGTCGCAAACACTCTCGGGTCCATTTTCTATGTAGAATATACAGTGTCATCGGGAGACACTTGTGCGTGTCGCCCGACAACGTTCACTGGGTTTAACAAATATAACTTCAACACCGTTTGTCCGACGCTAATGTAAGCATCACACAAACGCCGCTGAATGTTTTTTAGAGGTTTAGGGAACGTCGCACAACGATGTTTATTTTGGATTAAAAAAAAATTTGGAGCCCGCAGGTGCTCATTTGCACTCGCGAGGCCCCATTTTTTTTGTTGGAGAGTACATGATGCGTGACCTCCCTCTTTTTTGAGAGGATTCTATTGCTATTTTTAAGAGGTGAGCACTAGCATTGATCAATATTGCTCACGCTTTTTGTGCTACGTATTCTAAATGACAATGTGCATGCATATCTATTCTATTTACAAAAAAATATTTACAGTTTTATAGGTGTAGTTTTAGTTTTCATCTAAGAAGAAGGCATCGCCTCTACGAATGCCTGTAGCTTCCTCGTCATCATCGCCCCTGCCGTTGCTGCTAGTTCCCGCCGCTGCCATTGTCGTCCCCTCCTCCTCCTCTTGCGCAAGTTCTTGATCAATCTGCTCCTCTTGCGCTTCATCAATCTACACACGCAATCACGTGTATTTTGTGAAATTTGAATGCAATGCAAAATCCTATTTTAACTAAACATGATGTATATATGTATTTTGTGAAAGTTGAATGCAATGCAATCCTATTTGAACCAAAGAGTAGTTTCAACTAAAAGTCAGAAATTAGGGTTTACCTAATCTATTGGAAAGATGCCTCTACTTTCCAATTCCCTGCGCATATTCTCGAAATTACGATTGTAGTAGAGTTTATATTCTTCGCTTGGCACTCTTCCATAGATCGCATTCTTGTAGACACATCAAAGAAACTTGTTAGCAATTGAGCTATGAATAGAACTTAACAAAGAAACTTAGGGTTAGAAATCACTTACAAAATAATCTACAAAACGTTGTTTCCCCCCAGAGCCAAGATGACCGATACTATTCATGCTCAGTCTTACTCTTGCTGCTTCCTTATGCTTGTCATATTTATGGGGGGTTTGAATAAGATATGATCTTTCTCTTCTAGTTAGTGTAGATTTCTGATTCTTTGTATATTCTCGAGTCCTTGTAAATTTGATACTGTTAACTAGAAATCCAACCCACAGACCATTAAATAACGGCTACCTTCTGTGGGACTGTAAGTAGAGTTTCTCAGGCTTTCAATGCACTGATAGTCTGACATCCAATGGATTCAACGCCTTGACAGGCATCTTTTGTAACATTGTACAAGGATTATTCTGTAACGATGATCAATGGCTAAGCAGGTTTTTAGATTCAGTTAGTTAGCATTCTGGACTATCCTGCTATCAACGAACTCAGTTGAAGTCTGGTATTTGCGCCCAGTGTCATGCTCTTGTACTCCATTTTTATAATTATCAGAGTGCAAGTTTTTGTCTACATCCTAGTTCTATTGCGCATTATTGTATTGTTCGATCTATCTTGAATGCATTGTTGGTAACTGCCGCACTTCCGATCTATCACCACCAGCTCCACTTCCGCTGCGCCATGCATTTCCACCAAAATTCTACATGGTATTAGAACAGGTGGCTCAGTAATCTGCAATTTTCATTGCGGATTCAGTCTTGTTTCTACCAAGACTTCATCTCAGCAAGTGCACAGCCAACAATATAGCACTAATGTTGTTTCTACCAATGAATATAGCTACAATACCAGAATGGATTCTACTTCCAGTTCCTCTCTAATTGACAAACTCGATGGAGAACTACCATCTCTGGAAGCTCAAGATAAAAGTTGTCCTATTAGCCAAGGAACTATGGGACATAGTTGATGGTACAGAAATCAAGCCAGAGGTTGATGCAACTAGCATCACCAAATGGAGGCAATGAGATGACAAGTATTTTGTCCTAATCACTCTGAATATATATCAAAGACTCCCAAATCAGTCATATTAGATCTGCACAGACAGCCAAGGATGCTTGGGACATCCTAGCTACACTCTATGACATTAGAGATGTCACTTCTAAACTCCATCTGAGGAAGAAATTCTTCACTTTGAGGATGTTTGATGCAGACACTATTTCCAGGCATCTCAATACATTCAAAAACCTTATGGAGTAGATGACTACAACAAGATCAAACATTGAAAGCTCAGATGCAGTAATGACTCTTCTATCGAGTCTCCCTACTGCCTATGAAACATGGGTCATGGCTATTTTGATCCAGCAACAACTTACTCTATCAAGAGTCATCTCAATGTTGTTACAAGAGGAGATCAAAAGAAATGCAACCTCCTCAGACTCAGGATCAGATCCTCAGGCTCTATACACAACGAAAAATCAGAAATTCAAGTCAAAGAAATCCACAAAATCTGATTATTCAGGCAAAAGGAGCAACATGCAGTCTGGGTCAAATTTTGGCTCACGGCCAAATTTTAACTCAGGATCAAATTTTGGCTCAAGGTCGAGTTTGAATTTTCCTTCATCATCCCAGCCAATGCAGAAACTCTTCTGCAAGTATTGTAAGAGGACTGCTCATTTCATCAAGGACTACAGAACAGTACAACAATGAAAAGAGAAGCAGTTTCAACAACAAGCAAATGTTGTCTCAATCAGTCACTCGATCCAGCATGAAGAGGAAGATGAAACTGCCTTTATGACCAGGGGTCGGAAATTTTGAGGATATCGATTCTTGGAACCTGGACTCTGGAGCAACTCAGCACATGACCCATCATTGGGACTGGCTCCAAAACTACAAGCCCTTCACCCGTTCTGGAGTTGTGCAACTTGGAGACAACTCAACTTACTCCATTGAAGGTGAAGAAACAGTCAGGGTCGAATTTCAATGAGGTGTTGTTAAGTTGCTGTCCAATGTCCTTCATATTTCAAACCTTACCAAGAATCTGCTTGTATTGCTACTCAGTAATACTCATGACCTGTCTCTCCAACAACAAGTTTATTGCAGGAAGAAGTAAGAAGGAAAAGCTTATCCCCATCGAATACGAAGTCAGTCACTCTCTATTCGAATAAGCAACAGCTCCCGAAGAAGAAATCGTTGGAGGACAAGAAGACAAAGGCTGAGCAAACTGATTCAAACCAGCAATCACAACATCACAATTGATAGCATCAACAACCTAAGACCAGACTCTTTTGCAAGTACTGCAAGAGAACCAACCATGACATTAAGGATTGTCGAGTTCTCAAGCATAACGAAGCCAAGAAGAAAATGCAGAATGGAGGATCTGATTCTGCCATAACCTCTCAAGAAGAACCAACCCTGTTAATGATACAAGAATTACCCATTAGAGATGCAATGGATTGGTATCTCGACTATGGTGTTTCTCAGCACATGACAACATGTAAGTCCTTATTCGAAGACCTCACACCAGCAGATTCAAAGTATGTCTATTTCGGTGACTCAAGTGCACTAGAAATTGGTGGCAAAGGATCTATACATCTCTATCTGCCTAATGGTAAGCTGACCTTGCTCAAGAATGTACTATATGTATCCAGACTGACCTGAAAATTTATTGTCAGTCAGCAAGTTTACTGATCAGGGCTGCAAGGCCTCATTCGATTCGAAGCAGTGTACCATTCTGGACAAGCACGATAAAGACATCTTCTCTGCAAACAAAGAAGGTTATTTGTACGTTCTGGGTCACGAATATGCCTTTCCAATGTCCAATTATGGCATCAAAGACTAGGACATCTAAACATGAGATCAATCTTGTATATGCATCATAATTCTATGGTCAAGGACTTAAACCTTAATGCTGACTCCACCGACATACGACATGTCTGTGAGATGTGCTTACTAGGCAAATAGCCTAGATCAATATTTCCAAAGGGACAAGCCATTAGAGCTAAGTCCATTCTAGAATTAATACATAGTGATCTGTGCGGCTCTATGAATGTTCTCTCTCTCTGGGTTTTGTATTATATTTTATCTCTTTTATTGAAAATTATTCTAGATTTACCAGCATCATGTTCATTAAGAACAAGTATGAGGCTTTTAACTGTTTCAAAGACTTCAAACAGTTCGCTGAGACACAGACTAGTCAATGACTCAAAACCCTTTGTATTGATAGTGGTGGAGAGTTTCTGTCAAATGAAATATTTGACTATTAGGCATCATTCGGCATTCATCATTAGTTCACCACCAGCTACATGCCACAGCGGAATGGAGTAGCCAAAAGAAAGAACCGAACATTGCTAAATGCAACTCGATCGATGATGTCAAATGCTCAGCTCACCAAAGATTTTTGGGCTGAAGCTATTTCAATAGGTTGCTATCTAGAGAACTATTTGAGTACCAAAGCAGTTGACTCAAAGACTCCCTTCGAAGCTTTCTATGGCTACAAATCGAGTCTACGACACCTCCAAGTGTTTGGCTGTCCCTCTGATCTGAAAAAGAAGCTCGACCCTGTTAGCTGCAGGAGTATCTTCATTGGATACTCAACGTCAAACAAGGCATACAGAATATTTGATGTTGAGACAAGCCGAATCTCAATTAGTCGAGATGTTTTCTTTCTCGAAGATAAATTTTTCAACTTCAAGCAGAAGCAGCCAATGCAAGAGTTCGTCCCAACAACTCCCATTACCATCGATAGGCCTCGACCTACGATTGTTCCGATGGACATTGAAGATATCTCTGTCACACAACAAGGAGAATCATCATCTCAACAACCAACTGTTGTTCAGAAATTTGTACGACATCGATAAGAACCTGATCGTTTTGTCTGACATTCATCAACAATGATGAACCCACTTCAGTAACGAAAGCCTTGTCAAGCTCGAATGCAGACAACTGGCATTCCGCCATGCATGCTGAGTACAACTCATTGAAGAACAAGACTTGGCGTCTTGTCGAAGCTCCTGTAGATGCAAAGAACATTGACACCAAGTGGACCTTCAAGTTGAAGCTCAATCTAGACGGTTCTACAACTAGATGGAAGGCTCGTCTAGTCATCAAAGAATACAAACAAAGCTATGGAATTGACTACTCTGAGACATACATTCCGGTGGTAAAACTTTAGTCAATTCGATCTTTATTCGCCTTCGCAGCTACCAAAGATCTGGAAGTCCACTAGATGGATGTGCAGACAACCTTTCTGAATGGATACATACAAGAAGGTATTTACATCTATCAACCTGAAGGTTACGTCCTTCAAGGCCAAGAACACAAAGTATGTAAGCTACAGAAAGCTCTCTATGGGATAAAGCAAGCTCCAAGGGCCTAGTTTGATAAAATCAATCAATTCTTGTTGCATCATGACTTCATCCCAAACTCTGCTGATTCTAATATTTATCTCAAACACAGAGGCTCAATATGTCATAATAGCTCCATATGTTGATGACTCACTGATCATCAGCAATTCGAATCAGCTACTTCATGAGACGAAGAATCTTCTATCGAAGGAATTCAAAATAACTGATTCAGGCCATGTGCACTACCTTCTAGGGATCGAGATAAACAGACACAGGGCAAGGAGGAGCATGAGCAAGGAATTCTGGTAGGTTTTTTTTGTCATACTACAGAAATCTACATGCCAGACACGAACATTGCGAAGACAGTGAGGGATGTCAAGTTCGACGAGAGCAGGACAATGGCCAATGAAGATCCTGTTAGCTATGAAGTTCTGGAAAGACAGTACTATGACCTACCGCCAATATCAAAGGGAGCAGAGGACGAACACAAAAATGAAGATTTTGGAGTTGTCTCCCATTCGAGTGACGAATCAGACAAAGAAAGATTCGAGAGGCAACCTGCCGCCGCAGTTCCTGTAAACCAAGATGGTTCCGGACCGAGCAGAGCAGACAAGGGCAAAGGCATAGCTGTTCCGGGAGGATCTCCTAGAAGGTCGACAAGACCACGAAGAGCGCCAGCAAGATTTGTGCCAGGCAGCCCAACTTCCACATCAGAAGAATTCTGTGGGTTCAGTGGCAAACTACAAATATTTGAGGAGGCGATTGAAGGTCCAGAAAAGGACAAATGGATCCAAGCCATGGACGAAGAGATGGAGTCCATGAGGAAGAACCAGGTATGGACGTTGGAGCCATTACCTGTGCAAGACTGTCAAATGCAAATGGGTTTTCAAACTCAAATATGGACCAGACGGGAGTGTGACGAAATACAAGGCAAGATTGGTAGCGAAGGGTTTCTCTCGGAGACACGGTATTGACTACTTTGAAACCTTCTCTCCTGTCGTCAAACATTCATCCCTGTTGTTTGCATATGCAGCAGCTTATGAACTCAGGATCCACATTGTGGATGAGAAGACAGCCTTCTTACATGGCGAATTACACGAAGAGTTCTACATGGATCAACCCCCAGAATTTGTCTCGAATTCACTTCCTGACTGTGTATGCAGAATGCATAGAAGCATCTACGGTCTGAAGCAATCAGCCCGACAATGGTACAAGAAGAAGGATCAGGCCCTGAAATCACTGGAATTCAAGCCTCTGTTGGCTGACTCCAATGTGTATGTCAGAGTTACAGATGGGCATCTATCATCATAGTGGCTATTTATGTGGACGACACTCTGATACTTTGCAGGAGTGAGCAGCTAATTGCTGAAGTAAAGACAAACATCTCGAAACATTTCGAGATAGTGGATCTGGGAGAAGACATGTGTTACCTAGGCTTACAAATTGAAAGGGACTATGAGGGAGACAAGTTATACCTTCACCAGTCCAAATACACCCAGAAGATCCTAGAGGACTTTGGGATGCTGAACTGCAAAGGAGCGAACACTCCAATGCTTGCAGGGACGGTGCTAACAAATGACGACTATCCAAAGACTGAGAAAGAAAGGGAACAGATGCAGCTCACACCCTAGAGGAGGCTGATAGGTTCACTGATGTACCTTGCAGACAACACACATCCTGATATTGCTTATGCAGTATTCAGGATGAGCCAGTTCTGCACGAATCTAGGCTCGACACATTGGAAGATTGCAGAACAAATTTTGCAATATCTTCAATTAATGAGGGATTATGGCTTGTTTTATTGTCGTGGTGCAAGTCTCAGGATACTTTCCTACAGCGATGCTACTGGGCATCTCTCAGGGATAACTATAAAAGCATCTCAGAAGGATGCAGCATCGCATCAGGAGCAGCAGTTCTCTGGGTCAGCAAGAAGCAGACCATTGTAGCCCAGTCGTCCTGCGAAGCAGAGTACGTAGCAGCAGTGAAGATGGCCAATGAAATAATTTGGCTAAGGCAGTTCCTGGACGAATTAGGTGAAACAAGGAATGAGCCATTGGTCTTGCAGATGGACAACACCTCTGTGATACACCTGACAAAAGATCATGTGTTTCACTAAAAAACGAAGCACATTGCGATCAAGTATCACTTGATCAGGGATCTGATTGAAAGGAAGATGATGTAGACCACCTTCATAAGAACAAAGGATATGGTTGCTGGCATCTTCACTAAAACTCTGGACAAAGGGCTCTTTGAGAGGCAAAGGAGCAGTCTCGGGATCATAAAGCTACCATGCTTTGAGAGGGAGCTGAAGAAACAAAGTGTTTCTGATTACAAAGCCTTGCTAGCCTTCAGTCCTTCACTTGATGAAGATGTTCGCGAACACGAAAGTCAACAGAGACGAAGACGAACGGTTCACGAACATGAAGGATCCACGAACGAGATTCCTTTGCGGTCCAGCAAGAGAGAAAGGCAGACGAGGTAAGCGAAACTAACGGTGGAAACGAAACATGTTCTGTCCTCACGCTCCAAGGAGTACCACCAGAGATCACGCAAGTACCCAGAAGTACAAAGATCTGACCTAATGGCATGACATCAGCAGATACTTCCTAGGTCGTGGCTAATCTGCCACTCTTGTAATTCCCTAATTAGTTGTAGATGTATAATCACTCTAATCTTAGGGACCGTACGTACTGGATAATACTTGACATATATCATAACAGGATACACAGAGTGTAACTAAGAGAAGAGACACTGAAGAAGTCTGATGCTAGTAAGCAATCAAGATGAACACAGACAGAAGCTTTGCGTGCGTGTGAGAAGAAATTATGTCTAGGATCAGAAGATCATATTGTCCGCTAGTGAAGCGAGACTACTACTTGTGAGAAAGTCGTGCTTCTCTCAAGCCAATGCACTGCGTGGATTCGCATGCAGTGCCCTGAAGAAATCAGAGAAAATCAATATAGATTATTTTTCTGGTTGTGTCTGATCTTGGATGTCAAATGCTTATGCTGTTTATTTTTCATATGTCTGAGTTTTCTTGTTCCCTTTGAATTCCGCACCTTGATTGAGATGAAGTTGAATGCTGTATTAATTTTATGAATGTAGATCAGTAGTAACTGACTACTCTCTGGAGGATTGTAGGAGTGTTTTAGCTGGCAGTGCTCAGCCAACGCATCTGAACTCCATCCGAATCTTAAAAGAGAGTCGCGAATGTTTCGTGAATTTTCTTCTCACGATTCTCATCAGTCGTATCGGAGCAACGCACGACTCCCAACAGAGGAGGAGTGTGAAAAATGCAAAAATAAGCTTGGTAGAGGCCAAAAATCTTGTATATAGGACAAACACACATGTGTGGAACCTGTTCCCACGTGTGAAACTAGTGTACTTGTCATGTACCATAATCATATATGTTGTACATATGATTTGATTCAAGTTCTAGTGGCTAAAATGGCCAAAAACTAGTTTTTTAGGTATATGACACATGGCATCAATCTATTGATTGCATGAGCCAAATACTTTTGATAGGTGTCATATCCCATGTGTAGAGGACAGCTCACACGTGTGGAAATAGTTGAAGTAGACGAGTTTTTGCTTCTAGAAGATTTCTATGAAGATCTCTATATAGTAGAAAATTGGACCAAAAATGCCCAAAATAGAAAGTTTGATCCAAGTGTCAAAATTGCATGATGATGACAAGGCATCCTCACACGTGTGAGATCTGATGCATGATCAGTACCTCGAGCTCCAAGAAGTGTATATATTGAGGCATATTTGGCCACAATCAACATGAAACATCAATCTTGGTTTTGGAAGCGATTTTGTGTAATTCTCTCTATTTGTCTACAATTGTTTTGATTGTTTTGAGGTTCTATCATAGTGTACTTTATTTTCAGGTTGGAGTCCGTACTCTGACAGGGTTTCACACGTGTGAAACCAGCAAGTATATTTACCTTCATTAAATGATTGTTCTTGTTAAGATTTTATGTCTAGAATTGACCTAGATTGATCTTAATCTTTTGTAGATTGATAGATCAAGTAAATCTAACATCCAATCCCTCTTGAGGATCAGATTGGGATCCACTCTTGGTCCATTTTGTACTTTTTCCACACCAAATACCTTGAAAATTGGTGCAAATCAAAGCTAAAACAAAGCTCTACAAACCTATTAAATCAAATTAGAAATGAAAAACAAAATTGAATGTCAAAAATTGGTCTGAGCAAACCTGAAAATCTCAAACTTAAAAACTAGCAAAAAGAAAGCTACAAATGCAATAAACTTATCAAATCTAATGAAATTCTCATAGAATCATCATGATTTTAGGATCTATGCTCTGATACCAAGAAATGTCATGTGCCAAATTTAAGCTAATAGCAATTACAAGAGAAGTAAAACTAAGAGCAAGAAAAGTACAAAGCATTCAAGATAGCATATCCATAGAAAGCTAGGAACACAAAGATCTCCATAGAATCACAATAGAAATAAAAAGAAGAGTACAAAGCAATGTAAATGAGCATGGATTCATGTAGATAAGGCACATGAGACCTAGCGATGTCCCTATGGCTCACATTCACAAGGAAGCTAGAAGCTCTCACTTGCAAATGAGCCAAAAGATTCAAAACTTGATGTCTCTTGCCTAGTTATAGACAATGCTCTTACTTAATGTAACTTAACTATCTTGAGAGATAGTTAGCCCTTGTTAGGTATTATTTAAACTAGATTGGGCCCTTGTTGTCCTATTATCCTTATTAATTACTGTAGGACCTAAAGAGGGAACCGCCTTGTTCTTAAGGCTAATAGTTCTTTTTGGGCCCACAAAGCTTACAATGGATATTCTAATGCGTTGAAAAGCAATGATGTACTAAAAGTACATGACAGTTTGTATCAGATTTCTTCATCAACACTCTTTATGTAGATGACACTCTACTATTCAGTAACAATCTGAAACTGATGAAGGATTTGAAATGCATGTTAGCACTAGAGTACAAAAGAGTAATATGGTTTCAGCCCACTACAATCTTAGAATCCTGAAATCGATCCAGCAAGACAAATCTCAGAAAAGTAGATTACTGAAACAAAGGTTCTTTCAAAGGAGCACCATCTCAGATTCAACGACATGTTGAATCTGAAAATCAAAAGTTTTCATGATCCACATTAAGGGGGAGTGTTGGAATTCGATGCTCAACCTCAAATCCATTCATTAATGAGCATCCTAAGAAACCAGAAATAGACGGCTCGATTATCTGAACACAGGATCGAAAAATTCAACATCAAATTTTTTAAAATTTTTCGATACTGGATCGACTCAAAAGATTATATATTTTTCGAGTCAGTGTGTATTTTTGAGTTATTATTTTTTGAGTCATGTATATTTTTTGATACTTGTAAATTTTGATACTGTTGGTCTAAAATCCAACCCAATGACTTCGCGTTGACAGTTCGTCCACTTTGTACATGCATTAACTGTAATGAGACGGTTGTAATAATTGCAACATAAGGGAGTTCTAGATATTTTGTAGGATATCAATCCTAGAATCTTCATTAAAAAACTTCTTCTGATTATTCGAGTTTCTGTAACCAGAGTTATCACTCTCAACGACTGCACACTGCAGTTATCACTTGAAGAATTGTACTCACTATTTGATATTAATGAGAGTGCAAATTTTGAGTCCCACTACCGTATCGTTTCATTGTGCATTTGTCTGAATCATTCAATTTGAATGTTCTGTTGTTTGTTGTGCTTCTGATCCTACACCAAGCTCGCTCATCAGATTTCGCTCATTCCTACTGATTTTTGACAATTATGATGTTGTAGGAGGAGACACGAAGAAATAGAGCATCCTCATTCGTCATCAATGACTCCCAAGCCCTGTTTTCAAAGAAGAATAAGAAGAAGAAGGCTGCCAAGCAAAGCGATGGCAATTAAAAATAGTCCTAGAAATAAAACGCAACCCAAAATCCACAACCTGCTCAGAACAAGAAGAAATTGTTTTACAAGTACTGCAAACGGACCAAGCAAGAGATCCAGGACTGTTGTATCCTAAAGTTTAACAACAACAACAAGAAGCAACATGATCAACAGGTCAATCTAGCCAACACAAAGCAAAACGTCAAAGATGACGATGAGCAGGAAGCCTTCATGGTGAAACATCACCATGTTCATTAATCCGTTTCATGGTTTCTCGATTTTGGAATGACGGAACACATGACAAGCCATCAAAAATGGTTTACAAACTATTCAGCCTACAGATTGTCAATATTAGGCTACACCGTAAGTTGTTCCATCTACTGCTTGTGTAACTTTGTCATTTGTTCCATCAGCAGATCTGTTGATATACTGAAACCGTTGGATGATGATGCTACCGAGGGAGTCGGATTAGGGGTAGTTGGATATGTTTCATCGTCTGAACCTTCATCTTCTTCCCTGATGGCGTCTTCCATTGCTTTATGCAATGTAGCGTACTGCTCCCGTCTTTTCAGCTCTCTTCTGATACTTCGTGGTAACCTTGCAAGGAACCACATAATGACCGCATGATCGGGAGTTAGGGTTGCGTTGCACTAAGATCTCAAGTGTTTGATCTGTTCTATGTAGTCCCAGATCCTTTCTCTTTTTCCCATTTTCACTTTGCTCAGCAGGAGAAATGGATCTTCCAAGAACTTTCTTGGTTTAAAGCGCGTGATGAGCGCCGCTTTAACCCACTCCCAAGTGGACTTTTCTTCATTTGAGAGATTAAAAAATCAGTCTTGGGTTGCCGTAATCAGTGACATTGGAAACAACATCAACTTTTTCGCCGGTGTCTGCTCGCCATAAATATCGCACGCTTGCTCATAGATCTGGAGGAATCTGATCGGATCTGACGATCCGTCATATTTTGGCATCTCTAGTCGAGGTGCTCTCTGAACTGCTTGCAGGGGAGCGACAGGAACAGGTGGGTCCATTGGATTCATTTCTGTTGGTTCTGCTTCTGTCTCGGTTTGCACAAGAACTACTCTGGGTAGGTTAGGAGTTTGATTCACAATCCTTCTCAGTATTGATCGTTCGGATCTCAGATTCATTCAATGGAGATGTGCAGGGTAGCTGGATCTTGATGGATCTGTGGAATTTAATCTAGATCTTTAGGAATCTGATCAGTCTGGGTGGCTGAAAGTGTTATTTTAGGCCTCTTACGGTGGTTTTTCCTTGATAAATTTTTGATCCTTGTTCTAATTGGCTTGAGATTTTCACAGTAGCTGGATCTGGTGTAGATCTAACTATTGATCTGGTCTGTAGAGGCTACTCGTGCAAGGGTTGGATGTGCGAAGGTTCTTCCCCTATTTTACAGTCAAAAACCTTGATTTCTTCAAATCTATTGGGAATTACATAGGCTTGTCAGGGGCTGGATTTGGGGTGGATCTGGCTCTGTTCCAAGGGTGGAAGGTTCTTTCTTATAGATCAAGAAGTTAAAGCGCTTTTTTGATCACAGATCACTCATCTATGGTAACTAACGTTCACAGGCTTCATCACTGATGGAAAAAGGTATTTTGAAGACATTGGAATGGTCTGCAAAGGTTACTTCTAATGTGCAATATGTTACTAGCTTAGCCAACAACCTATTGTAAGTTGGGACAATGGCGAATCAATAATTAAAAGTCAAGTTTGATAGAAATAAGTGATTTGTCAAGGATATCAAGAATCACTATAAGGTGATTGCTACAAGAGTAAGAGTTAATGGGAACAGGGTATAAATTGAATGCAAAGTCATTTGATCAAGCCATGATAAGCATGGTTGATACTCAAAGTGACCTTTGGCATCAAATATTTGGCCACAACATTGCTCAAGCCTACAGGTTCTAAAGAGGAACAACTTGGTGATTGGTTTGCCTGATATTTCATTTGAAGGAAAAAAGTTGTGAATGATGTATAGGGAGAGAAGAGCCAATGAGATCCTAGATCTTGTGGATAGTAATCTATGTGGGCCTATGCAGATGAAATCTCTCACCTTTTTGATGATTATAGTAGATGTATGTGGATTTACTTCATAAGCAAGAAATCTGATGCATTTGCAAAGTTTAGGTAATTTAAGGCTTTGGTGGAAAAGAAAACATGATGCTACATTAAGAGGTTGAAATCTAATGGAGGTGATGAATATTTTTTTAACAAAATTCATTGGGTTTTGTAGGGAGCAAAGAATCAAGAGGCAAACTATAGCTCCTTATTCACCACATCAAAACAAAGTTGTGGAACGCAAGAACAAGTCAATCATGGAGATGGCTAAGGAAATGCTCAAGAGCAAAGGTCTACCAAATACCTTTTGGGCAAAAGCTTGCAGCACAACAACTCATATCTTGAACAAGTGTCCTACGAAGTGAAACACATTATCACTTTGTTCGAGAGAAAGTACTTGATGGTGTCATTGATCTTGTATTTTGTAAATATAAAGATCAAGTGATAGATGTATTTACAAAACCATTAGGTAGAATTATTTGAAAAGTTTTGTACTCAATTAGGCATAGAAGGATGCAACTTTATAATTGAGGGAGAGTGGTAGAAGTTCAATACTAAACTTCACTCTTCATTTTGCTTTTCTTGTAAGACAGTCTGTAAATATTAGTTGTAAGTTAGCTATACCGTAACATAGACGGTAAGTCAACACCTATATTAGGGTTCTTTTTGGAATCACCTCTTTCTTGCCTCAAAAAGTTTGTTAATCATAATTAGTTTAGTGCTAATCAATCCTACATGGCACATGTAAAGCTCTAAGTGGGACATAGCACCTGCAGGCCTCATTTAATGCTTAAGTACATTTCAAATTTGAAAATTGCCTATGCTTTTCATCCATCCACTTTTGTCTCCCTTCACATTCAAACTAAGACTACATGTCATTAGCCTTTCACATACCAAATAATTTAGCTTTTCAGATGAAAATCATGTCCTAACTTAATTGAGACTTCTGAATTGGTCCAAGGAACCCAAATTTTCATTCTTTACATGAAATTGCTAATTTAAGCCATTTGACTTTCTTCAAAGGCCAATTTTTGTAGAGCTTCCCCACACTCAAAATTTAACTCTCTAGCTCTCAAATTGAACTCTCCACCATGTCAAGTGAAAAATGTTCTATATCCACTAAAGAGGGATTGTTGTTAAATTTCACACATGTGGGAATGCCCTAAAGTGTGTGGTTGATCTCCTAAGAAAGCTTGTGCACTTGCCAATGGATTCTAGATTGATTTCCAAGATCTAGATCAAAAAGCAAGGCATAGAGGCAAAAGATGGATGCAAACTGATAACCAAAGTTCAAAAGCATGAAAGGAAAAGCTTCTTGAAAATACAAGGGAAAATTAAGCTCCTCTCCTCGGGTAGAGAGAGAATAGAGCTATTTGAAACTCGTGTAGAGAGAGAAACTCAAACAAGCAACTCTCACCAACAATTTGACTCAAAATCTCAACATCATTAATGATCATAAGGAGAAGTACATATAAAGTGTGTGGAGATCTCTCCTTGCATGCTATTGGACCCCTAATCATAGCCTCTTGCATTCTATTGGACCCCTAGTCATAGCTTCTTCAATTCTATTGGACCTCTAAAGTGGATCTCTTAATTCCTATTCGACCCCTTGACCAAGGCTGACTCTTTGACTTCATCATTCTTCAAATTACATTGTCACAAGTGTCAAGACCCTATTCATATGCCTACCAAGCTCGAGATTACATCATGATTCATTTTTGGCTCAATAGAGGCATTACATGTGGATATTGCCAATTTCCCATCTATGCCAATTTTTGGCCCAATCACAACTCTACATAAAGTAGCTTGACACAAAAACTTTATGAAACCCCTAAGACTAAGATTGATAGCTTTTTATAATTTTCGCAATTGTGTTACTTTTATATCAGCTAATATTGTGCTCAACATGGCTCTAGTACCATGCTGAATGCTCGTAATCATCAATCACATTTGCAACCACAATTGCAAAACAACAATGCTAAGGAAGCATTCACAAAAAATGCTCAATAAATTCTAAAGTAGCCACCACTTTATTCAACAAAATTAATAATTGAATACAATTAAGCCAAATTCCAACATCTAAGTGCCATGAAGGCAATATCCAAATAGTTCTACCTTATTGATGTGGGCTACCACTGAAACTAAGTAACTCAAAACAAACAATAATAGAATCATGTACAATGTACACATATACTCTCATTCGTTTTTGACGAGTCATTGCAACATTGGCATCAACAATTCTTTGCCTCTTAATTGCTTGCTAGTTAAGTCATAATTGCTCCTAGTCAACCTTCTTGCATTAGACATAAGTGCCATTCTATCACATTGATATCACCCAGATTTGACATTAGCAATACATTAATCATTATCACTTACAAAAAAATTCTCACAAGGTATCTCCTCTCATTTAAACACTCATATTTTAAATTTAACTTGCTTAACATTTGAATCTATACTCTTGCTCCTAATTGACTTACACATTATAGAACCTTATCAACAAAATTTTCAAACTGTTCACTCTGCTTATCACAACCCAATGTGATTTTTGACGAGTCATCTCTCACATTAGGACGAGAATACTTCCTCACCAATCTTGACATTTCTGAATTTGTATTACTAGCTTATTGTTCTAGTAGCCTTGTTGCCCATTGTCTAGCAAATGACATTCATTTATAGATATTTTTATTTTTGGATTTACAAGTCAAATAGTGAAAATCAACAACATAAAACTCAACAAGTTGTTTAATCAAGAAGACCTAATAAGGTAAACACAAACTACATTTTGAAGTCTAACAATATCAAAGAATTTAGAGGAAGCAAGATCACGATTGTGAACTTTTTATTTATTTTTAAAACAAGATTCCACAAAAATTAATGTAAAGCAATTTTCAACCCATATCAACAAATCCCAATCTCTCCCATAAATCAAGCCATGTGTAGTTGTTCCCTTGACATAGAAAAAGGATTCTCTTCACCACCTTCCCTTAGAGGAAGCTAAGCTTCAAAAGGGGCCTTATAAGAATTGCCATGTAGGCTGCTCGAGTTTACAACTTGGGCAACCAAGTAAACCAAAGGATGTGAGAGAGGGCTTTGGGAAAATCAAAATGAAGAGAAGGGGAGCAAATTTATTTAAAAGTAGCATTGGAAAAAGAGGAAGGAAAAAAAAAAAAAGTAAGAACATTAAAGAGGGTGGGGAGGGAGGAGAGGAAGATTAAAAAAAAAATAAAAAAAATTATAAGCATGAAGGCGAAGGCGGAGAGGTGGCATGGGAGAGGGCGCGCACCCACTACGGGTGCAGGGACGCTACGGGGCATTGCGTCCCGGTACCGCCACTTGGCCCCAAAGGGGCCATGTGATTGGGGAGGGGGGGGGGGGGGGGGTGCTGGCGCTCCCTCGCTGGCATGCCCTCGTGCGGGGGCACTCGCAAGGGGGTGCTAGCCCCCTGCAAGGGTGCGTGCACGGGGCTGGCCCCCCCTGCGCCCACCCGCTTGCCCAACAGGGGGCGCACTGGCTAGGGAGTGCCATCGCGCCCCCCTCCCCAAACACATGGCCCCTTTGGGGCCAGGTGGCAGTATTGGGGTGCAGGGTCCCAGAGCTTCCCTGCACCCCAAAGTGGGGCATGTGGCCTCCCCCATGCCCCCTCCCTCTCTTCGTGCTTATAAAAGTTTTTTTTTTGAATCTTCCTCTCCCCCATCCCCACCCTCTTTCAATGTTCTTAAATGTTTTTTTTTCTTCCTCTTTTTCCAATGATGCTTTTATAAAAAATTGTCCCAATTTTTGTGAGAAGCTTTTAAACTTTATGTTAAAGTACACATGTACTTATATTATTGGTCCAAAAAAGGTTCAAAAGGTTGAAAAAAAATAAAAACCATCTTCACAAAAGATCCTTTTTGAAGCTTAACTTCCTCTAATGTCAATGTCCTTTTTTGGTATCACCATATAATGACTTACCAAACTAACAACATAGCTTATAGTAGGTGTTATGGCCATGTTCGGTTAAGGACCTAGAATAGTCCTAATATGGTAGACCGGCCCTCCAGTACTCAAGATTATTGGTCACGCCGTGATTTAATTCCATGTGAAGGCATGTTTGTGACTAATTACCTTGAGAGGACCCAGACACTCTAATTGAGACATATGGAGTATTGCATGTCTGTGTGACGGATATAGGTAGGAGGACTGCACAAGAGATGTGATCTATTTATTTTTTTGAGAGGCTTTTTGTTTTATTAACACCTTATGGTTTGGGCTTCTAGTATGTATGTACAAAGTGGTCAAGGAAGTAATGATGATTGAAAAAGGTCGGCAATTTGTAATTGGCTAACTATTTGCATTAGTGCTTTTACATGCCTGTTAATCAAGGTTTGGAAAGAATTTTGATATTTCTTAGTTGTGAGTTAGTTCGAAATCGATTTTCTGGAACAACTCTGGTAGTTCAGGCTAATAACACCCAGTTAGAGAAATTTCGATTTCTTGGTGTTAGTTTGTCAAAATTTAACTTTGGATCCAGTATTGTTTCTCGTAAAAGAGTTGAAGGAATTTCCCTTCTCTAGGGACAATATGCATGTCACTTTGACATTTTTTGGCTAAGCCGATTTTGTGGAACTTGAGTACCATTATTTGTGGGAATTTTTTTCGAAGCCGATCTTGATGGAACGAAGGGAGTGGTACAGTTCTCAGGCATATACCCGGTCTAGGAATCGATTCCTTGGTACGATGCTATTTAAACCAACAAATTCTGGAGTATTGGTACTCCCAGTGAATAGAGTTAAATTGTTTTGTTTTCTCCTTTTCAAATCGGTAGAACTCCGATCAGTTGGTTATGGTGGTTTTGATGATTTTGGTCATTAAAATTGAACAAACCAAAGCTTTTGAGATACTTGTTAAATCATTAATGGTGGAAAATTCATAGTATTTGGAGGTAATTCTTTATTCAACAATATTATTTGGAATGAATACAATGTAGAAAGTACCCAAATCCAAATGTTATTTCCCATTAATTACAGATAACTTTAACGAAGTAACTCTCAAGCCAGTAAGTGAAAGGGAGAATAGTCTATTTTTTTTGAAAAAATTGTAATAATAGGAAGTACATAACGGATTTCATTCCCAGTAAAATCCTATGGTGAATTATATTCAAAAGATCATACTAGTACTGTTTCACATACTAGTAGATGATTTTTGATATATCAGTTATTCAACCCAGGTATAGGATAGAAATGAAATTGTTTTAGATTTTTTCCTAAAGCAATTAATTTTAAACATTTACTAACGTCGTAACGTCTTCTTAGTACCTTAGCTTAAATAAATTTTCAGAAAACTGAAAATTTTGAGGAGGGAAGAAGAGTGGACATAAGAGGTAGTAAGTGTGATCGGAAAATGTATTTCGCAATTAGGATTTTGATAATCTTAGTAAATAATTGCTTAATACCAGTTATTAATTTCTTGGATAGAAGTCATTTAGTTGAATTCATAGCTTATATCTTTGTAACCATTGAGTTATCCGCAATTTTGGATGTCAATTGTGATGTTTAGAAGTAGAATCTGATATATGGATTACATTGGATCTGTTAGTTGATTGAAGCTTGTCCCTAGAGTTGATGCTCTTGGATCCAGGAGGATTTGAAGTTTATCATTAACCTGTAAGGATCAGAATGTAGTGTTGAACCATGTTAATTCTTCTGTCTAAATCACAGAATCAGGTGTGGATTTGTGGTATCCATATGATAGGCATGCCAGCCATCCAAATAAATGGATTCTCCTGTATTTGGGAACAAGAGATAATATCCTATAGTGATTATAGGACAGCTAGAAGATCACTGGATCTCTAGAATATCAGATAAGGCGGTTAAGAAAGCTGATGGTATGGGACATCAATAATTTTGGAAAGGGAATTCTAGGACTATAAAAATCTGATGATCAATGGTGTATTTTAGTACCTAGTTGCGATATGGGAAACATAAAACTGTTTGATCAAATGTGGGGTATTTTGGAAAATTTTGAGGTTTAATCTAGATCCCAATGTGGTATCTCATTATTTACAAAATCAGAGGCCCTCAAATCTATTTCTCGCTTTCTTAATTAATCCTTTACTTCTTAATGATTTCTCGAATATAAGACATCAGATTGGTTTATATGATTCTTTCCAGCATTAAGTTATTCTTTTGAAAGATTGTTGTATCATATAAATTATTACTTGTGAGAATAGACTTGGAAGTTAGATAAATTCTAAAGTCAAAGTGGTTCAATGCCTTGGATATCTCTGTTGCATAAATGGATTTCAGAAGAATGATAGTTCTGTCACTCAAGTTGAAAATATTTGACGGAAAAGTCCTGTATGTAAGAGAGTGAATCCTTTTGTGGAATGCACTTATTACTGACTTTTCTTAGATTTGAAAATTTTCATATATCATCTTTCTAGTTAACTTTTATTGAAATTAATAATTTCTTTAAAAGGAGGGGTGAAGTGATGGGATAAAATTCTATTTGGGAATCTGTGGGCTGCATAGCTTTCGGAAGAGAACCAGTTGTGGTATAGAAATGAGATTAGGTCTGAAAGTAATTTCGAATAAATTAAGAGTAAGATACCTAATTGGAACTTTTTGAATAAGAAGAATTCTCTAGGGATTGTATGGACAATCCGGATCTAGAGCAGGTTTGAAAGTTGAATCATTATCTATAAGTAGTACAGTGAATGGTCAAAGGTTACTAATTCCATTTTGGTTGGAATAGAAGTAAGTTTGATCAAAAGTTAAGTTTGAGAGTTCTGAGTTGGGTCAACCTAATCTTAGTTTGAGTACTAGGATCAGAGAGGGGTTGATTGAGTGAATCAAATTATGTAATTAGAGGTAAGTTGGATTGGAAAACTGTTGAGATTGAATGTAATTCGTCTCAGAGATTTTTTGGATATGTTATTTACTCATGAGAAATAGAAAATCTTTTGTAGCTGAGTTACAAGCTCCCAATGAGATATGTGAGTAACATATGTGGGTTATGGAGGAATCTGCCAGTTAAGAATGTGTTTATGTACTGGGTAGATTATTCACATATGTGCACGATTAATCTTGTATGAATCTACTGTGTATTCCTGGTTACTAGGGTTATTTGGTGCACTTAACCTAGTTTGTGAACATAGACATATGATCAAGTATTGTTTGACAGATACTTGCATAGTTAACAAATCTTTGTATAGAAGATTTATGGATTAACTTACAAATGATTTGGGTAAGGATCTAAATGTGGTGTCATACTAGTATAATTGAATTCTTCACCTAGACATTTGAGATTTCAGAATCATTGGCCATTAACCTGAGTAGTTGATTATTCCAGAGTGAAGCTAATTGGTAAAACGATCAGTGTGATGTGGATTCACCAGAAACTGATGGTTTTGATCTATATTGCCTGTAAGACGCATGATTAGTGAATCATTTGGGTTCATCAGTTAAAATTATATGCATTGGATATACAGTATTCTAGGGATAGGATATTCCTTAGTAAAGGAATAGACTAAGCTCATTAGTGATTGTATCCCAGAGCGTTCACTTGGATAACAAATCATAATGAATCCAAGAATAATATCTGAATTGATATTCAGCAAGACTTTGGGAAAGTGATTTACATGAAGGTGATGTTACTAACTTGTGTTGAATGTAAGCCAATTGAGAAAATGTATCTCTTACTGTACTTTTCAAACCAGAGTTTGTACTCCAGAACAGAGATTAACGATTGGAAATTGGTTTATCTCTGAGTACTTGTTTGATATGGAAGTCAGACTAAGGACAATGATTTTCTCGGTTAATATTTAAAGTCAAAGGAACTATTCTTGTAATTCTTTTTTGTTTGAGGAGCTTCTAAGGATAGAAGCAGTTTAAGGAGGGAAGAATGTTATGGCCATATTTGGTTAAGGACCTGGAATAGTCTTGATATGGTAAACCGGCCCTCCAATACTCGAGATTATTGGTCACGCTGTGATTTAATTCCATGTCAAGGCCTGTTTGTGACTAATGACCTTGAGAGGACCCAGACACTCTAATTGAGACATATGGAGTATTGCATGTCTGTGTGACGGATATAGGCAGGAGGATTGCATGAACATATGTGATCTATTTATAGTTGACCTGCATGGAGATTGCATGGTTTCATGCACAGGACTCTACTCTCTATATAATGAGGTGGGGATTCTCCCGTCGACATATTGGGTTTAAGTTACCAGGTTCTCTCTTCTCCTCTTGCTTCACATGGCATGGCTTGGGGGCTAGATCCAGTTTTGATCTAGGATTGGATGGGCGGTTTGGCTCCATAGTCTCTTCTATTGTGTTTTCCTATCCTCATCTTAGGGGCAATCCTTTAGGGTCTTTATAGTAGGACACGTATTAGTACAGTACATCAAACATCCAACTAACTGCCAAAATAGAATAGCATCCACTAGTGCACTCTTTTCATCATGTGACAACTTCTTATTTCAATTGGTGAGATGCATCCTGAACCACTTTATCTTTTCATTGACATGCTT
Source organism: Diphasiastrum complanatum (assembly GCA_029204225.1). Taxonomy (NCBI): domain Eukaryota; kingdom Viridiplantae; phylum Streptophyta; class Lycopodiopsida; order Lycopodiales; family Lycopodiaceae; genus Diphasiastrum; species Diphasiastrum complanatum. The sequence continues at coordinate 21,025,152 of CM055107.1, read as the reverse complement.
TGAGTGAGTGCAATACAATTGTTTTTCTGTTGAATCTCTACCCCTAAGTAACAGTGCATAAAACTCAAATCCATCATATATCTTGTTTGATGGTATCAATGAATTCCATATCATTGTCAGCAATCACAAAATCATCCACATACAAGGGTAATACTAGAGTCGTAAGAAAAATAGTAGAGATTGGATTCCAAAGAACTGCATGCCATATCCCTTGGAAAGAGATACCGATCAAAATTATTATACCATGCACAAGGCACTTTCTTCAAGCCATATTGTGCTTTTGTATCTTATACACCTTGTCTTCTTGTCCCCACACCGCAAAACTACTTGGTTGCTACATATCAACTTTATCTTTTAGTCCTCCATCAAAAAATGTTGATTTCATGTCCATTTGATGTAGACTCCATCCAAATAATGACTCAAAAGCAATGATTATAAAGTGGCCCACTTACTTAGGCAAGCAAAGGTCTCCTTGTAGTCTACACCCTTGCTTTTCATATATCCCTTTACCATGAGCCTTGCCTTGTGCCTTGTTGGCTAGGGATATGTTATGTACCATAACGGTACGCCCTTTAGTGAAGGCATCGCAAGGGCAGGATGCAAGTCCAGCATTATCGACATGTTTTAGTGCCACGCATCACCATCCTAGGTGATCACGTGTCACCAGTAGGACCGTGCTTGATGGGACCTGCCTATATACTGGTGGGATTTCCCTTTTGCCATTCACTCAACCTACCCAAGAGTTGGTGTATGGAGAGCACGTGCAGAGCCAAGCCTGGAGATGTATGCTACGGAGAGCCGAGGACGATGGTTGGTGGTATGGGACGCCAGTTATCGTCGAAGGCTTGACTGGGCTTGATGGTGTTGGTAACTCCAGTGCATGGGGGTGGGTCGGCAGTGACACAATGCGTCGCCACTTGTACGGGGTGTGTGTCAACCTTCAAAGCAATCGAACCTCTATGGGAGTTGTAATAGTTGGTATCAGAGCAGTCGATTCCTTTGTTAAGTGCACACGTTTCCTTGTGGCTTTTGTGATTTTTTTATTCCGTTCTTGAAATGTGGCTGGAATTTTTTTACCATAACCTTTTAAGAACTATAAAAAAAATTGGTAATGTGGTTGCTAAAAAACAATTTAATTGATTAAGTGAAACTTATTTAAATCAATTTTATTTTAGAAGCCTCTAAGCTTGTAGACTTTAAAGCTTATTTGGTTTGGTTTGTCGAAAGGAATACCTTATGAAGTTCTTTCAAACTTTGGTTTGGAAGAAAGGTCTTTATAAGGTATGTCATCCTAGAGTTTCTTTTGTTTTATTATGAAGTTTTATAACTCCCCTCCCCTCTTTAGGTAATCATTCTACCTTACGGAGGAGGTGCGCCTCTCCTCATAATCTTTTTTCGAAAATCTGTTAACTAAGGTTTGGGATTTCATAAACTCTAAGCTGCAAAAGCTTAAATCTTAAGTTCTTGTTCTTACAAGAAGATAAAAGCTAGATCTATTATTCTCAACTAAGAAAAGCTTTGACATTTTTTGCTCCATGTCCTTTGTTGGGTCGTACTGCTATGTCTATTCCCTCTTTACCTGCAAAACTCCAAGAGCTTGGAGTGGTTGTGTGGTGCTTCAGAGGGAGGAGAGAGAGTGGAGCCAAAACCAAGTTTAATAACACTTTGGGTTCCATGTGCCATGTGGTAGGCCTTTGAGCCTCCACATTGAACCTAAGTTTTAGAAGGGACAAATGGGACCTTTCTTGGGCCCCACTTGTCCTTTTTGCATGTAAAAAAGGAGAGGAGCTTGGAGGGGGGTTAAAGGAACGTATGTTCACTTTCCCTCACCCCACTTTTCCAAGTCTCAAGTTGAAGTTCCTTTGGCTCAAAGTTGTGCATTTTCTTGTCTCTTGAGCTATACTTCAAAGTTTTTAGCGGTTTTGACACTTTTGCTCTCCATTTTCCTTCTACTTTTTTGCTACCCCGACATGCAGTCAAAACATGAACGGGCAGAGGCTGAGATGAAAGCCATGTCGCAATCTCGTCAAGCCCTCTTGAACTCGATGTTTACCTCGAAATCTTTTACTGGGGAGAAGTAGGACAGACACTAGGATGTTGTTTTGGCGTGACTAAATCGATGGACTTCATACTTTTCCATGCACGATCTGCTAGACAACTCTAGGATCACCACGACTATCATGTTTCTACGCGGAAAAGTATATTCCTGGTGGTAGGATCTCAAAGAGCGAGCTACGGTTCCGACCACTTGGGAGGATTTTCAGTTAGCTTTTAAGGCCGCATTTATGCCGGTCTTGGACGATCTTGAATATTATCGTTGTTTTGCAACATTGCAAATGGGTACAAAGCCTTTGGATGTCTATTTGCAAGATCTCCAAGAGGCGGCTTAGTGGTTTGTAAACTGGATTGAAGGAATTCTATTAAAGCTACACTTAATTTTGGGCTTGCCCAAGGAATACCAACTTGAAGTCCATCGTAACCAGGCGTAGACCCTCGAGGATGCGGTGTGCTTCACTAAGATTTTTTATAACACGCATGCCATAACCCGCAAAGAGCAACAATGCCAAAAGCCGGAACCCAAGGACAAACCCTTGGAGAGAGCAAACTTTGACAAGTCCAAAAGCGACAAGTAATGTTTCCACCTTGATCTTGGCACAAAATAAATTTCCAACAATTGCTTTGAAATGCTTAAAGCATTCAAATGCCTTCGATTTTTCTTGATGGCATATATCCATGTCTTTCATAAATAATCATTAATGAATGTCATATAATGAAATGCTCCACCAATGGACATGGTCTCCATTGAACTAGAGTGCTAAGGGTGACTCCTAGAAAGTTGTCCGTACTGCATGCGAACTTTGTTCAAATGAATTATTGCTAATTATCGTAAATATAGGTTAAACTTTTAACAATTTGGACAACTTTTTCTCCAAATTGCTAGGTTCTTTAGATTCTTCCTAAATCTGGCTATAGCAAGTCATTGCTACCTGCACCTCAATGAGACTCTCATACCATGATATGATAAGGATCCAACAAAGAGTTCTACTATTGTGCAAGCAATCTTTAAATAATGAACATAAATTCAGCATACAACATTTCCTATATCTAATATGATATGGCTGATGTAAAGCCCCATGATTGGTATCGTTGTTTTTGGTTTCTTTTCAAATAGCTCTGATTGATCACCTATGGTTGTATGCCAAAACACCCAACTTGGGGTTTTTACCATCTCTATCAACAACTCCATAGATCTTATTAGCTTCATCCCGGTCCATACACTAGCAATAATTGAACTATGGACCTTGTAAGTATGTTGGTGATTGTTGCCCAAAATATAGAAGTCACATCTGCATAACTCAAACAATGGCTCTACCAAGAGTAAAAAACCCTTCGGAGACAATTAAGCACTTACATTCATTGAAAAAAAATTAAATGCCTCCACATTTCATGTTTGCTACTAGAATGACAACAAACTATTGCAAGACAATTGTCGGTGGCCATAAATATTACAACCGTGATTGCTACCTTTTGGTTTTATTTAAATGAAGATATTGGAGAAAAAAGGTCAATTGTTTGATTACCTTTAAATTATTGCAATTATGCAAGTTTTGTACAACACCAAGCACGTTGATTACTTCTCGAGATGATTAAGTTGGTCACTTTGCTTAACCAACTTTCATGAGGCCATCCAACAAGACGTTTTTTACATTCATCAAGCACCCGTTGATGATGTGCATCATTATTGTCCAGAATTGCTTAAATGAATTTCATTCATGCACAGTAAAGTATTAGAAAAGTAAAGCAACAATCTAAATTAATTGTAGCAAGCATGTCTAGGATGTTTTCAAGGCATTACCCGTGAGAGATGAAGTTTAGCACTCTGACATCAAGTGAACTAACCAAATCCATGTTTCATCAAATAAACCTATGAGAAATTTTGGTGACTCCATAACACGATGCTAGAACATACACTGAAAAAGTCTACAACATAATCTACGTCAAAGTATACACAATGGAACTCTTTGAGCAAAATTCAAGCTACCGGTAAACTGAATGCATAATCTCTAAGCTAAGCCATTATTTGCTGTTGCATTCCTGATTTTAGAATGAGCTGATGCAAAAGCAATGCTAATTCTCCATTATTTTTCAAACACTATGGCTCTGATGACAGCTATCCAAAAATATTTTCCCGTACACTATGTAACATATCATTTGAAATATGTTACTGCAAACTCTTGATAGCTTTCTCAATTGACGGTATACCATTCTTCAAGCTTTCCCATTGCTCAGCAGTAAGACTTATTCCTGCCAAACATATCCCAACGCTTTCAGAATTTGAGATGCCTTTAGATATTAGCATGTAAGAGCCTACAATGTAATTCCCACACCCTAATAGATAAACACTGTGATGTACAAGTTCATCCTAGACAAGAAAGCATTTTATACATACCTTTGGACGATGGCATCATTCTGCCATCTTTCTCATAGTATTCTCGGATAGACACCAATGTCTTTCCTCTCCAATCCTGAACAACCACATTCCGTTTCGCTGACAGCTGAAAGCAGGTCAGAATAAGAAACCAAAGTAAGCTGGAGACAGCAAAATCATGAACAGCAGCTGATGCAGCTGAACCATTGGTAAGTTAAAGCAGCCACCAACTGGTGGGATAAATTTTGCCATTTTAGGATGCTGTCATGTCCGAATGATGTGTCCAGAATGCAGTATCTTTGCTGGAGCGTTCTGGAACAGATGCTTTAAACAGAATGCAACTGTGTCCTAAGCCATAAGCAAGAATTTTTCCTAGACGGAAAATTCAGGAGAAGGATGCATAGGGAATGTTATCATTAGACTCAGAAAAACCACAGAAGGGTATGTTTGAAGTCTAACAAGCTTTCTAAACCCTAAACCCCACAACAGACAAAAAAGCGAGGAACTATGTTCTAAGCCGTCCGAAAAAATGAGATTCCCATATAAATGATAAAAATCAGATAAATGCAATCCCTAGTAATCAAAAAAAGATTAAAACCAGATAAACAATGCCCTGATCGGCATAAACTGATAGAATCCAGATAAATGCAGACCCTCACAGTCAGAAACTGATAAAAACAAGATATCTGCAAACCATGATATTCAGAAACTAACGAAAACCAGAGAAATACAAAACCCTAAGTGAAAACCTGATATGCACGAAATGAATGCACATCCTTCATCAGAAACTGATAAAACCAGATAAATGCAAGTCCAATAGCCAGAAACCGAGAAAAAACCAAATAACTGCAAACCAGATAGTCAGAAACTGAAGAAAAACCAAGTAAGCAAATTCACTGATGGTCGGAAAGTTGAAACAGAGGAGAAACCAGATAAATGCAAACCCAAAAAGAATGCAAACCCTACATCGATAACTGTTTATTCTGAATTAATCAAACTAACCTGACAGATGATAATATCACCTTCACCATCTCTCTCCACTGCCTGTTGCTTCACCTTCCTCTGAGTCTGCTCCCAGGACACAGCAACATCCCCCTCACACTCTCTCTGCCTTGCTTTTCTCTTGAGCAGCTTCCCAGACCCGTCTTCTTCTTCGTCGTCGTCCTCTTCTTGTTCTTCTTCTTTGGATTCACGCTGGACTTCATCAGCAGGCTTTTCACCCTCCTGCTCCTGCTCATTTAGGCGCTCTAGATAGTCGTCTATAAGTTCTTTCACGAGCTTCTTCAGGCCTGGGGCGGCAGGGTCCAAGTCTGTCTGAGATGCCACCATTTTGCGCACCTTGGACTCCGTCATGGTCTCCATATCGGCTCCATCCAACAACCGCTCCAACACTGCCCGCACCTCGTGTTGCTTGGCTTCCTCCATCGCTCTCGTTTCCCCCCCCCCCCCCCGCCACACTCTCTCTCTCTCTCTCTCTCTCTCTCTCTCTCTACCTTTCTCTTGAAGGACTGAAATTCAACTTACCTAAATCTTTTGCTTGCCAACCTTAATGACCAAAATTATTTAGAATGCAATACCTTTCTCTTAAAGGACTGAAATTTAACTTACCATAATGCCTCAGATGTCCTTTGTATTTTGGGATCACCTCCAAGGAGCATAATGTCCATCCAATTTTCTCTCTCCTAGTAATCTTTTGGGAATCTGTGCACGTTCTCTCTCCTCTCTCCGGTGGAATGCACGTTATCTCTCCGGTGGAATGCACGTTCTCTCTCCTCTCTCCGGTGGAATGTGCATGTGCTATGTGGCAGCCCGTCATTGGCTGTCCACATCCACATTCCACCACAAACGTAAAAAAATTTGCAAAAAAAAAAACGGCAAAAAATCAAAAAAAAAAAAAACTGGTCCACGCGTACGGCCGTACGGTACCGTACGGCCAAAAAACGGAAAAAAAAAAACTAGTCCACGCGTACGGCCGTACCGTACGGCCAAAAAATGAAAAAATAAAAAACAAAAAACCTTCGCACAATGGCATTACGTAGGGGAAGGCCCGAAGCCCTCGGGCCTTCCTTGCTGGTCAGGGCCTGCCCTCGGGCTCCCGCCCTCGGGCAAGGGCCCTCCCAGCAAGGAATGCCCTCAGGCAGGCCTCCCCCCCCCACTAAATCTTTTGCTTGCCAACCTTAATGACCAAATTTAGAATGCAATAACAAAACCATGGATCTAAAACAAAGGATATGGGTATTGTACCACAAAGGCCTTGCCATGCCATAATAGCATGAATCTTAACATTTTAGGATTTGTTTAAAGTGTTTTTTATATTGTTGTGATAAATTATTTTGTAGTTTTAAAATTTGGATACTAGTTTGTTGTAAGTTTTTAACATACATTTGAATGTTAGATGAGATCTATAATATTTGTTATTTATTTTAAAATTCAATTTATTATAAGTTTTGTACAAAGTAGTTTTTTAGAAAAAGATGTTGATTCCATTCTTGTTAGTTTTTTCAAACAATGGCCCAAAGTTTGAATCAATTAAAATCCTAATTAAAAAGGATTCTAAATTTGTTATATGACTGTATAATAATTTTAGTTTTGTTGAAAATATATTTTGAGCATTTTGGCCCATGAGTTGTTGAAGAGCCTAGATAAATTATTTTGAAATATGTGAATTAATGTTTTAAGAGTTTGATAAGATTTGTATTTTTTATGTAATGGGTTTATGTTTTGGTTATGAGTTATGGGACTTGGTAATAATCATAATTATGTTGTACTATATATAGGTGAGGTGTTAGATTTTAAAATTTTTTTTGGCATGTCATAATATGAATATCTTGAAAGTTGAAGATTTTGCTAAGGCATTTGCGATGTTAAATGAGAATAAAAAGCTGAAAATATAAGTTAGGAAAGTGTGGCAAATTAATTTGCGCAATAAATTGATATTTTGATTTTGTAAAATGTGCATGATCTTGACTAGCTTTTATTGATTATTAAAAAGTGGATATTAAGTTTTTGAATATAGATTTAAATGTTACAAATTGATAAGCTAAAATTTGAACTAAAATTACACTTTTTTCAACCTAATGGATCAAATCAAGTTCAAGGTAAAAGTGAAAGACAATTTAAGACAAAATGTGAAGTTACAGAAGTTGAAGCAATTTTAATCCGTTCAAAGTGTGAAAAATGCAAGAATTATGTTTGGTCAAGGCCAAATCTATGTATATAGGATAATTACACATGTGTGGAGCCTGTTCCCGGGAACCTGTGAAATAAATGTACTTTTCATGTAGTACAATCATATAGCCTGTACATATAGTTTAAATCAAGTTCTATTGGCTAAAAAGGCCAAAATCATGTTTTTTAGTCATATGCCACATGACATCAATCTAGAGATTGCATGAAGCCACATCATGAGATTAGGTGTCAAATCCCATGTGTAGAGGTATGCTCACACGTGTGGAATAAGCTGAGGAAGTCGAATTTGCACTTCTAGAAGAGTTTTTCCTAGTTCTCTACATAGAAGAAAAATGGACCAAAAGTGCTCAAAATATAAGGTTTTGTCCAAGTGTCAATTTTGCATGATGAATCATCACATGACAAAGCACCCTCATTAGAGGGATGATCAGTACCACGAGCTCCCACTTTTTGTATATATAGAGCCACATTTGGCCATAATCATTAAGCAACACCAATCTTGGTTTTGGAGGCAATTCTTGTCAATTTCATCATTTGTCTTGATTTTTCTTGATAGTTTTGGATTCCTATCATACTGTACTTTGATTTCAGGCTGAAGTCCGTACTCTGACAGGTTTTCACACGTGTGAAACCAGCAAGTACAATTTCCTTTTATTTATGATTGTTCTTGTTGGATTTTCTCATCTAAATTTGATCTAGATTGATCTAAATCTTGTGTAGATTGATAGATCAATTGTATCTACATCCAATCACTCTTGTGGATCATTTTAGGATCCATTCTTGGTCCAATTTTGCAGATTTCCACATGGTATCAGAGCCAAGTACAAGAGGATTTATGAAGATTTGATGGGGTTGATCCAAAACTAAGCCCAAATTAGCAAGTTTTTGGAAACTAGCTAATTTTGATGTGGCGAGTTGGATAGGATAGGTATACTCAAAATTTATGGACAAAAACTTGTTGTGGACTGCAAGGGTACTTTTCACACGTGCTAGAACGTACAGTACCAGTTTTGGAGCCTTATGCTTTAGTTTGATGCTAAATCTCCCAAATTAACAAGTTTGTGGAAACTAGCTAATTTTGAAGAGTTTGAATCGATAGCTAGATTCAATTTTTTTGTACCAAAACTTGTTGTAGGTTGTAGGTGTGGGGTCGTACAGAACCTGTTTTGGTTGAGAAAATTCAAATTGATGCATAATTCGACTCAAACACCCAAATTTAGAGCTTTTTAGTGCAAATTCAAGCTTTTTCTATAGAGATTCTATTCCTATGATTTCTTCTTGGATTAGATCACCCAAATAACTAATTTGAAGCTTTATTCAGGTGCATTAGATGTGTTTCTCTGATTTTTTGAGTACATGTCAAAGTTGAGAGAGAAAATTGCCAAAAATCATAGATTAAGGAGTGATATGCAAGGTGAGAGGTTGAAATCCATTGTACCATCACTCTAGATTTGTTCAAGAGTGATAGGGTCAAGTTTAGAAGCGTCAATTTGCTAGAAAACATCTTTGGATCTGTCCTCTAAGTGAAACCTTTGAGAGTTTCTAGTGCATATATAGCATCTATGCAAATCTTTTGTAGAATTTGACATAGATTGGCTTCAATTGAGAGTTCTAGAAAAGAGATTGAGATCCAAGTCACATTGTTCAACCCTACTCAAATTTTTAGGCTTGAAAAGATTCATTGAGGTGTGTATGGCAATTGTGTAGAGAGAGATCCAATTTTCTAAGAGTTCCTTCCTTTGTAGAGGACAAGATCTAGAAGCTCATATTGTGTTGGTATTGGAGAGTTTGTCTTCTCCTATGTGATCAAATCTTTCTAAGTGGCATTAGCTCTTTGAAGCACAATATCTTAGTGAGAAAGAAGAATCACAACTTTTGATTTTGAATTTCATTCCAACTCTTAAGAGGTAGAGTCTTTGGTGGAATCCAATAGGTGTGATTGAGCAAAAATTGACATTGTATGTATTCAACTTTCTTTGTGAGAGTGTGAGGGTCAAGTTGTGATCCCATTGGATGTCTAGAACAAGGAAGAGTCCATATTTGAGTGTTCATGCATGGTTGGGATCTTTGTGAATCTCTATGTGTCTGATTTTTAAAGCTTGGTGAAAAATTATTGACATAGGTTGCTATCAAACTATTACAAATCCATTCCAAATCTCAAGAGTGAGATTCTTTGGGATTCCAAAAGGGGTGATTGGATCTTAATTTTATGTGTTTGAATCAAATGTACATGTCAAGTTTGAGTGATCTAGTGTAGATCCTATGTTTTGTGAAAATTGGTGGTATAGTTTGTTGTCAAATCAAATCAAATTCATTCTAAATCTCAAGAGTGAGATTATTTGGGTCAAGAATGAGTCCCAAAGAAGTGATTAAGTTTGATTTTCATGTGTTTGAAACAAAACCCATCTTTTGTTCAAGAATCTCAAGTGTTGAGAGAACTAGTCAAGTGAAAAGGAAGATCTAGGTGTCAAATATTTTCATATCCATTTCAACTCTCAAAAGATAGAGTCATTGGAATTTGTTGAGTCCAATAGGAGTGTCTAGATCTGATTTCTTTTGTGATTTGATTCAAAGATTGTGTGCTTTGTCTTAGTAATCAAAGCAAAGTTTCCAAGTGACTAGTCATTAGTGTGAAGATGGATTCTTAGGTTTGTAGGCTAGATCTTTCGTAGATCCTTGTAGATTATTGAATATGTTCAAATCTAGTCGCTTGAGCGTCACAAATTACATTTGTAGAATCATATCACAAGTATTGTTTCACATGTCATCAATAGGTGGCACCCTTTTGAAGGCAAGTAAGGATCCTAAGTGCAACCTTTGTGGCAAGGGATGATATTTTTTCTCAAGATGCTACATAAAGAAGACCAATCCATCCGAGGAGAACCAAAGCAAGGGGGCCAAGGTGAAGGATGGAGCTTCAAGTTCGAAATGCAAATACAAGAAGGACAAATTCAAGGAAAGGTGTTTCCTTTGTGGAAAGGTGAATGAGACGTGGAGTCTCACAAGGACTTGCAAGATTTGTCTTCAAGAGTCCATCACAACACATGTCAAACCTTTTGAAATTTCTTATTTGGAAGTGCATTGTTTGGTTCAAGATGCAAAGATAGATGTCACTTTCATGAAAGTAACTTGGATTTATTTTATGTCATTGGAAAGTATTTTGCTTGGAATTTTAGATAAGTTCAAACTTATTATTATGATCCAAGAGAAATCAATCAAGAATAAGGAGGAACAATCAAAAAATGAAAATAGTTTCATTTATGCTCTCATGTCAACTTATGAAGAACTATTTTGCTTTGTAAAGATTTTTGCATCTCAACGGTGGATTAAAGGCAATACTAGTTGAGTGTGATGCCTTAAAAGATAGCAAAGCATGTTTTCCTTATACTTACATTAGTTATGAAGTCAAGGAAATGGAAATGTCTTCATAATGTAGGATCTTTTGGTTTCAATAAGATCATGAATGATGTGTTCATTCATAAAGATGATAATTGTTAGTTTTCAATCTTAAAGACAAGTTGTAAACTTCTTATGAGAATAAGAGAAGCATCCAAAGTGGACACTTGTATCCATAAGCAAGTAGTTAGCCTTATTGAGATGGAAATACCTTTTGATTTGAATATTAGAAAAATCATGCCAAGTTATGGTGGTTTTTGGACTTATGTTTCTAGCATAAGTAATCTTGATAATCATAGGAAGTGCATATTGTATGGTCGTAGTGGTTGTGATCATTATGAGACATGGAGATCTCGGATTTCCATAAGAAGGAGCATCATGAAGAGGATCTTAAGGAGTCATCTCAAGGTTTAAGTGTGCCAAGGATTGAGGAGGAGAGTCCTTCTCAAGGTTCAAGTGTGCCAAGGATAGAGGAGGAAAGACCTTCTCAAGTGTGATTCCAAAAAGAAATTCAAGAACCATGGTTGAGCCCATGTGGCTCACATTTCAAGGGAAAGAGGAGCATATCTCATGTGGTATACATCTCATATTTATTTCTCTTATGTCACTTGATGAATCAATTTGCTTTAGAGAGATCATTGCATCTCAAAATTGGAGTAAAGCCATACTAATTGAGTATGAAGTCTCTCTTGACAACATAGATGATGTTCTTAAAAGTTTGAAATTGATTTTAAATCAATTAGAAAGTAAATGGTTATTTCATCAAATATATGCTCTTGAGTTATGCAAGAGCAAAAGTGAAAGGTATTGAGGAAAATTGTAAACTCTTTATGAGAGTAAGTGAATCATCTTCTAAAGACACCTACCTCCATAATGAAGTATTTAGCCTCATTGGATCTGAGATTAGCATGGTAAACAAGCATGAAGATATGTTGCAAACACTTTGTTATTATAGCATGCATAATCTTGCCAATTTGGATGAGTCTAATTCTCTAGATCGTGGTAATATGATGTTGGATCTTTGTGATCCTAATAAGTCAAGAAGAAATCTTTATTTCCTCATGGAGGAGCATGCACATGAAGAAGGAACAAGAGATCTACATGAAATTTGGAAGGAATCAATTTTGGAGGTGCTAGGATGGTGCAAAGCTCTCAAGTTCATCAAAGATGTCAACATCAAAGAAGCACTATCATGGATATGGTGATCTCAGATCAACATCAAGCTCATTGGCTGATCTTCACACCTTTTGAACCAGCAAAGACCAGTTCAGTCCATGGAGTCAAGTCCAAGATCGTCATATTTTTTATCAAGCTTTACCAAGCTAGATTTTTGAGGAGGAGTGTGAAAAATGCAAAAATTATGCTTGGTCAAGGCCAACTCTATGTATATAGGATGATTACACATGTGTGGAGCCTGTTCCCATGTGTGAAATAAATGTACTTTTCATGTAGTACAATCATATAGCTTGTACATATAGTTTAAATCAAGCTCTATTGGCTAAAAAAGCCAAAATCATGTTTTTTAGTCATATGCCACATGGCATCAATCTAGAGATTGCATGAAGCCACATCATAAGATTAGGTGTCAAATCCCATGTGTAGAGGTATGCTCACATGTGTGTAATAAGCTAAGGAAGTTGAATTTGCACTTCTAGAAGAGTTTTTCCTAGTTCTCTACATAGAAGAAAAATGGACCAAAAGTACTCAAAATAGAAGGTTTCGTCCAAGTGTCAATTTTGCATGATGAATCATCACATGACAAAGCACCCTCACACATGTGAGATTAGAGGGATCTTTTTGTATATATAGAGCCACATTTGGCCATAATCATTAAGCAACACCAATCTTGGTTTTGGAGACAATTCTTGTCAATTTCATCATTTGTCTTGATTTTTCTTGCTAGTTTTGGGTTCCTATCATATTGTACTTTGATTTCAGGCTGGAGTCCGTACTCTGACAGGTTTTCACATGTGTGAAATCAGCAAGTACAATTTTCTTTCATTTATGATTGTTCTTGTTAGATTCTCTCATCTAAATTTGATCTAGATTGATCCAAATCTTGTGTAGAATGATAGATCAATTGTATCTAACATCCAATCACTCTTGTGAATCATTTTAGGATCCATTATTGGTCCAATTTTGCAGATTTTCACACAAAGTATCCTTCAGCTAAGGCACAAATCAGGTCTAGAATAAATTTATAAGCAAAGACTTGAGGTATGAGTTATAAACATTTCTCGGATCAAAGTTCTTATTGGCTGCAATGTTTAGCTAAAAAGGCATGTTTAAAAAAGGCATAGTACTATACTAATCACGATTACGTTGTAGAATATTTTAGTATTTAAGAATATTCAAAATCAATATTCACAACACGTATTTACAATATTCACGTATCTCATAATTACAGCTTGAAAGATAACTGAAGGCAGTAATTGCATTTCTCCTTTGCCATAGAGAATTAAAAGGAAAATTTTACATTCACTTGATCTCATTTATTAGGAGAAAACGATTTCTCTCGTCATCATGCCCAAAGCATATACTAATAATCTTCTCTTGATCATGATGGACTAGCATCACAAATTCTATAGTAATAGACCAATGACATCGTACTCCCATACCTATGAACATTCCTTGCATATCACTCCTTAATCTATGTTTTTTTGCAATTTTTCTCTCTCAACTTCAATACACTCAAAAAAATCAGAGAATCACATTTAATGCATCTAGATCAAGCTTCAAATTGATTATTTGGATGATCTAATCCAAGAACAAATCATAGGAATAAATCTCTATAGAAAGCTTGAATTTGCACGAAAAATCACTAAATTTGGGTGTATGAGTCAAATTATGCATCAATTTGAATTTTCCCAACCAAAACAAGTTCTATACGGCTCCACACGTGTGGAAAGTACACCTACAACCTACAACAAGTTTTGGTACAAAAACATTGAATCTATCTATCAATTCAAACTCTCTACCTCAAGATTAGCTAGTTTCCACAAACTTGCTAATTTGGGTGATATAGCATCAAACTGTAACATAAGGCTCCAAAATTGGTACTGTACGTCCCCACACATGTGAAAAGTACCCCTGCAGCCCACAACCTTTGATGCAAATATTTTAAGTATACCTATCCAATCCAACTCGCCAAATCAAAATTAGCTAGTTTCCAAAAACTTGCTAATTTGGGCTTAGTTTTGGATCAACCCCATCAAATCTCAATAAATCCTCTTGTACTTGGCTCTGATACCATGTGAAAATTTGAAAAATTGGACCAAGAATGGATCCTAAAATGATCCACAAGAGTGATTGGATGTTAGATACAATTGATCTACCAATCTACACAAGATTAGTTGAATCTAGATCAATTGTACATGAGGTACTTTCTGGTTTCACACGTGTGAAAACTTGTCAGAGTACTGACTCTAGCCTGAAAACAAAGTACAATGTGATAGAAACTCAAAACATCCAAAAGAAATCAAGACAAATGATGAAATTGACAAGAATTTGCCTCCAAAACCAAGATTAGTGTTACTTGATGATTTATGGCCAAATGTGGCTCTATAAATACAAAAAGTGGGAGCTTGTGGTACCGATCATCCCTCTGATTTCACATGTGTGAGGGTGCTTGTCATATGATGATTCATCATGCAAAATTGACACTTGGACCAAACCTTCTAATCTTTCTGCCCAGTTCAAGTATTTTGTGAACTTGTCGAGTGCTTCCAATTTGTTGTGTATGAAATAGACTCTGGCAAACTTGTTGTAGTCGTCAATGAAGGTGATGTAGTACTTCTAGCCACCTACTGAGATCACATTGAAGGGTCTGTAGCTATGTAGAACCTTTGAATTTGAAAGCTCCCTCTTGATCCCATGTGCCACACAAAACTCTTTGAACTTTGTTGATAGGTCTTCATTTGCCAACTTTAAGCACTTGATCTTCATGCTGAATTGACTCTCCACAACATTCTTGAACTTGAAAGACATCAAATATGAAATCCTCACTCTTTAGAAGATAAGTCCAACAATATCTACTAAAGACATCAATGCAAGTCACAAACATCTTTGCTCCTTCATTACTCAAAGAACTAGTACAATGCACATCCAAATGTGCTAAATGAAGAACATGAATTTTAATGTTTTCAAATCTCCTGCTAAATGCCATTCTACATTGAAGTCTCTGATTCCAAGAACATTGAGAACTCCACCACATCCATATGCTCTTTGATGTTCTACAAAATATCCATGATAATATATCATGATCGTTCTTCAAAAACTATTGAAAAAATAAGTTAGACTAATCTCCAGCACTATTGGATTAATAAGAAACAATATTAGTTTTTTAGTTTAATCTAATAAGAAAGAAAAGTACCTAAAAAGCTACCAACCACCATATGTCATTTTTGGGGTAGACATTGAAATTGAAATCTCTTTAATTTGTTGTTTGAGGAAGTGCACCGTTCATGAGGGTTATACTAACCCTCTCCATCTTCAACCCTTTAACCATTTCTAACTCATCTAACTTCAGTACTAAGACTATTTTACAACTTACCTTTTCAAAGGTTATATCATAGAATGAATTCATGTATCTTAGTGATTGATTTACATCAACCAAGAAGTTCTTTGATAAAATATTTGATATTAATCTTCCTTTAGTTTGATATGTCTCCTCAATGCAGGATGGAGTACCGATAATCTTATGCATTCCTATGTTTAACTTGTTTTTCTCTTGCTTCAACTGATATGACCTTGAATAGCAACTTTTCTTATTCAAACTTTTTTAAAAGCTTCTCTAATAAGTTGAAATATTTTAGTATATGCTTCCCAACTAGTACTACCAAAATCGTGGGCAGCCTGACCTTTAGTTTTATATAAAATTCTAAAATGTCCACCACCAAGCCCATTGTCTTTTCAATTGAGACATTTTCCTTAATGTTATAATGAGCAACCAATGTAGATCTGCAAAAAAAAAAAAAAAGTTGAAAAAACATTTATATCTAATTGACCAAGTAACAAAAATCAATATATGCTAACTTGAGTTCACAAATCAAGTATCTCTCCCATCCAGGTATGAAAACTGAGTTACGATCATCACGACACACTTAAATCTAACTCTATCAAGATTTATCGATATGTTGTGTTGGATTTCTATCTCTCTTTTCTCTCTCTCTAAATTCAATCTTTAATCTAAATTCATTCAGTTGCTACACATTCGGTAGGTCATCGAACAATTGGTAGGTCATCAAATAGTTGGATGAAGTCTTACGGCCTCTTATGGGCTTTTACAAGTACTTACAACTATCGGACAATTATGAATACGACATTTGACGGCCCAATACAAATCCAACCACCTAATGTTCAGACATGTACATCAACATGAAGACATAGTTCACTATCAACCATTGAGTCTCAATCTGACAAGCACTTCAAGCAAGTGCATTGAGTTTTGTCAAAATCTATCATGCGTCGTTATACAATGACTGATTCAATGCCTCGTAATCAATCTCTAGTGCCACTCCTATATATATATATATATATATATAATGTTATGTGAGACACTTTCTTTTTCTTCATGAAAAAGCAAAAAATCATTTTACGATTATTAGAAGATTTTTCGCCAACGTAAAGGATGATGAAGAATACCAATTATTTTTTTTATTTTTCTCGATTATGCATGTTCATAACTCGTAAAATCAGGTTACATATATATATATATAACCTGTTAATATATATATATATATAATGTTATGTGAGGCACTTCCTTTTTCTTCATGAAAAAACAAAAAATCATTTTACAATTATTAGAAGATTTTTCCCCAACGTAAAGGATGATGAAGAATACCAATTATTTTTTTTATTTTTCTTGATTATGCATGTTTATAGCTCGTAAAATCAGGTTATATATATATATATATATATATATATATATATATATATATATATATATATATATGTATATATCATAGATCCAGCGGTACCAGGATCCGCGGATCCATACTGATCCGTGGTACCATAATATATAATTTTTTTTTTAAAAATAAAATAAAATCAAGTGGGCAATATGGGTATCAACTTGAAGCTATTGACGAGAGCAGTGCATTTATACAGGTTGCCGGTTTTGACGAGAGTGAACAGCCAAAGGACCAAGGGGATGCAAAACACCAAAAGATGTGTTTTCACTCAAGGAGTTGAAAGGCCAAATCATGAAGAGCCGTTCGGGGGCTCTGCCCCCCAAACCCCCTGCCGGGGGGCTACCGCCCCCCGGACCCCCTGTTTCTCGGGGGGCTAACGCCCCCTGAACTCCCCAAGACTTGTTGCTATATAGAAACTATAATCTAGCCATCTCATAACCATCATGGTCTCACAGTAGACCCTATACTAACAACCGTGCTCAATAATGGCTTCTCCTCATAACGGGGGCCTTACAGATCTGAGCTCACTAGTGACTACTAAACTGAGAGGTGCATTATTTAGTAGTCTAATACATTTTGTAGCTGAAAGCACCGGCAACTTGCATAAATGCACTGCTCTCGTCAAGAGCTTCAAGCTGATACCCATATTGCCCACTAAATTTATATAAAAAAATTAAATTAAATTAAATTATTTTTTTTTTCAATTTTTTTTTAAAAATGGTGCCGCTCTAGTACCGCGGATTTTTGGACGGCACCATAATGGCGGTACCACCATTATGATACCGCGGTACCATAATGGCGGTACCACGTGCCACTATGATATATATATATATATATATATCAAGAAGCAATCAAATCAACAAGCAAATGTAGCTATAGAACTCTCAGTCAACAAGAAGTGGATAGAGATACATTCATGATCAACCATCAGAAAGCATCAAATGGCAGCTCCTGATTTCTTGATTATGAAGCCACTCAGCACATGACTAGCCATATTGGCTACTTCCAGTCATATATGTCAAAAAATATGTTCACCTCGGAGACAATGTCACACATGTTATCAAAGGTGAAGACATTGTAAGATCGAGCTTTCCAAATGATCAGTTTGAGATACTTTCTAAAGTAGTTCTTTATTTATCGAATTTGTCTGCAAATCTACTACTTGTTGGTAGAATTACAGATCTATGTCTAGTAGAATTCGAATCTGATCAGTGTAGAATTATAAATAGGACAACAAGGTCCTTGCACTCGAAAAGAGACATGGACACTTGTATAGACCGAGTCATTGCTATTCTACTAATCAAGCTCTGAATACTGCTTTTCACATCAATAAAGGATTACTTTGGCATTATAGACTTAGTCATTTGAATTATACATCTATTTTAAATATGTCTAAAAAATCTACAATACTTGATTTGGACTATCCAGATAGGAAAGTCGAATTCCCTGTCTGCCAAGATTGGGTTATCAAAAAGTAGACAAGGTTTTTTTTTAGATCAAGTCCCTCCCCAACATATAGCTAAGAATTTGCTAGATTGTACATATAGGGATGTGGCCCAATGCAAACTTCGTGATTGAAAAGTGCCAAATTTATTATTATCTTTATCGATGAATATTCTAGCAGAATAACTATATATTTTATTAAGCATAAATTAGAGGCATTCAACCTCTTCAAAACATTCAAGGAGCGAGTTGAGAAGAAAATTGGTAAATGAATGAAAACACTAAGGTTTGATAAGTGGGGAGAGTATATCTCAACTGAATTCAAGCCAAAAAAATACTCCATCACTCCTTCTTTACCTTAGTCCAATGGATTAGTTGAGAGGAAGACTTGAATCTTAATCAAATTGGCTAAGTGTCATGCATCACTGCTAAATAATTCTGGGCCAAAGCTATTTACACTAAAGATTATGTTCGTAACTCAAGTAGAACTCCTTATGAAGGTTGGACAGAATCCAAACTATCATTGAAGAATCTCAAAGTGTTGGATGTATCACTTATGTATAGATCCTGAAAGAGACCAGGAAAAAATTGGACTTCCAAAGTCTCAAATCCATATTTATTGGTTATGCTTATTCGAATAGAACCTACAAGCTCTATGATCCTGATAAATTGAAGATATTTTTAAGCAGGAATTCCATCTTTATCGAGGATCAATTTATTGAGCTGAAAAACAAGAGCAAAGCTCCAAATGGACTATTGACGACTCCTACCATCGACACAACAATTTGAGTCATGTTTGAATATTTCAGAGGCAACAGCTCTTCGACAATGAGTCTGAAGGAGATGTTGCTACTCATGAGCAACAAAACCAACAATAGATTAATCAGCCTGTCTACCTCCAAGAAGATTGACCAGAGTGCACACCTAGACAGACTCTAATCTTTGGAGAGAAGTGATGGATAGAGAGTATGCCTCTTTGATCAAGAACCGAACATGGTCAATTGTTGAATTGTCTACCAGCAACAATCTAATCGATTACAAATGGGTCTTCAAGATCAAATGCAAAGTTGACGAGAGTATCGATCAAAGGAAAGCTCACCTAGTCATGAGAGGATTTTCTCAAATCTCGAACATCAATCCTATAGTCAAGCATTCCTCGATTAGAACACTCCTATCATATGTTGTTGTAGCAAATCTTGAGGTACAGTAGCTCGATTTACAAATAGCCTATCTGAATGGAGTAATCAAAGAAGGCATCTACGTGATGTAGCCCGATGGTCAACGATAAGGAAAATCATGTATGCAAACTCCATAAGGCACTTTATGGCTTGAAGCAGTCTGGCAGAGCTTGATTTTAGAGGATTAACACCATCCTCATTCAACAAGGCTCCAAATCAAGCACTACCAATTCTAACGTTTACTTCAAGTCAGTGCATCATTCCTTTATCATTGTCACCTTACATGTTGATGACACACTACTTTTCAATGATTGTGAAAATTGTGAAAAATTTTAGATCAATTAAGATCCAATTCCATAAAATGATCTTGGGTTGGAAATATATCAAATCTACCAATCTTGCCAATGTGGAAAAATCAACATCTACTTAATGAAAGAGATGCTAACTCACTAAGAACCTGATCAAACATCAAACATAAGATATGATGAAGTTGTTGTCTGTACAAAACTTATAATAAAGTGAATGATCATATTCACTCATAACAGAGCCTTGAGAGAGTAAAAAAGTGCTAAGCTTAGCATACCAACTCCTTGGTGCTTGCATAAGGCCATACAAACTCTTTTGTGGTAGACACACATGATTTGGATTTGTTGATGAAATGTAGCTCTCGGGTTGTTCCATGTACACTTCCTCCTCAAGATCACTATTCAAGAATGCATTTGTAATATCCATTTGCCATAGATCCCATCCATAAAGTGTAGCAAGTGAGATGATGACTCGAATGCTTACCATCTTTGCCACGGGTGCAAGGTCTTATCATAGTCAATCCCTTGTTCTTGAGCATATCCTTTTGCCACTAACCTTGACTTGTACTTGTTGATAGATCTTGGTTTGTCTTCACCTTGAAGATCCATTTGCATCCAATAGCTTTCTTGTCCTTAGGTAACTCCACCAATATCCATGTTCCATTCTTTATAAGAGCTTGATACTCAAGATCCATTGCTTGGATCCATTCCTCTTCTTTCCTTGCTTCAACTACACTTGTAGTTTCATCAAAAGAGGTTAGGAAAGCAAAGTGTGTACCTCCAACAACTTGCTTACCTTTCTCATCATATGTGAGCCTTGAAGGCATTTGTCTTTCCCTTGATGTTCTCCTTGGCTTTTGACTCGATGAAGGTCCATCATCATCACCATCTAAAGTAGGATCCTTTACATCAACATCAAGAATGTTATATCCATCCACATCACCATCAATAATGCTTGAATATACTTTTGGAATGTTCCCCTCATAAAAAATGACATCTCTACCAATAATCACCTTATTAGTAAAAGGAATGTAAACCTTGTCAGCTTTACTCACCTCACTATATCCAACAAATATACCTTTCCTTGAAGATGGATCCTCCTTTATCCTATAATCAAGAGTTATATTGACATAGCATGTGCATCCAAAGTTCTAAGAAAGTTGACACTCGGCCTCCTCTTGAATAGTTTTCTGATTTTTGCATATCACTAATTGCAAGATATATTATGTAAAGTGAATTCCAAGACTATTTTTGAATGCATTTGACATAACAACTATCCTTACACATTAATCAAAATATATTTGCCCTACATATTACCTCCATATTCAAATAGGAATCTCATAAACAACATTCATGAATTTATGCAATATTTATGCATGGCTTGGATAGGAATGCCACAAGCAACATTCATGGATTTCTGCATGGCTTTCAATAGGGCATCTTGGCACATCTTGCCTAGCAATATAAAATTGTTCCAAGTCCATGATGTGGCAAATTTCTTGCAAAGGTGTTAAATAAGTTAGAAGTAGCTTCATTCAATTTTCAAAGTAATGAGCAAACATGAGCAAAGAATGTGAAACAATTGAAGAATATGCCAAATGCGTCAATACACAATAGCTTGCTACTTCTTTATACATATACTTGACTCCAAATACATTAAATAATCTACGAGCCATACTTAAAAATCCTCCATGCATGAATTTCATAATTCCGATGGTCTATGATTTGTCAATATGTTGGTGGTCTAGATTTCTATGGAAATCACTTGAATGAAATTGTAGACTGAAGTTCATATAATCACCCTACCTATACATGCTTAGAACTACATTAACTATAAAAACCGTATAAAATCACATGTGAGGTAGAGGTCATCCATAATCAAAGCAAAACTATAGTAGAGAATTTTAAAATGTTTAAAGTTATTATGAAATAGTACAATATAATAAATACTTTAAGAAAATCAGACAATGTATGATTCTTAGAACATAAAGTTCTTTAGGAATACTTTATTTCGACTTGTTCATATCATTATCATGAATAAAGTTTTATAATATTCTATTTGAGGTAGAGATTATATATCAATGTTCATGCAATATGTAAAGTTCCAGTTTGCCCCTGCCCAAAAAGTTGTTATCATGCGACTAATCTCGGTAGAGGATTTTATTTTAGTGGTCATATCTTTTTAGTAATGTTAAAACACCTCACCAATTATGCATGTTATATTTCTACCTTGATAAAACATTTTTCTGTGAACAATCGAGATTGGAGTAAAGATTAGAAGAATACAAATTATTCAAAAGTGATGTTTCAAATTAAAATTTGAATGCAAAAGAAATTCAAGCATGATGAGAATTTTTTTCGAATGTCATAAATATTAACACACAAATTCAAAACCTTACACCTATTCTAAGGTATAGCTTAGAATTTCTTTGGACTTCTAGCTTGAACTTTAAAAAAAGAAAACTAGAATTATGTTAAACTTTAAGAATTTCTCTTTTCTAAGCAAGTTGTGGATCTCATTAATATTTGATTGCTAAGAGACATAGTCCAATTTTGGCTTTGATAATTTGAAATCGATTAGTGCTTAAACTAAAAAAATGTTTATAGAGTAAATTCCACTTACGTCCACCTCTATACAAAGCTATCTCTCTTAAATTAGCTTCAATATAATTTTCAGTCTATATACAATGAATAAAGACAAACATTTGGATCCTTGAGAATTTTATAGATATTAAGGGCTAAGATAAACTTTGGCTTATTCTATGGGAGAGCTATAAAAGTATTGGTCATGTTGTTGCCATGTGTCAATTAAAGCTAAAACGGGAGATTTTGGTGTGTCAAAGTAAACAATCGCACATTGTTTGGCACTTGTATCTTAGACATGTCCACCTTCACACCTTAGATTTTCACTTTTAGTTCTTGAAGAGGCTTTTTGGTATTTGAGGTGCTCTAGTTGTGTGCCATGATAAACAAGTCTTATGTGGTCTTGTTATGAACATCATCCACATAGTTGTATTTTAAGGACAACACATTGTAATTCATGTATTCTTGCACGATGAAAAGATGCTTTTAATCTAGAGTATATACATGGGGTTACAATCGTGCTTCTTGTTTCTTTTGAATCATGTCATTCATGGTAGGTCCACAACTCTTTGAATGAATTTCCACTTTGTAACTTGATTTTGAGAATATGTTCATGCATTTCATATTCCTTCATATATAGATAAAATTACATGCACTTCAAAATTCTTTGCATTCAAAATGATTTCTAGAACACTTTTTTAATTATGGAATGCAAAACATTTGAGTTGGCCCACATGTCATGAGTTAGAAGCATATAGACTTTTATGGTTGTGGGAGACATAAATCATTTGAAGGATGAATTTTATTACCTTAATGTATTGTGATTTGAATGCATTGGAATGTTTTTGTTTGCTTTTGTCCATTATAGAAATTGATTTTAAGTTTGCAAATCGACAGTTGAAAAATGCAGCTATATCCTATTCTAGAATGTCACCACATGCTCCCTCCCTACGACGTTTGGGCTTTCTTGTGGAACTTGTCGTCCAACAAGAAACATTTAAACCATGCCTTTAATGGAAGAATACAAGGGCTACACACCTTCCTAGAATTGAGAGTGTTGGTTACCTCTCTCTCTCTCTCTCTCTCTCTCTCTCTCTCTCTCTCTCTCTCTCTCTCTCTCTCTCTCTCTCTCTCTCTCTCTCTCTCTCTCTCTCTCTCTCTCTCTCTCTCTCTCTCTCTCTCAGCATGAAATATAACCAATACACAACCCATAAATTATGATCATGCAAATCAAAATAACATGAATAAATTAAGATCCTACGAATCAGGATAGCATGAACTAGTAAGCATGAAACATAAATCAAGATACTACGAATTAGGGTAGCATGAACTGGTAATCATGAAACATAAATGGATGGCATCACACACGCAACGCGCACAACACACACACACACACACACACACACACACACACACACACACACAC
The DNA here is from genome assembly GCA_029204225.1 of Diphasiastrum complanatum. Taxonomy (NCBI): domain Eukaryota; kingdom Viridiplantae; phylum Streptophyta; class Lycopodiopsida; order Lycopodiales; family Lycopodiaceae; genus Diphasiastrum; species Diphasiastrum complanatum. Next base: position 21,001,291 of record CM055107.1, on the reverse strand, counting down.
ACACACACACACACACACACACACACACACACACACACACACACACACACACACACACACACACACACACACACACACACACACACACACACACACCCTAAACCCTAAAACCTAAACACACACAAGGAGAAAAAAAAAGAAAAAGATCATAGTAGAGTGCTAACCTATGTGAAGATTATTAAAATATTATCTTCCTATCTCCAGTTTGGGGTCATGTCCATGGTGATTTCCACTAAAATTCATGTTGTACATAAAAGGAGTGTGAATTGAGCACATATCCTTTTAGTGTAGCTCGGATTTGAGTTAGATAGGTTCAATTATGATGACATGCAAATGTTTAGATAGCATGCAAAGTTTTACTATATGCATGCAAGCCAAATGCAATCAGCTCAAATGTGAGGAAAATTAGGAGAGTGAGGAGGATAAAGAGAGTGAGCAAGGATCAACACACAAGGGAGAGGACAAAGGCAACAGGTACGTCCCTTGAAACCATTACCCACTCCTCTTTTCTCTTCGAAAATGTCATGGCAATTGCCAGTCTTTTCAAAATTTGCAAGAATCTGTCTGACCCTCGATATACACCTCACATTAGCTTCAGTATTCCGAGGGCTGTTTCGAGGACCTGACTAAATTGGAACTAGTATCCTATGGTCTGTTCCGAGGTGCATTCTGAGGCCTCCACTAAATGCCAAAATCAACTCAAAATTGTTGCATTCTAGAATCACATAATTTTCAAAGATTAATGGCCATTATTTTCTCAAGCCTTGTCAAAGAATATATAGTGCATTGAACGACACAATTTTTTATCTACTAAATTGTACTCATCTGATTAAAGGATGTCCAAACATCGACGAATTTGGCATCCAACCACTATTCTTGGGCATTCAACTACCCAAAATTATGAATTTGGGTCTATTTTCAAAAGTAATGAGTTTGCAAAATTGTAATTTTCCAAGGGATCCATTTACATATGTCTGAACCAGTATTGGCTGGCGGGTATTCATTTTATTTTTTTCGGTTCTCAACCCGCTTATAAACCATGTTCTAAAGACCCTAACCGGCGGATACACTATTTCTCAAGAACCGACTTATGTGTAGAACCGACGGTTATGCTCTTTTGTAAGAACCAGCCACGGTTCAGAACCGTCGGGTCTCTTTGAGCCTTGGATTGAGGTTGAGAACCGGTCCGGCTATCATTTGGAGGGGGGGTATAACCCGAATATCAATTCACCCTACAGAACCTAACATTCATTAAGGGCTTTTAGCAAGTTACTATTTATTTATGAGTAGGATGAGTAAGAGGATGTTAAGATAGACAATATTGTAACAAGACTTTTTTCAAGGCTATCATTTCTACTGATGGGTAGTTAGTTGATAAGTGGAATGTTAAAAACTTAAGACATTGTGCAACAAGACTTTTTTTTCAGCGGTTTTTATACAAGTCAAATTTTTAGTGTGTTTATTTATTAGAGTTGTTTAACTGTGAAGTGTATTTTTTTTTTACACAATTGAAATATCATAGGCAATATCAAAGAGTGTGAGATTTTTAAGAGTAATTGATAAGTGGAGGAATGCTCAAATATTGTGCGCTTATACCTTTTTTACGTGGCTTCCATGCGTCTTTTGATAAATATTGTGATCGAATTTTAACATAGTATGCAATAATAATTTTTGAAATGATTTTTTATTGACTTTCTAAAAAATAGTATATATTGAGAACCTGATATACAGTGTGTACATTGGATGTCTCACTATTTCTTACATCAAATTTACATATCAAGATGTAACTAGAATATGAAGAACCAAATAGAATGTAAATGCAATGATTCCTCCATGATTCCACCTTTGAAATCTCTTCAAAATAACATCAAAAAAACAATAAATGTGAGTAATCAACCAATGCTTGCATGTCTCCTCCATCTTTGTCCTTCCTTGATATGTCTCCACCATGAAACTCCGTGAATGAGCATCCATTGTCATCTTACCACAAGATATCATCATCACTTGATGACTTGACGATGAATGAGTGACATAATGAGTCTCCCTTAGCTTCATTCCCATTAGAAAAACCAGCCAGGAATGCTAGTACAACTCCAACATCAAAATGATGCAAAATAATGTAACTAGTTTCAGCATATCTTGACAATTTGCACACATTCACATGAAATTGCTCAAACATGAGATTCAACAAGCAAATTAAACTTGAACAACACTTTTTATGCTCTTGACTAGCTCCAAATTGCCACCTTTCCTTTTGTGTTGTTGAAGCTCTTCAAGATCAACCTCTTGATATTTCTCTTGACCATCAAAGTAATTGACTAAGACCTCTTTTCCAGATCCATTAGTTACTTCCATTCCATGAAAACCATCTTCCACTTGCATAGCATCATCTACACAAGAAGATTCACCATAAATGTCAGAAATGCAAAATGAGTAACTTCGACTTGCTTACCATTATCATCATATGTCAGCATAGATGGATTTGTCTTTCCCTTGAGGATCTTCTTAGAACTTGACTTGGAGATGCATCTCCACTATCACCATCTTCATCACCACCAAAAATGTTAGATTGATCAACATCAACAACAATCAATCTTATCCACATTCTCCTCTTCAAAGACAACATCCTTAAGAATTTGAACTTTCTTTGACTTAGGAATGTAAACCCTATAAGCTTTCCTTACTTCACTATAGCCAACAAAGATCTCTTAAGAATTCCAAAAGATGAGTAACAAAAAAAAATGCCAACCTTGGCTTCTTATAAAAAAGAACCTCAAATCAACTAGACTTACTATCCAAGTCTTCATCTGAGTGCCTATTGCAAACAAAGTTAGCACACATCATCACTTGAATTGTGCTCATCAACACCATCCTCATCAGAAGTAAAATTGCCTTGCTTTTCACCTTGATCTCTTTTCCTTTTGAAGCACTCACTAGAAAAATGTCCTTTGATTCCACAATAGAAACGTTTGAGCTTAGATCTATCTTTCTTTTTGCCAACAAAAGTAGAAGGCTCACCTTGATGTTTCCCTTTAGACCACTTGCTTTTGCCCTTGTCTCTTGAGAACATAGCCTCATTTTTTCCAACTTCAGATGTCGAAGTGGATCCTCCTCTTGATAGAAGCCTTTAACTCCTCATTCTTGCAAGTCCTCCATACTTGGCAATATCTTTAGAATAGCAAAATTTTGAACAAGATTAGCATGATCATCCAAAAATCCATTAAAAACTACTGGAACAAGTTCTATCTCCTTAATGCTTTTATGAATACATGCTAAATCATCATTGAATGCCTTAACCCTCAAAATAAAAGCATGATTACTTTCATCCTTCTTTTGCAAACTGTGAAAGATTTTCCCTCGAGAGTTAGAACCCTTGATGTAGACTTGGACTTATAAACATTCTTTAGAGCTAGCCAACCTCACTAGATTACGAACTTCCTTGAGAAGTTCATTAGACACATTCATCTTAATTGTATGAAGAGCTTTATGTGACCTCCTATCATACTCAATTGTTCTTGAGGTGACAAAGGTCTCTCCTCCACACCTACAACAATATCCATCAACTCATTCATCTCAAGGAGAGACTCCATTCTCACCTTCCAAGTTGGATAGTTGCTTGAGGTAAACCTATCATTGCTTTCCAACATGAAGCCTCCATTTGTAGCAACGTTGCAATGTTTTGATCTTCTCTTTCAACCTGTTCCAATGCACTTAGAACTCTCTTGAAATTCAACAATTGAATCCAAGAATAAATCACAAAGATATGGAAGCTCTCAAATCTCTTTCGTGCACAAAAAACTAGCAAATCCAATACATAGAATCAATGACACTTGATCAACCTACAATATCATGAATTTTTGCACTCTCTAAGATTGAAACACACTCTTGAAAATTCTAGCAGCTTCAAACACAAGAGATTCTATCATTTTTAGGGTTACCACAAAAGTACACAAATTGAATCATTCACATTCTACATGCAAAAGCTAGAAACTTGATATAGAATCTTGGAGAATGTTCTAGAACCTTTCTTACGCATCAAAACTCATCACAACCCAACTAGTCGGGAGGGAGATCGGCCTACTACAATTATTTTGACCTAAATTGAGCTTTGGAAGTCTCAAGGTTTGAACTTAGACTTAAAAAAAGTATGTAAAAAGTCAAGTTTCCAAAAAGGGGCTTGCATTGTATTTTGAGACTTGAAATGTCTTGTTACATAAGTAAATGTGGAAAGGAAACTCCACAAGCTTCTATATAAAGAAGCTCGTTGCATGTAATTTCTATCCTTAATGCAAGAGAGCTAAATGCTACTATTTCGAATCCACATATGCTTGCTATGGTGTTTGGTCATTATTGGCCTGACTTTGTGCTTGTTGCTATTTCTTCTAAGCTATTGCTATTTTGGCTTCTAGTTAGCATGTGTGTTTTGCCTCTAAAGTGTTATATAACTATTAGTGGTTAGAGAGAGAATAGGAGGGCATGGAGCTCTAGTAGGGAAGAGAGAAAAGTGTGTGTGTGTGTGTGTGTGTGTGTGTGTGTGTGTGTGTGTGCGCGTGCGTGTGTGTGTTGGAGGGAGAGAAAAGAGAGTGATAGAGTTAAATGTTAGTTCATTTTGGTTATACTTATGGTGTAATGCTATTTTTCCCATTCTACACTTGAAAATGCTTGATTTTGACAAGGAATCACTCTAGCACACTCTAGAATTGAATCACTCACTAGAAATGGCTGATCCTCCAAATATACCCTGCAATAGAGCTCTGATCCCATGTCACAAAGATTCATTTGTGTCCTTTGATCTTTGGCTAATATGGATAGCACATCTAGCATCATTAATAATGTAGAAATCTTGCATTTACTACACATAGAAGATGTAAACTCAAGCTCTCATGGCTAAAAAATTACTCCATGCTCTAATGTTTCATAAGTTTGCAACTATGTAGAAGAAATTTTGATCTTATCCAACTTGTCCCGTGAGCCTTGATGTACCTTATTGAATGCATTGAAGAGCCAATCCTATATACATTTTATACATAAGAAAGTGCTTTTAACTAGTTCAGGTCAAATTAATTAGGTAGAAATGCAACATTCACTTTAATTTCTAAATTCATGCTCATATCTCAGCTTAAACTCATATTTCTAGGCCTTATTGAAACAAAGTATTGTTGATAAATATAAGAGTTTGACCTATAGTCTTTATTATCTCATCATAGTCATATTTCAAAAAATAAAAATAGTTGTCTATGAGAATTCAATTTTTACCTAGATTCACAAAAGTCACAAGTACATAAACTCTACTTCCAAATGGTTAGCATTAAAACAAGTTTACAAGCCACAACAACTTTTTCACCTATATGGTTTATTTCAAGTGTCGTATGGGTTTGAAAACATAAGCTTCTTTTTTTCTTTTTCTTTTTTGTAGACTTGAGCAATCAATTTCAATCGCTTAGCTAATATTGAAGGTCTCTCAAACAACAAAGTCACAGATACTTTCTACTTTGGCATATCTTTTATATAGACAAGGTTGAACATTTTTTCTTTTTAATGGATAGCATTTGATGTTTTCAAATCCATGTCAACTACTATTATAGCCTTTTCAATTTATCACTTTCACACAGTTTGGTTCATCACTAAAAATTAATCTTGTCTTCAAGAAAAATGACAAATTTTGCTTAAAATATCAATGACTCTCTATTAAAAATAAATCATTAATTCAAAATCTATCAACATAAGCACAATAGTGAAAACAATGATGAATGATTAGATAGTACAATTAAGAAACATAATAAGTAAACCTTCCAGAATATATGTCATGTCATTCAAATCATTTGGCAAAACAATCAATATTCATGGAAAAATTGGGATGTGAGCTTAAAATTTTCAACAAGAATGTGACATCAAAAAAAACAAATTGTCTCTTTCAATACTACCAAACTTGGAATCTAGTACATATGCATCTTGCAAGTGTGCCACTACTTTCATTTCTTTTTACCTCCTAGCAACATCATGTTAGAAGATGTTTCTCCACCCGAATTCTTTAGTTTTGACATATATTTTTATGCCCAATAGATTCATGACACTTATAAAGGTGGAGAGGCAATATGTATATTTTACAACTACAATTTTTACAAGTACTTTCCAATTTGATCTTGATTCTTGAAAAAACATATCATCTTTCTCTTGTGACAACCAAGTTGCACTATCAACCTTATGTAGTAATATTGATATATGACACTCTTCAAGCATGATGGAAAACATGCGTGGCATTCAAGATAAGGGGAATCCTAACTATAGGGACAACTCGTACTTCAAGTAAGACAACAACAAAGATACTCATCAAGCATGCTTGCAACATGCATGACCATCCTATTTCCTCATATAATGATAAAGAGCTTTCTAAGCCACTCAAAATCCTTCCTAGATTGAGCTAATCATGAACATGTCTCAATCTATAGGAAGATCCATCCTTAAGCTATGAGAAAACTTGGTAGGGTCTTTGCTTGTGTCATTGTTGCAATATAGATGGGGCTTTATCCAATAAAGAGATAAATTAGTTTCTCATATCAAATTGTAGCCTATGAGAACCTCAAAAAAGAAGTATGCAATAGATCCAGAGGCAAAAGAAAACAATCTTTTCATTTCTATTTTCCACACAAGATACTACTATTCTAGTCTTTTTGCACTACTAATCTCACACTCCAAAAAATTTCAATCCACTCTGCAAGACCACAACATTAATCAAAAATTTGATAATCTTATATAAAATAGAACAATAATTTTTTTTAAAAAAAAATTAATGTTATACTTTTAGTTTCTTTCTATGCTCTATTATGGCGGTCTCCCATCTAATAGAATTAGAATGATCCTAAATGTGTTGTGTAGGGTGAGTACGAGTAGGATCCACTCTATTCATGGTTTCTATTGTTGGTTTATGGGTTCTTCTATGGCAGTCTCCCAACTAGAAGAGAACTAAAAATGGAGGAACGAATAAACTACACCAAGGCAGTCTCCCTACTAGTGTGATGCAAATGGACTAAACAATTCCTAAACTAACTCTACAAGGGAATGGAAACAAAGTGAACAAAAGATAATCCCATAATAACATTCACATAAATGAACCAAATGAGGAAAGCTTAGTGGGGCTCGAGCACCTACCACCAAGTATCCTATCCACAACTGGGAACACAAGTTGCATGCATAAAATATCAGAAAGTGGCTTTATTATCACAATGCTCATACAAGTGTTGTTGGAGGCCCAAATCTACTCCCATATATGGAAAGAGTAGTGGGGCCTAAGCTTAAACATGCTTATGGGACTAAGTCCAAACTTAAAGCTAATTAACTTGTGCACTTACACTAACTTAGAATTAAACTTAACTTGAACTTAGGAATTAACTTAACTTAGGAATTAAATCTTAAACTTAGACTTTATAAGTTGAACCATTACAAGCGAACAATCTACTGAACTGGCAGAGTGCCGGCACTACTTCAGACTGTGGGTTCTATTGGGGGTATTCCCAACATCTTGTAGATAAATAATATTGTCTAATAAAATGTGTTGCAAGGGCATTGTGAAAATATTGTAAAATTAAAATAATATTAAACTTAGAGATTCAAGTTTTGGGGTTTGTCCAAACTTGAGGTAGACTAGTCTAGTAACTTTCCAATTAGAGTCAAGTTAGTTTTTTGTCTTCATAGTGATGTGTAGGTCTAGAACCTATCAAGAAGCATTTGAGGCTACTCTTGTAGGTCAAAGGATTCTCAAAAAGAGAGATTCTCAAGTCTTATCCATCTCTCTTTTTGTCATCTTGTAGAGAGGTAGAGGCAATGTGGCATCTAGATTGTTCTCTCTCTCCACGAGTTCTAGAAGGCCTCTTGTATTATAAATAAGGTGGCCTTGTACCACAAGAATACACTTCATCAAGTAAAGCTTCCATTTTATCCATTTGAGGTGTAATGATATTTAGATTGTGATGAATGCTCTTGCCTTCATGCTAACTAGCTTGCCAATGTTTTCCATCTCATTGTTTTTAGAATAGAAGCTAGTTTAGTGTGCAATCATTCATTCTCTTGATCCTTTGTAGTTGCAACTGGTTCACACGTGTGAAAAGTTCTCATCGTACTAGAGCTTGATAGGAGAATACACATCTAATCATTGCTTTGTCAAATGGAATGACTTCTCATCATTGTTGGTGAAATCTTGCCTCTTACTAGCACTCGATTTTGAGCTAACTAGATCCATTCCAATAATCACTTATTAATGTATTTTATCTCTCTAATTTCAGAGTTGTACGGCCTACTGTAGCAGCACGTGTGAGGCCCCTAATCAAGATAGAGTGGGGGCTATGTTACTTCTCATCTTTTCCATCCATGTTGCATATGAATGGAAAGCTAATCAAGTGCAGATTGTGAAGCAAGTGACCTCAAGAGGATCGGTGGATCCTAAGGAGAGTTTTACATGCTTGAAGGCTGTACTATCAAAGATCCTTCATTGTAGGAGTCAAAATAGCAAATTTTGACTATTTTTCAATTTTTTTCAATCTAAGAAGCATTGTTTGGATCTATGATCCTATGAATGGATGAAACTTTCTAAATGATAAATCTGACTTTTTTAAGCTATTTCACACATGTGAACTTAGATTTACTTCATCCACTTTTGCTTTGAAAAATTAAGTGCAAATTTTTGACTAGCACCTAGAAATTGTTATTTTTGGCCTTCTTTGAGTTCTCAATCATTTGTTACTTGATTATAAGTGATCAATAGTTTACATTTGATTAGTTTTGAACCTCTGAAAACATTCATTTAGTAAGACTAAAAATCTAATAAGTGTAGGCCAACTCAATGATGATGGTCTACAAGTAGATTTTAAAGATGGTACTTGCTTGATCACAAAAGATGATGATATAATAGCATCATGTTCTCGTTTTGGAATACATCTCCACAAAGTTCATAAACTTTTGTAATGATTTTGGCATTAGAAGATATTTCACCTGTTCCTACTCTCCTCAATCTAATGGAGTGGCTGAAATAAAAAATAGAACTCTATGTGAATGTGCAAAAGCACTTAGACTAGGAGCCTCTCTTTCGAGAGATTTTTGGGGAGAAGCAATAGGATGTGCTAACTATCTTTGCAATTTTTTGCCAAATCATGCTATAGCAGATATTTCACCTTATGAAAAGTTGTATGGAAGGAAACCCGAGGTCAATCATCTTAGAACATCTGGATGTGTATGCTTTGTACATGTACCTCTTGAAACAAGAAAAAAAGAAGATGCTAATGCTCTTAAAGGCGACTACTCAAGTAAAGCCTATAGAATTTTTGTTCCATCTACTAATCAAACTATGATAAGTAGAGATGTGATCTTCCATGAAGATCAAATGTACATGAAGGACAATGTGCAGAAATCTGAAGAGCTTATTCATCAAGGAGGAGTCTCTTCATCAAGTATTGATCAAGATGAAGACTTGTTGGGGCCAAGATCACAAGAGAAGCCGAGTCTATCAATGACTCCAAGAAGATCAACCCGAGAGAGATCCGAGCCTAGAAGACTCACCTACTTGGAAAGGGCCTTCCCCATTGACAAAAATATGCCTCTTGTACCATATTACCATGCTTAATGAGAAGGAGAAAACTCTACCATTTTTGGATGAGAAGCATCCTCATTTGCTATTCAATGCTTGCTATTGCTATTGTTGTTTTCCATTTGCTTTCAAGTTTATGCTTTTTGGTTTCAATAGTTTATGTTTCTCCCTTAGCAAGTACAATGAGCAAGTGGGCTAACCTCCCTTCTCTCTCTCTCTCTCTCTCTCTCTCTCTCTCTCTCTCTCTCTCTCTCTCTCTCTCTCTCTCTCTCTCTCTCTCTCTCTCTCTCTCTCTCTCTCTCTCTCTCTCTCCTTTTCACTACAAATCATGTTGAATGCTAGTTCAGTGGAGTAGAGTTAGTGGGGCTACGTAGTGTTAAAGGTGGGTAGTGTTAGTGTAAAAAGTAGAGATCAACTAAAAGTAGCATCTAAGCTAGGTTAGGATCCTATCCAAGTGTTCCAACCCTCTTTGACAGGCGGAAGGGCTGCTCACCGACTATTCTACACACCCTACAAATTCCTCGTCAAATATCCTCACGAGTCTTCACGCGGCGACTGACAAGTATCATTTTCGGTCCAGACCATTAAGGGCAATGAGATCAAGTGCATCTAACCCAACCGGAGTGGAGCCAAAGCATGTTTGAAAGGGACCCTATGGCCATCAGGGCCTACGTGACAAGTCCACAACAATTACGGGTGAACCCCCACTTTGTGTCTTACCCATGTTGATCTAAGTGGGCGGAGTGTGGTACCCCTCTGGACAAAATCACCATCAACACGATGAATTGGCCAAAAATCTTCTCAGAGTACGGATGGAAGATGAACGTAGATGCTAAGAGGACGCTCGTTCAATTTTCCAAACAATTTATTCGCTGCACTAATCCAACAATCTGCGTGGCCGCAACATATGCCCGAGACTTAGAATATTTGATGGGAATCGAGACGAAATGGGATGATTGCCGACCTCCCATAACTTTTGATCCAAATACTGCCCTGGCTTCGAAAAAAGTTGAAGACCAACTACCAGTGGCGTGAGTGTACTATTGAGCGGCATTGCTTGGTGATCCATGGACCAAACGTTCCATACCTGGATCGATCAATTTTGGTTAACTGGAGTCCACAAGTCCTTCTACACCCCTAAGGACTAGAAAAGCACAAAAAGATTTCAATTTATGAAAGAAGTGACCGGTTATCTCATTCAACAACAACGCGCTAAACGAAGCTTATACTAAGCACCATAGTGCTGAGGGACCGACACTACTTCAGGTCGGAGGCCCTGTTGAGGGTATTACAATGTAAATAAGTAAATTAGTCGAAAATAGTTGCGAGGGTCGTGGCATCCCATGGTCCAATGAGCACTTGTAAATAAATAATTATGGACATAAACTTGACTTTGGGCCGTGTATTAAAAGATAAGATTAGAAGGCCAAAGTTAAGCTTAAACTTTAGTTTCTAAGTTTGTGAAGTAGTTAAAGGTCAAATGGTAGTAGGTGGGGTGTGCTTCTTCCTACACCATAGAATCATTTGTGTTTCTTGTGAATGGTGTGGATTTCAAATGTTGAGCACGTCGCTGTTGTGGCCAATTGGGTAGTCGACAAGTCGGACCTCCCGATAAGTCGGACAAGTCGACTACTCGAGAGAGTCAATAAGTAGGACTCCCCGATATGTCAACCAATTCGATCTTACCCGATAAGGTGGCCAAGTCGATAAGTTGGGGGCCATTCTCTTGCCGACATTAGTAATAGAGCTGTGTGGCAATGCATGTAAATTTACAGCATTATGAATGGAACTAGATTAACATGAAATTTAGGAGAGTAGAGGAGATGAATGCAACCAACCCCCCCCCCCCCCCTTAATCTAGATCTGTGAATGTCTTAATCTTCAGACTAAGCAATGCACAAAATCTGTTCTGCGCATTAATGCCCAATGCCTTGGTAAACACATCTACAATCATGTGTGCTTCTTCCTACACCATAGAATCATTTGTGTTTCTTGTGGATGGTGTGGATTTCGAATGTCGAGCACGTCGCTGTTTGTGGCCAGTTGGGTAGTTGACAAGTCGGACCTCCTGATAAGTCGGACAAGTCGACTAGTCGAGAGAGTCGATAAGTAGGACTCCCTGATATGTCAACCGATTCGGGCTTACCTGATAAGGTGGCCAAGTCAATAAGTTGGGGGCCATTCTCTTGCCTGTCTTCAGTAATAGAGCTGTGTGGCAATGCATGTATGAATGGAACTAGATTAACATGAAATTTAGGAGAGTAGAGGAGATGAATCCAAACCCCCCCTGCCCTCCCCCCCCCTTAATTTGGATATGTGAATGTCTTAATCTTCAGATTAAGCAATGCACAAAATCTGTTCTGTGCATTAACGCTCAATGCCTTGGTGAAAACATCTACAATCATGTATTGTGTTCGACAATACGTTAAGTTCACCTCTCCGTCGAAAATTTTACTACTGACATAGTGAGATCAAATTTCAATGTGCTTACTCCTAAAGTGAAATCTAGGATTTGCCTATAAGGCAATGGCACTTTGATTATTACAAAATATAATTGTTGGGGTGTACTGATTCAAACCAATATCTGAGAGTAAATTTTTCAACCAAAATGCTTCCTTGATAGATTGAGAGATAACAATATACTCTGCTTATGTCTAGGAAAGAGCAATAGAGGTTTGCTTACGATTGTTCCAGGAGGTAGGACCGCCGTTGAGGAAGAGTGTAAATCCAGATGTGGATTTACGAATATCTACATCCTCTTGCATCAGAATATCCACTGAGCTGATGAAGATTTTCATTGTCGACTTCTCCATGGCAGATGTACTGGTTCGTTCGAATGTACCTCGTGACTCTTATAAGAGCCTTCCAATGGGTGATGCTAGGATTAGCCAGGAATAGGCTGAGTGAGCTAACTACAAAAGTGGTATCAAGTCTTGTGCAGACCATTACATACATGAGAGATCCAAGTATCGACTGATATGAATACTCTTTCATCTGTTCTTATTTTTGCTTGGTCTGAGGACATTGGTCCTTCGACAATCATAGGCCCGGATCAATCGCTGAGTGAGCTAATTTACAATTGATCAGATTAATATATCTAATAAGAGTATTGTCAAGATACCTTTGTTGAGTGATATAAATCAGTCGTCTCACTTTGTCTCTATGGATTTGCTCAGATAGTAGTGAGACTCATCCAAATCGGTCATGTTGAATTCGAAACACAGCATCTGTTTAGCATCCTTCACCAGGTTGGTATTGTTGCTGAAAAGCAACTGTGTCATCGACGTACAAGGTGATGATAATGAAGGAATGTTGTACTGCTTGAAGTAAACATTGCAATCGACAGTGCTTGGTTGAAAACCATGTTGGATGAGGAATGTGCTGATCGTCTGAAACCAAGCTCTGGCTGATTGCTTCAAGCTGTAAAGTGCTTTACGGAGTTTGCAAACATGATGTTTCATACCTTCGAGAACGTATCCTTCAGACTGTAGCATATAGATGTCTTTTTCGATGACTCCATTCAGATAAGCTGTCTGTACATCGAGTTGATGTACTTTGAGGTCGGCTGCTGCAACATAGGATAAGAGGGTTTGGATCGATGAATGCTTGACTACTGGACCAAAAGTCTCGTTGTAGTTGATGTTGGAGATCTGAGTGAATCCTTGTGCTACTAGGTGGGCCTTCTTTTGATCAATAGCTCCATTGCCATTGTACTTGATCTTAGAGAGGAATACTCTTTGTCGATCGATTCTCTCCAATGATCAGAGTCTGGTTGGCTAAATGCCTCTTTGGCAGTAGTCATTTTTTGCATTGAAAGATAGACATACTTAGGAATATACCTTGTGGGTTGTGTGCGCACTTAGCTCGATCTTCTTGGAGGTGGCATTGGGCTGATGATCCAATCCTCGGACTTGTTGTTGCTGAGTAGCAGCAACATTTGACTCGCTATCGAGTAGTTGATTGACTATGGGCAAGCTTGAGCTAGAGGCTCAAATTGTCATGTTGATGGCAGGCGTCGAAGGTTCGCATGGAACTTTTCCTTTCAAGTCATTGAATAGATTCTCAATAAAGACTGTATTCTTGTTGAATAAAATCTACTGGGTATCGTGTCATATAGCTTGTAAGTATTGTTAGAGGAAGTATATCTAATCAAGATGATCTTGAGACCTTGGAAGTCGAATTTCTTCCTTGTCTCCTTCAGAATCTGCGCGTAGGCGATGCATCTGAACACTCATAGGTTCTTCAATGAAGGCTTAGATTCTGTCCAAACCTCATCGAGTGTTTTGCTTGAGAGGGCCTTGGTCGAGCATTTGTTCTGGTTATAAGTTGTAGTGGAGACAGCTTCAGCCCAGAAGCTCTTCGACAATAATGCATGTGCCAACATGCATTTGGCTGACTCGACCAGGGTACAATTCTTTCTCTCAGCTAAGCCGTTCGATTGAGACAAATAGGGAGTGATAAACTGCCGTTCAATGTCTTGGCTCTGGCAGTACTCCTTGAATTTGGTAGAGATATACTCTCCACCATTGTCGGACCTCAAGTTTTTGATTGTTTTGTCAGTTTCTTTCTTTGCGCGCTCCTTGAAGACTTTGAAGCAATTGAAAGCTTCTGATTTCTTCTTGATGAGGTACACCATAGTCCTTCTAGAAAATTCATCAACAAAAGTGATGAAATACTTTGTATCTTTTAGTGAAAGATTCTACATTGGGCCACATATGTTTGTACATGTACAACATCTAATAATCCTCTAGATATATGTTGATGGCTTGATCTAAATGGTTTCCTAGCCTGCTTACCAACTAAATAGTCTTGACAGATAGGTAATTTGACTTTCTTGTCCAGGATTAAGAACAATGGATTGCTTAGACATATGCAATACAGAAGCATGATTCAAATGACCAAGTCTATAATGCCAAAGTAAACTTTTAATGATCTATACAGAAGTATTAAGAGCCTGACTAGAGGTAGAAAAACAATGATTTAATCTGTACAAGTATCCATGTCTCTTTCCAAGAGCTAGCACCTTGCCTGCTCTATCGACTACTTTACATTGATCAGATTCGAATTCTACTTTGTCCTAGATTTGTAATTTTTCTTACAGAGAGTAGACTTGTAGAAAGATTTGGTACATGTAGGACATTAGATAATTCTTACATTTGGTACATGTAATTTGGATTGATCATTTTCAAAGCTCAATCTTATTGTACCTTCACCTTTGATACCTTGTGTGCTATTGTCACCCATGTGAACATATCTTTTGGTACTGTAAGGCGTATATGACTTGAAGCAACTGGTCACATGCGCTATGTGGCTCTGAAATCCAGAAACCAAGAGTTGTCGTTTGATGTTTCTTGATGGCTAGTCATGAAGGCATCATGATCCACTTTTTGGTTGGGCTATAATGCTTTTGCAGCTGCATTTGCCACTTGATTTGATTGCCCTTTGTTGTTGTTCTTGGCTTGTAGGATGCTCGTAGGTTTGTTTGCAGTCCCTCATTCATTACAAAATCACATCAACCAGTTCAAGAACCTGCTGAAGCAAATGGCCGATGTCAGATCAGTCATAGATGATCAAGACACATTAATGACACTGCTTTCAAACTTACCAAGCTCATACGACAGTTGGGTGATGATCATTACTACACACCTAGAACTGGCTCTTTCAAGAGTCATTACAATGTTGCTACATGAAGACACCAGAAGGAATGAGCCCTCCAGTTCCTCAACTATCAAATCTCATGCCTTATACACCAACAAAGGATCGACTAAGCAGAAGAAGAAAGGCCCGAAGCAACCAAAGCCAAGCCAAAATCCAACACAACATCCAGAGCAATCAAATTTGCCTACAAAGAAGAAGTTATTCTACAGATATAAGAACTTTCTCCTGAGATGTAGCTTGGAAGCTACATCGCGCACTTCGTACAAGGTGCTCAAGATGTTTTAGACTTCTTTGGAGGTCTGAGCTTCAGACACATGGCCGATTTGCGTGTCCGATATGTTGAGGATGATCAACACAAAAGCTTTGCCATCCTTCAGCTTCCATAAGGAGATTGTAGTGTTGTCAGCTTCGGGTCTTGCCTCTGCACTTGTGACAATGTCATACAACTCCTTAGCCATTAGCACAATTTTCATCTGAAATTTCCATAGATGGTAATTGGCTCCATCGAGCTGATAGGACTGGCTTTCCCTTGGGAATTCATGTGGAAGTTAGTTTAAGTCATAGTAGTTGTGAAATTTTAGAGTAATGGACTCAATTTGATCTACAAAGGATCAATAAGAGTGATTGGAATCTTGGAATCTTGATCTATATCAAAACTAACATCCAAATCTAGCTTCTACTTGACAATTTTTATATATCCAAGCAAGAACAACCAAAAATAATAATCCAAAGGCTTCACACGTGTGAAGTACAACCACTGTACAGGGCCTGCTAAAAACAAATAAGTTTACGTAAGAAATCCTAAACATTCATCCACAAAAAACTTGCTTAAGAGAGTGAAAATACCAAAATTGCTCCCAAATCAATGTTTCTCATCATTAGCCTTCAAATGGATCTCACATGGATGATATACAAAATCTTCATAATCTCTCTCTAAGCCATATCCAACACGTGTGAGACAACTCATAGTGCTTATCCATATCTCCTTTGGCTAAGATTCTACTAATTTGCCACATCATCATTGGTGGCTAGTGTTGACCTTCTAGATTCCAACAATCTAGGAGATAACTCCTACAATTTAGGAGATCTGACATTTGACTCAAATGAAATCTATATACAATGGATTTGAACTTTATGATTGACATTTCACATGTGGGAGACCACTCCTACCATGTGATATAGCATTTTCTACCACTAGAATGGTGCCAAGTGGCATAGTAATACTAAACTAGTTTTTGGCCAATTTAACCACTAGTTTCCAACCTATATGATCTATCTAAATGACTTAGGAATAGATTTTACATGTGGGAACATGCTTCACACATGTCTAATGATGATAGGTACAAGTCATTATGATATTTACAATATTTGATCAAGTTAGCTTTTGCCAATTTTAACAGTAATAACTATTAGTGACTTAAGAGTGAAAATCTAATGCAACTTATAGAACAAGAAAACAATTATTCTATCCGCTAATAGAATCAGATTTTGTGGGAAGCTTATCATGCTATAAAAATAGCTCTAAGATAAAACTACTTATGATACGATGTATCAGATGAGGAATCAGATTGGTTCTGATACCATGTTGGGGAATGGATCGACAAATTAGTCCAGGTCGGCGAACAACTGGATCAGGATGATCCTACTACTGCGTAGAGGTAGTGTTCAACTAGTTTTCCTCAGTCCGTGCACTACTATAGTAGTAAGCAAATACAAGATTAAAATAGAGATTTGATTGCACAGTTGTTTGTGGAAGTAGAAGAGCAAACAATCAGACAAGGCAGTAAGAATATCAGACAAGAAGACATAGTAGCTTAAACAAACAATACTGACAAGAACTCTGAACGCAATGAAGACAATATTTGATTTAGATTAGTGTATGGAAATACATGTCATTTTGAAGCTATGAGCACAAGACAATAGCGAACAAAACCGCGTGCTCAGGATGCTAACTTGGTTCTGTAAAAGCTATGAGCTAATTACTGACAAACAATATGAAGAAAGAATCAATGCATGGAAGCATCTACAGTGTCTATCTCGTAATCAACATTATTAATTAGATTATAATAGCTATCTATATACAATTTACATATGTGCAAACGAGTGTACAAAGAGATGTTGTGGAGCTGTTGTGCCGTCTGGAGGAGATTGTGGCTACTGCTGTCATTGTCAAGTCGTTTGATTAGTACATGAAGTGAGCGTGAAGAGGCTTTGACTATTATGGGGAAATGTGGTGTAAGGTCTGATGGATCAGGCCGATCGAACAATCAAATCGGGATGATCCTACTACTGCACACGGTGAAAGTGATCAACTAATTTCCTCGGTGTGTGCACTACTACTACAGTAGGCTTTCACCAAAGTAAAATAGAGTTTAATTGCGAAAGTGAAAGAGCAGACAATCAGACAAATCAGTAAGAAGGTCAAACAAGAAGATGAAGTAGCTTAAATATTCAATTCTAACAAGAACTCTAAACGCAATAAAAGACAATGATTGATTCAAATTAATGAATAGAAATACAAGTCAAAATAATGCTATGAGCACAAGACAATAGGGATGAAATCGTGTGCTCAATAAGCTAGCTCCACTCTGTAAACGCTATGAGTTTATTATTGACAATCAGTCCGAAAGAAAGAATCGATGCATGAAAGCATCTACAATGTTTGTCTCATTGACTGCTTACTGTACAAAGAAGATGGCGTGGAGCCATTGTGCTGTCTAGAGGAGATCGTAAAGCCAACACCCTCCCTTAATTTGGATCCGTGAATGTCTCGATCTTTAGACTCAGCCATGCACAAAATATGTTGTGTGCATTAATGCCCAATGTCTTGGTGAACACATATGCAATCATGTCTTGCATTCGACAATACGTTAAGCTCACCTCTTTGTCGAGAATCTTAACCCTTACATAGTGATATCGAATTTCTGTCCTTACTCCTAGAGTGAAATCTAGGGTTGGTTGATAAGGCAATGGCACTCTGATTATCACAAAATATAATAGTTAAACTAATTCAGACTAATATCTGACAATAAATTTCTCAACCAAAATGCTTCTTTAATAGCTTGAGAAACAACAATGTACTCTACTTCTGTAGAGGAAAGAGCAATAGAGGTTTGCTTATGAATGCTTCAAGAGATAGGACCACTGTTGAGGAAGAATGTAAATCCAGATGTGGATTTATGAATATCTACGTCTCCTCCCCAACTTGCATTGGAATATCCACGGACCCGACGGAGATTGTCATTGTTGATGCACTAGTCCTTAGTAGCTCGAATATATTTCATGACTCTTATAAGAGCCTTCCAATGGGTGATTCCAGGATTAGCCATGAATTGGCTTAGTGAGCTGACTACAAAAGTGATATTAGGTCTTGTACATGCCATTGCATACATGAGGGATCCAAGTATTGATTCATATGGATACTCTCTCATCTGCTCCTCTTCTTGCTTGGTCTGAGGACATTGGTCCTTCAACAATCGCAGACCTGGATCCATTGGTGAGTGAGCTGATTTACAATTGATCAGATTATATCTAATAAAGGTATTGTGAAGATAGAAATATAAATCAATCGTCTCACTTTGTTTCTATGGATTTGAATACCCAAACAGTAGTGAGCTTCACTCAGATTGGTCATGTTGAATTTGGAAGACAACATCTGTTTAGTGTCCTTCACCTAATCGGTACTATTGCTAATGAGCAATGTGCGTCAACGTACAAGGTGATTATAATGAAAGAATGTTGCACTGACTTAAAATAAACATTGGAATACAGTAATGCTTGGTTGAAAACCATGTTGGATGAGGAATGTGTTGATCCTTTGAAACCAAACTCTTGCCAATTGCTCAAGCCATAAAGTGCTTTATGGATTAGGAAGCATACATGAAGACATCAAAAAGCATCATCATTTGAGTTTTGAACATTCAAACCATCTTTAAGACATCATGAGTAAGATTACCTTGCTTGTCACTTGATCTGTCATCTTCTTGTAGCACTCACTTGCAAAGTGTCCTTTGATGCCACAATAGAAGCACTTTAGTTTTGACCTATCTTTCCTTTTGCCATTTGAAGAAGCCTCCCCTTGATCTTGCTCTTTAGACTACTTACTTTTGTTTCTGCCCTTAGCCTCCTCTCCAACTTGAGATGTTGATGAAGGTCTACCCTTGCTTGAAGCCTATATTCTTCATTGATCAAGATCTCTTGAAGATCAATCAAACTTGACAAAGTTCTTTGAATGAAAGACTTTGTACAATGTTAGCATGAGCATCCAACAAACCATTAAAAATAACTTGAACAAGCTCTCCTTCCTTAATGCTCTCATCAATGCAAGATATCTCATCATTCAAAGCCTTCACTCTCAAAACAAAAATATTTGGACTCTCTTCACTCTATTGCAAAATTTGAAAGATTTGCCTTCTTAGAATCAACACTCTTGAAGTAGACTTGGATTCATAAAGCATCTTCAATGATTTCCAAGCATCCTTTGGTGAATTACCAACTTCTTCGAGAAGTTCATTGGTAACATTCATCTTTATCATGTGTAGAGCTCTTTTGGCCCTCTTGTCATACCTCAATTGTTCTTGTTGTGGTGTTGGCCTCTCCTCCAAACCTACAACAATATCCAAAACATCAGTCATCTCAAGAAGTGATTCCATCCTTAATTTCCACAATGAATAGTTGCTTGAGGCAAGCCTATCATTGCCTTCCAACATGTATCCACTTGATGTAGCCATGTTGCAATGACTTTATCCTTATCTTTCAACCTATTCCAATGCACAAAGCACTCTTTTGAAATACAACAAATGTTTCCCAAAAGAAATCACAAAGATATGGAACCTCTCAATTCTATTCTAGCAATTATATCTAGCAAATCAACACATAGAATGTAGAAACCTTGATCAACTTATGATCTATCCTCAATCTAATGACTCTTGCCACTTCCTAAGATTGAAACACACTCTAACGAACTTCAGTAACCTCACAAAATAGAGATCCAATCAAAATTAGGGTTCTGACAAAATCACAAAGAATTGAATATATCAAATTCTACATGCAATTGCTACAAACTTGATATACAATCTTGTAGCCTCAAGTGAGACCTTCCTATTGCATTCAAAATAAGTATGGTGTGAAATCAAAATTTCTCAAGTTCAATAATCTAAAATGAGTTTTGATCTACAAAAGATCCAATCTACATGTGCAAGAAACTCGATTTTTGGGTAGAAGCCAATCTAGCATGCTCTAGCATTGACATCTCTTCCAAATCCTTGATAGATGTGCCTGATCCTTTCAAAATCTACAACACAAGCTCTGATACCATGTGTAGAACTTTAGATCAATTAAGATCCAATTCCATAACCTGATCTTTGGTAAGAAATAGATTACCTCTACCAAACCTGCCAATGTAGAAAAATCAACATCTACTCAATGAAAGAGATGCAAAATCAATAAGAACCTGATCAAACATAAAACATAAGATATGAAGAAGTTTTTGTACATGTAAGCTACTGTGTTTCACATGTGTGGATCCGAAAATAGCATATAATAAGCATTCTACACATAAGATTGCAAGATATCACAAATATAGTGCACCAATGGATAGATGAACCCAAGAGAACTCATGTATAAGCATGAAGTGAGATAAGAGAGAGAGAACGTGTCTCTTCCCATGAGCTACATCCTTTTATAACAGGTGCAAACCTAATTTGAAACTTGGTTTTCCTCCATAATAAAAAAAAACCCTACTATTGTTTTTGACTAGATTCAATGTCTCTACTAATCAAATTTGAATCTTCTAAAGCTACACTTTCCCACTCTTTCAAAAAGTGTTTATTCAAATGCTTTTAGACTAATATAACTTTAAAAAGTCAAACTCTAACCTAGTCGGCCAACTCTGACAAGTCAGGTGCCATTCTCTTGCTTGTCTTCAGTAATAGAGTATTTCCGCAGATTGTGCAACAATGCCTGTCAAACTGTAGCGATATGAATGAAACTAGATTAACATGGGATTTAGGAGAGTAGAGGTGAGAAATCCAACAGCTCTCAAGTCTTGAGGTCTAGAGCAATTCTTTTAGAAGATCCTAGACACAATGGAATGGTTCCACACCATTTATTCTATACTCTTGATCACCTACAGTGCACCATTGAAAGAGAGGAGAGTAGAGAAATAGTCCTTTTTGTATGTCATGTGGGAGGTAGCCCCACTATCAATCCACCATGATTCTCTTTCTCTTGATTGCTGGTGAGGATGTAGATACCATCAAGAATGAGTCTCCTTTATCCTCCTCCTCTTCATGTGCAAGATTTTCTTGTTTGTTCTACCCTTTCACATTCTTCTTCTTTAGCACTCGGATGAAAAATGCCCCATGATTTCTACAAACAAATCATTTTAGCTTGGTATTGTCTTTGTTTACTTTCCCTTCAAACTTGATGATTGATCCTCCTCCTTGGCCTCCTTGCTTTGATTCTTCTTAACTCCCTTGGAATTTGTTTTGCCTTTAAATGAGAAGTTGGCTTTCTCATCTCCATCATGCAAGGACAAGGATCTCATCCTACTCTTTGCATGTTGGACCCTACATTCCTCAACCACAAGCACACTATGTAGCTTGTCAATAGAAGGTAAGACATCTGGTATGGCTAACCAAATTGGAGAACTCATATATTAGATCATTGAGGATCACTTGTACAAGTTCTTTATCAAGAATCTTATCTCCTATTGAAGCAAGTTCTTTATTAAGAGATTTGATACTAAGCACATACTCTTGTGCACTCTCACCATTATTTCTCATACTTTGCAAGATTTGATTTCTAGGCATGAGTACTCTAGAGATGTTATTGGATTCATAAATCTCCTTAATGAATCCCATGCTTATTTGGCCAAAGTACAAGAGGCTATCTCCTTTAGAAAATCATTACTAACATTCATTTCGATACTCAATTATCTAGGACAATATCAAAGAGGTGTCAAAGTACAACACTTTGGACCTTAAATCAGCCTAATAATGACTCACAAGAGGGATTAATTGATCGATTAACTATTGAATGCAAACTAGACATCAAAAATCAAGATCTAGATTAGCAATTCTACACACATCAAGCAAGAGCAATCATAAATCATTGATCATTATGAAGATCCAACCCCCACACATGTGGTATGACCTTCAGTATGGCCTGTAGACATCAAATAAAGTTTAGAACATTTAGATTTCATTTATATCTAAAAAGAGACAAAGTACATAGTGGTAGAAGTCGAGATAGCCACTAAGATCTCAAATTGTTTTTAAGGCATTATCATGGAGAGGTGATAATACATAGAAAAGCTCTGCTCCACCTCGAGTTACGTGAAAATCCAGCATGTAATAAGGAAGATGATTGAGCATTTTTTTCCTGATTTTCCATTACCCTTAAGTTTTGCCATGTTGGTGGCTAGATTGATCAACCTACTCCATGAATTTAGGAATTTGGTCCTATAACGTAGGAATCATCACCAAAAAAACTTGAACAATCCTATGAGAATGATCTAGCCTATTATAGAATAGATTCACATGTGGCACCATAGCCTCACATGTGTGGGACCCACCAATATACATATACATGGTTTCATTAAGCTAGATTTGCCAATTTTGGAATTTTTTCACATTCCTCCTCAAATGTAGCTTTGGAAACTATTATATGTGAAAGGTTTCAGATCATCATGATCCAATCCACTTGAAAGATCTTTGGTTAGAAAGAGAAATACACTACCAATCTCACCAATGTAGAAAAATCAGCATCTATACAAAAAATGAGATGCAAACACTAATAGAATTTGATCAAACTTGAATGAAATGATAAAGTACTATTGTTGTGCGTACAAAACCAGCAAGCTATTGTATTTCACACGTGTGGATCCAAAAATGGCATTATAGATCATTCTACACATAAAATTGCATGCAATCACAAGTATAGTGCACCAATGGATGGTAGAACCCAAGAGAACCATGTATAAGCATGAAATGAGATAGAGAAGAGAGAAGATGTGTATCTCCATGAGTCTTTTTCCTTTTATAATAGGTCCAAACCCTATTTGGCCACTTGGCTTTCCCTCCAAAATGCTAACCCTACTATTTTTGGGTCTAGATTCAAAGTACCCAACATTCAAATTTGAATCTACTCAAAATCGCCTTCTAACTTTCCCACACTTTCAAAAAGTGTTTATTCAAATGACATTTAGACTAATGAACTTTGAAATTCACCTTCTTTGCAATGACTTTCTCCCTCACAAAATGATATCGCACCTCAATATGCTTGCTCCTAGCATGAAAGATAGGATTGGTTGCCAATCCCATCTCCTTGCAATGTGTAAGAGCTTTGTACTTGGCCTCACTAGATGACAATGAGATAGCGGCTTGTTTCTTCGACATCCATGATATAGCTCCATCACCTATGAAAATACAATGAGAACTAATGGATTTCCTATCCATTACATATCCAACATTGTTCGAATCTGAGAATCCAAAAAGATTAGATGAAGATCCCTCATACAATATGCCAAAATCTCGAGCTCCAATGATGTACCTTAAAACTCGCCTTCCTAGCTTCTTCCATTGCTCTTCATTAGGATCTTGCATGAATTGACTCAATTTTCCAACACAATAGCTTATATTTGGTCTAGTAATGGTTAGATAGATGAGTGAACCAACTAGCTTCCTATAGAGAGTAATGTCCACAAAGGATCTTTTCATTACCTCTTATAATTAGCTTTACATGAGACTCCATAGGTGTATCAATAGCTTTTGCATCTACCATATGAAATCTTTCTAGAATAGAATTAGCATACTTCTCTTGACAAATGAAATTAGATTGAGAAGATCTAATGACTTCTATTCCCAAAATGTAATGCAAATTACCAAGATTATGCACCTCAAACTCCTTAAGAGCATTCTTGATTGTCTCCACTACTCAAGATGATATCATCCACATAGATGGTAACATCATTTCCAGCAAACCTATAATAAAGTGACTGATCATACTCACTCATAACAAAGCCTTGAGAGAGTAAAAAAGTGTTAAGCTTAGCATACCAATTCCTTGGTGCCTGCTTAAGGCCATACAAGCTCTTTTGTAGTAGACACACATGATTTGGCTTTGTTGATAAAATGGGGCTCTCGGGCTGCTCCATGTGTGAAGTTTTTAGCACGTGTGAACTTCACCACACACCCTACAGGATCTTACTGAGGTGTTGTGATTGCACAAGATTGATCAAAGAACAGTATGCTTGAAAAATCTAAGGCAAGAGCACAATGGCATACATCTGATGAAAAAAATCTAACTCTTCACTATGAGAAATGAATGTCAGAAATAATTCTAAGTGTTCAGTATGGGAAAAAGAGGCTGCTCTTGGGTAGAGAGAGAAAATCATGCATAGAAACTTGGGTAGAGAGAGAATGAGTCCAAAACACCAAAATCTCAATATTCACAATATGGCAAAACATGCCCAACTTTCCCTACATGAGAGAGACTCGAATTCCTACAATGGAGTTGCATGGAAAGTCCACTTAACTGAACTAATTCACCTACCAGAGATCCACATGTGTAACTGCATGCATGTATGGTGCATGTACTGCATGTACTCATAAAATTGCCTAGACATGTGTAGATCACAAAAACTACTTTGCATGTTGCATGCACTGATTGCATGTGGCTTGCATGCATACAATAAGACTTTGCATGCTATCTAAACATTTACATGTCATCATGATTGAACCTATCTAACTCAAATCCGAGCTACACTAGAAGGATATGTGCTCAACTCACACTCCTTATATGTACAACATGAAATCTAGTGGAAATTATCATAAACATGACCCCAAACTCAAGATAGGACGATAATATTTAAATAATCTTCACACTCCTCCTTAAAATTTATGTTCCTATCAACATAGATTTGAAATTAGGCCAAGGTTAGACCTCATCTTCATAAAGACATTCTTGAGTAGAGGCTTGGTGAGAAGAACACAATCTGAAGATGAAACATGCTCCAATGAGATCTCTCTTCCAATGACTTTTTCTCTTACAAAATGATGAGCCACTTCAATATGCTTGCTCCTTGCATGAAAGACTGGATTGTTTGCAAGAGCCTGAGCAAAAATGTTATCATTCTTGATAATTGGTAAATCTTCATGTGCATAACACTTAAGCTCCAAAAGTAGCCTTTTGATCCATAAAACCTCTTTTGTTGTGGTGGTAAGAGATTTGTATTCAGCTTCACAGGATGATAAAGAAATAGTTGCCTGCTTCTTTGACAACCAAGAAACCAAATTTCCTCCAAGCTTTGAACGACCGATTGATCACGATGAATTAGATGATTCAGCTAACCGAGCAACTGATAAGTTGCTGGATATATACACATGGCTAACTAATCAAAAGAATGATTAATATATAGTTTACAATTAGTTTAAGGCACTATGTGCTGTTGACAGTCGCCATCGGACAAAATTTGATTTTGTCCGGTTGTGACGTGTGTCCTTGCTGATACACCAATAGTCAAATTGCGGCCGATTGTTTGAGGAAGACCGAATAAGAGGATATGTCCAGATGGTCCAGATCAAAGAAGAAAATCAATGAAACAAAAGAGAAAAATAATAGTTAAGTATAGAGTATTTGTTGAAAGGTTTATGTATCTAACAAAACTATCGATCAAAATCAACTAAAAAGTCAAGGCACAAACCTTCTATACTAGATGAAACATAGAAGAAGAGACCATCCAACATCTATTTTATGAGTACCTAAGCTTTTGATAAATGCTATCATGTCAAACTAAAAGAGCCTACTATACTCACAATCTTATTGAATGGGATTATTTTTTAAGTGATTAATTTTTTAAATTATAATGATTAGCCAAAGCTGTCATATTTTCAAAAAAGTGAGCTCTTTTGAAGCTGAGTTGTATCATTTATTCTGAAAATCCTTTAGAATGCTATATATATTTTTAAAGTATTAAATAACTCAGTAACAAAATATATCCAATATAGTTTAAAAACATTTACTACCATCATAGCTTTAAATACAAAAGATCCAAATATATTTTGATTCAGCTTTGCACAAAACAAAAGTCTTTTTTTAAATAGCTTTTTTTCAATATAAATTAAAAAACTCAACAACAAAATCAAATCTTTAAATATTATTGTATAAGTGGCATTCTTCAGCTATAATACTATTTCAATTTTTATATCTTTCATCAATACTTTTTCTTTTTCTTGTTCTTTAGCACACATAAAACGTTTATTGTGTAGAAGAAGTGGGTTGTTGAATTTTCATACATTATGATTTCGAAATGATATTTCATTATTCTATACATGAATTTAGAAATTTTACCTGTCGCTTTGTTTTTATATTTTATAAAATACATTATTGACAATTATTGAATATATATAAAGCGTCATTTGTGTAAAATAAGTGGTTTCTAAAAATGTTTATATTTTATGAAATACATTAGTGACAATTATTGAATACATATAAAGTGTCATTTGTGTAAAATAAGTGGTTTCTTAAATGTTCACACATTATATGAAATTTTTATGATGTTGCATTACTTCAATTATGAATTTACTAAGAATTTTCAAATAAATATTAATCATACTAAACATGTGACAACTTGTACATTTTTTTGAATTTTTTTTTTCTATATTAAAATACCCACTTCCACTTAGCTTTTATATTTGATGGAACACATTAGTGACAATAACATTATACTAAGTCGTTAAGATTTTAAACTTTCTCAAGACATTGAAGTTCAAACTTGAATTATAGAAGTGTATTATACTGGGTGAAGCTTAATTCTCATAGTTATTATTTTGAAATCTATTTATCATTTCAAGTACTAATTGATTTTATATAAAAATGCTCAACTACTATAAAAAATAAAAGAATTCATAAGAAGAAGATATTTACTTTAATTGGTATAGTTTCAAATGGAGAACTTCCTCTTCTACTCATACTTGGGAGAAAAATGTTTGACAAACTTAGATAATCAAACATAACAAACTTTGCATATTTGTCATGAGTGTCATTCAACAAATCATACATGTCAAATCTAACTATCATGACAATGTACAGATTTCACCCACTCTGTAACAACAAAAGAAAATATGTACGACACCAATTTCTAACATCTCACCTACAATATTTAAAATATGTGATACTTAAGTTTGAATTGTATTTATATTAATCTTCTTTCTTGTTATTTAATGAGATCTTAGTTTACTCTGGTGACATATAGAACATCTAGCACATTCAGAATTAATTTTTTCTATAACATCTTATTATATAGAAGTAATAAAATATTCAATTCTAATATTATCCATCTCAATTTACAAGTTATATTAGTTTAACTCTTACAAAATATAGAAACGTATTCATTTAGTTTTGATTTTGACAATTATTATATATTTATATAAAATTCATAGTCTGTACTTTTGAAAAATTTTTTTGCTGCAAAATCAAAAAATTCTTTTGAGTTTAAATTCTATGTTTTATTTTAATAACTCTTTGAAACATATTTTTCTTTCAAGTAATAACTTGAAAAAAAAAACAGACATTAAAATTGCATGTGTAGACTATTGAAAAATATTATCATTGTAGTATTAGAGAATATTTCTTATTTCGATAGATACAAAAAATCCAACAATATTTTTATACATAAATTTGCAAAAATTATAATAACTTTGTCAAAAAATAAAATAAAACAGTAACTTAATTATTTAATGGACACTTTGTTATGCTACAAGACCACTCTGTTTCTTTCATTAATTTCTTTTCTTGGTTTTTGACATACAATGGCTTTTTGGAAGTTCACACATGTAAATTGTTAGGATATTGCATATTTTCATTCATTATTCATTAATTATTTTGTCACGTAATTACAATCTATATATTTTTGTACAAGACATAAAAAACTACATGTTGAGATTCGGTATATTGCAATACCACGGTGCGGGACGTGCACAGAATCCTCGGTGCATGCAACTACGTATATTAGATTCAGTCCAACTTTGATAGATCAAAGTCTGCCCGACTTTATCACAACTTCGAAGTCATTGGATTGACACGATCGATTCTATAGCCACACACTAATTATCTTGGCTTTAAATTTAGCTTTGTGGAAGCGTATTAGGTGTGGAGACTAGAGTGACAAATCAACGTATGCTATCAGTCATACAAAACAGTTTAATCTACGAACAAGTTTATCTGCTAGCAAAGAATGATCAGAACATGAATGAAATGAACATTCAAGATGACATACATGACCTACATTACTGAAACAATGATTATTTAGTCGTGAAGAAAATACAATCTGAATGCAGACAGAGCTACGTTTTTCTGAATCAATACTCTATAATAACAAAGAGAAAGAACAAAACAATTGCACTCTGGATGCTCAATTGATCGACTTGATAGAAGATTGAGTTGACTCAATGTTTGTGGAACTTATCCAAGGTTCCTTTTGTCTATAGACCTCAACCGAAGCAACTGATAAGCTGCTGGATATATATACTTGGATAACTAATTAAAAAATGTTTAATCTATACTTTACAAATAGGATTAAGACACTACTGTTGGCAGTCGCCTTTGGACGACATTTGATTCTGTCCAGTCATGATGAATGTACTGATGAGCCATCGATTATTTGAGTCGACTATTAGAGTTGATAGTGACACATGATAAGTCGGAGGTGACCAAATAGTCGGTGTTGAATGTTGGTCGAATAGTCGAATGTTAAATGATGGCCAAACAATCAGATAATGGTCGAATAGTTGAGTGGTGGCCGAATAGTCGATGTCGACTGAGTCATCAGGACTAAATGAAATGATTCCTCCATGTTTCAAACTTTGAATTCTCTAGAAAATTATAGCAACCAAACAATAAATGTGAGTGATGACCATTTGCTTGCTTGTCTCCTCCAACTTTGTCCTTTATTGATATGTCTCCACGATAAAACTCCATGAATGAGCCTCCATCTCCATCTTGGTCAAACAAGACAGGGTTGGTGACACTAAAATCTACCATCATTGATAGCAAATATTGTAAGATATGGCTTGAAATGTAGAGAAGAAGAAGGTGCTGTTCCCATTAGTATCCTTCGGATCATGAGATTCATAAATGAATCTCTGTTTAGATTTTCAATTTCTCGAAGTTGGTTCGTGATATGCAATTAGTGGAAATCTCATCAGAAAATGGATAGACATTTAGATTTGAGGTTACAGGAGTGCAGTGAAAATGTCAATTTCATGGGGAGGGTGCTCTTGTCTAGGAAAGTAGCAGATGACGGAATATCAGTTTCCATTACATCATGCAATAACTCATTTCATATAATGTCTATCGTCGATGATCGATCTGGTAACTATCATGGTAATGTAGAAATTCTCAAGGAAATTCTCGATTGAGCAATTGGTTTAACTGTTGGTTTCCATGGTGCTCATGTGGTGTTGTCGTGAGAATCCTATCGTGATTCATAACTGATGTGGCGGGCAGGTAGGATCTTACTTGGCTGTTTTGAACAATCTTTGAAACTGTGTTTTTTGACACAGTCGGGACACTCGGTGTGGTACTTGGTCTCGACTAGACAATCAACCATAAAGTAGTCAGTTTCACCATAGATGAAACATCTGTTGTTCAATGGCCCTTGTATAACGGCATAACCATCTTGTATGGCTAGTGGTTCTGGTTTTTCAGGTGGATATTCATGATAAGTCAAGAAATGTCCAGATTGTGATGGTTGTTTTTCATATTGTTGGACTGTGTGTGCTTGGATAGGCTGATATGAAGGACAAGCATCAGCAGGATGCGTAGCCCGGCAATGTGGGCACCATATGGGTTTTCATCTATAAGGTACCTGTGTAGGGTTTGGCTGACCAAGCATACTGCGTTGGATAGACTTCAAAGTAGTTTGAAACTTAGTAGTGAGTTTCTTCATCTGTAGTTGGTGTTGCTTAATAAATAGCTCCAACTGGGATTTTCAAAGCTGATCTTGGGTATCCTCGATCGACTTCGACTCATGGACAGGAGCACGGGGTGCTTTTCGTTCCCTGGATTCATCAACATCTGATCCCTCGTCTTCTTCTTTGATGGCATCAGACATAGCTAGCTTTAGACTTGTATATTTGTCATTGGATTTAAGCTTGCGTCTTATCCATCTTGGAAGGCCGACCAAAAACCAGATGATGAGCATCTGTTCGGAGGGCTGTTCTTGTACTTGACCTTTTAAGCGCTTGAAACACTCGATATAGTCTCATATGCGTTCATCTTTTGCCATCTTGATGTTACTCAATTTGACAAAATAACTCTCTATTAAACGAAATGGCTTAAAACGCTTGATAAATGACTCTTTCAAAATTGACCAATCTGTCTTATCTTCACGATCAAGGTTAAAAAACCAATCACATGCTTTATCAATCATGGGCATAGAAAACAATTGGACCATAGTGTCGGGAGATTTTCGCCGTAAACGTCACATGCATTCTCAAAGATTTGCAAGAATCTTTGAGGGTCCGAATTACCATCAAACTTTGGTAGATCTAACTTGGGTGTACATCTCTCAATATGAGCTCTATGAGTGGCAGAAGTTCCATTCAGGTGTGTGGCTTGTAATGCTTCAATACCATGAACATGGGTTCGTGCCCGTGAAGACTCGGCTCTATCAGGTTCTTGTCCTCTTGAATGGATTTGTGGATGGCTTGTTGAATGAGGAGGTATAGGAGCGATAGGAGCGGAAGTGGTGGCAACTGCAAATGGTTGTGCGGAAGCAGAAGAAGTGGTCGTGGAAGAAGCGGATGTGTAACGTGATGGTGCTATGCATTGATGTGTGGGAGGAGGGCTAGTGGAAGATGAGGCAACACCACACATTTGTTTGCAGGCTGATGTGTCAGTAACTACTGGGAGGAAGGATGTGGAAGCGACAGAAGGGAAAACCAGGTTAGTATAAGGAACGGTGGCAGAGAGAATGGTAGATCGGTTAAACCCTCAAAGCTTCTGTTTGAGGAATGCACATGAAAAGTTACAAAGGAGAGGGTCGGTGGCAATGCGATTGTGTGTGTTGGGCTTGATGGCAATGGAAAGCTGCCAGTCATATGGCATGACCGAGGGGCTCAGGAATTTTGTAAAAGATTCCACTATCTGGCTCAGGAGAGTGGGCTGAATATGGTCCTTTCAGAAAGTTGTTCAACATGTGAGTAGCGGCTTGGATTGTTGACTAATTGATAGACTCTGTCATATAACCATTGTTAGTTTGAGTGGGATCTTTGGGGAGATAGGTTTCACGAAGGGGGTGATGAGGCTTTTGGATCGGCGGTGGGAGATGGGTTGTCGATCATCGGATTTAATTCCGACGGTGACCATGGAGTTATCGTTATGCATACCTTGTATGTGGTACCCTGGTAAATGATGTAGAAATGAGACTTTTGCTCGTCCCATGACGCGTATGCATGCAAGGCAAGGTCCATGTCGATGGTTGAGTTAAAAAACTGTGGGTAAATATTTGCCCTGCTTGGAGAAGGGGCCCAACTGTCTGAATCCATAGTGCGACCAAGGTATCAAATGACAGAGGCCATATTTGGGTAGCCGTAGGTATCTCCGTTGGATAACCTGCTTGGTCGAGGAGTTGTCAGAGGAAGATGAGGACGTCATGATGTTAGTTGAGTGTCGGATGTGAAAAAAAAAGCAAAGAGACCTTAAAAAAAAAAAAAGACGTTAAAAATCGAGGCAAAGGCGTTAAAAACTGAAGAAGGTGGAATTTGTGGGAACACAGGTGAAAAATGTGGCAAAGATTATATAGCAGATGGCTGTGAGGGCTGATGAAGACATGTGAAAATTTTTGTCGCGATAAAAAAACATGGAAATTTCAGTGTAAAATTTGACAGAGCTTCACTGAATAAAGTGCTAAATGACTCGAATTCTGCCCTTATATAGCAGCGAGAATTGAGTGCGTATTAGGAAAAGTACACTTTCTCCAGTTTAATTTCAACCAAATTTTTGTAGGGACCTTCTTCTCATAATTCTAAGGCCTTAGAGAAGTCTGCAAAGGTTCAGAAGGTGTTTTGGATGCCCTGCGAAGGTTCACCTGCTCTGTGAAGGTTGAACTCCTGCATGAAGGAAACTCTCACACAACATGCCCTGTGTACGAGATTTTCATTATTTGAACATGTAGGTAGGTCAATTTCTTTGCCATGAGTCCAAAAATGATGTATGCAAAGGTTGGTTTGAAGATTTTAATGCCCTACAAAGGTTAATATAGCTCCCATGAACCTTTGCAAACACTCATATTTGATTGATTTTTCATAAGTAACTTTCATAGAGATTTTTGTAGGTTCATCTAAGTCAGATTTGCCTATGGAGGCTCCTACAAAGGTTCTTTTAAAGATTTGGTTGCTGATCCATTAGTTTAAGTGATTTTCACCCCTATTTTGGTACATTTTCTCGAGATATGTGCTTCAGATCTGCATTTTTGAGGCTAAGTAGTTTCTGATGATGATCTGCTACCCTTGTGATCCCATTTGGATCTAGATCCTTCTTGGATCCTATTGGATCTTGTTTGATCTGCCCAAATTTTGCCTGATCTTGCTGAATCTTGAGAGATTTGGCTCGATCTGACTAGATCTACTTAGATCTGACTTATTTTGATTAGATCTGGCTATGACGACTTCTGATAGGGCTTGATCTGATTCTTGTATGCATAGATGGTCATCACCTAGCTAGATCTGTCTTACTGCAGTGGCCAGTACTTGTGGAGTTGGCTACCGTTGATGGGTGTATCGAATGGCGTCCCATCAAGTTATTCAAGAGGTTCATGGCTCCATGGCTTACGATGTCCTTGACATGGTATGGGCCTTCACATATGAACTTCAACTTTCTCTTGATCACCTTAGTTTTGTACATGAGGACTAGTCTCCAGATCAAAGATCCTTCTTGTGTAACCGACAATCATGTCATGCTTTGTGTCATAATTTCTCGGTTGTTGGTGCATGTACTGCCAAGATGCGTGTCTCGCAAAGTTTATGTAAGGATTCATGGCGTAGTTATAGAGATTTGGATTTTTCTAAGCATTGTGTCACGGCAACCCTCAATAATGCTACACAGGATCTTGTTGGATGATTCTACCTGCCCATTACTGCAAGGATAAAAAGGTGTGCTGAATCGATGGATTGCGAAGAATTCCTCCAACAGGACTTTAATGGTCTCATTGACGAAATGGCTTCTGCGATCGTTGACTATCTCCATCGGGCATCCAAAGAGCACAATGATATTTTCGTATAGGAACTTGGCGGTTGTTCGAGCGTCAACCATTCACACTGCCTTGGCTTCTACCCACTTGGTGAGATAGTGTAGTAGGATGAATTGGACTAATATAGTCCAATTCCCACTTTTCAAATGGTGCTTGAGCTGGATGTAGAAGATCATAGTTCAATCTCGTCGGTCTTCTAGCTATCTAGCACACATCGCATTTCATCAAATATTCATCCATGTCCTTATGAATTGTTGGCCACCAGCATCCTGATTGCAAGATCTTGCGAACTGTAATGTCAGATGTGAAATGACCACCACCCATGCCTTCATGTGAAATTGAGATAATCTGGGTGGCCTTGTGGGGAAGAAAATCGATGTATTTCGCATGCAAACTTCAAATAGTTTGTCTTCAAATTATGATGAGATGCATGTAAGAAAATATGCAAGTAATGTCATGGTGAGGTTTGCATGCCTAGAGGCTAAGTTGCTCATGCAAAAAGTATCTTAAAAAGCCACTCTGGCCGAGGTGTGTATTGTATGCACATAAACTTAATAAAACAACTCATTCATGCAATGTTACTTCAAAGAAAGTACCAAGCATGCACCATCTAGATTTCGTACATGTTGAGTAATTGAGTCCTCAACGAAGGTCCAACCCTCAAAAGTTTAGACCACTCCCACACTTTATCCTTTGATGTTGACTTTCTTTCACACTCCATTGACCAATCTCAAAGCCTAGTATTGCCTTTGCAAGCTTGGCAAGGCCCAAAAACTTTCTTTGCATGTTGCCATTAATATAAAGTATGAGTGGACAATTAATACTAAGATGATGAGATTGACTTTTTAAGTTTATCAAGATGACAAAGAAATGGTTTTTTCAAATCAAAACTACTCTCGTTTGTTGTAAAAAAAAGTCTTGTAATATTTGTGTCTAATCTAATTGTTTTGGACTGTAAGTTATTAGTAGGTTGGTGATAAAAAGATTATCATATCCACAACCTTTTGTTCAAAAAAGGCTAGAAGTTAAACAATTTCCACACATGCCACTTTTGAGCATCTCACATAGTGCTCGATTATTGAACTGTAAGAATGAACATAAATGTTGTCCATTGACATATGCCCATTCATGATTTCATATTCACAATATTAGCAAAATGGTCAATTGAATACTCCCATGTGATTGCAAATTGATCTTTTGTTTAAAAACTCAATTATTTTTTATTCCCTTTACTCCAAGAATTTTTTTTTTGGGGGTCAAGAAATCACATTTTACTATTAGGTTTTATGAGATTTACTCTAAATTACCATAGTGATTGTTATAGCATGGGTCATATGTATGTAGTTCTTTTAGTACTTGCCAGTTTGGTATATGTGAAAACTTTCTAGGTTGGTTTACCAACTGGTTATGAAACTGACAAAAATCACAATGCTCAAATTTTTTTTGTCCACACCTACCAGGTATGAGTTAGGTTATTAGCAACATATTAACACGGGTACTAGCCAAACCTTTATTGTGTTTCTAAAAAAGTGACTCCCAAGAATCATCACTTCTCCAAACCTATTAAGTCCATTTGTTGATAACTGCCAATCGTAACTGGATCTATGTTATAACTACCCTGCATTAGTTTAGGATTGGCTTTCTTTTCTATCAACTTGAAAAAATTAACAAGGTGATTGATATGTCGCGAGAATCTTTGCCTTCAGGCTAGGCATAAAAATAATTAAAAAGTCAACAAAAAAATGAAGATTGCATTTCAAAAAGATTTGGAATATAAAAAAACTCATTTTAATGCTCAAACTCACCTAAGAGTGACATCTCGTCTTTGAGCGAGAGTCACCACTCAGAATAGCTTATGCTGCCACAACAAAGCTTAAACCAATTTTTTTTTTTAGCAATTTTATATATCCCATAAGGAAAGCTTTGCAAAAAACCAAAGGGTTAGTAGTATAGTACAAAGTAGTGTGAACAGTCGGCTTTCCCTTGGTGCGTGTAAGGACTCGGGCAAGATATGATTAAATTGTACGTGGAGCCCACATACCCGCACGTGCTCAGATGGCAACATCTGGATCAGTTCTGGTGGAGGCGTTACCTCTGCCAACATCGTTTTTTTAAGCGACAAATCTCCCCCCTTTCTTGACTCACTGGTTATGATCTTAGATCCTAGCTATTCTTGCATTGGTGACAGCAGTCTGCCGTGTACTTGAGA
This sequence comes from Diphasiastrum complanatum, assembly GCA_029204225.1. Taxonomy (NCBI): domain Eukaryota; kingdom Viridiplantae; phylum Streptophyta; class Lycopodiopsida; order Lycopodiales; family Lycopodiaceae; genus Diphasiastrum; species Diphasiastrum complanatum. Next base: position 20,965,594 of record CM055107.1, on the reverse strand, counting down.
AGAAAGCTAATCCTTGGCCAAATCGAGGCTTACAAATGAGTATATCTGATTCTGATGCAGCTTCGGGGCGAAATATTCCAGTAGTAGCTCCTGAAAATCAACACAAACCATCCGAGGATGATGATGGCCATTTTTTTGCGTTAGATGTAACTGCCAATTCGGCAGATGGAGCTGCCGACAAAGAGGTGAAGGTTGAGTATACCAAAGATGGAACAACTGACATACGCGGCCGCCCAGCAGTAGTCTCTACAATCGGTGGCCGAAAGACTCTTCCATTTATACTTGGTCTATGTCTTTTCCACTTGATACCTTTCGTTTTACGTGAAATGCACTAATCCTTGCAACGACAATATTCTTACACATCGCTCTTTCACGTCTGTTCTAGACTGTTTCCTTCAATCACGAAGAAAGCACTGTAAAAATGTTAAGTGGCGTTATCTGAGCTTAGAGTACTATACTACGCTGATTCAGAGCAATTACTTGCGTGAGTGTTTGAAATTCAGTTGCTATCCTGCTATTAATCTGCAAGACTGTTTTATGCTTGAGATCTTATTCAGAATAGTTTTGCACAAAGTTATATCGGACGTAATAGCCCTTTTCTTTCAATGCGAAAGTAAGCATCGTGAAAATCTTAATTGCCTATATAGAGCTTAGTCGAGTACGATTTGCACGCTGACTCAGAGCAATTACTAGCATGAAAGATTCAAATTAAGCTGCTATCCTGCTACATGGTTGTAATCCACAAGACTCTTGTTATGTTTATGCTTGATATTTTAGTCAGAATAATTTTGCACGATAAGTTATATCGGACGTAATAGTTTGCTTGTTGAATTGTAGGATGTCAGCTTTTGGGACGACTCGGATTCTATGGCATCACGACCAATCTAGTGCTTTACTTTATTGCAATGTTGCACAAAGACAACTCAAGAGCAGCAACCGATGTAAATAGCTGGTTCTCTGTCTCCTCTCTTTGCTCTCTTCTGGGGGCGATTCTAGCAGATACTTACGTCGGCCGATACTGGATGACCGCCTCCGCTTTGCTAATCCAAGTGATTGTAAGTCATCCAGAGTAGCTCATGCCGAATGATTATGGCTACGCAGGACAGATAATGTTGGCTTTTTGGCGGCATAGACCATAAAGCACACAAAGATATATTTGATGCTGTACTTATTCTTTGATTTTAGCACAAATTACAATATCGTAATCTCAGCTATTGAAGCTGTCCTCGATTCAGTATTGTTTGTCTATATCTCATCATATTTTGTACTAGATGTGCTAAATTCTCTTCTTCGACTTGATATTTTCTCCATTCACAGGCTAGCGTGCTTCTCGTGTTGACGGAATTATTACCTGCATTACAAGCTGAGAAGTGTGTGAATGGACCTACAAATTGCTCAACGATACCATTGGCAAGGAAAGCAACGATCTACCTTTCGCTGTACATTTATGCAATTGGAGCTGGCGCATTTTTGCCATGTGTGATGTCCTTCGGAGCAGATCAGTACGACGAACACCATCAAACGGAGAAGCAACAGAAGAGCAGGTTCTTTAACCTCTCCTATGTAGCCATCAGCTGTGGAGGATTGGTAGGAAAGACAGTTCTCGTGTACATTGAGCAAAATATGAGCTACAGGCTGGGATTTGCAATCTCAGCAGGATTTATTGGGTTGTCGTTGCTTGTCTACATGGCTGGAACACCAATTTATCGCCTTCGCAAGCCTCAAGGCAACTCCATAGCTCGTATACTTCAAGTATGGGTGGCAGCAGCTCGCAAAAGGAATGTGCAGCTGTCTGCTACAGGAAATCAGGAGCTTTATGAAGTCCCTCTGGCTGCTGAGAGAGACAAAGGAAGTAGCAGCAGGCTACTCCACACTCCTCAATTCAGGTCAGATCAATTCATGTGATTAAAGAATACAAGGTTTTTATTTCTTACATTTTTTGTTTCAAATTAACTTGCTTGCTGAAAGATCTATATAAACTTCAGATTGTAGTATACATGATCTTATCATAGTGATTCTTTGCGTTCAGAGTCGCTCCATGCCTTCTCAATGCTGAAGTTGAATATTCATATTAAGGCAAAGCTCTTTTAAGTCCTACCCATTGATATACATCACAGCAAGAATAATACACACTCTTCTAAAATAGAAACTACTTCATAAAAAAGAGCACAAATTTGTCAAAAACATCTCTCAATGTCTCTTTGTTAAATTCGTCTCTCCTGCATATCCATGTTTTGCAACGCTTGAGTCTAAATATTTTTTCTTTTCGACCTTGATAAGCCTCACACTGATTCTAAAGTAGTCATAATAATAATGAGTGTATGATACTATTAAAGACTGGCTTGTATTTCGAAATGGAATTGTTGTCTAAGTTTGGGTCAAAATAATTCAAGAGCTTTCTCTTTCTCTGTAGGAGTCTCCAAGCTAGTCTTCAGTTGAAACTAAGGGTTACAAACACTCACAACGGAGCCATCACTCTCTTATTCTTTAATACTATATTCACACATACAAGATACTAGTAAACTGCTAACTTGGGGCAGATGGCCATTGAAATTCATAAACAAACTCTTCTAGGACACCAACCATTTGATAAGTCTTTTAAGGAGATAAACTTTATTCAGAATAAGCTTGATTTTCATGTTTAGAGCATGGTTGATGGCTTTCCTATGGATTAGTTAGCATTTGAAACTAGAAAAAAAACTACAACCAAGAAAACCTTATCTCCATAGCTATAGCTGGTCTTAGCTTCTTTCAACCATTAGACGAACTCTTGAGTAAAAATTGGGACTATAAGGAATGCCACCTAAAAATTGCTCAATGTTGTCCAAGTTTATGTTCAGATTATAAGAGTTCTTGTCCAAGCAACCATTAATTTGAGTATAGAAATTTTAGAAGCCAAGAGCATGCTTTTAAGACCTCCTTGAGAGGTAACTAGAGTCTATGTTCACATTATGGAGATATTTGTTTGTGACGTTGAGGTCCATTCAAACGATTTGTATTGGTCCATGTGAACGTAAAATGGAAAAAATAAATAAAAGTATCTTTTGAAAGGGCCCTTTAGAATTAAAGGTTCTTCTAATGTTAAACATTGATGAAAGCTATTGAGAACAACATATATGATTCACCTGATTGAATTAGACAGCAGTGAAGTGAAAGCCAAAAGAATTTGAAACCTAACTATGGGGTTCTCAATATTGGTCCTCAATAAGCACTTGCTTGAAGTAATTAAACAATTTCTTTGGCAATTCTTTTTCAAATTGATTAGAGATGGATGATGGTGTCAAATAGGTGTAGATTCCTTGGAGGTAGAGTCCTGAACATTTAAATAATGAGTACCATCAAAATACGTCATTGAAAGGTTCGCTAGTTGTACTTTAAGGGTTCTTCAGTCTAAATTTGCCCTTGATAATATTAGATCACCAATGCTATAAGATGGTTAACACTTATGCGTGTTGAGGACTAAGATTCAACCCCTTCAACCTTGTTATCAGCTATAGTGATCACAAGCATTCAAAGTTAAGTTTAGGACCAGTTAAAATGTACCTTGATTTGATCACAAAGCCAACCAACTTGCCACATTATAGGAACATTGTGCACAATGTTGAGCTCAAGTATGAAACAAAGGAAAAATCTTTTTGGTTTTATTGATCCTTGGGATCACATGGAGGAGTTGCCAACTCAAGTTAACCAACTTACCACGTGTGGAAGAGGAAACTAAGGAAAATGAAGAGATTACCAAGCAACTAAGGCAGCCTCAATGAGCCTTTAGACAAAAACTTTTATCTCTTATTGCTGGTATTGCTCTCGTATTGCTGGTACCCAAGAAGAATAGAGGATATTGAAGGTTATTCATTGATTATGATACTCTAGAAAAGATCACCATGAGGATAAGGCACCGTCTAAGAAGAATCGACAACCTTTTGGAGTATCTCCAAGGTAAGAAATTTTTTTCCCAGTTGGATCTCGAAAGTGGTTACCATCAGATCATGATCCATTCCAAGGACTGAGAACTCTACGTATACCTTTAAGACAAAGAAGGTCATGTTTGAAGCGACGGTAATGCCTTGTGGGCCTTGTAATTTGATGCGTGATGTTCCAGGACCGTATGGAGACAAGTTTGTAGTAATATATCATGATGATATACTCGTTTGTTTAAAGTGTGGAACAGAGCATGTCAGGCACTAATTCCACATGTAATTCTCAAGGTAAATATTAAAGTTATCCTCTATCATCTACCTTAGATACCACATTAGCTATCAGATAGCGAAGCTTTATTAGATTTTAACAGTGAAAGGTAGGCAACTACAAATGCACAAGAGAGACACATAGAGAATAGCAAATTAGACGAATGATGCAGTGAACGAGAGGGACGAACTTCCCATTACACAATGATGAACAGACGTGTAATTAGAGGAGATCTGGAAGGATGTAACATAGATCTACATGACGGTTTAGCTGTTATATACCAGGTCTGGTTATGCTTATTTGATTATCAGGTGCCTGTGACGCACCAGTGGATGCATCGCAACATGTATTCATAGCACTCCGACTTAGCAAGCATTCACTAAGAATAAATATCAAGAGCATAATAGCATCACTCAACCACGATGAGGCCACTCAACCAGCTGACTCAAGAGTTTACCTATAATAGTCGCTTTCCTACTCAGTGATCTTACTTCACCAAGTTAGTGAGATTAAGTCACTAATGCTCACTCGATCACTGACTTACATACATCACATAGCTCCCACTTTCAGAATAACACCGTCTGCTTGGGGATATCTCCACTCACGTCATCAGTTTTGGCTTACTGAAAAAGAACTCCACCAGAGCTTGCAAAGACGTTTCGACATTCTACAGAGATCAGTTGTCATAATTTTTGCTCATGTCTGATCACCATCGTCACAATCTATCAATAGCTCTCTTTACATAGTAGCATTGTCCTTGTCGTGCATTGAAATTAGAACTCTTTGGAATATCTTGTTAACGCACGTCATTTAGCCCTTCTCTCTCATCATGTTCCCAACCACAGCCAGTGGCCACAACTTCAGCAAGGAAATATATAAAACCATGCTTAATTGGTTGTTACTAGGTAGGTCCGATCTAAAGGCATCTTCACATGATGGGATCCTGGGCAGTTCAGCTTGACGTCAAGAAGGGGCTGGCAGGGAGGAAATGCTTGTTTACCTGCACCCGCGATCCTCTGATCCCGTTCGCAGGGTCGAGCTTCCCATTCGCATGGTCGAGCTTCCCAGCTCCTTCAACTCCATGCTCCCTCAGCCTCCCGGGCGGGCTCTACCTGCCATCAATGCCTGGCCATTTTGGGCAATCAATATCTCCTGGATGCAACAATGAGCTTCATTCAGAGCATTCAGATTCCAAATTGTAGCAGGATCAAGATTAATAGGAGTATAACATGCAAAGATGAATCCTCTGATTCCTCACCCGGGCTGGCAGAAGCCCACTGCTTACGTCAATCAAGGGAGGCTCTGCATGTGAATAGCCCTTAACTCTGAGCCTGGCCATTCATCCAGTCACGTGCAATATAGCTCAGTTTTTCACACACCTTCCCAAACCCGTTGGACGGTTGGCAGTAGACTTGGCCCTTACTTCCAACTGCTATTTTGAAAACCTTCAAATAAAAATTACTTGTTCAAACTTCACTTCTTCAAAGAAATATCAATCCTTTCATGCCCTACATATTACTCTACAATCGGCATCACTTTACAGAATACTCAAACTGCTCTCTTTCCCTAACACAACACAACTGAAATCCATAAAACCTGATCGTAACATGATCTGTATTCTTAGTGCTTCTTTCTTTTCTTCTGCAACCCACAAAGGCTGACGTCTTGAATGCACGGTCAGATACCCAAGTACAGGCAATACTGATCAGCCTATGTCAATGATTGAGCCTTAGCTTCAAGGGGCAAACTTTCAGATAACTGACGAAGCCATAGATGCCATCTTTACGCTTCACAAAGAGCACACAAAATGCTCTATGTCATCCCCATTTTCCTCAACGTCCATGGAAGGTGCACGCTCATTGCATTGTAACATTTGTGAGCATCATCCGATTGGTTAACAAGAGGCAGATTCTGAGCCGTAGTACAGGCTTGCAACACATTTCATTTGATCCTTCCATCTCCAAATGCTACATCATGTATCATTTATCCGAGAGTGCACTATAGCATTGTAACTAGATTCGTCGCCCCGTGGCTCACATCGTGCTACGATAGCCTTGTAACTACATTTGTCGCCCGGTGGCTCACATCGTGCTACGGGATGTAGTGCGCCTCCTCATGAACTATACATGTGCACCACCTTGTAACTAGATTCGTCGCCCCGTGATTATCTTGCTACACGATGTAGTGCGCCTCCTCATGAACTATACATAGTACGTATCTTCACGAGGGATAATCTCCAATGTGCCCACACAAGATGATTAATGGGGATCACAGCTTCCCATCAAGCAGGGTCAAGTGTCCATGCCACATGAGCATAGAGAGGCCTCCTCACAACAAGAAGAGATTAATGCATGACATGTATGGAGGCCCTGTGCTTTTGGACCCAATTAATGCTTGAAGAGCTAGTGATTTGGATGATTTTTGTTTATTATTCATCCTAGTGGCTATGCCACCTAGGAAGCAAAGAATCATCTTAGTTCCAAAATGAGCCTCAATCTTGTAAAAAATTGAGTGGAACTAAAAACCTTTAATGTTCTTTTGCTTAATAAATTTGTCATTCTTGCCTAAAGAAGCAATTGTTTTTATAGGAAAACGAGTTCATTTTTGTAGGAATAGCTCATTTGTAGAAGAACAAGAGTGCAAAACTTAACCGAGTACATAAAATGAATGAGCTATGGAACTGTTTTTAGAATTGTTCTACTATGGAAATGTTTTAGAAAAAAATGTAGCCTCCAATATGGTTGTAAAGAGACCAAAAAGGCCTTCACATTAGCTATTGTCCTAGGCTTGTTGGCCTAGGCTTGGTATAAGTTGGGGCTTGTAGGGTGCGAATCGACACACCACCTACACTCCAAGACAACTACTTTACCACCAACGAGTTTCTTGAGAGTAAAACTAAGAATTACTTTAGGAAAGGATCACAAATTTTAGCCTAAATGAATTTTGAAGCAACAAAACTAGTATTTTGACCAAAATAAAAGTAGCTATTTGAAACTGCTAACCCATAATTCAAGAAGGCATCTTGATTACGTATGTTGAGGTTGTTTGGGACTTATATTCAATTCTTGAAAGGTGGGATAGCTACATAGGTCATTTGTTTTAGTGTATAGGTGTCTACACATAATGGGGCTCAACAACAACATTTAAAGACTTATATTTTAAAATATACTCTCGTGTAGAGGTAATTTTCATACTTTCCTTGGAAAGAAGAGGATAATTTACCATCTAAACTAGAAATATGTCTTTAAAAAGCATTTTTGCTATTCAAAATGTGAATCGATAGTAAGAAGTTTTTGTCTTTCTTGTAATTAGATCAATACATAAGAAAATGGCAATGATGTGAAACTAAGCTATTTCAAGATACACTAAGTAGACATCTCTAATTTCATGGAGAAAGTCCTTTTGCTCTATAAGAAGTAACTAGTAGTTAAGGTAAGAGTGTTAATAAAAGAATCATCATCAACACTCTGTTTTCTATCAAAATTCACGTCCCTTGCTATCAAAAGATGAAGTTACACATGAACATCATCAAATTCATTGATAATCAATATTTTTCACACAAAAAAATGGCCCAAATGTTCAAGACAATTGCATGTCTCATTCAAAATGTTATAGCCATCTAAATTTGAAAGTAAGTCCACACTTGTTTTGAATGTTTTGATATTTAAAACAAAGTTTTCAATATCTCTTAGACTTATGCTTGGCATGTCGTTGGGGTTTTTTGTAAATTTATGGGGTCCATCCAAATCAGATGAAGTCCATTATTAAAAGGCATGTTGGTAAACTATTGCATAGTGATTGTTTCAACCATGTTACCATGAGAGTGAGATATTTCTTGTTTTTTAGATGGACCTTTTAGCATTGAATTGAGCAAAAAAAAAAAATTCTTTAGTACAAGAAATATGGGATACAAATTTTGTAGTTGTATGTCTTGTGATATGCTTTTGAGATTCATCAAAATTTTAGTAAGAGAATCTATACTTCCAAGGGTTTTTTTAATTCCTAGTAAAATGATCACTTTTGCTATTGTTATCAAGGATTTTTTTGCTACTCCTTATAACAATATTCTGGTTACTAGTTTAATACCAACTTTTTTTATTCTATACTAAATTCTTTATGTATTCTCCTTTGCTTGCACCTTTTCCCTCACAAAGTGATGACAAATTTCTATGTGTTTGGACCTTCCATGGAAAATTGGATTTAATGCAAGATGTTGGGCTGAGATGTTGTCATTATTAATGATTGGTAACTCATTTGGATCCATACTCTTTAGCTCCACTAGTAGTCTCTTGATCTAAAGCACCTCCTTGGTTGTTGTAGTAAGTGCCTTGTACTCGGCCTCAGTTGAAGAGAGTGAGATTGTTTCTTGCTTCTTTGATAGCCAAGAAATTACTCCATCACCTATGAAGGTTGCATATGCACTTGTTGATCTTCTATATCTCTTGTCACTTGAAGAATATGAATCACTATAGGCATGCAAGGTAATTACATCTCCTCTATAAAGTATACCAAGATCTAGTGTACCCGTCTCAAGGTCCTTTTAGTTGTCTTCCAATGAATGTTCAATGGATCTTGCATAAATTGACTTAATAGACACACACTAAAGCTAAGATCAGGCCTAGCAATAGTAATCCACATCAAGGAGCCTATAAGTTGTCTATATAAAGTGATGTCCATGAAGGATCTTTCATCATCTTTATTAGAAACTTTTACATCTTGCTACATAGGAATTTCTACATACTTGCAATCTTGCATTTTAAAGTTCTTTAGAAAACTTTGAGCATAGTTTTTTTGACTAATAAAGATAAAATCAGACCCTCTAATGACCTCTATGCCCAAAATATAATGAAATTCACCTAGATCTACCATTTTGAACTCTAAGGAAAGATCTACCTTGACTTTCTCAATTCCAACAATACTATCAGGATGATCTCATAAACATAGATTAGCAAAAGTACAATACCATGATCATCAAAATTAAGGCATAAGCTAGGATCATATTCAATTTGAGAGGAACCAATGATGTAGTCTTGAATTCCAAGACCTAGAAGCTTGCTTCAAGCCATAGATGCTCCGTTGTAGATGACAAACTTTGTTCTTTAACCTGAGCTTGATGAATCCTTGGGGCTGCTCCATGAAGATGTATTCTTCCAAGAATCCATTAAGAAATGCATTTGACACGTCCATTTGACAAAGCATCCATCCAAAATGAGAGGCAAGAGCAAGAATCAACCTTATTGTGACCATCTTGGCCACGGGTGCAAAAGTCTCCTCATAATCTATGCCCTTCTCTTGGGCATATCCCTTGGCAACTAGCCTTGCCTTATGTTTATTATGTTTCCATCTAAATTTAACTTGAGTTTGAATATCCACTTACATCCTATCACATTCTTAGATGGTCTACCAACAAGGATCCAAGTACTACTATCCGTCAAAGCATTATACTCATCTAGCATAGTTTGGTACATTCTTTTGAACTCAAAGCATCTTTTACATTTTAAGGCTCATCAAAACTTGAAATTAGAGCAAAATAAGTAGATGGATTACCCTTGGCTTGCTTACCCTTGCCTTGATATGTGAGCCTTGTTGGCTCCACTCTTACCCTTGATGATCTTCTAGGTGTGGTAGGTTGACTTGGTTCAAGCTCCTCCTTAGGCTCCTCCTCAAAATCAAGATCATCTTGATTCTCGGTACTATCCTCTTGATGTTTGAGATGGTTGAGTCTCAAGTTTGTGCATCTATCTTTGTGAGAGAACTTGGAAAAGCCTTCTTATGTGCCTTGGATAGTGCCAATGCTTCACAAACCTTTTCCTCCTTTTCTAAGGACCTTGGAATGCCTAAATAAAGCTCCTCCTTGCACATAACCTCCATAGAACTTGGATTGATGTGTCCAAGCCTCTTTTGCCAAAGATCAAAGTTTGACAATTTGTCCTCCTCTGCTAGCATCACAACATTGGTGTCAACAAAAGCATCTAACTTGTAAATTTTTCCAAGTCTAGTGCCTTTAGCAAAAAATTTGCCCTTCTTCTTTATGTAACAATCATTAGAAGTGAATTCCACACAAAAACCATTATCAACCATTTGTCCAACACTAAGTAGATTCTTAGTGATGCTAGGAATGAACAAGGCTCCTTCAACATTAACCTTTCTTGAACATCCTAAGCACAAGGGGATAGAACCTACTCCTTCTATCTTACAAACATAATCATTGCTGTAAAAATAGACTTGATAGGTCCTTCATAAGACAAAAGAGTTGAAAAGTACTCCCTTTTACTTGTCATGTGGGAACTTGCCCCACTATCTATCCACCATGGATCTTCCCCCTTGAAGATTGATGAAGAAAAGTGAGTCCTCATGTGGACTCTCTTCCTCCTCTTGATTGATGTTTGCTTGTCCTTGTGCTTGCTTCTTCTTGAAGCATTTCAAGGCATAGTGTCCCATCTTGCTACAATAGTAGCATTTGATCTTGGACTTGTCCTTCTTGGTCTTGCTTGGAGTTGGAGCTGAAGATCCATCTTGATCTTAAATCTTTGCTTGAGCCTCCTTGAATGTGGCTCCATTGCTCTTGGTTTTGCCCTTGTCTTTGGTGAAGAGTGCTTGATCATCTCCATCATGGATAGAGAGCTTCCAACCTTGCATTGAAGTGTTGCCTCCTATTTTCCTCGACCATCAAATTACATGAATCTAGCTCATTTCATGATCAAGCTCTGATACCATTTAAAAGCTTGTGAAATGATGGAGGAAGCACCTTTTAATAGATCCAATTGAGGTCCAATACCGAAAACACCATCCAATTTAATGGTTATTAGATTTTCCTTGCCTTTTAACTCCACTATAGGCTCCAATTCTTGCAATTCCTTCACACATGTGAGTGGACGGCCTGCCACAGGCAAAGGACAGTACCTCAACTCTCTAATCAATCCCAAAAATGCAAAGAACCAAATGCAAATGGAAAATATCAATCATAGAGATCACCAACAACAATGATAGAAGGAAAAACAAATTTTTACTCATAAATTGATGGAGAAACCGTCACATATTTGTACATTGAGTAGCTCGAATCTGAACATTTTAGGGCTTCTCTGAACTCATCATGACCTAATTGGGGGTCAAGATGTTGAGATCCAAAAACAATGTAAAAGTTGCTATTTTTGGCTCCTACTTTCTCTCTAGCCTATCTATGTACATTTTGGCCTTATTTCGAAGGTTTGATATAATCATAAAGTTGAATTTGATATAATCATAAACCTGACAAGACATCAAATAAGAGAATCAAAAGTCATTTTGATAGGGCCACCTAGAAAATGATGGACTTCATGGTAGTTTGGTTTGAAATATATATTTGTGAAAGCACTTTGGATTGAAAAGCCACAAAGAGCAAGAAACATGTAATTAGCATTATGAGTAATGTTTAAGATGTGTAAAAATTACAGCAAATAAGGATCCTAAAACACTTGAAATGATGAGGGAAACAATAGATTATGATTTCATAAGATTAGCACAAGTTGAACCATCAAAATCCATCAAAAATCTATGCTTGAACCTCACTAAATGGCCCAAATCCTTGAAGAAGGCTTAACACGTGTGAAAGTACGGCCTCCCACAGTCTGAGTACTGTACACCAGACCTACATTCAATCCTATAATCATTAGTAATCACAAGTACTCAAACAATTATGAACATAGAGAGCAATTGCACCATTATGAGAGAAAAAACATGAAATTGCTTGATTGATTTTGGTGAGATATCATCACCTATATATACATGATCCATCACGGTTTTGGGCAGGTATGAGTAGCCCTAAACCTATCCCTATTGCTAATTTTGGTGGATCTTTCATCCCTACCAAGTTAGGGTTGGAATCTTGGAGATCCCTCAACAATGCAAAAATTACCAAAAATAGCTCCTATTTTTTCTCCCTTGTATCTAAGCATAATTTGGACTCATTCCAAAGGTTCTAACACTTAGGTCTACTTGAGAACATCCTTATGAATGGAATCCTATGCTATTTGGCACGTGTGACAAGCCACATCATGACCATCTAACTATTTACAAGTCATATGACCAAAACTAGTCAAGCTAGAATTGTGAATTTTTAACACTCCTCCTCACTATCTAGCTTGGTTCAATCATTGCTTTACTAATCACTCCAAGTGATGATCTGAACTTCATAAAAGGTGTCTTTTGAAGTGGTTTAGTAAGTAGATCAGCTACACATTCATTGCTTGGAACATGCTCCAAAGCAATCTCCTTGGCTTGCACCATTTCTCTCACAAAGTGATGGCATATCTCAATGTGCTTAGATCTTGCATGGAAGATTGGGTTAGATGCAAGGTGTTGGGCTGATATATTGTCATTGTAGATGATTGGTGCCTCCTCTGAATCCATGATCTTTAGTTCCACCAATAATCTCTTGATCCAAAGTACCTCCTTTGTAGTGGTTGTCAAAGCTTTGTACTCGGCCTCGGTTGAAGATAGAGATATAGTTTCTTGCTTTTTTGAAAGCCATGAAACCACACCTTCTCCTATGAAAGTTGAATAGGCACTTGTTGATTTCCTATCCCTCTTGTCCCCTGCAAAATCTGAATCACTAAATGCATGAAGGTTAATCACATCTCCTCTATATAGAATCCCAAAATCCAATGTACCCGAGATGTATCTTAGTATCCTCTTAGTCTTTTTCCAATGGATATTCAATGGCTTTTGCATTGATTGGCTCAACCTACATACACTAAATCTAAGATCTGGTCTAGTTATAGTGATCCACATTAAGGAACCTATAAGTTGCCTAAACAAAGTGATGTCCATGAAGGATCTTTCATCATCTTCATTTGGCACTTTTACATCTTGCTCCATTGGTGTGTCAACACTTTTGCATACTTCCATCTTAAACTTCTTCAAAAGACTTTGAGCATAGTTTACTTGACTTATAAAGATAAAATCAGACCCTCTAAGTACTTCTATGCCTAAGATGAAGTGAAGACACCCTAGATCTACCATCTTGAACTCTAAGGATAGATCTATCTTGATTTTTTCAATACCATCAACACTATTTCCACTAATGATGATGTCATCTACATAAATGAGCAAAAGTACAATACCAACATCATCAAACTTAATGTAAAGAGTGGGATCATATTCACTTTGAACAAAAGAAAGTGAAATAAGATAGCAATATAGTCTTGAATTCCAAGATCTCGAGGCTTGCTTCAAGCCATAGATGCTTCTTTGGAGATGGCATACTTTGTTCTCCATTCCATGCTTGATGAACCCTTGTGGCTGCTCCATATAGATATCCTCTTCCAAAAAACCATTCAAGAAAGCATTAGAGACATCCATTTGACATAGAATCCATCCAAAATGTGATGCAAGTACAATGATTAGTCTTATTGTGACCATCTTGGCCACGGGTGCAAAAGTTTCCTCATAGTCTATCCCTCTCTCTTGAGCATAACCTTTTGCAACTAATCTTGCTTTATGTTTGTTAACACTCCCATTTGCATTCAACTTAAGCTTGAAGACCCACTTGCATCCTATTACATTCCTTTGAGGTCTCTCAACAAGCAACCAAGTTTCATTCTCAATCAAGGCATCATACTCATCCAACATAGCTTTATACCATTCTTTGGAGTTCAATGCATCTTCAACATTAGATGGTTCTTCAAAGCTAGATAAAGCATAAGAAGTGGATGAGATACCCTCAACTTGCTGTCCTTTGCCTTGATATGTGAGCCTTGATGGCTCCACTTTTGCCCTTGAAGATCTCCTTGGTGTGATAGATGGGTTTGGTGCTTGCTCCTCCATGAGCTCCTCCTCAAAACCAAGATCTTGCTCCTCGGCCATCTTCTTCTTGATTGTTGGAGCTCTTGAGCCTTCTTCAAGCATATGCATATGATGTTCATCAAAGATGACATCCCTTGAAACAACAAATTTGTTCAAGGATGGGAGATAGACTTTGTAGCCCTTGCTTGAGCTTGCATATCCAAGCATGATCCCTCTTGTGGAAGATGGATCCTCCTTGGTTCTTGTTTCCAATGGCACATGCACATAACATATACACCCAAAAACTTTCAAGTGATTAAGATTGGGTTTCTTTCCATACAACATCTCATAAGGAGTTTTGCCTTCAATTGCTTTGCAAGACACCCTATTCATCAAGTAGTTTGCACATACAAGAGACTCACCCCAAAAGGATTTGGGCAAACAAGCATCTAATCTTAAAGCCTTAGAACATTCACATAATGTTCTATTCCTTCTTTCAGCAACTCCATTTTGTTGAGGAGTGTAAGGACAAGAAGTCTCTTTCTTGATCCCTTCCTCCTCACAAAAGGCCTTGAACTCATTGGAGATGAATTCTCCACCATTGTCACTTCTAAGAATCTTGATGCTATGATTATGATGCTTTTCCACAAACAACTTGAACTTTACAAAAGTATCAAATACTTGAGACTTGAAGGAAAGTAAGAACACCCAACAATATCTTGAGTAGTCATCAATGAAGGTTAAAAACATGGATGAACCTCCATTAGATTTGGTGCTAGCAATGTGCACATCCGAGTGTATGAGTTCAAGAGGATGAGATGACTTTGTGATGGAGTTAGGAAACACCTTCTTATGTGCCTTGGATAAGGCACAAGCTTCACAAACCTTGTCTTCCTTCCCAATAGACCTTGGTAGGCCTAAAGCATACTCCTCCTTGATCATAGCCTCCATGGAACCCGAGTTGACATGTCCAAGTCTTTTGTGCCATAAAGTAAAGGTAGATATCTTGTTCTTCTCGGCCAACATGACAACATTAGTATCCACAAATGCATCCAACTTATAAAGTTTGCCAAGTCTAGTGCCCTTAGCCACTATCTTACCCTTCTTCTTGATGAAACATTCATTTGAAGCAAAGTCAACATTGAAACCATTGTCTACCATTTGGCCAACACTTAGTAGATTCTTTGTTATTGTAGGAATGTACAAAACACCTTCTATGTTGATCTTTTTGGAAGATCCTAAGCAAAGGGGAATGCTACCAGCTCCTTCAATCTTACAAGCTTCATCATTTGCTGTATAGATAGACTTCATAGGTCCATCATAAGATAAGAGAGAAGAGAAAAACTCCCTTTTACTAGTCATGTGTGAACTAGCACCCGAGTCAATCCACCAAGGATCTTCTCCTTTGAAGCTTGTTGAAGAAAATATGGACATCATGAGAGAGTCCTCATGTGAACTCTCCTCCTCCTCCTCTTTGCTCATGTTGGCTTGGCTTTGATCTTGCTTCCTCTTGAAGCATTCCGAGGCATAATGCCCCATCTTGCTACAATAGTAGCACTTCACCTTTGATTTGTCCTTCTTGACTTTGGTGGTTGATGGAGATGCCTTTGAGGGTCCTTCTTGATCCTCAAGCTTTGTAGACTTCTTGAATGTTGATACTTTGCCTTTGGACTTGCCTTTGCCTTTGGTGAAGAGAGCTTGGTCATCTCCACCTTGGATGGAAAGCCTATCCATCCTCTCTTGCATTTGGCTCCTTCTTGATTCCTCGGCCATGAGTGTGCCTTGGAGTTCTTCAAGTATGGGTAGCTTACCCATAATTGCATATCCCTGAACCAAATTGTCAAATTCAAAGCTTAGTCCATTCAATATGAGTTGAACAAGCTCTTCATCCTTGATAGGATCACCTATAAAGGCTAGCTCTTTGTTCAATTCCTTTACTCTTAGGACAAAAGTATGTGCACTCTCTCCTTTCTTTTGATAGCTTCTATAGATTTGATTCTTCAAAGCTAACATTCTAGTTTGGTTCTTGGATTCATAGACCTTTTGCAAAGTCTCCCAAGCATCTTGAGCTGAAGTGCAATCTCCTACCTCTCTTAAGAGTTCATTTGCAACATTCATTTTTATGCAATGTAGTGCAACATTGCACCTCTTGATGTATTTGGCTTTTTCTTGAGGATGAATAGGTTCACCCTCCTTACCATTTACAATTTCCATCAGATCTTGCATGATCATGATGGATTCCATTCTAACTTTCCATATGGAATAGTTAGTTTTGTTGAGCCTTTCATTAGTATCCAAAAGATATGCATTTATAGATGCCATCTAGTCTCCTAATCAAGGACTTGACACAAATGAAGGTTACTTCTATTGATTTGATTGAAGGTCTACCTTATCCCACTTCTTAGGGACCTGAAAAGATCAGTAATGGACTTCCTATAAAGATCTAAGAATGATCTCTAACAAAATCAAATCATAGAATACTAGAAACAATGCACTTGCTTGATTGAAGTAGACGATACTAGTAGAATTGCCCCTCTTTCTATAAAGAACATTAAAGCTACCAAATGATCTGATCAAGATTGAATTTCAGCAACCTAATATACTTCCAAAATCACTTGTAAAAGATCTAAATGGAACTTAATGAGGATGCAACACAATCTACTATCCAATCACAAGCAAAAAATGATCAAAATTGATGAAAAATTGATCTAATTTGGTGCATAAGTCAAGCAATGGTTGGACTGAACCTAAATCACTTTAGGAGGTGCCTACTACACCTTAGAACAGCCTTGAAGAGTCCCCAAAACTCTGATCTTCCCTCTCCTTGGATGCTAGAAAGCCTCCTCTATGAAATCACCTCCAAAACTCGCTTAGAAATCAATGCTTGGAGCAAGCAAAACTTGCTATCTTGGTAATGTGAATTGAATTCAACTTTGCCTCTGTTTTTAGACACCTAAACACCTGCAAATGAAGTCACACAACACCAATCTCCAATGTATTTGACTCACTTTGAGTTCTAGAATCAATACTAGATGCTAAGATCCAATCTACACAAGATTTAGATCAAAAATTGTGATCAAATTGAATGAAAACCAAGGATTTAGCTCATTTCAGCCTTTATGCTCTTATACCATGTAAAAATTACAGCAAATAAGGATCCTAAAACACTTGAAATGATGAGGGAAACAATAGATTATGATTTCATAAGATTAGCACAAGTTGAACCATCAAAATCCATCAAAAATCTATGCTTGAACCTCACTAAATGGCCCAAATCCTTGAAGAAGGCTTCACACGTGTGAAAGTACGGCCTCCCACAGTCTGAGTACTGTACACCAGACCTACATTCAATCCTATAATCATTAGTAATCACAAGTACTCAAACAATTATGAACATAGAGAGCAATTGCACCATTATGAGAGAAAAAACATGAAATTGCTTGATTGATTTTGGTGAGATATCATCACCTATATATACATGATCCATCACAGTTTTGGGCCGGTATGAGTAGCCCTAAACCTATCCCTATTGCTAATTCTGGTGGATCTTTCATCCCTACCAAGTTAGGGTTGGAATCTTGGAGATCCCTCAACAATGCAAAAATTACCAAAAATAGCTCCTATTTTTTCTCCCTTGTATCTAAGCATAATTTGGACTCATTCCAAAGGTTCTAACACTTAGGTCTACTTGAGAACATCCTTATGAATGGAATCCTATGCTATTTGGCACGTGTGACAAGCCACATCATGACCATCTAACTATTTACAAGTCATATGACCAAAACTAGTCAAGCTAGAATTGTGAATTTTTAACAAGATGGACAATGATAGCAAATTCATAGTTTACTATTATCTCATGTTCATTAGGCTTAATATAAATGCACCTTAGTTTGTGTATGTGAATGTGCTCTCTTTTGCAGGTTTCTTGACAAGGCTGCAATCATAAGCGATGCTTGTATGGAAGCACCCCTTGATTGCAAAATAACTTCTTGGAAGCTATGTACAATCACACAAGTAGAAGAGGCAAAGTTTTTGCTACGTATTGCTCCAATTTGGCTAAGCACTATGTTTTATGGCACTCTTTACTCTCAAACGATGAACCTGTTTGTGGAGCAAGCAGCTAGCATGAATTATCATCTAGGAAGTTTCACCATTCCCCCTGCATCAATTAGTGTTTTCCAAATCCTTAGTATTTTCTTTTGCACCATTGCTTATGAAAATTTTATTGTTCCGTTTGCTCGACGATTCACAGGCCTACCACGAGGCATAACTGTACTGCAGAGGATGGGTATTGGTCTAGTGCTTATTACAATTGCTATGCAAATTGCAGCTATAGTAGAAATATGCCAACTAAAAATATCTAAACAAACTAAACCTAATAGTGCAATGAGCATCTTTTGGGTGGCCCCACAATATGCAATGGTGGGTGCTTCTGAAATATTCACATATGGAGGTCAATTTGAGTTTTTGTATGATCAAGCACCACCAGGGATTCGAGGAATTGCAACAAGTCTTCCATTCATTGGTGCCGCACTTGGTAGCTATTTGTGTAGTCTCTTGATTATAGGTGTTAATACTCTGACCCATCGTGGAAACCAAGCAGGTTGGATATCGAAAAATTTGAATGATGGTCATCTAGACTATTTCTTTTGGTTGATGGCATTTTTAGGAGCCATCAATTTTATGTGGTACTTGGTGGCTTCTCAAAGGTTCATATACAAAAAGCAGGTGTTTACTTAGTCATTGCTTTCATGCCTTGATATGAGTTATTTTAAAGTGCGGCTCTATAAAACCTTGTAATTTTTTGGTAAAGGTGGAGACTTTATATTGAACTTCTATAATGGAGCAATATAAAATATATATTGTAGATATCTTATTAATCAATAGAGTAATTTATCTAACACTGATATGGGTGGCATAAAAATTGGTTTCATTTGACATCTATAGATAAAGTGGTGGATCTCAATCTTTGTTTTCTTATATTACAACAATCAACATAACTGCACTAGCAAGATTATGTACACCATATAAACTATTCATGATGTTACAACCACAATACAAAGCATACAGATATCAAGTTTTGGATCTTGATAGCTCTAAGGTGTCCCTTAAGTGCACAGACCAAGATTTAATCATAGCTCTCCATTGCCACACACACACTCTCACCCTACTCAACTAAGATAGGGGTGAGCTAGCATCACTTTACTAATGAAATTTTGTTTTATATAATAGTATAAAACACCTTAACTACAAATTTCCTTATGAAAATATCTGAAGTGTACAAGATTGTAATTCAATTATGCATGGGAAAGTTTAAATTTAAAAAATAAAGTAAGTTTTAAATTTCATTGATGTATTCCATAAAAAAATAAAAAAGCAACATATAGGAGATTTTTAATGTTACAAAAGAACATCAACTGCAATACATACTTTGACACATGCTTTCTATGATCACCATTTCTTTAAAACCAAATAGTATTAGAAACATCACAAAAAAGCGTGTGAATCTACAAGAATCTAGTTTTTTTTTCTCTCAAAGAAAGTTGACCATAGTTTAAGGGCTTTCACAAACAATACAAAAAAAAGAAGAACTTTTCTTTTGCACAAACAAAGTTTTATCTGCTAAAATCTAAGATAATTTTTTTGAATATTGCTAGCATAATATAGAAATGCATCATTTCTACTAAGTTGCTTATCTTTTTAGTTGTTGCAATTGAGCTTCCAAATGTCTATTGAAAAGAATATTTATCAAAGATCTTATAGTTTTTCTTTGGTTATTTGTTGATAATTTAGCTAGTTAAGTTTTAAAACTTTAATAAAATTTAACTAGTTAAGTCTCAAGACTTTAATAAAATAGGCCTCACCTCCATGAACACACATCTACATTGGAAAACATGAAGAGACATGTTTACATGGTCAACACAAAAGTTTTAAAAGAATCAGACCAAATAAGATGTTGTGGAATCAAATTTGCAATATATTATCAGATTTGATTCAATGTTTCACAAACTTATTTCACATTAGCTTGATAACAAAAGATTGATATCTTGTGTTGTTAATAGTATCAATGAAGATTAATGTGATCATCTCCATTATTACCAGTGAGCAACATATAACATTAGTTAGTTGGAAGATTTATGTGACCATCATTGATTGTAATATAGATCTTGGTATACTTTTTAGATCTAAGAGTTCAAAATATGACCTCTATCATCAATTTTGACTAAGTAAACATTGTTAGATTGTACCTCTATATATATTTTTTGAATTTTTGTTGTCTTTTGGATATGTACATTTGTATGTGTTCTCATAATATCGCTACTTTCAGGTATACAAATGATGAAAAATTCATGGCAATCCTCAAAAGGTATTTCGTAGAATTTACATAACACATTTAAATTGTCAAATATACTTTTATGAAATTCTAATGTAATTGCATTCTTCAAAGTTATAAAAATTTGTTTTTTGATCAATAGTTTCTTATTGTCTAAAAATTGTCTTAAATTGTCTCTTATTTCCGCATACAATTTTTCCGCACGCATATTCAATTAGAGTTAATACTGTTCTACTAGTACATAGATCAGATACAAACCCGATTGAAGACACTGATATTAGTTTGATTAATTCAAACTTGCATCGTGTTCTCTGTGGAAGAATAATTACTATTTTTTTACAGCCAAACAATAAGCTATTGATCAAACAATTATCAGTTACAAAGCAATCACAAGGACACATTCACCGCAATCAAAACCGCAACCACAATAGAAACTGCAATCGTAATAGAAACCACAACGAAACCCACATGCTCTAGCTATCTCTGAGTAAATGAACAACTCTGTCTGATTGTACTTTCGCTAATAAGCAGTAAGCATGAAATAGCAATTTTCGCTCTGAGCTAAGATAGAAACGAAGCTAGAAAGAGAGCGTCTTTAATATGTTTCAATAACTAGTTATTTATACTACAACAAATATGGCTGATTAGGTCGTAGTTCTTAATGACCAGTTGGGCATCGTGAGTTAGCATCCATCCACTATGCTTCCTAGAAATTGTCATTCATGAGTACTTCTACGGACTGGTTGAAGATCCAAAGGAAACTATAAGCTGAATATGAGAACTAGATGAAGATTAAAATTGATTAGTCGATGATCAGAAGTAATCCAACAAGATGAACATCCATCCTTAAGGCCTTTGCACATTCACATACTGTATAGTTTTTCCTCTCGGCCACCCCATTTGGTTGAGGTGTGTAGGGGGATTAATGGTCCCTCTTGATGCCACTTTGCTCACAAAAGGATTTGAAGCTTGTGGAGATGTATTCTCCTCCTCCATCCGACCTTAGTACCTTGATCTTGGTACTAAATTGATTTTCCACAAAGCTCTTGAAACTCAAAAAAATCTCAAACACCATATAGATCTAGACACTCCCTTTTGACTCACTTAGGCCTGAAATAATCTTCTCTTGATATTTGGTCGAGATCCAAAATGATTTGGAGCTAAAACGCACAATTTCTCTATCTTTTTTACTATACTTGAGAAATCAATGATTTTGTCTTGTGCACAAAGTACTTTTGATGTGATCTTAAACCATATACAGGCTGGGTGCCCTGCCAAGTGTAGAAATTAGATCATAACTCACAAAATGATTATTTACTTACCAAGAATTCATATGCATGTGAAAGTAGACTTCAAGATCTTTATTCTAGGATCTTGTTAAATCTTAATCGAGTAACATATACCAAATTGCTACTACATCAAAGTTTTGGATTATTCACAGTTTTTGAGCATATTATGCTCAAGATCAAGTCGAATCTAAGAATTGCTCTAAAAAATCACTTAGAACTCAAAAAACTTGCTAATTTGGGATGGATCTTGGTAAATGCTTGGATCCAGATCTGATACCATGTTGCACAATCACAAAGTCTTAGGAGATCATTATCACACATTAGGGCACTCCTAGCAACATCGCATGGCAACCACATTCTATTGTTGTGTTTTTGTCATATGGGATAGAAATAGAAAATACATAACATGATGCAAACTTGAATATGCTAGTTTGTACTTGCTATAGAGGAATAATAGAATATTTTCATAAGATTCAACTAAGTGCTTATATGGCTAGTCATTTTTGGTTGGAATAAGTGAACTGTGAAAAATTTAACTAGTTTGGTTGAGTTATTTTGGCAATTTTGAGGCCAATATGGAATTTCAACTTAGATAGATTTTTTTATGTCAGTAAAGGCCTAAATAGTGTTTGTACTAGTTTTGGCAAGTAGATATGTTAATGAGGTCATATCTAGGCCCATTCTAATTGGCTAATATAAATACATTCCAATCAGTCACTAATAACTAGGTTTTTGGTGAAGTACCTAGAAGTTGCTATTTTAGGGCTAGTTGGAGCAAGTGGCCAAATGGAACTATGGCTATTATAAATAGCTGTACCATCATGGAGAAAGTATCTTGTAGTTCTCTTTCTATGTGAAGAACTTTCCTCTTTTGATTCTATGTTCATCTTTCATATTTCTCATGATATCTTGAGTTCTAGTGTATAGAATGTGAATTTTCTTGTTGTACTTGAATCTACATGTGTGAAATGATGTTTTCTACTGCTGTTGTATGGAAAGGGACAGTACCATATCAAATATTAGTGTTTATGATAAGATCTACATGAATTTTGCAATTCTAGCATGGTAGATGTATGATTTCTAGCTTGTGAATGATTCTAGATGTGCATCCAAATTTAGCCAAGATCTTGTTGATCCATTATGTGTAGTGTTTTGGATCTAAATTTCTCACATGGGGTTACCTAACATTCCAAGATAAAAACTTCATAACATATTTGGATTTTTTTGTTTCTTACAAGTTAACCAATAACCATTATATATTCATTATTATAGTCATTTTTTATGTTGTGAGCTTTATAAGTCTGAATAGGTATCTTAATCTATTGGCAATGCATGAAAAAAGAAAATTTTCGTATTTTCTTGTGATTTGTCTCTAGCCATATGTTTCATGGTCAAGTACATCACTTATATTGTTGATATCCTTTTTTTACCTATCCCTTTTGGTGTTTATTACTTCACAAGGTCTTTTTTCTTATTGTACTCCATGTACCATTCTTTGGGAATGTTTACCTTAAGTTTGAAAAAACAATGTTTGACGATAACGAAGGTGTAACATCCCCATTACAATCTCATTGCGACACAATTTGTTATCATGAGCCTTTATGCCAATCTCCATCAAATTCTCTAAATATCTCTTTATTATGAGTTCTGAAGAAAAGTCAGCTAGTAGACTAAATTTTCTCAAGCTTGCTAAAAGCTTTTGGTCTTTGAATTCAAGAACCTTATTCTCTATCATCTCCTTGAGTTATCTCAAAACACTCTAAATTATTTAGAAAGCTATTGTTGTTACTCCCTCCTTTTGTGTTCCCTTGCTTGAAAATGATCTATCTCTATCATGAGCAACTCTTTGTTGGGTTATTAGATTCTCCAACTCATTCTTGTGGATTGGATGCTTTGCTTTGAAGTTGCTCCCATGAATGCTTTGATGAACTCTTTTAAACCTCTTTGGAATCATCTTTCTGCACTTTCAACTAATTTAGCTATTTAGTTGATTACTCATGGTAGTGGTTGGTGTATTCATCACTAGTGGTTTCATCAGTAGTGTCAAGGATTTTAGATCTTGATATATCATCTAGATTCGAATTTCATTATATATAGTATGAATTTGACTTCTATTTCTTTTTTTTTTCTTGGATTGTCATCTTGGCCTTAATCAGTATGAAGACCTAAATGCATACCTGTCAACTCTAGTTAGTCCTATTTTATGATGTTCATGGCAAAATGGTACTTGCAGTACTTTTTGTAATTCTTGCATTTTTTTTTTGAACATAATGCTTTTGTACATTTCTTTCAACAAGCTTTTCTACAAAAAAAATTGGGTTAGCGTTCTATACAACGTATAGTATCTTGTTCAAAATGTGTGGTTATTTTTTAAATTCACTTTACAAATATCTTGAAAATTTGAGTCTTTGCAAACTTTTTATATTGTTGGGTTCACAATGACAACATGGTTATAGCTTATTCATGGTACATCGAATCTTTGAGGCCTACCTAGAAGGGCCATTTGATTGCCACAACATCTACATATGTTGGGTTCTTTGACTTTTTAGAGATGAATCTTAGAATATACATGGTGCACTTGTTTATTGCACATAGATGGAAGACTGAATCCATTTACTAAGTGAAAGTTCATCTTTTCAAGGTTTTTGAATTAAGTCCAACATAAGACTAGAAAGGATATTCATTTCTCCACTTCAATAAAAAACTTATAAAGTTGGATATGAAATTCATAGATTCTTTTGTAATTTGTATTCATGTTGTATGCATGATTAGGCTGAAGGTCCATAAATGTGAAGCATCATTTTATCATTTATGTGACCATGATCTAAAAACTTTAGGCATTTCAAGCTTTTATTATTGAGAGTGATTTGTTTTGCATATATCCGTGGTGGCTAATGCATTTGAGTAATGGTATACTAGGACTATGAATCAAATTAGTCAAACATATAGATTTTTATTTGAGGTTTGGTGCATTTCATTTCTTTAATTAAAGATCATCTCAATTTGTTTTGCATGTAAACTTAGTGTATGTTCATAGTCATTGCTGCGTTTTAGTTACTCTTTAGTGTTTAGTAGGGAAGAAAGAGATTGATTAAACATATGGTCATCACATGATAAGGGTTTGATGAGAAGTTGGGGGTTTTACAACTCCCAAATAAAAAAATTGTACAAAAAACAATGAAGCTCAGTCCAAGATCACAAAAGAATGAAAATTTGAATCGGGAGAAATCCATTTTTTAAGGAATTTTGTAGATCAACAAATCTGTGGTGCCCTTTTTCTTGTGATGAGATCATGTTGAGGATCTCTAGTGAAGCTCAAAATCTCTTAAACTTAAAAAGTATGCTAAAGTTATTACAAGAAAAAGAAACAAGGACACTCACGACGTGACCCGGGGCCCAGGGTCCCAGGCAGTTTCAGCAATTCCCCAAGCCCCAACCTGCTTCCCAAATCCCAAACGCGCTTGACCTAATGTGCAATTATTCAAGGTACGGCTATAAAATATATACATTATCAATCCAATAAAGAGAAGTATACTTGAATTGTGTTTTTGCCATGTGTCAGCGAAAGACTAGTGGACGTCTTACTTTCAGAGCGACCACGAAGACGTTACACCGGTATTCGAACCCGTGCAGTTGCAACTTGGGCAAAGCCAAAATAATTGCCATGTGTCAGAAACGAGAGTGACTGAGTTAGAATTTAGAGCCGACAAAAAGTAAGAGCACACGGGAAAATGAAAAATAAAAAAATTGCATCGGCTGCCAAGTGTCGGCACCGCACTCGATGGTCCCAGAATTTGGGATCACGACTTCTTCAGCCTGCACTAGACATGTATTACAGGCCGCCGCCCAGGCACATTAGAAGAGAATTTGGACTACCAAAGGCAATGCAAGTAGGCAATGGCCAAGGCCCAAGGGGACTCTTGGTTGGGGTAGCCACACATTGCCAAGGACCATATCTCGTGTCCTCATCAATCATCGATCCTTGATCCTTATCGCATGCAATCAAATATTTTGTCGTGATTAGACTTTTTTAGC
This sequence comes from Diphasiastrum complanatum, assembly GCA_029204225.1. Lineage (NCBI taxonomy): Eukaryota > Viridiplantae > Streptophyta > Lycopodiopsida > Lycopodiales > Lycopodiaceae > Diphasiastrum > Diphasiastrum complanatum. The sequence continues at coordinate 20,939,989 of CM055107.1, read as the reverse complement.
CTACTTTTAAGTCCTTGATAATGACCATTATGGCATGTAATTGGATTTTTTAAACTTAGTTTTAACTTTTTTTTTAATGATTATTAACTAGATTTTTTAGACCTAGTTTTATTCAATGGCTGTTATCACACACAGTTAGCAATGACCATTGTTGCAGGAATTAGTTGGAACTAAATGTTTCAAACATACTTTGACTTTTGTTCAATGACCACTATCTCATGTTATGAGTTGTAACTAGATTTGTTATACGTATTTTTAACTTTTGTGAGTATTCTATAACTTGGTTAAAAATAAAAGTCCTCCAAAATTGTGATGCAACTTGGTCAAGAAAAGGTTCTAATGGATACTAGTTTCAAAAAAAGGATTAAAAAAACAGCCACATTGAGTTTGTTAGGATGAGAGATAATCTCAAAATTCATAGAACCACAAGAGATGTGTCTACAACAATCATTGTTTTATGTTATGTAACACAATTTTCTCTTTTTTTAAGATCACGATTGCAAGATTTGATGTAAAAAGAGTAATTTGAACATCATTCTCCATAAGTTAGTTCACTAAATGGTCAAAGCTATCAACAATAGTGAAAAATCTTCATCAGAATGTAGGGTTTTTTTAAGGAAATTTCATGGCTCATTATTGGGAATGCAAAATTTGCAAGGGGACTTTACACAATGGAATGGATTTTCATTGAGTTAAGAAAGTTTGAGAGAATCCCTTAGTGGTAAGAATGTGCTTGAACCTGCATTATGTGGAATTGAAATCATTTTAGAAAACCCATCTTTTCAAAAAATATAGAAAGCTTGGTGGCTTGTAGAAAATCGACACTTGTATACTTATGTACGAATTTCTTTGCTCAACAAAAACAGTTCAGAGGATTTTTTCTCTCTTGCATGGTACAAGAACCACTTCATCAACTAGAAGTATTCACATTCTTTACAGACAAAAGTTATCATCAACAAGGGCTAAAGTCCAAAACTACATAAGATGTGTCATGTTCACACATAAACTTGGATTTGAGCCTAGGTCATGCTTATCGTATGTAACAATTTTATCCAACTCATCTGATATATATAAGGTACACTAATTAGAGGATTTTAGATCCTATTTTTTTTTTCAATGTAGGAATATTCATTGCTCTTACTAAAAAAATTATGAATCTTGAAAGATTTAGCGCTGTTATATAGGCATTCCAATTATGTTTTGTTTAAAGTCGAAAACTTGCAAAATCATGTTTGAATAGTAAAAACTTTTATCCACACAGGGATAAAGGCTATCACTAACAAATGAAAACTTCTAATCGATAAATTTCATATTTGAACTTTTCTATGGTAAGGATGTGCAAGATATGAGAGGAAAAAATGATATTAAAAAACTTTTGAGAATCTGCACACTACAAGATTATATTCAATGAACTGATTTTTTGGTAGCTAAGAGTTCGTTATTCCTAAGAGTTCATTAGGAATGTTCATAAAACTAATGATGTAGCAAGATATATGATGGTGCTAGGAATGTAGATTTTGATGCAAAGGTAAAGTCTCACAAAGTAAAGATAAATTGGCATCCGAAATTTATGATCAGAAGATAGATGGCAAAAATTAAAGAGAAAAGTTTAATGCTGCAAATGGATCAATTGGACGACATTCTCTTTGAGCTTTTTGCTCTTCCAAGACAGAAGTTGAAAAAATTGGCAAAATATAGCTTGATCTTTTGCAATATCATGTACAGAGTGAAGTCTCACATGTGTGGAGCATGTTCCCACACGCGGAGGGTAGCCATACTCTTTAGTTCATTTTTGAAGAGTTTGAATAGTCAATAGCCCTTAATCTTTGAGTTTGGGGGGTACTTTGACTTTTCTACCCCATGCACACATGTTAGTAGATGATTAGGCCAATTTTGGTGTGTGATGTAGCTCGTGGTAGGTTAGGATTCTTACACATGGCATGATAGTAGAGGGCTAGTGACACTTTCCTATGTGTTTTCATGAAGTAATGTGACCAATCAAAAGTGAAAGATCCATGAGATTGGTCCAATCATAATCAAGGGTCCTTATGTCACTAGACCAATCAAAGTTAGAGGAGCTATGTAAGAGGTCCAATCATTTTACTTGCTTTCTACTCCTCTTGGATCTCAAATCACTATATAGAGGAGCTCACTCTTTGTACAAATTATGAAGTTGAGAGTTAATGCAATTTTGGTTCACATACATTTTGGTCTATTCTCACTCTACCTGAGTGTGAATATATTTTCTCTCTCTACCCGAGAGCAACATGCTTGGTTTTGTCTCTCATAGCGAATTTCACTTTGTTTTTTCATGTGAATGTGAAAAATTAGCTTCCCTTTGGATGATCATAACTTTTGTAGATGAGCTCTTGCCTTGATTCAAAGCTTGATAGATAGCCCTTGAAAATACTATTTGATCTATCATAGATGCATCTTGTACAACCTCACATGCATGGAGGTCGTTGTAGATCTTTGCATGGTCCTCAATCCCAATTCTTAACAGAAGTTAGATGACACAAAGGTATAAGCTTAACTTGAGAAGAAGGCACGCTCTGTTAAAAATGAACTCCTAAAAAAAGGTAACCATGCCACAGAGTTTGAAAATTGCTTTTCCCACAATAATGTGATGCCACCAATATTATTTGCTTTTGAAATGATGTTGGAAATTAATATCGTTTATTGGTGTGATGCAATGTTCCTCCCAGATTTTTATGCCATCTCTAAAACTCAAGGGAAAGCTTGCCAATCTTGTCTATTTGAGATCTAGACTTTTATGAGGTCATAGCCACATAGTTTCATGCAATCCAATTGTATTTGAGTAATTTGTGGATGTTTTGAGTGCTTATTGTTCTCTTGAGTCAATTTGACCCAAATTTTGTCCTTGCTCCATATTTTGATGAGAGTTTGATCTAGTTTGAGAGAGATTGGTAGAGCTAGTGAGATAGGTCTCACACTAAGTTGCTAGATCTCATATTGGAGTTGGTAGTACAACTTTGTCAATCCATTATTGAGAGAGAAGCAACACCTTTTGATCCATTACAAGTCAATTTCTCAAAGGAAAATGACTTCCTTAGGTCCCATTTTGTTGGAGCATGGTGAGAGATTGAACATCTCCAATACTTATGTCATTTGGAAGGTGAGGATGGAGTCCATTTTGGTACTCCAAGATGTGATGGAGATTGTAGGACTTGAGGAAGAGCCTCAAGTCCTCCAAGAGGTCCAAAAGTACAAAAAGAGAACTAGGATGGCCCTATGTATCATAAAGATGAATGTTTCAGATGAAGTGTTAAGGGAGATTTGCTCATGTACCTCATCCAAGGAAGCTTGGGACACATTGAAATCCATATATGAGGCAAGCAACACAACAAGGTTGCTCACACTAAGGAGTCAAATTTTTAAAATCTTCCAAAGGAGTGATGAGAGTGCCTTAAATTATGTTTTGAGAGTCAAAGGTCTTCATAGAGAGCTTGCTTGCATAGGAGACCACCTCAATCCAAGAGAGCTAGTGCAAGTGATCCTATTAAATGGGTTGAAGAAAGAATTTGACAACCTTTCTCAATATTATGCAATCCAAGCTTGGAAGCACTACAAGAAGTTCTTATTTCCAAGGAGTGTAGGCAAGAGAACAAACTATTAAAAATCAATCAACTTTCCTTGAAGAATGATGGAGAAGTGAAAGCATACTTCACAAAGAACAAGCCAAGAGGGGGGCAAAGAGCATCATCAACATTTCAAGAAGGACAAGTCAAAGGAGGAGAGTGATGAGGATTCAACACAAACATCAACAAGTTGCAAATCCAACAAGAAGTGCTTCTTTTGTGGTAAGAAGGGGCATTTTGCTTCTAATTGTTTCAACTCATGATGTCAATGTACTCTTATTCTAGTTTTGAAGATGAAAATGCATGGTGGATAGATAGTGGATCTAGTTCTCATATGACTAGTTCAAGAAAGTCTTTCACTCATCTTGCACCTTACAATGGTTCTAGAAAGTTTATTTTCATTCCTATTGATTGTGAATGCAAGATAGAAGGAATTGGTAGTGTACCAATTGGTGTTGAATCCACTATTATTCTTAAAAATGTAATTTTTGTGTCTAATCTCATTATGAATCTCATTAGTGCTGGCAAGATTCTAGATGATGGTTTCCAAGTTGATTTTAGAAAAGGTGTTTGTTTGGTTAAAGAGGAATGGTGAAGTGGTAGGAAGAGGAACTAGATGTGAGAATCTTTTCAAGTTGTAATCTAATCCTTGTGGAAGTGTGGTCAAGAGGATCTTGGATCATCTCAAGGAGGAGAAGGCAATTGAAGTATCTCAACCTATGTTCCATGATGGTAAGGCTCATGAAGATGGTGCTTTGGTGAAAGCACATGGAGAGCTATTGCCAAGGTGTTCTAGTTCACATCAATTTTCTTATCTTGTTCATGTGGATGATCTTATTTCATCAAGTAGAAGCAAAGATGGTTCTTTTTTATGAGACTTCTACATTGAAGACTTCTATTGGAGGTATCTCTTATCAATGGTGCTTGATATGAAGACTACAATAGTTGATACTTTCGGGATCTTTAGATCCATATGCTTTTTCAATATTCCTTTGCATGTAAGGAGTAAAGAGGATCTAATCTAATCAAGACTATGATGGTAGAATTCTAAAATCTACCAAAAATCCAAGTGCATGATGGAGATTTTCCAAGGCTTGAGAAGGAGTCTTCTCAACACATGGTTTCAAGGGGATCTTCAAAAGGCAAGGCCGAGTCTATGAGGCTCACAATCCATGGCAAAGAGGGGAAATTCTTAGGTGGTATCTACTCCAACATATTCACTTTTGCTTCTCTTCAATTATTTGATGTTGGCATCTTGCTTTATTGAGATTTCTACATCTCAAAGTTCAAATGAGGCAATGCTAGTCTTGTATGATGCCTCTTGTATGGAAATATTTCATGTCTTTAATGGATTATATATGTTTCCAAATATTTTTTAAATCAAGTGGTTGTGTTATCAAATGTATGATCTTGGATCTAGTAAGAGAAAGAATGAGTCTGTTAGTCATAGTGTGAAAAATCATGTTTTTACATGTTGTGAGGCAGTTTGTAAACTTCTCTTGAGATTAAGTGAATCATCCATGAAGGACACTTACATCCTTTAGCAAGTATGTAGCCTCAATGAGATCAAGATAGTTTTTGATTTCAAGATTAGATCTATCATGCAAAAAGTTACTAGTCAAGCAGTATGCAAAATCTTGGTAATCAACACTTTTAGCTATCTTGTGATCTTGATCTTTATGATCATCATGAGGCATGGAGGACTCGGATTTCTCTCCTTATGATCAAAGGAGTTGGCAATTTCCTATCATGGATTTGGTGAATTTGCTGCTATGATGGATCCCCGGGCCTGAATTCACATCACACTTACACAAAAGGATCCACTCAACAAGTTTCACAAGTTATCCATTTAATCTAGTATCTCAAAGCTAGTTTTTGAGGAGTGTGAAAATTTGGCAAAAAGGCTAGCTTGAATATTTTACAATTTCTTGTAAGAATGGAAATCTCACACATGTGGATCATGTTCCCACATGTGGAAAATAGTCGTAGCCATGTTAGATCAATGTTGAGTTAGGGATACTTTATATTTTGTAGACATTTATCCACATGTTAGTTGGAGATAGGGCCAATATTGGCATTAGAGGCAAAATAGGCAAGTACACATGTCAACTGATGACATAGATTGCTACTTATATGTGACTTAGATTCATTCTATGTAGTTTTTTGGAGTTAATGAGAGTTTCAACATTTTGAGCTATTTTGGCTTTCTCTCTCTACCCAAGAGCAAGGCTATTTTGTACTCAGTTTTTTTCCATCTCAAGTCTCCACACGTCTTAATGTACTTTGGAAAGTGATATATCATGTTTCATTGTGCTCTTGCCATAGATTTGTGAGATAGATCTTGGTTTTCAATCTATGCTTGATCTTTGTGCAATCACCAAGTCTTAGGAGATCGTAATCACACTTTTGGGCACTCCCACACATGTGAAATTGAGCATCTACCTAGTCCCAATCTGAGAAATAACGAAAAAGTTATAAGCTTTTGAAATTTTAGTTCAAATTCTTGAAAAGGGATTAAAGGATATATTTCCAAAATATTAAAATTTGGAAAATTTTACTATACTTGATTTTTAACTATGTGTAGACTATAATTTTGCACTATAATTGTAGAGGAAATGCTCTTTAATGTCCCATCATAAATATAACTATGGGGATAGTTCCTTAGAAATTTAGGTAGGCCTTTAAATAGTTATCTCAAGTGATGTTTCAAAACCGTCCTAAAAATACAGTTAAGGTTCTTTTGAATTAGCATAAATCAGTAAATTAAAAGTACAATATTACCTCCGATAAAATTCCAGATTACTGCCTTTAGGTTCAAGAGTGTTGCACACAAGCTAAGGGCTAAGTCTTCTGGTGGTACCTAGTTCTCTGTGATTGGTAGATTTTCCTTCAAATTGTGCGTCCCTTCCTTTTTTTAAGAACATGGTCATATTTCCATGGCCACCTTACCATAAGTCAAATTTAAGAAGGCCCATGCATGTGACAAGCCAAGGCCACTTTAAAAACTTTAAGGAGGGCACCCACCCACGTCGCGTGCAATATTTAAGGGCCCACGACATGGGATAACTCATTTTTGCCTTCTCATTTTCTAAGTTCGGACATTCTGGCTGTCGTTTTCGACAATATTTGCATTCTATTGTTATCAGCATATGTGCGACTGCTCATTTATGCTCAACATACCTTGACGGCGGACTAGCCCATCTTGAGTTTTCATTGAGGTAAGAAATTTTTTTTATTCAATCTTCCTTGTAGTGCTTGACTTTTCATATGTTTTAATTTCTAATTTCTAAGTTGACTTCTAATTTCTCAAAAGGCCCATGCTCAACATAAATTGAGAGGGGAACTTTGTTGAGAGCATTGGTTGATAGAAGACCTATGTTCAGCGTAGTTCTGCTCTCGAATTATGCTAAGCATAAGTTGAGAGCACTTCTATTCTAAACATAAGTACAATCTTGACTTATGTTGAGCATAAGTCGAGAGCGAGCCTAGGTCCACCCTTGACTTCTGCTCAGCATAAGTTGAGAGGGAAATAGAGACGACTTATGTTGAGCATAAGTTGAGAGTGGACCTATGCTTGACATAGGTCATATGCTCAACTTATGTTGAGCATAAGTCGAGAGTGGACCTATGCTTGACATAGGTCATATGCTCAACATAAATCAAGGGCACACCTATATCGAGAGGTTCGCACTTCACTTATGCTCAACATAAGTTGTCTCCATTTCCCTCTCGACCTATATGTGAAAAATATAGATCCAAAACACAATAGATGGAGTCTTAGATCTTGGGCCAATTTGGTGTGGGCATCTAGATTTAGTTATAGCATGCTAGAATTGCATAAATCACTAAGATCTGATCATGAACATGAAAATACAGTATGGTATTGTCCCTCTCCATACATCAACAGTAGCCTATTGTCCTTCACATGTGTGGAACTTATATCAACCATAGAATCAACATTCTACACATAAGAAATCAATATATCAAGAGACAAACACATGAGATGGACATAGAAACTCAAGAGATGAATTATCCATATAAATAAAAATACAATGATATGTTCTCCACGCTAGTACTGCTATTTATAGCTGCCAAAATGTCATTTGGAAAATTGCCCTAAATGGTAATTTATTGGTAAGTCACCAATAACCTAGAAATTCTAGTTTAGATGCAATGTATCAAATTTAGCCAATCAGAATGGGTCCATACTCGACCTCATCCACTTATCTACTTTCCAAAAATAGTAAAAACTATTTAGGCCCTTATTGACAAATATAAAACTATTTCTAAGATGAGATTTCAAGTTGGCCTGCAAAAATTCCAATAAACCAACAAAAATTAGTTGACGATTTTTCACACTCCCTCTTCAACTAATTTTAGTATAGATTTAGATAGAACTCCAAGTGAGGTTCTATGCTTCATATACAAGGACTTGTTCTCTCACAAAATGATAAGCCACTTCGATATGCTTGCTCCTTCCATTACCATCCTTTCGATCGATAGAATCTCCTTTGTACAAGATGTAAGAGCTTTGTACTCGGCCTCACTAGATGACAATGAGATAGTAGCTTGTTTTTTCTACATCCAAGAGATAGCTCCATCACCTATGAAAATATCATGTGCACTTCTGGATTTCCTATCCATTCGATGATTTCCAACAAAGTCCAAATTAACTCCTTGGTGCTTTCTTAAGACCATACAAAAAAAAAAACATCATTTGGCTTGCCATGTGAAATGTAGCCCTCGGGTTGCTCCATAAACACCTTCATTAGGTCCTCAAGATCACCATCCAAGAATGCATTTGTGATATCCAATTGCCATAGATCCCATCCAAAAAGTGTAGCAAGTGAAATAATGACTCGAATGCTCACCATCTTTGCCACGAGTGCAAAGGTCTCATCATAGTCAATTCCATATTCTTGTGCACATCCTTGTTTTTTACTTGTTGATTGATTCATCTTGGTTTTTCTTCACTTTGAAGATCCACTTGCATGCAATAGCTTTCTTTTCCTTTGGAAGTTCCACCAATCTCCATGTTTCATTCTTCATAAGAGCTTGATACTCAAGAACCATTGCTTGGATCCACTCCTCTTTTTGTCTTGCTTCATCTACACATGTAGGTTCATCAAAAGAGGTTAGGAAGCATAGTTTGTACCACCAACAACTTGCTCACCTTTCTCATCATAAGTGACTCTCAAAGGTTGTTGCCTTTGCCTTGATCTTGGCTTTTGATTTGAAGTAGGCTCTTCTGAACATCAACATCCAAAGTATCATCAACAATGTCATCATCAAGAATGCTGAGATCCAACATCCACACCACCACTTGAAGATACTTTTGGAAAGTTTCCCCCATAAAAAATGACATCTCTTCCAATGACCACTTTTCTAGTTGAAGGAATAAAAACTTTGTAAGCTTTGTTTACCTCACTATAACCAACAAAAACACCTTTCTTTGAAGATGGATCCTCCTTGGTTCTATCATTAAGAGTTATGTTGATATAGCAAATGCATCCAAAAGTTTTAAAAAACTTTACACTCGACCTTGTACCAAACAACATCCCAAAAGGGATTTTCCCATCCAATATTGCACTCAGCCACCTATTGCATAGAAAATTAGCATACAACAAAGCTTGATCCCAAAAATATTTAGGATGATTTGCACCTAACCTTATGGCTTTGGCTCCTTCACATAAGGTTCTATTCTTCCTCTCGACCACTCCATTTTTTTGTGGTGTCCTTGGGCTTGTGTACTCCCTCTTGATCCCATTTGCATGACAAAATGCCTTGAACTTGGTAGAAATGTACTGACCACCACTGTCACTCCTCAAGCACTTGACCTTGGTAGAGAATTGGACCTCCCTTGCATCAAACACCTCATCTTTTCTTTTTAGTAGATAGACTCAACAAAATCTACCAAAGTCCTCAATAAAAGTCACATACATTTTAACACCTCCATTGCTAATTGTAGTAACACCATGAAATTCCAAATGCACAATTTGAAAAGGCTTAGTAGATCTAGATGTAGATCTCTTATAAGGTAAACCTATGTGACTTTGATAAAGCACATTGCTCATAAACATGATGCCCCAATCTCTTGTGCCATAATTCTTGCATTGACAATTGCATACATCCAACTTGGTTAGCAACAACACAAGCATCAAGTTCGAAGAATTTACTTTGCCTCTTTCCTTTTGCAATCAATTCATCCTCTTTCTTGATCAAACAGGCATCACCAACAAACTCCATGATGAATCCATTGTCAAGCATTTGACTCACACTAAGAAAATTCTTAATAATAGATGGAATGAACAAAACATCCTTCAAATTCACATTCCTATCTGTAGAAAGAGAAATAGGAATTGTGCTAATATTTTTGATTGCACACTCACCATCCTTGTCCGTGTAGATCTGTTGGATTTTTATCTCCTCTACTCTTATAAATCCCATGTTAATCCAGTTCCATTCATATTGTTGTAGTTTTACTTGCATTGTCGCTCAGTCTACAGAAACACTCTAATACTGAAGACATGCAAGAGGATGGCACCTGACTTATCGAAGTTGGCCGACATATCGGGGAAGCCTGATTTGGCCAACTTATCGGGGAGTTCAACCTATCGACTCAACCGACATATCGGGAAAACCCGACTTGTTCGACATGTCGACTTATCAACTACCCATCTTAATTGGCTATGGCAGTGACTTGCTCGACTTCTGAATAGTCGAAGCCTCCTCACGCTCACTTCATGTACTGTTCAAACGACTTGGACATTGACAGCAGCAGCCACGATCTCCTATAGACGGCACAATAGCTCCACACATCTTCTTCGTACCTTCATCTGCACAAATGTAAATTGAATATAGTTGATCATTGTAATCAATTAATAATCAAGTGAAATAGAGACAGACACTATAGATGCTTTCATGCATCGATTCTTTCTTCAGACTGATTGTCAATAATAAGCTTATAGCATTTACAGAGCGGAGTTAGCTTCCAGAGCACACAGTTTCATCCGCTATTGTCTTGTGCTCATTACATCAAACTGACATGTATTTCCATACACTAGTATGAATCAATCACTGTCTTTTATTGCATTCAGAGTTCTTTTCAGAATTGTATGCTTTGCTACTATGTCTTCCTGTCTGACATTCTTGTTGCTTTGTCTAATTGTTTGCTCTTCCGCTTTTACAAACAACCACACATTTAAGCTCTACTTTAACTTTGTGTTCCCCTACTATAGTAGTAGTAGTGCACACCCTGAGGGAATTAGTCGACCATTGCTTCCGCGTAGTAGTAGGATCGTCCCGATCTGATTGCTCGATCGGCCCAATCCGTCGAGGTCCATTCCCCAGCATGGTATCAGAGCTTATCTGATTCCTAATATGATACATCATATCGGAAGCATTTTTATCTCATAGATATTTTTCATAGTCTGATAAGCTCCCACATAACTTGATTCTATTAGCCAATAGAATAATCATTTTCTTGTTTTGTAACTTGCAGATTTTCATTCTTAACTCGCAAATAGTTATCGCTGTCACTTAGACTAACTTCCACATGGATTCCAAAGGGAAAGCCAGTCCCATTGTGGACAAGCTCAATGGAAGCAATTACCATCGGTGAAAATTTAAGATAAAAACTGTGCTAATGGCTAAGGAGTTGTATGATGTTGTCACAGGTGCAAATGCAAGACTCAAAGCCGACGATGCTACAATCTTCCTATGGAAGCTGAAGGATGGCAAAACTTTCGCGCTGATCATCCTCAACATATCAAACATGCAAATCAACCATGTTTCTGAAGCTCAGACCTCCAAGGAAGTCTGGGACATCTTGAGCACCTTGTACGAAGTGCGCGATGTAGCTTCCAAGCTACATCTAAGGAAAAAATTATTCTCCCTCAAGATGACCAATGGTGATTCCCTATAGAATCACATCAACTAGTTCAAGAACCTGCTAAAGCAAATGGCCGATGTCGAATCATTCATAGACGATCAAGACATAGAAATGACACTGCTTTCAAGCTTGCCAAGCTCATATGACAGCTGGGTGATGATCATCATGACACACCCAAAACTGACTCTTTCAAGGGTCATTACAATGTTGTTGTAGGAAGACACTAGAAGGAATGAACCACCAGTTTCTCAACTGTCTAGTCTCATGCCTTATATACCAACAGAGGCTCGACTAAGCAGAGGAAGAAAGGCCCGAAGAAATCAAAGCAAACCCAGAAGCTGACACAACGTCAAGAGCAGTCGAACCTACCGACAAGGAAGAAGCTATCAAAGGTGAAGGTACAGTAAGATTAAGCTTTGAAGTGATTTCTAATGTCCTACATGTACCAAATCTCTCTACAAATCTACTCTATGTAAGAAAAATTACAGATCTAGGACATAAAGTAGAATTTGAGTATGATCAATGTAAAGTAGTCGAAAGGACAGACAAGATACTAGCACTCGGAAAGAGACATGGAATGTATCAAATTTAGCCAATTAGAATGGATCCAAACTCTTGACCTCATCCACTTAGCCACTTGTCAAAAATAGAACAAACACTATTTAGGCCCTTATTGACAAATATAAACTATCTCTAAGTTGAGATTTCAAGGGGCCTCCAAAAATGCCAATAAACTAACAAATTAGGTGACCATTTTTCACAACAAGTGGTTTCACATGTCTTCATAAAGAGCGTAGATCAAATGTTTCCATCATGAGACTCAGAGTGAGGAAGATAGTCAGAAGTCAAGAGGAAGAGATAGTATGTGAAATGTTCAAAGTAGGATGTACTTTGATTGATGTCATTATCTCTTCATCAACTCAAAGCATTCTATGATTATGGTGAATTGTTCACTCATGGTCGAAATGACAAGAGGTTGGTTGGAGAAGACTACATGGAACAACTCAAGAGGCAATTTGTTCAAGGTAAGGGAGATCTCATTGGTGAGCTTATTGAGGTTTGTTATGTACCCAAGAGTGCTGATTTGATTACGTTTGATACTCATATTCACCTACTCTACTTCATGTTGGATGGAATTTTGGAATCTATCTTTTGCTTAATGATGGTGGCCAATGTTTTCACTAACTTTAGTGGAAGGTTGAGATCAAGTGGAAGGTCGAGATGAAGCATTGATGAGATATCGTGGGATCTAGATCGTATGTTTGCGAGGGAGTATCTTTAGAGGTTTAGGTATGAAGATATTCACATGGGAAAAATATTTGATGGTCAAGTGGAACATCAAGAGGTTGATCTTGGCTTCAACGACACAAAAGGAAAAGTGGCAATTTGGAGCTAGTCAAGAGCATCAAAGAGGAGTCAATTGGACAAGGCACCTTGGATCTATTTTTGTAGGTGTTTGAAGACTCATGTAAGGTCAAGGGAGCAGCAAGGAAGTGTTGTTCAAATTTACTTTACTTGTTATATCTCATGTTTGAGCAATTTCATGTGAATGTGTGCAAATTGTCAAGATATGGTGAAACTAGTTACATTGTTTTGCATCATTTTGATGTTGGAGTTGTACTAGCATTCTTGGCTGGTTTTGATGATGGAAATGAAGCTAAGGGAGGCTCATTATATCACTCATTCATGGTCAATTCATCAAGTGATGATGGTATCTTGTGGCAAGATGGCAATGGATGCTCATTCACGGAATTTCATGGTGGAGACATATCAAGAAAGGACAAATATTGAGGAGAGATGCAAGCATTGGTTGATTACTCACATTTATTGTTTGTTGCTATTATTTTCCATATATTTCAAAGTTTTTAGCATGGAGGAATCATTGCATTTACATTTTATTTGGTTCTTCATGTTCTAGTTACATCTTGATATGTAAAATTGATGTAAGAAATAGTGAAGCATCCAATATGGACACTATTATCTATATCAATTATGAAAGTTACTATAAAACCATAGAAAGAAGTTCTATTATTAGAATTAGATCGTTCATAAGATGGATCAAAATTGTATGGTAAAACTAGTTGAGATGGAGCACATTTATTGATTGCTTGCTGTTATTTTCTAAATAATTCAAAGTTTTTAGCATGGAGTTCTTCATGTTCTAGTTACATCTTGATATGTAAAATTGATGTAAGAAATAATGAAGCATTCAATATGGACACTATTATCTATATCAATTATGAAAGTTACTATAAAACCATAGAAAGAAGTTCTATTATTAAAATGAGGTCATTCTTAAGATGGATCAAAGTTGTATTATAAATCTAGTTGAGACGGAGAATGGAAGATTATCAGCTAGTTAAGTTGTCTAATTTGGCAATTTGGAGGCCAAAGTGAATTTTTAACTTAGAGATACATTTCTTTATCATCAATAAGGACTTTAACAAGTATATTGATGGATTATGTCGTATCTGGACCTACTCTAGTTGGTTAGTAGAGATACACTGAATCTAGTCAAGTTAGATCTAGGATTTTGGCAAGTACTTAGAAACTTCCATATGTTGATAAGCTTAGGCAAGATCATCCAAATAGGGAAAGAGGCTATTATAAATAGGCATACAAGTGTGGGAGAAATTCATCTCTCATTCATTCTTATGGAGGATATCTCTTTGGGTTGCTACATCCATCTTTGCATCTTGGTGTTGATATCGTGAGATTTTGTGTGTAGAATGCTATTTTTTTAATGCTTATGGATCCAAATGTGTGAGTATTGTTATTGTACTGCTCTTGTACATATAGGAACAGTAAATTATCATATCTAAGTGTTTATGACAAGCTCTTATTGAGTTTTCAACTTCTATGTGTAGTAGATGCATGATTTCTACATTTGTAATGAAGCTAGATGTGCTCTCTAAATTAGTTAAAGATCAAGGGCATAATTAGGTCTTTGTGATCTAATGTGATCATACATTGTACATACTTTTTCTAATATTTTAGTTTCACTTTCTCTAAATATGACATCAATAGACCTATTATAAAAGGACATGAAAAAAAAATTGGCGAATAGTCAGATACTACTATTTCCATCCACAAAGGATCTAGATCATCATCACAATCTTACAACCTTAGTTTTTATCTTCATTCATCTTGAAACATTTATTTGCATATTGAGTTTCCTTTCCACAATTTGAAACATTTGACATGAGATTTTTCTTCCTTACCACCATGTCGACCTCACTTTAGATATTCCTATGCAAAAAGTTAAGCGTGCAAAAAACTAACTTTGTTGCAAAATTAACCCACACTTGGATCCCAAAGTTGAATCAATCATATTGTCTTGCATACACTTGCATAAGATGCCTAAAATGAACTTCGACTACACATAAATGAAGTTGTGATACCATGTGAAAGTCTTATCCAAGATGTGTCTACTATGAGAATTGATCCCAAAGCATAGAATGCTAGGAAACCAAGATTGATCAATGTAAGACAAGTTGCATCAGATACATCCAAAATGAAAATGAACCAAGAAAATTGATACCTATAGACTTAGAATATCTGAAGAACATCAAGTATTCCAATAGATCATAGAGTTATGTAGGTGATATCACTCAACTAAAGTTAAGAATATAAGAAAACTAGTCACAAGCGAAGTAGTTCTTTTATCAACCAAACAAAATCTTGAAGAGAAGTTCAAAAAGACCTTCAAAGAGACTATTTAGGAATGAAAAATAGCTCATAATTATGCTTGTCAAGGGTTGTACTAGGTGATCAAATAGATTAAATATGAGCGATCATCCACCAAAATCATTATTAACCAATCTAGATCCCAATTAAAAGTATATCCAAAAGCAGAGGGTGCAAAATTAAGGTGTCACCAAGGCCTCCAAGTTAAGCGCTAGGTCTAAAGTAGGATCTTTGCACACATGGCATATAGATTCTCACATAAGATTGAATACCCTATTAAGAACATTTGAATGTAGGGTTGAGGCCTACATTTGACATAGGCTTGAGGCCTACACTTGATATAGGATTGAGGCCTATCATGATTGAGATTTCAATAATCTTTCACATAACCTTGGTCATTTAGATATTCAAGTTAAGAATGAAAAATGGTTTTTCTTTGGGTTCCTAAAGGGTCTATGATTCTACCATCAATGCTTGTCTACCTCTAAATGCGGCAGCTAACATGCCGTGCTTGATAATTGAAACTTGTAGTTTTATTTGGCACTCATGATAATATCACTTGTGGCCTATCATGCCATAATTCCGTAAGCATATACTCAACCATTCTTGAGCCATTATCCTACAAGCAAACATTTAGCCAACCTTAGGCATTTATAAAGTTCATAAAGCAAACAAGGGATGTCGAATTAGCGAAAAGGTGGCAAAAATTAGGGCTTTAACGCTCTGGAAATGAACACAACACACCCAAAATCCTAAATCTTAAAGTAAGCAACAAATAAGGAGATAGTATTTTTAGTGATGCCAAAGCAGGAGACAAATAGGGAGATAATATTTCTAATGATGCGGATAACGAGATTTGATAGATGTGGTGACAGGAGTCATGCCAAATAATATTTCTAATGATGGAGAAAATGAGATTTGATGGATGTGACGGCAGGCGTGTCTGATAGTATTTCTAGTGATGGAGAATACGAGATTTGATAGATGTGATAGGGGCATGTCGCTTTTCAAGGTCTTTTTGAAATTCTAAAATGTGGTAAATTTTTTAGGTGTACTAAGTTGTAAATAGAGTTCAAGAGAGATCTAAAACTTTCTTATTATAAAAGATGTAGAGAGAGAAAAGAATGCCATTTTACATAAGTTACGCTCGATGAGAGAGGCCTATAGATCACAAAACAGCCAGCGTAGGTCAGGTTCTGCCAGAGGGTAGAGAAATAGCTATATATAGTGGTGTGGGTGAGAGAGTGAAAGAAAGCCAAGGGGATATAGTCACGTGAGAGACGGGGAGAGAGAGAGAGAGAGAGAGAGAGAGAGAGAGCTGGAGGGATACCGAAAGGTGTGTCTCGGACATACAGATATTGATAGATCAATAGAGATAGAGAGAGATACAGCAATGTTGAGAGTGTGTATGCGGGTATGTAGGGTGATGGAGAAGGGGGGGGGAACTTTTGAAGGTTTATGGCAATCCATCACTAGTTACGAGTTACATGGAAGATCGGAGGTATACAGACCTGCCGCTGGAGATTCGTAATAATCAACCGATGGATCTGATTTGGGCGCCTATTGTCTTAAAAATCACTATATTGTACATAAATTTTCTAGCCAAATCTGTTGCTACACAGATATAGAAATTTTGATCATCATGCTGTTGACTTCAGGTGTTATATGGTTAGTCGAAATGTTTTCAGCTTTGCTTCAAATTCATTCAGGAGCCTTTTCAGAAGGTCAGCCGTTGTTGAAACACTTTGAAGGAGGGCACGAGTAGGATATATAGCAGCCAATATTCACCATCGGACCATCTGATTCACAGCAATAGGGTTTCTCTTGGAAACATTTTATGCGACAATTTCTCAAATTCAATAGAAACATCAACTAAGGCGACTTCAGAGAGGACGATGGACAACGCAATCAGCTGCGGTCGGATACCTCCATCCTTGTCTCCTGTATTTCCATGTAAGTTTAGTAAAAGGAAATTTGCTCACATTTCGCAGCTGGATTTTGGTCTTTAGTGCTTTTTATGTTAATATTAAAGACTAGCTTCTCGACTTTTTTTCCACGATCAAAATTACGGTGCAGAAATCACGTACATATTTATACCAAGAAATTGAGAAATTGAGAGAGAGAGAGAGAGAGAGAGAGAGAGAGAGAGAGAGAGAGAGAGAGAGAGAGAGAGAGAGAGAGAGAGAGAGAGACGTGATCAGTGGCGCATAATCGCATTCATGCAGCTTGTAGCTACAGATATTCAAGAATGAGTTAAGTACTTTTCTAGACCCCGCTTAAGTGCTCTTTAATCAGCTGCATATCTGTGGTTTTGCCTGTTAGAATGTTTTGCGAAATGATTTTCTAAAACTTGGATTGTGGTGGGTATGCCATTGCATGAGGAGCTTTTGATTTTGTCGGTTTTTTTTAGTCTCCGAATATGGTTTAAATCTCATGACCGCACAGCTAATTTATTTTTGTCTACTAAATACAAGCAAATCTCAGTGTGGATGACAGATACACCGGCCAGTGTTTGATACAAGATTATCACTGTATGTATGGCAAGCTAGCTTTCCTTGAATCTCCAACGCATGACCTGCTGCTACTGTATCCCTTTCTATAATTGCAGATTAGTTTGAATGCTTGGGTAATTGACAGCATTAAGTTAATTGCAGTGAAGTTGATGGACTACGGTTTGTGTGAAGATCTGGTAGTGCATCAACTGTCGTATCAGATGGCCAAAAGGACTTAAGATGTTCCTTGAATCAGTCTTCTGCTCACACACAATAGGATCGGACGTGGGGGAAGAGAGCTATGCCTAGCTGCCAATGTTCAGGCTATGAAATCTTCAAAACACAAATTTTCCCATCGTAAAGCATATTTCTTGCTATCTAAATTACTACATGTTCTGCTGATTAAATTATACACCGTAGATTGAAAGAGGCAAACTCGTGAGTGGATCTGTTAAAATCAAGTTGAAACATTTAACATGATATGGTTATGTGTTGTTAAATTTGGCTTCTCCTAGGACACATTTATGACACAAAACTTGAATCTTTATCCAACTTTGTTGGAACTTTGCCTTTCTTGAATGATATATGTGCCTACCTTCCTCTTCATCTCTAGCCATTGGCCATGTTCAAAAGCCAACCAATTTTAGAGAAGATTTGCATCACTTCAATGCAAACTATAACACCATGGAACTAAAACTATGTGTTTGAATGTATAGATAATGCTAATGGATTTGTGAGAGGTAACAAACCTGCAAATTTGAGATTAAGCTTGAAATGCCAACTTCAATAATTCACACGTGGGATTTTGTCTGTTTTTATGCTCCTAACTAAGCATAGAGAAGGTCTACACGTGAATTGTGGCATTCCCTTTTTGATCTCAGATTTGTAGGTTTTTTATCTTGCACAATTGCATTAGCTTTGAATATATACTTCAAACTGCATAGCTTTAGCTCGATTAGTTCATAGTTTTTATGAAAGTGTTGTAAGTCTTTTACAAAGTTGGTTGCCTTTAAAGTGTTTTGATGGGAACCAAAGTGGGCAATTAAATCAACCAAGGAAGGAAAAGTTTCAGCCACGATGGAGTTAGGTTCAATTCTTGTCTCCTAATTGTGTCATAAAAGACAGCAAGTTTATGAGCAAGACATAATTTGTATCATCTTTAGTGCTTTAACACAATCTTAACATAGCTTCTTTTCAAGATGCCTCTTTCCTTGGAGAGAATAGGATCTAAATTGCACATAGTAACTTGAATTGTAAAAAGTGTGCATTTTGCTTTTGCAGGTTGCATGGCCTGAACATATGAAGCTAAGCATACTTATTTTGCCCCACGTTGGATGTTGATTGCATTGTACAGTTTCTAGATTGGATTTGAGGTAAATTAGAAAGAAAGTGATTCAAGTTAAAACATCTGTATGGCTTATGATAGGGCATTTGATGATATGAAGCTTACATTACCATATCTTCACAAAAACCAAAATCTAGAATCCAATGGTGAAGGGGAGACATGTTTTTACTTCTTGGTGTGAATAAGGTATTGCCAATCAACTTGGCAATAAGTCAAAGATTGAGTTCTTGTAATTTAGCAATTCTACTCTTGTAGCACTTGGCCTCTCAGATACCATAAAAAACCAAAGTTTTGGCAAAGTTATGTGGATCCAGAATGAATCATGGGTTATATGATTGAATATTATTAGATCAATAAGGTCGTTGCTTGATTCATCAGTATACTTTTTGAAGTGGCAAATGATTCCAAAAGGAAAGCAATCAAAGTGCTAGATTTCAAAAGCTACAAAACGTGGTGTATCTAAAATTCATTCCTAAGATACCTTGGATGGAGAAATTAACATTGCCTTGGAAATCTCTCTCTCTCTCTCTCTCTCTCTCTCTCTCTCTCTCTCTCTCTCTCTCTCTCTCTCTCTCTCTCTCTCTCTCTCTCTCTCTCTCTCTCTCTCTCTCTCTCTCTCTCTCTCTCTCTCTCTCTCTCTCTCTCTCTCTCTCTCTCTCTCACACACACACACACACACACACACACACACACACATAATATTCTCAGTGATTATAGCTCAATTAGGGGATTCAACATCAATATAGCACCCACAAATCTCTCTCTCTCTCTCTCTCTCTCTCTCTCTCTCTCTCTCTCTCTCTCTCTCTCTCTCTCTCTCTCTCTCTCTCTCTCTCTCTCTCTCTCTCTCTCTCTCTCTCTCTCTCTCTCATTCACATAATGTTCTCAATGGTTATAGCTCAATTAAGGGATTCAACATCAAAATGGCACCCATGAAATCTCAATCATAGTGCAAGCTCGAATTTCTTATTTAAAGCTAGGAGGTAATATGAGAATCTTGATGATTTCCAATGTTGTAGTTGACTAATAATCCAAAAAACATGTCACAACAGATTTATTACAATGGTGACTGGTCAATCCATTATGTGACATTAAAACATTCACAATTCCATGACACAATTGCAAGTATTGAATGAATACCAATTGTAATCTCTAATATAGAGACATAAATATACTAGCCACATGAAAATATTCTTATTTCTACTTGGGCTTTAGCTTGTTATTATCTCAATTATGGATCTTGTAACTTACTATAAGATAGTTAATCTAAAGTTCTAATAGAGAAGTAACCAGCAACGACTTATTCGTGGTTCATGTTATTACACCATAAAATTTTAAGTCTAAATTGTAAAAGGACATGGCATGATTTATAAGTCATAATCTACATATTACTTGGATGATATTAATTTATATATTCAATACTACTTATAAGATAGAAAAATTATTGATAAATTTCAATTGTTTTTTAATCTCAGGAGACAAAAGCCTGTTTGATTTTGAAGAGCTCATTTTTCAAAACTCTTCAATAAACTTTTTCTTTTGATTGTTTGCTTATTCAGAATGATTCTTATAGAAAACAAAATCAAATTTGATATTGAAAACCATCTTCAATCATAAAATTTATTTCGTTGTTATTTGCTTGAAGTGCAATATTTAAGGAATAGTACTAATCACCTTCCTTTGCAGGTTGAGGCTTTTAAATTTTGAGTTACAATCAAGAATTTGTGAGGGTGGGTATTGTCATGCTCACGACTGGTCTCGGGTAGCGTGTCCACACTAGGGATCAGTCAATAGACCAACAACCCGTAAGTTAATTGTGACTATAAGGGAATTGGGGCCCTTATGCGTATAAGGTCATAATTAATGGTTGTAGGGTGGTGGAGTTGGTAGGGGTCTTTCTCTGAGTCATTAGGGAACTGGATGACGTGGCCCAAATAGGCTGCAAAGGTGTCTAGTGAGGTGTCACAGTGCACTACTAGTGGTGCATGGGCCTTGGAGGGTATAAGTATACCTATTGGGCTCTCACTAGTGTATGCTCTGATATCAATATAAAGTCCTACACACTGGATACAAATCTAAGCATGCTAAGCAAAGCAACAACAAAGGGAACGGGTGGTGGATAAACCAGCCCAACCAAACCTGGATCGAACGGATCTATTCTCTGAGCTATAGATCCATCACAGTCATGGAAAGAGGAATCACACATCTGGTTCAATGGAAGAGTCGCACAGACGATGATAATTACTAGTAACATGAAGTAAGCTTAAGGAGGAACTTCCCTAGTTTTAAGTTCTGAGGATAGAACTTGAATAAGGGGGGAAGAATGTCATGCCCACGACTGGTCTTAGGTAGCATGTCCACTCTAGGGATCGGTTAGTAGACCAACAACCCGTAAGTTTATTGTGACTATAAGGGAATTGGGGCCCCTATGTGTATAAGGTCATAATTAATGGTTGTAGGCCACACATGGTGGTGGAGTTGGTATGGGTCTTTTCTTAATCATTAGAGAACTAGATGACGTGGCCCAGATAGGCTGCAGAGGTGTCCAGTGAGGTGTCATACATAGTGCACTACTAGTGGTGCATGGGCCTTGGAGGGTATAAGTAAACCTATTGGGCTCTCACTAGTGTATGCTTGATTCTGTGATTGGTAGCTACTTGCTGCTAGTGTGATTTCTCTTTCCATGACTGTGATTGATCTATAGCTTGGGGACTAGATCCGTTCGATCTAGGTTTGGTTGGGCTGGTTTATCCACCACTCGTTCCCTTTGTTGTTGCTTTGCTTGGCATGCTTAGATTTGTAACCTGTGTGTAGGACTTTATAGGTATGCACTTTTATTTAATCATTTCATGAGCTTGAAGAATTTTAGATGAGGATAATTATCTGAATATCAATACATCTCACCTAAGAGTACTTGACTATATTATACACCAAATACATCCAAGAAAGTGTGTGTTTTCATTCATATACATGTGTTCATTATTTTGGGAGCAAATTATGTGAAAACTAAATTGCATGTTTGAAAACTATGTTGTACATAGCTACATAGAGATTTTATTGAAGACTATTGCAAATTTTAAGCTCACCTTGTTAGGCCTCAAGCCTAAGTCAATTATAGACCTTGCCTTTGTAGGCCTTTCAAAAGAAAACCTTGTGACCAAAACCTTGTAATACCTTAGATTAACAAAATAATAAGTTGCTTGCAACATTTAGATAGAGAATCTAAGATCCATACAAGATGGAGAACACTTGATGATCTTGCTTAGAAGTCACCAAAAGGAATAACAATGAAGGTAGACCACCCAACCAAGTAGAAGGTAGAGATCAAGACAAAGTACCTTCACCCCCACGAGCCATGGTGTGTGAATGCTAATGAGAAAAGAGAGTTGGCAACTAAGAAACGAAACCCAAAGATTGTGGGTAAGTTTCTATATGGATATATAGACCCAAATGTTAAAATATCACTTCCAGCTTGATGTACCTTGTAGATCTCAAGTTAATTGATCTTGATAGGATCTCACACGTGGAGTCTGTTTCCACATGTGAAAGAATGTACATAAGTCACTTTTATAAAGTTAGATTGATTTTAGCTTGATCTACACTAGTTTGAAATTGACCTTTGAGTAGAATCTTGAAAATGGTCAAATTGGTCAAACTTTATGTAAATAGCTTGGACTTCCATGTGAATGAGTTATTACTCACACATGTCAAGATACCATTCACACGTGTGGATAAGCTTCTAGATGATAAGATAAGAAGATTTCATTAGATCCTATTTTATAGGAAATATTCATATAAATGTGGAAGACTAGCTTTTTGTTTTCTAGCCAAAGAGTAGTCAACTTTGGGAAATGAGCACATATGGCTCCCATTGGTGGATCTGGATGACTAGGCACTCTTCACACGTGTGAAGGCTTGCTGGACAGTACACAGCTCGTGGATGTACTTGATCTATAAAGGATCAACCAAATCACTGAGAAGTTGATGTGACATTGGCAAATTCTAGTCTTGGTTGTATTTTCCACATTTGTCTTGAGTTTTTATGATTGAAATGCATTTGTAAGCTTGTGTACTTTACTCTTTGTAAACAAGCCGTACTGGTACTATCCTCCACATGTGTGAGGCCGCCCATTTATGTTTTTAATCATTTGATCCATTTCTCTTGCTTAAATCATAGTGTAAAGCAACTAGATCAAGATCTAACACCTAGAACTTGATAGATCTTTGGATTAAGCAATCAATAACTCTTAATAATGGATAAGTACAATCATATTTGTCCTTTTTCTCTGAAAATTGAAATGGTATCAGAGCCAAGTCTAAGAGTGATCTAAATGATTAATAGTACTTGTGAAATCATTGACAATGTGTTGTTTTTTAGTTTTACTTGAGAGGGCGAGTTCAAGGAGAGAGGTATCATCATTATTTTTTTTTTATCGATTTGTGGGCTGCTGAAGTGTTGTCCACACGTGTGAAACCATAGAGCAACTTTCAAATCAACTTCCATTAGTGTTTTTGATCCAAAAATGTGCATATTAGTCCAAAATTCAAGTTTTTTAGTGCATTGTCTAGATCTAGGTTAACCAGCATTTAGGTAAACTAAATAGGCTAGATCTGTGGTGTAAATCTTGCATATTCTCTGACATTCCACAATGACATCCATGGGTGGATATATGTTAGAATATAGTGAGAAACTAACTTCCACAAACTACCGCGATGCTGCAAAATTATTTGCAAAAGACATCTCAGTAGAAGCGAAAGAAATTATCAGTACTGAACTTCAGTCAGCTGCTGCAAAGAAGGTGGTCACGTTCGAGGAAGGGGACGACGAAATCACGAAGACTAAATTGTCTAGTGTTGTTATTGACAAGCACCCCATTCTTGTTTTGAGGTGTAGAAGCCTACTCTCCTCGGCCACAAGAACATTATACAATTTTTCAATTGATGGAAGTTGGTCTTGAATAGCAAAAGATTGAACTAGGTTAGAGAACTCATCTCCTAATCCATTCAAAACTACTTGTACTAGTTCATTGTCTTGGATCTTCTCTCCTATAGATCCCAATTCTTTGTTCAAAGATTTTATCCTTAGGACATACTCTTGTCCATTTTCTCCACTTCCCCTCATGCTTTGCAAGATCAAGTTTCTTAGCATAAGCACTCTTGAAGTGTTATTGGATTCATAAATGTTCTTTAGTGAATCCCAAGCCTCTTTTGATGTGGTACAACTTCCTCAACTCCTAAAACAATATCAAAGAGATCATGAACCACTAGTAGTGATTCCATCTTTACTTTCCAAATGTACCAGTGGTGCGAGGAGTGTACTATAGAGTAAGCTTGCTCGACAATCCCTGGCCAAGCAAATTCCAATAGTGGATCGACCAAGCATGGCTCACCGGTGTACATAAGTTGTCCAATCCTCAGAAAAACAAGAAAAATTTAGCACGACTGGACTTCATGAAAGACGTCACTGGATATCTCATCCATCAAAGGTGAAGAAGATGACCTTGTACTAAACCAGCAGAGTGCCGAGGGACCGGCACTACTTCAGGCCATGGGTCCTATTGGGGGTATTCCCAACATATTGTAAATAAATAAAGTTGGAAAAATAGGCGAAAAAGTAGAAATAGTTGCGAGGGTCGTGGCATCCTACATGCGTAAGTCCATGGCCCAATGAGCATGCAAGTCAAGTTGTAAATAGAATAAAAGACTTGGGCCTTATTGTTAATTAAATAAAACTTGAGGACACAATGTCAAGTTAATAAACTTAGTCTAAGCTTACAAAGTTGGGTCCAAGGTGAAACTCACATGTATCATGTGATTTCCAATGTACCTTTTTAAAACCCTTGGATTAGATTGGACCCAAAGTGAAGGGTGTGGATTAAGAGTCCATGTTAGTCGGAGTAACCAATAGGAGAAAGGGGCAAGGGCCTTCCCCATTGATAAAAAGACACCATTTGTACCATATTTTCATGCTTAATGAGAAGGAGGAAACTCTACCATTTTGGAGAGAAGCATCCTCATTCGCTATTCCTTGCTAATGCTCTTTTGTGTGTTTGCTTCCTTGCTTTCTAGTTTACATGCTTTTTGGTTTCCATTGTTAATGTTTCTCCATTGGTGAGCATAATGAGCAAATGAGCTAACCTCCCCTCTCACTCTCTTTATCTCCCTCTTGGTCTACTTCTCTTGTCTCACATTGCCTCTACCTCTCTACTAGATGACAAAAAGAGAAATGGATAAGAGTTGATAATCTCTCTTTTTGAGAATCCTTGACCTACAAGAATAGCCTCAAATGCTTCTTGATAGGTTCTAGACCTACACATCACTATGAAGACTAGAAATATAACTTGATTCTAACTGAGAAATCACTTGACTAGTCTATCTCGAGTTTGGACAAACTCAAAAACTTGAATTTCTAAGTTTAATATTATTTTATTTTACAATACTTGCACACTCCTCCATAAAATAGAAATGATATTTACAATATTAAGGATTTGGAGATCAAAAGCCTAGATTTGATCTATGT
Organism: Diphasiastrum complanatum; assembly: GCA_029204225.1. Lineage (NCBI taxonomy): Eukaryota > Viridiplantae > Streptophyta > Lycopodiopsida > Lycopodiales > Lycopodiaceae > Diphasiastrum > Diphasiastrum complanatum. Next base: position 20,914,455 of record CM055107.1, on the reverse strand, counting down.
CTTTTTCAAAGTCTTTCTTGGCTAGCGGGAGGCTTGGTGTGCAAATCTGCATAACAATTTGAAGTTGATACATGCTCAAGGAGAATATCACCATCCATAACTTTTTCTCTTACATAGTGGTGTGCTACCTCTATGTATTTACTTCTTGCATGGAAGATTGGATTACTTGCATGACATTGGGCCGAGATGCTATCACATTTTATGCAAGGTAATTCCTCCTCTTGAGTGATCCCGAGCTCCACTAGTAACCTTTTGATCGAAATGACTTCCTTTGTTGTTGTAGTCAAAGCCTTGTAATCGGCTTCACATGAGGATAAGGAGATGGTGTCTTGCTTCTTAGATTGCCAAGAGACAAGGTTTTCTCCCAAAAATATTGTGTAAGCACTTGTGGACTTTCTATCCACCTTATCAACTACAGAATCTGAATCTGAAAAGGCAACAAGGCTTAGATCATGTCTTTTAAAACAAAGTCCATAGTCTTGAGTAGATGCAACATATCTCAAGATTCTTTTTCTCTTTTTCCAAATATGGATCTTTGGATTTTGCATGCTTTGACTAAGCTTATGCACACTAAAACTAAGATCAGCCCTAGTGATGATGAGCATATCAAAGAACTTATTAGACTTTTAAAAAGTGTGATGTCCTCAAAGGATGCTTCATGGCGAGTTTTAGTGTCTTTAACATTAGACTCCATAGGAGTATCTATGCTTATACAATCTTGCATTTTAAAGTTATTAAGCATAGATCTTACATAACTTTCTTGAGAAATGAAAGCTAAGTCATTAGAGATCTTAATCTCTATCCAAGTACATGATGTAAAAATCCAAGATCTTGCATTTTGATTTCCTTTCCTAAGGAGATCTTGGTATCAATAAGTAAATACATGTTGCTAACACATAATAGAATGTCATCAACATAAATAAGCAACATGAGTACATCATTACTAACATGTTTAAGATACAATGATGGATCATATGAGCTAATCGTGAAACCAATGGAAAGAACACATTCAACCTCTCATACCAAGCCCTTGGGGCTTGTTTCAAGCCATAAAGACTTTTCAAAAGTAAGCATACTTTTGATCATTTGCCATTCACAACAAAACCTGGAGGTTGATGCATATATATTTCTTCTTCTAAGTAACCATTTACAAAAGCATTGGAAACATCAAGTTGAAGCATTTTTCAATCATAAAAGCAAAAAAAAGCAATGAGAAGTCTAATGGCTACCATCTTTGCTACAGGAGCAAAGGTTTCTTCATAATCTATGCCTTTGATTTGAGCATAGCCTTTAGCACAAAGCCTTGCTTTGGACTTATTGATTGATCCATCATTATTGAGCTTTATCCTATAGACCCACTTACATCCAATGACATGCTTTTCATTAGGTGGATCTACAAGTTTCCAAGTCTCATCTTGCATCAAAGCTTCATACTCGGCCTCCATAGCTTTGATCCAATCCTTTGATTGAAGAGCTTCCTCCACACTTGATGGTCATTCACTGGTAGTGTGAAAAGCATGTAGAGAACTTGCATCCTCCACTTGTATGACTTTCTTCACGTAAGTGAGTCTTATAGGCTCGGATCTTTCTCGGGTTGATCTTCTTGGAGTCATTGTTAGAATCGGCTTCTCTTGTGATCTTGGCCCCAACAAGTCTTCATCTTGATCAATACTTGGTGAAATGACTCCTCCTTGATGAATAAGTTGTTGGGATTCCTGCACATTGTCCTTCATGTACATTCGCTCTTCATGGAAGATCACATCTCTACTTATCATAGTTTGATTAGTAGATGGAACAAAGAGCCTATAGGCTTTACTGGAATAGCCTATTATAATGCCTTTAAGAGCATTAGCATCATCTTTTTTTCTTGTTTCAAGAGGTACATGTACAAAGCATACACATCCAAATGTTCTAAGAGGATTAACCTCATGTTTCCTTCCATATAACTTTTCATAAGGTGAAATATCTTCTATACCACTCCTCCCTCTTGACTTGTCCTTGGCAAAGTGAGCTTTGCCATAACCACCATCCTTCCTTGAAAGTGTGTTGATCTTCGGCAGCTTGTTCTTTTGCCTGCATTCTTCAGCAATAAGAACATCATGCAGAGCCTCCAAAGATGGTAGCTCCTTCTTGATAGCATAAGTTTGCACAGCATTTGCATACTCTTCTCTATGTCCATTAAGGACTACTTGAACAAGTTGACTATTCTCTAGAGATATATCTTATGCATGCTATCTCTCTATGAAGATCTTTAACTCTCATTACAAAACTTGAAGCACTTTCATCAACTCTCTGAAAACTATAAAAGATCTGATTTCTAAGAGTAAGAAGCCTTGATGTGATCTTTTCTTCAAAAAAGTTCTTAAGGGTTTCCCAAGTTTGCTTGGCTAAGGTACATGAACTTATTTCTCTCAACATCTCATCGGAGATGTTCAATTTGATGATATGAAGATCAGATATGAAGAGCAATCCTTGCTCTCTTCTTGAACCTCTGAGCCATTAGGGGAGTTTTGAGCTCCAAAAAGACCCTTTAAGAATTCGTGCAAGATGTCTTTAATATTATTAAAATATTATAACACTAATACTTTTGACTTGCCATAACTTTTTAATCATAGCTTAGAAGTATGTCATGTAACATATCATTGGAAAGCCCTTGTTGAGCACTCTACAATGCACCAAACTCTGCTAAATTTAGACTTATCACTAAAAAAGTTATGCCATTTTTAGTGTGGAATCAAAATGTGGACTCAAAAAGTTACGTTACGTAGATTTCAAATTTGAGTGTTTTGATTGGCCCATGTGTAAGAAAAATTTGAGAAAAAATATAAAAAGAATCTTTACAAAGGGTCTTTTTGGAATAATGCTCATCACAAGCTTCAGGTTCAATTTCAATTCCTAATACAATGAATTTCACATTGAAAATGTTTAATGAAGTGCCCTTCAAGGCTCCTTTCACTTGCCATCCAATGGCTACCACCCATCCTGTGGTTTAGATTGCTCCCCGAGCAACACATTATGACCGTTGATCTCCATGGATCTAGATCCAATGGCCCTGCGCCCATTTGTGCTCTGAAACGGGTCCCTCTAGCCACTACACACTATAAGCAGCTATGCACTCCTCGCGAATGGCTGCACGCGAGCCTCCCATGAGCTCCTCTCCATCTCCTTCTTCCTCCTCTTTGCTATGGCCTCCTTGCTGGATATGGCCTTCCTACTAAGGATTGGTTCCAGCTCCTTATGTGATCCACAACCATCTGCGGTCTTCTAGCATCCTCCTATCAGTGCTAGGATGCCCCTCTACAGCCTTTCACAAATCCTGAAAACATCCTCCATTTTGAGAGAACAATGATTTTCCACCTGTAAACCTAACAGACCATTTCCATAGCTTCTGAGAAGAAGGTACAATTGCTCCTCTCCTGCTTCTTGGCTATCCCTGATTTTACAGTGCCCACTTCCATCAAGCAGAGAGAAAGATCCACAACTTTACATTTGTTGTCAACTAGTTTTACGTTTTTTGTCAAGTAGCCACTTTTTGCCAATTCCCAGAATTGCTTCTTTCTTCTCCCACTGTAAATGGATTGCAAAATCCACTCAGCCCTAAGTTGCCACAACCTTGCTCCACTTTTCGATCCACTCAGCTCAGCAATTGACGAGCCACTAAGAGAGTTTTGGCCAACTTTTGGTAAAAGTCGTTTGAAGCCGTTTATGAGCAATTTTTCGTTTATGGGCAACATTGTACATTAGGAAATCCCTAACTACATGGAAGGACATGTGTCCTAAAATTGGCCTACCACCTGTCAAGTATGGCCAAATTTGATTGACAAACTTGGGACATGCCCCCAAGTATAGCAAGTACTGTAAATAACTCTGTATAAGCTAATTTTTCCTTCATGTGGCTACTCAGCTAACCCAAGTAGCCGGCTACGAGATCAGTGCATGCTCAATATATCCTAATGGGTCACGTCCCAATCACAACCATATATAATAAACCAAATAAACTGTACACTAATTACATCACATTTAGAGCTTATACTAATGAATCAGATTAGAACTGCCCTAGCTGCGGACACCGACACAGATTCACAAGCTGCCTAACAAGTTTTGGTGACAACTCCCCCAATACTTATTACAATGCCAACGCCACCAACTTCACCAAAGGCACAAATTATGGGAGGGGAGGGAGATGTGAGTATCATTCCCAAGGACATAACAACAGTCCCCAGTAGGAACAGGCCCAACAAGTCCACATCCTCACGGACACATCCACGTACTTTGATTCTTTTAATGCTATGGAACTAATTGAGTTAGAGAATGACGACGACGACAAAGCAGATTAGTCAGGGAGAATTTAGATCCCACCAACTAACGTGTCCACCACCACCCAAGTCACTACTCCACCCATTATTTTCACAACCACCATCACGACTAATATCATTCCTCCATTCTCGCCATTACCACCTTCACAACCCATGCTTTATGGACTAATGCCACCTCACCACACCCTTGACAAATATCCAAGCATTTCTAACCTTGAAGAGCTTTTCAAGGCAACCAAGCATTCGACGATAAGCCTGTCCGAGACCAGCTACCATATGCATTGGTTGGTGAGCCAATAGAAGGAATAAGAAAATAAGGTCAAGCAACAAGACCAGACCATAGCAGAAGAAGATAAGAGAAAAAGAAAAAGAGACAAAGGAGAAGAAAGTCTCAATAATAGAGCTGAAAGCCACAATGGCCGGGCAAGCAACAGAACTGAACAAGATCTAGCAACAACTCAAGCAACAGATGACCCAGATCGACCAATGGATCATCTAGCACAATAGTAGTTGATGCCCCTCCAGTGAAGCCTGAGGACATCCAGATGCGAGACTACCTGGGGCCCTTACTCATCGGAAGCAAATTACGCTTCCAAGTATTTGAAGCCCTAGGAAGAAAGATGAGCATGCGAAAGCAATCCGCAAGGCGACAAGACGAGCAGGACTCGTAGGAGGTTCTCAAGCGGCAGAAATTTGAAGGCCACTAAGAGATCTCAAATTTTGCCAAAACAATTCTGTGGCGAATAAGCACTTGGTTTTACGAAAGCGATAGAAGATCCGCGCTTTTCCAAGTGCAAAGCAGAAATGACATCATTCCAAATCTGTTGCAGTGGGTCCTGCAACAGATTAGGGGGGGATGATTTTGGCAGATTTCGAGGAATCCCCAAGATGCCAAGCCCCACTATTCTAAAGAGCACCTCTCACTCTAGACCGAGGAGGTCCCTAAGGAAGAAGAGAAGGATGAGGATGAGAGCCGATCAGAGTCGAGCATAAGAGCCGAGAAGTTCTAACTAGGATACAATTTAAAAATCATGTGAGCCTCATGTTGAATCCCAAGAGAAGGAATGACCATGTAGGAGCTAGTATGTGTAATTAATGTGGTAGACCCCTCTTAAATAAATAGAGTGAGCCACCTTTTGATGGTGACCTCTAGTGGAGGAGCTAATTCCACTTGTGAATTGTAATTTGTGGAATTGCCACTTAGGCTCCACATGGATAGCCCCTTGGCTTATTTAAGACTTCCCCCCCCCCTCCCCCCCCCCCTCCTCTCTTGTGAGGAAGCTTTTACTTGTAATGTCTTGGCTCTTGTATTGAATAAATAAGAGTAATTTCTTGCTTTCTTTCATTATGCATTGCGAAGTAGAGTGGATTAGATTCTTGCCTTCTTGTTCTTGATTTCGATACAAGTTTCAAGTAAACTAAATGGGTTGGATTTGTGGTGTAGATCTTGCATAAATCTTGACAGTCCAGTTCTTGATGTTCTTGAGAAACTCAAGAATCAAGAAATGGTGATTATTTGATCCTTGCTCTGTAATGGCTTGTTAGCTAGTTTATTGTTTCTTGTTTCTTTCACTTCTGTTGAATGTTAGATTAGCTTGAGAATCTTGTTCGTTTCCCAACGTTTTACAGTACATTAAAGTAGGAATTGAATGGAGCTCATCTGCAATGCACGCTTATCCTTACATGACTGTTCTAGGCTTTCATGGTTTTGATTTTGTGAGTGCATCTGGAGTGAACGTTATCTGAGCAATCCATTGACCGGCTGGATTTAAAATACTACAACATAACCGCATCTTTCTGCCTGATTTGGCATTGTAATAAGAATATCACATTGAGAAGGCCAACCGCCTGGTAACGGGCAGAAACACCCAGTATCCAGAGATAAACTTGTAAATCAAAGAAATCGCTTCACAGATTCTCTGTGTTGGAATCTATGAACAGATGTTATTTTTCATGAAGACCAAAAAATCATTTTGGATGGGGCCAACATCTATTATCGATATTGAAGACAACAAAGATATGGTGGGATCGAGACTTGAGGAGGAGGATCTTCTAGCATTCATAGCTAGAAGATCCATGAGAAAGAGATTCAAGCCCAAGAGGCTCTCATATTTGACAAAGGCAAGCAAGTGGATGTTGAATCTACCAATTATGCATTGTGTACCTCTCATGATTTATTTAAAATTTTGATAGTTGTTTTTGGGCAAACTAGGACCTCGGTGGCATGGGCTATACAAGCTAGATCTGTGCCAATCACCTACTAATTTTAATCAATTTCGTATGAAAATAACATCAAAGAGTGAGTGAAAATTTTCAATTTTGCATGATTTTGCATGCTAAAAAATTGGCTAACACCATTATGGAATGAGGCTTTAGTTTTTTCAATGCATGAAGGGAGAATGAGATCCACTGAAACTCCACCATTTTGAGTATGAGCGCTAGCAAGCTGGGGATGGGGAGCTGGAGCTGGAGCAATTGGACATACAAAAATGTTTTAGCTCTCGAAATACCCCAATGTAGAGGATCTAAATTTGGTTATAACGTGTCATTGATATGCCCAATGTGTTGTTGCTGAAAGCATGCTCCTGTGAGATTGCACCTTTTCCATTTTCTTCATGCTTCCATTTTTGGTGTATGGTGAAATAAGTTGGATCTTAATAATACGAGGATAGCTTTTGCGTCATCATCTGATTTTGTTTTATCTTGCGAGTGCTTGGACATATTATGACGTTTAGATTTCAAACTTCATGATGCTGTCTAAAATATGAAGCTTCATATGTGCCTCAGATCTAATGTTGTTATCTAAGAAGCCATGGAGGTTATGCTCTCATGTCTCACCTCCCTAGATTTCTTGTAGTCATTCAAAATTGTTGCATTGGTGGGAGCAAGTTAGACCATCATAATATTATTATTATCGTTACATTATGATGAGTGAGTTAGAATTAAAGTAGAATCATTGTGGTACTGTACTATGGGTCCTATTAGTCGATAAGGATCAGCTGGCCTCACCACGAGGCAAGTCGATGGGACACGCGTCCCGCCAACAACAACCTGGGTCATGCATGGGTTGCTTTAGTGAAGAACTATATGTACAGTGTAATTTCGTTTTGAGAAATATAGTTGTTATGTGAGCTTGCTGCAGAGAGTGTCTTCTGTTTGTGTTACTGTGTAGCATTATCTGTGTTCCTGTTCGAAGCAAATTCTAAGTTGGTATCAGAGCCGTACAAGGAGTGTACATAGTACAGTGTCGCCGTTGAAGAGAGCTTCGGGAGAACAGTCTTCTGAGAGTTCGGGGTTTACGGCGGGTTGAAGACGGAAAGAGAAGCACTGGTGCACAGAGTCTAGCACATAGAAGCTTGTTGAGCTTGAGACTATGTGAGGATTCAGAGACTAGAGTTGTCGGCTAAATCAAAACCTCAGCAAAGGGAATTTTGAAATTCCGAAGGAAGGCTGCTTGGTGTTTGCAGTCAGTGTGCATTCAATCGGACACCGTTTGATAAACGGATTGAAGCATCAGATTTCTAGCAGTATGGCAACCTTAGAGGAAGAGGATTGGCTTGTCAGATAACTGTGAACAGGAAGCCAAGATCAATTTTCTGAGAAAAACCCAGGCCTAGGGTTTGGAAGCTCAAAAACGTGGATTTCTCTCCATTCTGAATCATTTTGGAAGCTGTAAAATTCTAGAGGAGGGTGCCCTGATCAATTCAAACAGATCTGAGAAGGCCGTGGCTGGCCGTGGAAGCGTAAGGGTGCTGGATCAAATTTTAGAGGGCAGTCATACCCAAAACCCAAGAGAAAAGGAAGAAGAGGAGCTCGTGGAGCTCGTGCGCGACTGGTGTGAAGGAAGCCATTGTGTCTTCAGGGCGCTAGCGGCTGGTGGAGAAGGATTAAATGTGCGGAACCAATCTGGACCGTTAGATGAAGGTTGGAGAGGATGGATGGTGGAGATTGAACCTTCAGCAAGCAACAGGGACTGTGAGATGCGAAGAGATCATTGGATCTCCTTCCTTCCATGGAAAACTTCATTAGAAGGGGCTGAAGGGCATTTAGCCATTCAATTTCAATAAAAAACTTTATTTTGAAAGCTGATTTGGGTCCAACTTTATGGAAAGTTGAATTCTCTTCAAATTGAAGAAATAGCTCAAAAAGTGAAAAAGCTCTTTGCCTCCTTTATCCGTTTTGACCCAAACGAAGGGCTCCGGACTCCAAACGAAGGGCACCCGGATTGTACCTACAAGTATGGTACAACAAAACAGAGTGATTGCAGTGGAGAAAGTGTTCGGAGTGTGCCAAAAGTGATTTCATCATTCCATTGGGCATGTAGTTGGGAGTTGACGACAGAGTGCATTTCTGAAGGCGACGCTGATTGGATCACTTCATAACCCACATTTGTGATGCTGTTACACCCAGACAGGCATGAGATGTGCTAAAGGAACAATCAAGAATCATGTTTCTGAAGTCAAACCTACCCACATGGAGCAAGGAGAGCACATTCAGACTTATATGACGAGAATCAAGACAATGAGGGATGAATTGCATTCTATTGGTGAGCACATACGTGATGTGGAGCTGGTGCACAATGCATTGTGCGACATTGCAGAACCCTATCAGATGTTTGTGAGCGGAATAGCATCAAGAGAAAGATTGCCAACCTTAGACGAGCTCATAGGAATCTTGATGTAGGAAGAGCAACGACGAGAAATGGTGAGAGCTAGACGTCAAAATACTGACGATCAGACACTTGCAACACGCCAAAAAAAAGGGGCTAGAAGAAGTCTAAACAACAATTTGCCAAGACTCAGGAGGATGAGGGATCTTCTAGTAAGACCAAGAAAAAAGACAAGTGCTTCCATTGTGGTAAAAAGGGCCATTGGAAGAGTGAATGTCAGAAATTCCTGGCGGAAGAAGACAAGGGAAAACCAAAGCAAGCAAGTAACCTTGTCACTGAGGGTGAGATTGAAGACTCTAGCATCTTCATATCTGCATTGTCACCTAATCAAGATGATCAAGCGTGGTATATTGACTCGGGAGCCACAAGACACATGACAGGTAACAAGGATTGGTTCAGAAGCTTGAAAGTGTTGGATAATGGAACGTCCGTTTCACAAGCAAATGCTGATGTATGCAAGATCAAGGGTATAGGCACTGTTTCAAAGTTACAGAATGTGCAAATGAACTGTCAGTAGTGAGACAAAAATTGCACTCTGAATAATATCAACAATGAGTACAATAGCTTGAAGTAATAACTTCAGCTTGCTGAGCGTGATAACGCTGCGTGGCTACAGAAAACTCTGATTAAAAGAAGAAATTCAACTAACACAATTAACTCTTACATAGTTTGATTCAGCTAGTATATATATTTACAAGTGTCAAGAGACAAAATATCTTACAAGCTTCTAATGCTATTTACGGCAGTCATTGCATACGTACAAAGTTGGTAACCGCTAACCGCCTTTGGGATATTTGGCTGTCCAGCTGTTTTTTAGAGTTGCTGATAAGTTGGCGACGTCGGTCAGCCAATGTAGCAATGTAGCAAAAACGTCGGTCAGCCAATGTAGCAAAAACACGAAAAAGCCGAAAAACCCGAAGGTGCCCTTAGACTGAAGGTTTGCAACTCCTGAAGGTGCCCTTACACTAAAGGTATGTAAATCCCTAAGGCGCCCTTAGATTCAAGGCAGTGAAGAAGGCAAAAAAGCCAAAAAGTGCTTTACACTTAAGGCAAAGAAGAAGGCGATGGTGCCTTAAACTAAAGGCAGTGAGAAAGGCGAAAAATGCCTTAGTTTAAAGGCGGCGAAGAAAACCAAAAAAGATGAAGGTGCCCTATAATGGTTTTAAGGTTTTCTGGGTACTTTGTCGTATTTTTCGCAAAGAGCAAAAAGGCGAAAAAGATTCAGGTGGTCCAGAAATGGTTTAAGTCATTCTGGCCAGTGTGTTGTATTTTTCGTGAACGAAAAATGTGAAGAAGGCGGAAAAAGCAAAGGTGCCTTAAGAATGGTTTTTAAGGCATTCTGGCCACTTGGCTAGTGTGTCGCATTTTTTGCTAAGGAGCAAAAAAAGGCGAAGGTGCCTAAAAAATTGTTTAAGATAAAAGAAAGTAAAAAATCTGAAGGTCCGAAAATATGAAGTTGACCTTCGGTTTTTCAGGATGCTCATTACTTGAACGATTTGTTTAAGGCTGAGCATAAAAAATCTAACACTACCCCTTAATGTGGATCCTAAAAAGTTAAAACTTTGAACTTCAGATTTAACATATTGTTAAATCTGAGATGTTGCTCCTTTGATAGAGCTTTTGTGAGCTAATTTGCTGCCATGTAGTTTGTTCTGCAGAAGATCAATTCTACTTCCTTACTGTGCACTTTCTCTCTAAGGTAATGATACCTAATTTCTATATGTTTGCTTCAAGAGTGAAATCTCGGATTGAGAGAAATTGCAATTGTGCTTTGATTGTCACAATAGATTCTTGTAGGAAGTGTTTGTGTAAGATTGAGGTTTGCAAGCAGTTGCCTGAGCCAGATCGCCTCTTTGGTTGCATTTGTGGTAGCTATGTATTCGGATTCCGTTGATGATAATGCAACTGAGGTATGCTTCCAGCTGTTCCATGAGATTGGACCTTGGTTGTATAAAAATACAAATCTAGAAGTTGATTTTCTAGTGTTGACATCTCCTGCCCAATCCGCATTTGTGTAGGCTTCAAGGATGTTGGCAGTTTGGCTGCCTCCGTAGTAGATGCTGAGAGTTGTCATTGCTTGGACTTACTCATGACCTTTGTTAGCACTTTCCAATGAGCTACGCCTAGATTTGACAGGAACTGACTGAGTACTGACCGAATATGCAAGGTCTGGTCGCGTGCAGATCATTGCATACATCAGTGAGCCGATGATGAATTGAAATGGGTAGTGCTTCATCTCCTCATTTTCTGCCTCAGTTTGAGGAGACTGTTCCTTTGATAGCTTTAGTCCAGGGTCGAGTGGAAACAAACTGGATTTGCAGTTGGCCACGTTGTTGCGATATCATTGCTGACTGATAAAGATCAGTCTGCTAGGTCAATCTCGTTGAATTTGGATTCCCAGACAATAGTGGGCTGGACCTGTGTCAGTCATCTTGTATTCTTGGGCCAGCATGCATTTTGTATTCTTCATCAGATTCAGATTATTAACGAATAAGAGTGTACTATCTATGTAGAGAGTGATGATGATGAAGTAATCCGATACAGACTTGAAATAGACATTCAAGTCTACTGAGTTTGGAATGAAACCATTCTCTATCAAAATGCGTTGATCTTCTGGAACCAGGCTCTGGGTGACTGTTTCAGCACGTAGAGCGCCTTGTGGATTTTGCATACAAGGTGTTGTTGCCTGTCGTTGAGTTCGTATCCCTCTGGCTGCATCATGTAGATCTCCTCTTCAATGGTTCCATTGAGGAACACGGTCTGGACATCCATCTGGTCGACTTCTAGATCTGTCGCTATCGCGAACGGTTTTGTTTCTTTTTCACGAATGATTTTATTTCTTTTCAATTTTCTTTTGTGCGAAAGCTTCACAAGAATCTAGACACGTGACCACACATCACATAACAGATTCCATTCTAGCAATCAAGATAGCGGAAGACAAGGAGATGCACAAAAATAGAACAATCAAATTATCAGTTCAATTTTTAAAGCGAGATGGTCAGTGTCTCGTTCGTTGGTGGCCTGACGCTCTGCTCTTTTGTTGTGTTCTACTCGTTGGCAGACTTTCATGCACAACTCTTTTATTTCTAGTCTTTTTTTTTTTTGCTCTACTCACTATGTCTCACTGTATTTCTCTATATGTTTTGATCCAGAAGAATAGTTTATATCTCCACTGTGTGGAGTTTATAAGATAGCTAAACAAAGAATTACAAGCGATCTCCTCTGACATTGTCTGCTTCCAGAATTCTCCCTCTGGACTCTGGACAACTTCTTGATATGTTGTTGGCTCTTCAGTGAAACTGCAGTACTCAAATTGCGTATCTTTGATTGTCATTGTAACGGTCTGGAGGTCTTCTTGCCCATCTCCTGGGTTCGTTTCGTCATTGCTCGAATGTTTCTTGTTTGTGGGGTTGATCCTCTGCTTCCTGCTGCTATGGAGTCTGTGGCTCAACATTCTGATTTGATGTCTGTCCTCGTCTCCCTCTTGGCAGCAGTGTGAAGATCTCATGGCCTCTTTCATCTTTTAGTCCATGAAATGTGGACTCATCGAACTTCACATCTCTGTTCGAAACAACTTTTTTTCGTGGTTGGGTTGTAGAGCCCGTTCGAGTACCTGACCATGATGGTTTGCTCTGATTTATCATCGAGCTTGCTTCTTTTTTCTTTTGGAATGTGCTTGTATGCTGCACATCCAAACACATGTACGTATGAGAGATCGGGCTTTCTACCTGTCCACATTTCATATGGTGTCTTATTTTCCAACGTTGTCATTGTTGATCTGTTCTGCAGGTGTACTGTTGCAGCTATTACCTCAGTCAGAATTGACTTAGCAATCAAGTCTATGCCATCATGCATCTAGCTCCTTCGACTAGCGTTCTGTTTCTTCTTTCTGCAACACTATTATATTCTGGTGTGTATGCAGGAGTGAACTGGTATTCTATCCGTTGTTCTTGGCAAAATTTTGAAATTTTTTTGCTTTTGTATTCACCTCCATTGTCAGATATGATGATCTGAATCTTCTTTGAGGTGTGGCGCTCTGCAAATGCCACGAATCTCTTGAAGGAATCAAACACTTCAGATTTCTTCTTTAGGTAGTAGATCATAGTCATCCGGTTGTAATCATCTATGAACGTCAGAAAATATCTCGAACCTGAGAGTGAATCCATTTTCATAGGTCCACAGACATCAAAGTGGACGAGCTCAAGACTTCCTTTGCTCTTCTTCCCTCATGTGTGAATGGATTTTGATGTTGTTTGCCTTTCTGACAGGCTTCGCAGAACTCAGTTTTGGGCCTTGATATCTTGAGACCTATGACTATGTCTTTCTTGCACATGTCATACAGGCTCTACATGTTCAGATGATACATTCTCCTATGCCATAGCTGATCTTCATTTTCTAATGCATTTAATATGCTATCAGAATTGCTGATTATCTTGGCATGGTAGAGATTTCCTTCTCTACATCCGACCGTCAACAACTTGTTTGTCGTTTTCTCGATCATGCAGCATGTATTGCCATCGAATAAAACTCTAATTCCAAGATCTGCCATCTTGGAGACTGATAGCAAATCTTTTCTGAGTGAAGGCACATAGACTGCTCCTGGCAGCTCTGCTTGGCTTGACAATGTTCGCAGCTGTAGAGTCGCGATGCCTTTGACATCGTGTCGGCTCCTATCACCTAGAATCACTGCTCTGTTGTTTTTAAGTTCTCTAAAATCGATCAAGATTTTCTTGTTGCAGGTGATGTGAGACATCGCTCTTGAATCAATGACTACATCATAGTCTTGTTCGGTGTAGCTCGTTGAAGCTTCATCGAGTATCGTAAAGGCTTCATCACCTCTATTTGCATCCTTGGATGACTCTGCAACATTTGCCTTTTCAACTTTGTTTTTCCTTTTTGGGTTGAATCTGCAATCGTATGCCCCTTCTTCTTGCAGTGCATGCAAGGTATTGCTGGATTGAACCAGCATTTGTTGGTTGTATGGCCTGGTTTGTGACAGTGATCATAGGAAGAAGATTGTTGATTCGAGGACTTCATCTTCTCGAATCTGGGTTTGTTCTTGTTTTTCCTCTTTCTTCGACCATCTGTGATGCATGTTTGAAGGGCAAGATGTCACGCACTCCATTCATCAAAGACTTCTGCAGAACGACCAAGATTCTGGACCTAGTGCATTCTGACATCTGCGGGACTTCATCTTATCACTCTTCCTTCTCCTTCGTCCCTCATCAGTCTCTCATCAGCAACAAGACTGATCGCTTTGTCAAATGTCATATCTGATAGACTCAGTATGAGCATTCTCAACGACTGATAAGGTCAAATCACTTCAAGTAGGCCAATTTTGAATCCACTTACTAGAATGTGAAGACAAAAATTTTTCATGATTGTGGATGTTGCATTCTATTAGTATATGTATTAAGATTCTAGCTTTTGCATATATCTTTTGTTTGATTCAATATTTTGCATTCTTGTGAAAACCCTAAAGTTGATAGTATCACCTGATTTTGAAGTTAATGGTGTTTTGAAGAGTGTATTTCAATCTTAGGAGAGTTCTGGTGATGGATCGATTCTGCAAGTAGGCAACTGTAGTAACAGCTTTTTCCCAAAATTTCTTTGGAAGAGAGACGTGGACCATCATGCTCTTAATGAGTATCCGATTCTGTCTCTTAGCTACACCATTGGACTGAGGTGAGTAGCTGGTTGTATATTGTTGAAGTATCCCATTGGCCTTGCAGAACTCCTTGAATTCTGTGGAGATGTACTCTCCCCCTCCATCTGTGCGCAGAGCCTTGATCTTCCTCTGGGTTTGGTTTTCTGCAGACGCCTTGAACTGCTTGAAGAACTTGAATGCTTCGGATCTGTTCTTCATATAGTAAGTTGAAGTCCTTCGAGAAAAGTCGTCGATGAAGGTTCCTATAGAGAGCTCTCCCTGTGGAAGCAGTCTGCATCGGGGCCACAAATGTCGCTGTGTACAAGGTCAAGTAAGCCCTTGGATGCATGAACTGAGTCTGAACTGAAGGGACTCCTAGCATGCTTGCTGATAATACAACTTTCGCATGGAGAAGTTGGCTTGCTGACTGTCGGCAGATCTTGTACTAGACTCTGAACTGACATTTGCTGAATACTGTTGTAGTTAAGGTGGCCAAGTTTGAAATGCCATAACATATCAGTTGATTCAGAAGTGGTTGTTTAAAGAACTTGATTGTTAGAAGAATAACAATGGCTGAGTTTGTACAGATAGCCACTTCTCCTTCCATAGGCTAGAACCTTCTGGGATTTGTCAAGAATTGTGCAGCCATCTTTATCGAATTTGACCCTCCGACCTGAATCGGTGATTCTACTAATTGAGAGCAGATTCTTGGTAAGATTTGGAACGTGGGCTCCGATTGTATGTGATGAGTTGTCTCCAAGTTGCACAACTTGAGAGTGGGTGAATGACCTGTAGTCTTTGAACCAGTCACGATGGTGAGTCATATGTTGAGTTGCTTCGGAGTCTAGATACCAGGAATTGATATCTTGTTGTTCTCCGACTTTGGTCATGAAGGCTGCTTCACCTTCTTCTTCTTCTTGTTGCTGATTTGAGTGACTGGCTATAGCACTATGTGCTTGTTGTTGGAACTGCTTCTTCTTTTTGTTGTTGTACTTCAAAGTTCGACACTCCTTGATTTCGTGGCAAATCCTCTTATAGTATCTGCAAAAATGTTTCTGTGCTAGTTGGAATGATGAAGAGCTTGAATTCGATCTTGAACCAGAATTTTGTCCAGACTGCATGTTGCTCTTCTTGTCAGTATAGTCTAACTTTGTAGATCTCTTGGATCTAAACTTTTGAATTTTTGAATACAGAGCTTGAGGATCTGATCCTGAGCCTAAGGAGGATACTGATCTTCTGATCTCCTCTTGTAGGAGCAGCAAAATCACTGTTGATAGAGTGAGGTGATCTTGGGTAGAAATTGCCATTACCCAATTTTTGTAGGCTTCAAGTAGACTCGATAATAGAGTCATGAGTGCATCAGAATCTTCAAGGACTGAAGCGGTTGCAGTCATCTGTTCCATAAGATTTTTAAACATGTTGAGGTGGTGCGAAACACTATCTGTGTCAGACATTCTGAGGGTGAAAAATTTCTTCCTCAGATGAAGCTTGGATGTGACGTCTCTAATGTCGTAGAGAGTTGCTAGGATGTCCCGTGCGTCCTTAGCGGTTTGAGCAGCACGTATGTGGCTGATCTGAGTATTCTTGATGTTGAGGGTGATCATGGCAAATGCTTTGCCATCTCTCAGTCTCCTTGGTGATGACGACTACATCACCTTCTGGTTTGAGCTCTGTGCCATCAACGATGTCCCACAGTTCTTTGGCTACAAGTATAACCTTTATCTTGAGTTTCCAGAGATGGTAGCTATCTCCATCGAGTTTGTCAATGAGAGATGAACTGGATGATGGATCCATTCTGAATGGACTAGATCGTTGGTAGAAACAACGATTGTCTGAATACTGTTGGCTGCGCGTTTGCTAGAAAGTCGTCTTGATAGAAACAAAATTGATAATCCATAGTAGAAATGTAAATTACTGAATTGCCCGCTCTGATACCATGCCGTAAAATTGCGTGTGCGTGAAGCGACAGTGGACGCTCGAGGATTGAGCGCGGCGTGTAAACACGAAAAAGTCGAAAAAGCCGAAGGTGCCCTTAGACTGAAGGTTTGCAACTCCTGAAGGTGCCCTTACACTAAAGTAGCTTGAAGTAATAACTTCAGCTTGTTGAGCGTGATAACGCTGGCTACAGAAAACTCTGATTAAAAGAAGAAATTCAATTAACACAATTAACTCTTACATAGCTTGATTTAGCTAGTATATATATTTACAAGTGTCGAGAGACAAAATATTTTACAAGCTTTTAATGTTATTTATGTCAGTCTTTGCATATGTACAAAGTTGGTAGCCGCTAACCGCCTTAGGGATATTTGGTTGTCCAGCTATTTTTTAGGATTGCTGATAAGTTGACGACGTCGGTCAGCCAATGTAGTAAAAATGTGAAAAAGTCAAAAAACCCAAAGGTGCCCTGAGACTGAAGGTTTGCAACTCCTAAAGGTGCCCTTACACTAAAGGTATGTAAATTCCTAAGGCGCCCTTAGATTCAAGACAACGAAGAAGGTGAAAAAGCCGAAAAAGCCGAAAAGTGCCTTACATTGAAGGCAGAGAAGGAGGCAATGGTGCCTTAAACTAAAGGCAGTGAGAAAGATGAAAAGTGCCTTAGTTTAGAGGTGGCGAAGAAAACCGAAAAAGGCAAACATGCCCTAAAATGGTTTTAAGATTTTCTGGGTACTTTGTCGCATTTTTTGCAAAGAGCAAAAAGGCAAAAAAGGTGAAGGTGGTCCAGAAATGGTTTAAGTCATTCTGGCCAGTGTGTCGCATTTTTCGTGAACGAAAAAGGTGAAAAAGACGAAAAAGGCAGAAAAAGCAAAGGTGTCTTAAGAATGGTTTCTAAGGCATTCTGGCCACTTGGCCAGTGTGTCACTTTTTTTGCTTGAGCAAAACAAATGAAGGTGCCTAAAAAATTGTGTAAGGTAAAAGAAAGGAAAAAATCTAAAGGTCCGAAAATATGAAGTCGATTTTCGGTTTTTCAGGATGCTCATTACTTGAACGATTTGTTTAAGGCTGAGCATAAAAAATCTAACAAAACCAACCATTGAATTAAGCCTCTTTTCCCATTGATCATGATCATTTGATAAAATCCCACAAGTAGAGAGATACGTCATTGTTAGGAAAACTATCATTATATGCCAAACCACTTGAGAATTCTTAGGATGGAACTAGCCATCAAAACAAGTACGTTCACTCATTGATCAAAATCACTCAATAAAAGAGAAATGACTTTGTTGAAATGTTTATGATTACACCCCGATACCATAGATCCTTTGGATCGAGCGAGACTCAAAATAGTGAATGTGAATATCTGTTGTGGTGTCAAGGCACACACCCATGGTGAATGTGGTATGATATTATACATCTCTTATCTGTGATGACTTTGTCCTATAGTCCATGTTGGGAGGGTTCGCCAATACAGAAGTCATAGAACGTGATGCATCTACATGCCACAACTGCATAGGGGACCTCATCGTAGAAATCAATAATGAAGGATGATTCAATACCTAACTTATCTCCAAATCAACCCTTGATGGATATTTTTGTCCTCTCATTCCCTCCAACTAAAAAATGCTAAATGTGCCACAACCACACCTAGTCTCACATGACAAGCTTAGGCCTTTGATATCAGCTAATTAGATTATCAAAGATCCAACTATTACTATTTTACATGGGATTTCTCGCAACATTTATGTGCAGATAAGTTATGGTTAAGATATCAAATATGCACATGGATGATGGTACATGATGAAATTGAACCTCCTTGGATTGCACCTTCTCCCTCACAAAGTGATGAGCTATCTCAATATGTTTTGTTCTAGCATGGAAGATCAAATTGGTAACAATTTGTTGAGAAGCTTGATTGTCACAATAGATGCAAGGGATTTCCTTGGCCTTCAGCACTTGAAGCTCCACCAAAAGTCTTCTTAGCCATAGGAGTTCTTTGGTTGTTGAAGTCAATGCCTTGTACTCAGCTTCACAAGAGGAAAGAGAAATTGTATCTTGCTTTTTTGAAAGCCAACATATCACTCCTCTACAAAGAAAAGTGTCAAATGCACTTATGGATATTCTATCCATCTTGTCTCCTGCAAAATCTGACTCCGAAAATGCCCTCAAGTACAAGTTAGATCCTTGATAGAGAATGCCAAAAAATCTAGTAAAAGAGACATATCTAAGCACTCTCTTGGCGCTTTTCCAATAATGCATCAAAGGACCTTGCATATATTGACTTAACTTGTTTACACTATAACTCAAATCTAGTCTAGTGATTGTCAAATAGAGTAAGGAGCCTATTAGCTTCCTAAAGAGTGTGATGTCCTCAAAGGATGCTTCATCACAATCATTAGTAACTTCACAAACTTGCTCCATAGGGGTGTCAATCCCCTTACAATCTTTCATGCCAAACCTTTCAAGAATTGAAGTAGCATACTTTGATTGACTTATAAACGTAAAATCGCTACCTCTAGTAACTTCTATTCCAAGTATGAACTTAAGAAGTCCTAGATCTACCATCTTGAATGCACTAGACAAGGAAGCTTTAACATTTCTTATGCCTTCACCATCATTTTCTATCAATATGATATCATCAACATAAAATACTAAAATGATGATCTTTCCATCATTACATTTGATGTACAAAGAAGGCTCATAAGAGCTAATCTCCTCACCATCCTTGATGAAGCCCTCGGGTTGCAACATGTATATTTCCTCCTCCAAGTAGCCATTCAAGAAAGCATTTGTCACATCCATTTGATAGAGATTCCACTTGAATAATATTTGTTGCACACAAGCTCACAAACCCTAAGTAACTACACAGAATTACCCAGCAAATCCGTCGCTTTATTAATCTCAAGCAAATGTACATAGATCAACAAGCAAACATGAGAGCTATGCTGCAAGTCTCCTCCCAACCATAGTAATACCATAATCATAATGAGGAATGCCTGACAAGGCTCACCCTATATCCCCTCAAGCACCCCTTAACCCTGACACATCCTAACGTTGACACATGGCAAACTCCATGCACAGCCGACACTTGCCACTTGGCAGTACCTTGACACATAGGCAAGCTAGTAGGTGGACAGTTTGACATGTGTCACTCATGCATTGGACCAAGTGTCCCAATGAGCATATGACACGTCATGTTGACCCGTCCATTGACCGTTTGAAAAGTGTCACTCATGCACTGGACCAAGTGTCCCAGTGATCATGTGACACGTGTCACGTTGACCAGTCAACCCTTCTTATTTTTTAGGAGGTCAGTCCAGCAGACTCTCATGAGACCCAGTACCCCCTTGGCCATCTCGTATTTAGTCACTATAACAAATATTTACATTGCAATTTACAATTGTCTCCACAGGCCGGTGACTTAGCCATTTACAATTTAATAATTACAATTTACCATACATTGGGCAAAGGGATTCAAAGTACATGTGACATCCCTTCCCTCCTCAGATGACATCATCCTCGATGGCAAAGTCTGGATATTGTGCATGCAACCCGTGCACGGTCTCCTAGGTAGCATCACTGAGAGGTCGTCCATGCCATGCAACCAAGTACTCACGGAGCAAACGATTCCGCAACCGTCTATGCCTCCGGTCCAATACTCTCGCTGGTCCATGCATCACCTCCCCATGCTCCTGAAACAATACAAGGCCATCAGCCAACAAGTTATCACCATCATGTAAAACCTTCTTTAAGCGTGAAACATGAAAAACATGATGAACCTTACAACCAACAGGCAAATCCAATTCATAAGCAACGCCATTAATCTTTTTAACAATTTTCCAAGATCCACAGTATCTAGGTGACAACTTATAACACTTCTCTTTCTTTAGGGTTTTTGAGTCCTTTGGAATCTTGAGAAATACCATATCTCCTTCCTCAAACTCTCTTGGCGTACGATCTAGATCAGCATATGTCTTTGCCCGATCCATCGCCGCTTTTACATTTTCCTTAGCTAACTCTAACATCTGTTGCATGTGAGTTAGAAATTCCATAGCACTAGGTGTCTTATGAGGCATACCTATAGTAACTGGACTGGCTGGTCTAAAACCATAATTTAGCTCGAAAGGACTCATCTTCGTAGATGCCTTCTTTTTATCATTATAGGCAAACTCCAACAATGGTAGGTAACGTTCCCATTGTGTTTTCCTTTTACTCACATACGCCCTAAGCATGTCTTCCAAGGTTTGGTTAACTCTCTCAGTTTGCCCATCTGTTTCAGGATGATCAAAACTACTCATTCCCAACTGCACCTCTAACTTCTCAAATACTGCAGTCCAAAAATTGCCAGTAAAATGAGAATCCCTGTCAGACACAATGGATCTAGATAATCCATGAAGTCTGAATATATGTTGTATAAACAAATCAGTCGTACCAGGTGCATCAATCTTATTACTAGTTGGGATAAAATGAGCCATTTTCGTGAGTTTGTCAACCACAACTAGGATAGCATTATGTTGTTGTTGCGTATGCGGTAAACATGTAATAAAATCCATGGAAATACCATCTCCCTTCTGGTATAGGTAACAGGCGTAATAATCCAGGCACTTTAATCCTTTCAGCCTTATCAACTTGACACTTAAAACAATGTGTCACATAATGGTCTGCTTCTTTCTTAAGTATCGACCACCAAAAGTTACGTCGTATCAACTCATAGGTCCTATCCACACCAAGAGGACCAGCACTAGGGCTATCGTGACAAAGATGCAAGATCCTCTTTCGCAACACCTCACAAGCTGGAATAAGAGCCTTGCCATTTCTCATCACTATTCCATCTTCTATGGAATACTTAAGATAAGTGCGAACCAAGGTAGAAGAGCTCTCCTTTTGAGAGTCTGCATGGCCATGACTCACCTCTTGTTCCACTTTCTTACAGTGAGGATCTTCCTGCTGAGCCTTTCTTATCTCAGACATTAAGTCATTTTCAATGACTACAAATGACATCTGATACACCACAAGAAATAGTGCATCTTGCCACACGATTCTCGGCACCTTTCTTGTATCGAATCTCCATGAGGAATTCATGCATGAGCTCAAACCATCTGGCTTGCCGGCCTCTAAGGTCTGGCTGCTTACAAAAGCATCTCAAGGTATCATGATCAGTGAATACCTCAAATTCCGATCCATACAGATAATGCCTCCATGCCTTTAATGCATGAACTATGGCATACAACTCCTCATGAGTTGGATAATTTTTCTAAGCAAGGTTGAGTTTCTTGCTCTCAAAGGCCACATGCCTACCCTCTTGCATCAGAATAGCTCCCACAACAATGTCACTCGCATCCGTATCTATAACATAGGGCTTTCGAGGGTCTACAATTTTTAGAGTGACGCACTCAGCAATAGCTTGCTTCAACTGATCAAAGCTTGCTTGCTGCAGTTTAGTCCACTCACCAAATCTATTTTTTTGAGTCAAATCAGTCAAAGGTGCTACAATATAGGAGTATTTCTTAACATATTTTCTATAGAATATTGCCAATCCAAGAAAATATAGAACGAAGTGTTGTCAAATCAATTGGCATAGGCAACACAACCATCACAACAACCTTCTTAGGATCTGGCCTTACTCCATCAGCAGACACTACATGACCAAGATACTCAATCTCTTTTTTAAACAATTCACTTTTTTTACTATTGGCAAACAAAGTGTTCTCCCTCAAAGTAGACAACACAATCCTAAGGTGAGCCATATGCTTGAACTCACCTGCACTGTAAGTCAGAATGTCATCAACAAAGTTTATGACAAATTTACCCATATACGATCTGAGCACATCATTCATCATCGTCATGAATGTAGATGGGGCATTAGTCAATCCAAATGGCATCACAAGATACTCATAGTGACCGAACCGAGTTCTAAAGGCAGTCTTGTGTACATCCTCTTCACGAACTCTAACCTGATGGTATCCACTCTTCAGGTCTATTTTACTGAACACAGTGGCACCTGACAAGGCATCAAGCAAATCATCTATACGTGGCATAGGATATCGATGTTTAACAGTTATCTTGTTCAAACCTCGATAATCCACACACATACGCCATGATCCATCCTTCTTTTTTACAAGAATGATCGGAGAGGCAAAAGGGGAATAACTAGGTCATATCTGCCCCTTGGCCAGATAAACTTCCTCTTCCTCCTTAAGACTTATTCTGTAAGGACATCTATTGACATGACAGGATCCAGGTATTAGTTCAATCTTATGCTCAACATTCCTCTTAGGAGGTAAAACAGATGGAAGATCATCTATGAACACATCTAAAAACTCTCTCCTAATCTCTTGATCCAAATTGGCAATAGTACTGGTTTGCACACACTGCATGCTACTCTGACTAGTATTAGTAGACATATCAAGTAGAAAGCAAACACACATGTACTCACAATGGATACTACGCAACTACGTAGCTGAAACAAGCGGTCCATGAGGCACATCCCGCTCACCACGAAGGGAATGCATCACACCATCAAACTGGAATTCATACACATGAGTATCCCAGGCTATGTGTGGCTTCCGCATCGTGTGCCAACAAATGTCCACCACCACATCAAACCGCGCAAGCCATGTTATTTCAAAATCCGACTCTTCTGTGTAACTTTGTATAGTTAGTGGAATGTCCACAACCCTCTTATCCCAAATCTCTGTACCTTTTCCATCAGCCATTTCCACTATGTACTGGTACTGGGATGGTTGAGTATTCACACCTAACTTCGGTACCAAAGTTGAATTCAACACATTAAGAGAGGACCCAGTGTCAAATCGAACCTGAACATCTCTACCACACAGCTATCCTCGCATAACAATAAGAGAAGTGTTAGGAAATTGATACCCTTGGCGAGCCGATTTTGACAAAAGCGCTGGTGGAGTCATGTCCACTCTCCTGGCCACCGAAACATTCATGAGGCGTGGAACATCTGGATCGGCTTCCTGCTCGATCTCTTCCACTGTCATAGGGTCATCACTCTGGTTCATCTGATTCACCTGAAGATTATATGTGGTCCGCATCAAGTTTCGTGGACATTCCTTCCACCTATGCTGTCCCAAACATCCAAAACAGAAGTTCTCCCTCTTTGCACGTTCTTGGTTGTGAGGCGACAACATTGAAAGATGCTGACCCTTTTGGGCATTGGCCCGCCCATACAACCCTTTGCCTTTTGGAGCCCCTGCACCTTTCTTCCTTTGGTCACCCCGAGCTTGCCACTGATTGGTTTGACCTTCAAACTTTCTCTTTTTGTTCCATTTGCCCTTGCGTCCCCAAGGTTGCTGACCACCTGTACCAGCTACCGCAACAAGATCCGGGCCGTTTTTCCCATCTTCATAATACAAAGCCATCTGGATGGCTCCCCGCAAATCATAAGATTGCTCCTTCCGCACGAAAGGGCGAACACTCTCTCGAAGTCCCTCCACAAAGTGAAATATTTGCATGTATATAGGAACTTCCTGAAGAATGCGTAACAAAGCCTCTCGGTGCTTGTCTGCATAATCCTGCACACTCAAGTTACCCTGCTTCAAATAAGACCATTGTTGCATGGCTCTGTTGTCTTCATCCATAGGCACCCAGTTTTTTTGCACAAACATTTGCCGAAATGCCTCCGATGTGGTTAGAACTAGGCCATCCTTTTCCACCTTCCTCCAACACCTTTGTGTTGACTCTTGAAAACGATATGTGGCTTCAACAATCATCTCAGTTTCATCGTCTATGCCACACATCTGGAATGCTTTCTCCCACTTTTGCAACCAATTCTCAACGGCATCAATAGTTCTCATAGATACTGCTCCAGTAAACTTCGGAGGTTTTAAATCTTTGATAGTAGATAGCTTTCTCTTTCAAAACCTCAACTCAGTTTCATGGCCTGTTGACAATGTCCTTTCTAATTCCATAGCTGTACCACTGGCTCTCTCAGGAACGCTAACCCCTTTTACCTTTGAGTTGCTCCAAAATCAGCTTAAGAGTAGCTTCGATAGTATCCACCTTGGAACATACAACATCTAATCTCTGTGAATCTTGACTGGTGTTGCTTGCGGATGCCATAGCAAAAAAATAGGTAGCAGAAACAAAGCAAAACCAAGCTCTCAGCACCTCAAATCACTACACAGATAAGTTGCCCTAAATTCCTAGAAGAATTGAATAGAATAGATCTCCTACAGCCAAGTTCTAACTACACATAGACTCTTCTTCTCCAGAAACCAGCAACTAGGATTTCAAACTGACAATTGGCAAAAACTATGGATGATCACCAAATCAGAAGGCGAAAAGACCTTCCCTATCAGCGACCTACCACGAGAAGCTTATTGCAACTGACAGATCTGAAAAATACTGAGTATTGAAGAAGTTACAAACATATTTACAAATCCTATGTGGGCTGGGTTTTCACAGAAGCGAAGAGAATAATCAAGCCGCGTAGTAGAAAATGCTAAAAGGCTGCCAGAAGATCAACAATCCACTGTAGGGCTTCAATTTACTATCTTATGGGCTCCAAACCTACCAACAGATCACCTACAGTAGGGCGCTGGCTCTCCAAAAATGCTCTAAACCCTAACTAAAGATGCCAAATCCCACACAAGTCTTGAAAGTAACTACTCTGATATCAAATGTTGCACACAAAGCTCACAAACCCTAAGTAATTACACAGAATTACCCAGCAAATCCGTCACTTTATTAATCTCAAGCAAATGTACATAGATCAACAAGCAAACATGAGAGCTCTGCTGCAAGTCTCCTCCCAACCATGGCTGCATAAGAATACCATAATCATAATGAGGAATGCCTGACAAGGCTCACCCTATATCCCCTCAAGCACCCCTTAACCCTGACACATCCTAACGTCGACACATGGCAAACTCCATGCACAACCGACACTTGCCACTTGGCAGTACCCTGACACATAGGCAAGCTAGTAGGTGGACAGTCTGACCATGTCACTCATGCATTGGATTAAGTGTCCCAATGAGCATATGACACACGTCTTGTTGACCCATCCATTGACCGTTTGACAAGTGTCACTCATGCACTGTACCAAGTGTCCCAGTTAGCATGTGACATGTCATGTTGACCAATCAACCCTTCCTATTTTTTAGGAGGTCAGTCCAACAGTCTCTCATGAGACCCAATACCCACTTGGCCATCTCGTATCTATTCACTATAACAGATATTTACATTGCAATTTACAATTGTCTCCACAGGCCGGTGACTTAGCCATTTACAATTTAATAATTACAATTTACCATACATTAGGCAAAGGGATTCAAAGTACATGTGACAATACTCCTGCACAACTAGTAGTAGAGTCATGGGACCTAAAGCTCTTCCTGCTAAGCATGATACTGAGAAAAATACCAAGGTGAAATTTTATCACTTCTCATTTTGGAATTGTTTTGACCGCAAGTGAAAATTGCCTTTACATTTTGAATGCCTGTGAGGGAATGCTGAAGTTGCTAGGAAAGATGAGAGATCAAAATTCGATTTCTCTCGCAATCATACATTGTGCCAAATCATGCAGGCATGCATGAAACTCAATAGAGTTGCAGAAGCGGAAGAGCGAACAATTAGATAGATCAATACGAGAGTCAGATAGAACGTAAAGAGCATAGCATGTACATAACATTAATCCGACACAAAGGATAGATGATAGTTGATTCAGATTGAGGTTATGAGATTGAAAAGTGGTAAAAGCAACTTTGATCACCAGATTCAAGCCATGAAAGTTCCTTGAAGACCCATTTCTCCTGCTCAACAAAATCAAGATGAGAAAAAGAGAAAGTGTCAGAGACTACATTGAACGGAACAAACTCCTATCATCCGAGTGTAATGTGGAGTTTACTCTCGATCATGTGATCATCATGTTGGAAATAAACAAGATACTATTAGTCTTAATCCATCAGAACATGGCATATGTCTAAGGATCCTATCCAAAGTCCACAAAGTTGCTCCAGGGATTATCAAACTTCCAAACATCCTCAACAATACGATAGATAGCGAACAACAACTATACTGGTAGTGATTCGGTTATCTTAATTGTGAATTGAAATCAAAATAGATACATAGCTGGTATGCTATCAGATGCACAATGTGCAAAAATAAACCATATAGAATTTATTTAAAGATCATCACACACTTGAATCATTCAGGATTTATTTATCAACCCACTACAACTTTCATCTACCAAAAGAATAAAATAGGGACGATAAATATCAATGTTGATACAACAAGTAGCAGCAAAATGCCAGTCAGTGGCTGTGAATAGAATTGCAAAAGCTGAACGGGCTTCGTTGCATTAGCAAAAGATAAAGGAGCATACACAGAACTCTCTCTCTCTCTCTCTCTCTCTCTCTCTCTCTCTCTCTCTCTCTCTCTCTCTCTCTCTCTCTTGTGCTGGTATCTCAAAATGAAGGCTCACACGTCTATATGAACATCTCTCATGCAGGAGGGGAAGAACAGAAGGGGCACTACTAGAGAAAGTTACAAGGTCGCACAGGTTGGCATCTCCATCGGATATGCACGCTTAGGATCCTTAATCCGGTAAGGGCTGGTACCCGAAAATAGTCCCTGGAATGGTCCACAGGTCACATGACATCAGATGGGGTTTGCAGCTTCTTCAATTCAGCTTTGAGGAGGTCATTTTTGTTCGTCAACTTTGACAGCTCATAAGAGTTGTGGCGTCACTTAAGGCATTCCTCTTCCAAATGTCTGACAAGTCCCTCCATGGAGACAATTTGTTGATTTATAATCTTTGTCAATTGGGTGGCTTGGGTAGCAACAGAGGTGTACGCAGCCTGATATTAGGGAACTTCATTCTCTAAATGGAAGGACTATATGCTTTAGCAGCTGTTAAGTGTCCTTCAGCTCCCAATAGTCTATCCCGCAGATCCACATTCTTAGCTTTCAGTAATGACAATCTCGCTTCACTGGTAGCAAGATTACCTTTCAGCAACTCCATCTCGGTGGTCTCTCTTGTCTTTCTAGTCAGGCATTTCAATAGCTGTGAGCCTTCAACAATGGAGTCCTTTCAATCCATCCATCTACCCAGTCGGTATTAACGCATTTTGCGGCCAGCCATTGCTCCGCTTCTGCTCCTGACACCATTACAGAAGTTTATAAATGGATGCCCTACGGCGTAGTGTCACCAGAATCGTAGAGCACACGGTAAGTATAAAAAAGGGTAGTTGGTAAAGAGTGGCCCTTGTAAAAATCAACTTTTGTCTCTGTCAGAGATGGGTGATCTGTAGGTCGTGCCAGGATAGAAACGTTGGTCTGTTGAAGTGTTGCTTGCGCCCTCACATAGATCCGCTAGTGTCCTAGAAAACCCGGGAGGGTCTACGTTATCAACTATAGCAACACACTCAGCTATCTTCTTGTTAATAGTGTCAGGTTCGAGAACAGCTTGGCAAGCAAAAACGTCTGGCACTTGAGAAGATAAACCAGCGGTAGTAGTTTCAATATCGGAAGCCAGAACATCTGTAGGCTTATCAGTAGAACCAGCCTCGGTCTCGTGGACATCATCATCCAGGTTGACAACATCATCTGTCATTGGTATGTCCTCTTTGGGTAGTGTGTCTGCTTGGTCAAAAACATGCACATGAGTGCAGAGAGCTTCAATGATTTCGAGACCCATGTCGTAGACAACATTCTGGTTCTGCCATCAGAGGTTTGTATCAGCCAGTTTGTGCAATCGCAGTCCTTAGCAAGGGGTTCCAACACCTGGGGAATAACAGCAGGCCACGACTGTGCAGAAAAGTCTAGCAATCTTGCAGCTTTCAGCTTTGTCCATCCTTTGCCAGGTAGTCAGAAAATCGGCTTGGATCACGCTTAGAATCCATTTTCTCCTGCACTCACGCAAAGAATGGCCTGCTACAATGACAAAGTTCGCAGCAAAAATTGACACATAAAGGCCTCGCTTTCACATCAATCCATGCACTCCAACGGTTGGATTCATAATGATTAGAAATGAAATTATGATGTGACAACAATCTTCATTAGACATCGCAACGTACTTATAAACGTGTGATAAGATGTCTTGTGTGCAAGCCGTCCTGCTTCTCGAAATGTGAGTCACGGGCACCTGCCTTAAAACCTCAGGGCAGTTGTAACAGGTCACCCTGGTATCTAAGGCCATCAACTCTTGAGGAATCACCCGCTCATTGTCCTGGTAAAACTACCAACATGTGACCTTGTCAGGTGACTTTCGACCTGAAAAATGATTTAAAAAGAGGCTTTTTTTTCTTCCAATAGTGGCGACTCAACTAGGGAGGGCAATCCGTACCCGACGAACCCAGTATATCAATTGGTTTCACAAATTGTTTCATCCATTGGGCAATGGAGTTCTTATCTTTCAAACCATCGGGGACAAACTATTCTCCAAAGGCCCGACTGAATAACGGAATGGAGTGAGCTTTTAATAACTGTTAACAACTTGAACTGTTTTCATAACAGCTTTGGGTTCAATCTCTGGATAGCAACTTTTAGTCATCTCACAGCCAAATGCACATAAGATTTCAACGTCCTCCAGACATCTTGATCATTTGCATAAGACTCAGCCATTAAAGGAGTTCTCAATATCAAAAAGACCCTTTGTAAAGATACTTTTATTTTTTTTCTTTAGTTTCGACCGTCACCAGGCCCAGTCAAAATGCACAGATTTGAAATCTATGTAACGTAGTTCAAATTAACTAAAAAATAAAAATGCAATATAGAAAACTTTGAAATTTGTGTCTGGGCAACATGGACGTATCCCATTGGTTTCTTCTTCCTGCCCGACACGTGCTAATCTGCCCGACGTCAACACCTCAAGTTAAATTTACTTGACTATGCTGGTTAGGATAATGAAATTTTCTAACTATACTAGTTACAGTTACATAAAATATGGTATATGCAGTAACTGTGACTATGTTGGCATTCACATTAGATTAAATGTGATACAAAAAAATTGAAATTAAGTATCATATCAGAGAGATTTTTGGCGCCCAAGCTTTGAAAATAGCAATGGCAAGGAGACCCAGATCTACAATCGATTCTGTGATTCTTTACAATGAGAAAGATGAAGCTGATAACTGGAAGCCAACAAAATATATGAAGAACTCATGGGTATTGCTGCATCCATCATCAAAGGGCAATTTTCGACAAAAGAAAAGAGCAAAAATGACTTACAAATTTTATTGGAAAGCAAAAAATTTGGAGTTTAAGACTACCCCGGGATACCCCGGGAGGTCAATTTATATCAGAAGTCTTAGTACAACATGTATATATGCATTCAGAAATCAAAGTACATGATATCAATCCTCATGATCATCAAAAATGTAATTGTAAGTATATCAAAACATATGCACTCTACAACAATCATAGGTGATTTTCTTTATTGATACTCTTCAGATTATGATTTAAATGCTTCAACATTGTTTTTTTCTTTCAGATTTATATCCATCATGCATAAGTGAATGGGAGCCCGCACAATCACTTGCAGGAATATTAGACGTGATTCACTCTGATGTTGGAAAGCTGCAATACAGAGAAAGAAGTCCAAAGGAACTTGCAGATTGTGGTATCTATTTTTATGAATCTTTATATACGCCACAAACAGATGGAGGTTTTGGCAAGCTCGAAGCAATTCCATTGCCTAGTTTTCAAAGAGATGAGTGGCCTACTCCTGACAGCATTGTTTTTGAATCCTTCAAATGCAACCTGCTAATTGATATTAGAAATGCTATGAAGATAAGCACAGGCTCGAAAATTGTTCACCGAAGTTGGTTTATCTCATTACATATATTTGTTGATTTTTTCTCGAGTGCTAGTGTTCGTAGGACACCAACTTTATTTGTTTGCAAGGATTTATCAGATGAGACTTTGTCAGATCTCATGGATCAAGGCTGGGATAGTAAAACAAATAATGACATAGAATGCAGGATTAAAAAGTCCTCAATGATCTTTTGTTATCATATCGAAAAGCAAATGCTCAGTCTCACATTTAGCTACCAGAGATACAAGAAAATTGAAGGTACATGGCTACCACTGGATCAAGACTTTGAACTAAATGGTCACACAAACCGAATGGAGATAAGCATTATCTACAATGAGGAATATTTGACTATGGTTGAGGTGGAAGAACATTGGAAGCTTGATTTTATCAGAACAGAGCTCATGCTATTACAAACCAATCTACCAACATATTTCAGATTTATCATCAACGGAAGACTCGTAAGTACTTTATGTTTATTGCCATGTCAAAATAGAACAAAATAATAGACAATGTCATGATTTACAATTGCACATTCACTAATATATGTAATGTCACAGATGCGAAAAAGACAGGAGCTGATAACGTGCTGCAAAAATCTACCTACAACAATCACCATTGTGGGAGAACAATAGTTTCAAATAAACTTTAGTAGAAATCTGTGTATACACTCTTTCATTCAATAAATGAAAGCCCAAGTTGGGCATAAGTACATGTATTTTGTGCTCCCAAATTCATAAAATTGAGCAGCATTTGATATATAAATGTATATTTTTCTATGAATTCTATACATGTCTTTTTTTTCTATGTTATCTATATATGTTCTGATCTTAATTTAGTACTACTACATCATCGTTTGCACCATCATCAATAAAGGGAGGCTGAAGCCTTTCCCTAGCCAGTATACTCAGGATGATTTCTTGTCTGAATCTGTACACCTGTCTTGATGTGTACTCAGGAAGTGTAAACTGCAAAATAGAACATTCATGTATTAGTAATGGCTAAAAACATCAACAAAATAGAAAACTAATCATGATTCCAAAAATAAGAATAAACAGAATTTATTACCTTAGAAATATCAACATCTTCCTGAAGGTTGACCACTCAAAAAATAACTTGGCATTGTATAACGTGTACCACCCACAGCTGAATGAATCATTTTGTTGTGGTGATTGCAAAATAATTCAGCACAAAAGAAATCAATTATGAAACAGAATGAATTAGAATGAAACAATTACATTAGAATATTGATTTCAACATGCTATTAAAAAAGACAGAGTTTACCTCCAAACTCACGATCTCCCAGTCCACGAAATGGGGAACATCTGTAGGAATATATTTACTTAAATATGGCAGATATATATCTACATCCTTAGGCATATTTTTCGCCGAATTCATCTTGACACAAAAACCTTTGATACTATTATTTATAGATCTCTTAATAGAGATCAGGTTTAAACTCTAGTGGTCACTGCAAAATAAGATTGAAAGTACTTTAGCGGCAATTCTGAGAACTATTTAAATTGAAAATGTCAATGTTAATGCATAAAACAAGAAGAAGCACTTAATATATCCTACTTGGTATGATAAGGAATGACCAGATGCTTTTGTTGCTGGTGTGAATCCACTTGTCAAACACTGTGACAATGTGTCATTATTCTCCTTGAAGGCCTGGAGCAGAAAGTTACTCAGCACCAACAACTCGTTGGATGAATCTCTTGCAATGTCAAATTGCAAGAGTGTCAGCCCGGACTCTATCACAGGATCACTGATAGAAGTTCGTCTGTCTTTGAGATCCAAGCAATCTAAACTCTAAAATTGATACTAAATCAAGTTCATCTAGTCTAAAACAAAAAGGAGTACCAATTTTATCTATAGCATCCGATATGTCTTTCTCAAATCTAAGATACTCATTCGAATCTATATATGTATAAAAATTTGGAGGAGGAGAGAGGAGGAGGAGGAGGTGGATGTGTAGTATCTACATGAATTAAAGCTGTATCCAAAACAACTATAGCTATATTTACAGTATTACAACAACAGCGTCATCTACAATTGATTTTGGGTCAGGTTTCAAAACATCTGTGGTGTCTACGATCTTTGCTTTCTTTGGAGCTCTCTTGGGGGCACTCTGCTTCCTAGGACGCTTCGTAGGAAGATCAGTCCTATCTACAGGTGTTGGCCTGGAGCAGAAGGTTGAAATACGTGCAACCTACAGAACTATCCCTCATTCTCATTAGGAGCTGAAAATCCTTGGGCATTATTGTGACTCTCTTGGAATGATGGCAAGCAAAAAATGAATCTTCAAAAAAAAAGACTAAGGTAATCTTCAGCAGCCTCCTGAAGGCACTGGGTGTAAAATCTGACCAGCTGTCAAGATCATTTCTTGGTATGTTTCGGACAGCACGGTAGAATGGAGCCCTTGGGATCAACAGCGCAGTTGATTTGGGTACTTGCGTATCTCAGAGAGCCACCTACTGCAGTTGTGCGTTCAATGTCTAGCAGGAGGGGCAATGGCCACCACAGGGGCTGAGGATGAGCCAGGAGAGAAGAAGTCCCTCCTGGTCTGCTTTCTCCTATCCATGGATGTGTACTATGCAATAGCAGACTTGTGCGCGACGGGGAGGATGAGAACGGAAGGGTGATAAAATCTCACAGAGGACCGATATGTACGGAAGGAACGTACGGTGTATCGGACCTGTGCGAGCTGAATATAACAAAAAGAAATTAGTTCTGAAAAATGCGCACAAGTGCAATACAGGGGGACACGTAGGCAGGTGTATCGGGACCTGTGCGCATGAAAGGCGGTGGGTGAAAATTTGAGTGTGAAGGACCGCGCACAAGTGCGATATGCGGAGCAAAAAAAAAAGTGAAAAAAAATTCAACGAAGTTGTGATTTTATACTCTGGTTCGCATGTGTGAAAGAAATGTCAATCACACGTGTGGGAGTTGTACGAACAAATGACAGAGCGACACATGTCACGTTGTCACTTTACATGTGTGGGATTTGTATGAGCAAATGATAGAGCCACACGTGTTTTTGAGCACACGAAATGAAACACGCGGACCCGTGTCCAGTTGTCATTTCACAACGTGTCCAGGTCCTCACCTCGCACGTGCCAGTAGCTGTAGTCGAATCAAAAGTAGACACGTGTCCATTGACCGTTGACCACACGTGCAAAAATTTAGTATAAATGACACGAAATCGATTAGTTTTTACCTTTTTCCGTTATCGAAATTCACGGCATATCGCTCTTGTGCGTGCACTTTGTTGACCGTTTGCACTCAACGAGACCTACTTGCGCTCAAGTGCAATATTCGGTATCTCGCGCCATATTTCTCTTGTGCGCCATCTTGATAGTTAGTTTTCTTTCTCATCTCTCTCACACACAAGTGCGATAATCACTTTATTTTCGATGGCCTCTTCCTTAGGATCCTCACGAGATTTAGGCTTGAGTTCATTTCTTAGTGAATTTGGGATTACTGAAAATCTGGACTACTTCCACAGCCTATTCAGGCCATATCTACATGTTTTCAGACTGCAGAACCGAATTCTGACATTTTTTATCACCATTTATTAGATTCAGAGATATACTTAGTAAGTCTGTATTCTCCTTAGTTCACTTCAGTACATGCATTATACTGATCTGGTTCCCAGCTTTCAGACATAGACTGGATAGAATGTTCACCAAATTGTTTGATCTTTTCAAAAGCAGTTCACTGTGTCCTTATTGCAACAAGAAATGTCGATTGGTTGAATATCAGAGTGGTTTCGTACTTTTCCTGTTAGTTCAAATCCTAGATGATGATGAAATTTCTGTTGCTGACTCTCCCTTTTCATCATCCTCCGTTCATCAGCTATTAAGGACATCAGTCACTTTCTTATCGACACTCCTGATAAGGAAAGTGACTTTTAATATAAATACTAATTCTCTACGGGATTCTTTTATTGGCCAAAATACATCTGTTGAATCCAACCCTGTAGAGGATTCTAAATGTCTATTCAATTTGCCTGTATATTATATTAATGACGATGTATATACTACTGCTGACTTATGTAAATTTTTTGACTATCGTGAAGACGAGGTTCTTATTATCGGCACAAATTC